>CM061067.1:81699036-82299036 GCA_030762895.1 Sophora flavescens
GTTAATTTTGTTAAAACTAACGTCCGTTGTTATAAAGAACTGACGTTAAAGTTTTAATTTTAACGTCAGTTGTTTATTACAACTGACGTTAATAGTGTACTGTATATTTTATAAAATACTATTAACGTCATTTGTTTGATACAACTGACGTTAATAGATTTTTTTTTTAAAATTCAATTTTAAAATATCACTCCCCTCAGCTATCCCTGCATTCAGTAAATATCCCAGTAAAACAGAATATCAACACATTACAGAATTGCAAAGGAAAAATGGATCAATTGGGGGACTTAAAACCAAAACCCATATATATATAAATAAATTTTAGTTCCAATGTCTAAAAAACAAAACTACCAATCTAAGGATATATATATACATGTTATTAATTAGTTTCTAAAGTCTAACAAAAAAACTATTTATCTAAGTATTGCGGAGGTATCTTGTCAATTCCTTTTTCAGCCGCATACTTGAAGAAGAATTCAGCGAAGCGCATCCTCAAGTCTCTTAACTCATCTTCTTGATCATAGGCGATTGGTCGCTAAATGCCTACACACGTTCAAATAATAACAATAACATCAATGCAAGTCATCTTCAAAACTATAATATATAATTTAACAAGTTGTTTAAATATTACCTTAATCCATCCATCCGTAATAGATGCGAAGACTATGTTCAGCATATGAAGAATCACATAATAGCCGCACGACCACCCGTCAATTTGAAATCGAGACTACCAACAAAATTAATTTCAACGTCAGTTGAATATACATATAAATTAGTAATTATAATATTAATTATTTGATAAATAAACTACCAAACCTTGAGGATGTTCCATATAGGATTTGCTTTAGCCTTAGAAGTCCTACTTCTCCCGTTGGCGCAACTTATGCTACTCGCCTTCAGCGCGCTATCATAAACAAATAATCATGTCGATCAATTAACAAATTCATATATCATGTCTGTAATAAACTAAAAACAATTGATATTAAAACTTAAATTAAATTTAAGATTAGTTACTTACTTATTTACAGCGTCCGCCACCTTCGGTGGCGGATCATGGTGGAGAGAGCAGAAGAATATGACAGTATGCCTAGACGGGTGAAGTACCAACAACTGCCAATGGTCATTCATACAGTAGGGATCCAGATATAATTCTTTCCGATTTTCTCCCAACAAGTTCCCTATGTATTTACTCAATGCATCGCCAGCAAAGAATTGGGGCAGAAGGACTGACGGATCTAAGAAGCCGTAAACTGATGCAACGCCCTTATCAAGATGAAGACGATGGAGATACCTAAGATATGAAAAGGTGTGGATGTTAATTACCTAATATATATTGAAATTAAAATAAATTATTAAATGGAAAAATATCAAAAATAAATAAGTTATAAAATTAAAATTAACTTACATGCACCAGAGACTGAAAACATTGTTGTTCAACCAGACGTTATTTCTGCAGGCGTTCCCGAAATCGTCGCCACAGAAGGTAAATATCATCCGTTGATCTGGGCGTGCCACCCATCCATCGTTCTCCATTGGACATTCAAAAATCTCAATCTCGACTTGGCCTTCAGTTTTGGAAAAATAAAATAGATAAGTTGTTGATAATTAAAAAAAATACAAGTAATTATTTGACTAATTTGGACATTAATAATGAATAAATACCTTTGTTAACATTTCGAGCTCACGTCGTTTGGAGTCCAACTCAAGCTCACACCTTTTCATTTCCAACTCATGCTCATGGCGCTGGACTTCCAACTCCCGCTCCCTAGCTGCCAACTCATCATCCTCCACATGTGCCCTACTAAAACTCTCTTTTGTGCTCACATGTGAAGGGTTGGCATGCCCTGCGGTGTCCTGGGATGTACCGACGGAGGAAAGCTCTCTGGCAAGCGCCTGCTTGAATTCTGGGTTGGATATTAAGCCTTGCATCAGATGTGTTGTAATAGCTGGGTTGGACATGAGGTGCTGAGTAATGTCAGCCAAAATTGATGCTTCATTGACCACCCGCTTTCGTGAAGCAGACTTGCCATAATATTCTTTGATGGTCAGTTCCCAGGAACACCGAGAACCCGACCAGGATGGTCTTTCTTGCCTAGAGCAGTCATCAAGACGTCCTGCCGTCCAGAAGGGACGAATGCGCCCTGGGAGGATTGTGCTTTAAGATCCATCTACACTGAAAAAAAATGAAAAATCGTGCAAGTGAAAAGTGTTGTAAATATCTATGCAAATATCAATTGAAATCAAGTTAATTATTTACTTACAATCTTATCTGCCACTTCGCGAGTGGCATCAACTTTAAAAGATCCCGTCTTTGTCATGCGGCCGGCTAACCAGACATCCTCGCGGTCGATGTCCGACGGAGGACTTGATGGTGTGTCCTCAGGCACCTCTCCTCTTTCAATCCTAGCAGAGTGCTCTTCCTGCTTCGCCCTCAGCCTATCCTCCATCATCTGCTCGATCCGAGTCTGTTACCCACCCTGAGACATGGTGTGGCGGTGGATGTTCTTCGCCTGATTCTGCCGACCCTTATTTGCCTTAGCCTATTCAAACAAAAACACATAATTAAATACAGTTAAATGATCTATAATAAGCATACAAAATTAACTTAATCAAACCAACCTGAAATTCTCCATCCTGTCGACTCCAGACAAACATATCCCAAGTATCCTGATCAATCCAGGGATAATCCGAGGACAGCTTATCAAGCCGCTTCTTCCTAGATACATAGTACCTGGTAAGATCATGCTTGAACCCATTCCAACCCTTTGATGCCATTTTCATACATTTATGACGATGATCCTCGTCATTTGGCACAGTCCAAGCTACCTACACATTAAATACATAACAACTGGATGGATTATAACTCGGATAATTATCTAATAATGTAAATCAAACGAATGTAAAGGTAAAATACCGTGATAGCCTCCCAAATCTGATCCTTAACGTTCTGTGGAACGTCATTCCAGTGGTTGTAGTTGATGCTTACGTGCTGCTTCGCTTGTAGAAACACCCACTTATTAAATTCTTTAGCATGGGATCCCTGGGCATTTAGATTAGCATCAAAGGACACCTCAAGCTTCTGTTCGCTTTGCCTGTCCTTCTCTAGTTTCTTCAACGAGGTGGCTCCTCTACCCCGTTTCCTATGAGCCTGTGATGTCTGTATGGACAAAAAAAATGATAAAATAGAGGGTTGTAACATTATAAACTTACATTAAAAAGAAGGACTAAAGATAGTATGTAACATGTAAACTTACACTAGAATCAGGCGTAGGCGTGATCGGGTCCTGCGAAACCCCCACAGTGTCCTCCCGTGCATGTGGGCTATCCGACTGATCCATATGTATGCCTGTTCAGAAACAATATATATGTATTAACATAGGTTATAACTCAAAATAAATACAGAAGTATAAATAAAAATAACTAGATAGGTCCTGTAGATATACAAAACATCTATATATCCAATATAAGGACAATACGGGAGATTGAAAACTATAGTTTTTGAAGATTGCCAAGCACTGGTCACGGCCGGCCGTGATGTCCATCACTACTGTAACGTGCCAACCGAACCAGACCTCATAGGCAGAGCGATCACGGCCTAGACGTGATGAGCATCACGGCCGTGACAGATCAACCAATGAGCAACATGCACTCAAAACCAAAAATAGAGACATTCCAAACAACTCAAACTCACGGTTTAAAGTTACAACTACTGAGACTACAGTTTCAATATACACTCAAAACCAAAAATAGAGACATTCCAAACAACTCAAACTCACAGTTTCAAGTTTCAACTACTGAGACTACAGTTTCAACCAGCAGAGCAACATGCATGCACTCAAAACCAAAAATAAAAAAATGTGCCCTAAAGACTCACCAGAAATAGGCACTCGCGTGGTGGTGGGGGGGAAGCTCGAGTGGTGGCCAACGTTCAATGTGGTTACTGAGAGTAGAGGGACAAGGAGAGTTAGTGCGCGCGAAGGGGAAAGAGAGATGTCAAGTTATTGCAAAGAATGAGCGGGAAAGACAGAGTTAGGGGTTAAGAGTGTACCTCACGGTGGTGGCAAAGAAGCCCTCGCGGTGGTTGCGGTGGAGATGAGCTCGCGATTAGGGCAGAGTGAGAGCGAGAGTGAGGGTTGAGAGTGAGGGTTGAGCAAGATGAAAAGAGACGTACAGAGAAGTGCAAAAGGCGTGCGGGTGTAAACGTTATAATTAAAATAAAACAACATTTTACGTCAGTTGTTAGTAAAACCTGACGTTAAAGGTCATATATTTAACGTCAGTTGTCTTAAGAAACTGACGTTAAAAACACTCACACTTCTTACGTCAGTTGTTAGTAAAAACTGACGTTAAAGGTCATATATTTAACGTCAGTTGTATTAAGAAACTGACGTTAAAAACACTCACACTTCTTACGTCAGTTGTATCACACAACGGACGTTAAAAGTTTATTAGTTTCTGCAAAAACATTCATTCCTTTGACTACTGTGCTACTTACCCATTCACCTTGTACCTAATCCTCTTAATGAGCATTAAGTTTATAGATAAGTTTTCAAGAAAATCAGAATAGCTTAGTAACTTCGTCCACTGCTCCTATAAATAGCTTCCTTCCATCCTTTTAATTTTTTGTGCTTCACAATATGGCTCTGCCATGGAGATTAACTTCATCACTCTTTCTTCCTATGCCTAGACTCAAAGATATTTGTCTTAATGGTCAAACAACTTCTGAGTTTGTGTAAATCACATTACATGGATGGTAAGGTTGGGTGAATCACGTAATGTGATTCTCTCACTTTATTTCATCCCCGTCATCCCTTTCACTTTGCTTTGGAAGCAAGTGACTGTGGATTCAAGACGATGCATCAAGGAATTCCAGTGAAGAAGAAAGATGCAAAGATCCATTTCACTTTGCTTTCGCTGCTAGTGACTGAGGATTTACTTTGCATCATGGAATTCAAGTGAGGGAGGTGATGCATCCATTGGAGTTTTGATGACAGGACTGAGAAGAAAATGATGTTGATGCAGAAACTTTTTTATATTTTAGGGCTATGTTGCAAATTTTTTTTATCTTTTACTCATGTAATTTTAACTTATGAATCGCTTCAATGACATACGATTTGATTATACATATAACTTGTTTTATGTTAAGTGTTTATTTATTTTAATTTGCACAAGAATTTGTTTACTAATTCAAGCTAATTAATAAAAATTAAAAATAAACTTGTTTAAAAAAAAAGGTTTAGAAATAAACTGCAGTACTATATGGAGTGATCTGCGTTAAGAGGGACAACAGGGACATGACAACCAATGAAATGAGTTTCATAATTATTTAATTACATTATTTCCAATATTCATTCTGCACGTTTATAATATATAGGATTATTTACGTCAGCTATTTATTTAACTGAAGTAAAAGTCACACTTTTAACGTCAGTTGTATAAAAAACTGACGTTAACGATAAATATTTTTTATTTTAAAAACACTTTTAACGTCAGTTTTTTTAAACAACTGACGTTAAAAGTGTATAGATATCTGCAAAAACATTCATTCCTTTGACTACTGCGCTACTTACCCATGCACCTTGTAACTTAATCCTCTTAATGAGCATTAAGTTTATAGATAAGTTTTGAAGAAAATCAGAATAGCTTAGCAACTGAAGGATCATTTACGTTTATAATATATAGGATTATTTACGTCAGCTATTTATTTAACTGAAGTAAAAATCACACTTTTAACGTCAGTTGTATAAAAAACTGACGTTAACAATAAATATTTTTTATTTTAAAACACTTTTAACATCAGTTTTTTTAAACAACTGACGTTAAAAGTATATAGATATCTGCAAAAACATTCATTCCTTTGACTACTGTGCTACTTACCCATGCACCTTGTAACTTAATCCTCTTAATGAGCATTAAGTTTATAGATAAGTTTTCAACAAAATCAGAATAGCTTAGTAACTTCATCCCCTGCTCCTATAAATAGCTTCCTTCCATCCTTTTAATTTTCTGCTTCACAATATGGCTCTGTAGTGAGATTAACTTCATCGCTCTTTCTTCCTATTCCTAGACTCAAAGGTCTTTGTCTTAATGGTCAAACAACTCTCGAGTTTGAGTAAATCACATTACATGGGTGATAAGTTTGAGTAAACCACATTATGTGAGTTGCTCACCTTATCATCCTCCGAGAGAATCACTTGGAGGGCAAATCAAGTGCTCGGGCGTCACAGTTCCAAAACCTTAGCTTTGGCAGCAAGTGACCATCATGGAAGTCTCTGGAACCACTGCCTTTGCTTGAAACAGATTTAGTGCACCTGTTTTTGCCTCTCTTGAGCTCTCTCATGCCCCCCAGTTTTCTGAGGTCTTCGGAGTATAGTTTTCCCTTTGGCATATTTCATAAAACACTCTGATGGGATGTAGCTTTAATGTTTAGGATTTTAAACCCTTTCAATGTAACTTTTTATAGGATTTTAAACCCTTTCAATGTAACTTTTTATAGGATTTTAAACCCTTTCAATCTTCTGTATCAGTTTGTATTACACTTCATGAATGAGATCCGGTTTGGGTTATTGATTCAACTTATACTTCGCACATATATTTTAGTTTTCAAAACAGAAACACAAAATATCAAAGCAATTGTGAAACTGAAACTTTGAGGAAGGCAATGCGAAAGGGTACGTATAATAGATAAAAAAATTATTAAAATAACCTTTAACGTCTGTTGATGTAAGGACTGACGTTAAAAGTGAAATGACTCACTTTTAACGTCAGTTCTATAAAGAACTGGCGTTAAAACGTTCACTGTTAACGTCAGTTGTTTATTGAACTGACGTTAAAAGTGAGTCACTTCACTTTTAACGTCGGTCCTTAAAACAACTGACGTTAAAATTGAATTAATGAAGTCTGATATTTACAAAACTGCCACCGCCCCCTTTTTAACGTCTAGATTTTGGTTAACTGACGTAAACCTTTACCGTCTAATGTATATTTTCCACTAGTGTTATACCGATTAACCAAGATGTCAACTTTGGGTGTGCAAGTATCGTTACTCCATCCAAAAATCACATTTGAGAGGCACGAAAATGGATTCGGATGCTCCAATAGACCCAAAGAAGTGTAGAGTTCAGTTACCTAAAATTTCGGGAGTCCCAGCCAGCTAAATTGGTTACTTGAGCGAGAGTCTTTCCATTTTTGCACTCTTTCTATGTCGTGTTTAAGATCTAGCTCATGTTTTTCAAAGGCTTTCTCGTAGCTCCTAGTCTGCTTCCTCACATTCGATGGATCTATCTTATAGAAGACTGGTATTACAACCTGTTTCCGTTCTTTCTTGCACTCCATGATCTTGCTGATTTCATCTAAGCACCACTTTGAGGAAGCGTAGTTTTCTGAGAAGATGACAATATATGGATACATGTGAATCTTCAATGGCTTCGAAGAGTGTTAGTGAGATCTCATCTCCTATTCCAATCCTGTTGTCAATATAGGTTTCAACTCTCTTTTGATGCAGAGCTTCGTAAAGATGGCTTAAGATGTTGTTGCGTGTATCCTCACCCCGAAAGCTAACAAAAACGTCATATTTTTTCATCGTTATTATTATGACTTCCGATCGAGTGGGTGTTACACTGATGACTAACGCTATGCGTAATTTCGTTATTATTAAAATAAAAATGTTGCACACCGTGTTTCAGGTGGAAGAAAGGTGAGTCAGTCAACTAAGATTATTTTATTTGTCATTGCTGACTTTCAACATCTCTTCTCTCCCACCTAAAGTAGCCTCAATTCCTCTCTCTCAATGGCATCAAAATTATGGATAATTGAGATATAACCATCATACAATTTGGAATTAAATAAACTTACACTAGGTTTGGGAGGAAGGATTGGGATAGTCAATTATGGAGTGAAGTGGGAAAAATTCATTAATCTTGTTTGAGAGTTCCTTCGTTAATGGATGGAGTGGGATGGGAACCCAAATCACTCCACTCCATCTAAAACCCTTCATTTTCATACCCTCCAAATCAGGGGATTTAGAATTTCCCTCCAAATTTCCAAACAATAGAGTGGTATACTCTTACCCCTCCACTCCACTCCACTCCATTCCTAATCATTGCATTCCATCTCCTTTAAAACTGGGGAGCGATCCGTTTTTTTTCTCATCAAACTACTGTTGAGACCAGTTTGTAATGAAATTTGTATTGTATTTTGGTTCATTAATGTAATGTTGTATATCCATTGGTACCTGCAGATAGCCACAAGCCATTAACTGGACACGAGTAATCGCCAAAGATTGGGCCCTGCAGGCTTTGCTTTACATTATACAAATTGATACTCTTGTAAGTTAATCTTCTTTATTGTATTTACTTCATTCCAGGTCTGTTCTTTTTGTGCCATACCTTGAACCAGGTTAAAATACAATTGAGTTTGTAGAAAAGCTTCTCTTATTGCCTTTAAGTAGTCCATTTCTTCTGTGCTACTTCTCAGTTACTTCCCTTCTATTACTTTCAGATGTCTTGTAAACTGCTATAAATTCGGCTGCCATTGACATCACATGGTGCAATTTTCTTAGAAAATGGCAAGTAAATTCAAGTTTCTAACACTAATTGCTTTTTTGGGTTACTATAATATGTTGGCGTGAGTCATCAGAATCATCAGAAAATATGAACATTAATTGTAAATAGCTGTCAAATCCCTTAGATTAAGGGACAAACTTATATTTAGTCATGAGTATTGTGACAGACTTATATTTAGCCATGAATATTGTGTATAGACTAGGAAAGTTCCTAAAATCTCTCCTCCTTGTATCTATTTATACTCTTGTAAATGACTGAAAGGAATAATAAGGTGAATGAAATACCTTCTGTTCTGACATGGTATCAAGAGCATAATCTTGGGACCCAAACATTTCTGAATAGATGGTTGATTAATTCCTCAACAATGGGTGATTCCTCAGCAATTAGCGACTCCACAAAGCAGCCATCAAACCCTTCCGCCGTCGATTCCACTTTGGAAAATCTTACGGCCAAAATGACACTAGTGCAATAAATGCTTTTTACGTCAGTTAAAATTGATTTTATACGTCAGAATATTGTCTGACGTAAATACAGCTGACATTAATAGTTAATATTTTAACGTCAGTGTTTAAACAACTGACGTTAAATATAAAACTATTAACGTCAGTTCTTTAACACAACTGACGTTAATGTTGTTCAAACTAACGTCAGTTGTGTTAAAGAACTCACGTTAAATGTTTTATTTTTAACGTCAGTTTCCTAATACAACTGACATTAATAGTGTACTGTATATTTTATAAAATACTATTAACATCAGTTGTTTGATACAACTGACGTTAATAGTTTTTTTTTAAATTCAGTTTTAAAATATCACTCCCCTCAGCTATCCCTGCATTCAGTAAATATCCCAGTAACACAGAATATCACACACATTATAGAATTGCAAACACTACCCTTAAATTTCAATATTAACAAAAAGAAAAGAAATATACAAAGGAACAATGGGGAGACTTAAAACCAAAACCCATGTATAGGAAAAACATAACTATCTACAAGTATATGTATGTGTGTGTGTGTGTGTGTGTGTGTGTGTGTGTGTGTGTGTGTGTGTGTGTGTGTGTATATATATATATATATATATATATATATATATAAATTTTAGTCTCTAATGTCTAAAAACAAAACTATCAATCTAAGATATATATATATATATATATATATATATATATATATATATATATATATATATATATATATATATATATATATATAAATGTTATTAATTAGTTTCTAAAGTCTAACAAAAAAACTATTCGTCTAAGTATTACGGAGGTATCTTGTCAATTCATTTTTCAGCCGCATACTTGAAGAAGAATTCTGCCAAGTGCATCCTCAAGTCTCTAAACTCATCTTTTTGAAGAGGCGATTGGTCGTTAAATGCCTACACACGTTCAAATAATAACAATAACATTAACGCAAGTCATCACCAAAACTATAATATATAATTTAACAAGTTGTTTAAATATTACCTTCTTCCATCCATCCGTAATAGATGCAGAGACTATGTTCAGCATATGAAGCATCACATAATAGTCGCACGACCACCCGTCAGGTTGAAATCGAGACTACAAACAAAATTAATTTCAATTTCAGTTAAATATAAATATAAATTAGTAATTATAATATTAATTATTTGATAAATAAACTACCAAACCTTGAGGATGATCCATTCAGGATTTCCTTTAGCCTTAGAAGTCCTACTTCTCCGTTGGCGCAACTTATGCTACTCGCCTTCAGCGCGCTATCATAAACAAATAATCATGTCAATTAACAAATTCATATATTATGTGTGTAATAAACTAAAAACAACTGATATTTAAACTTAAATTAAATTTAAGATTAGTTACTTACGTATTTATAGCTTCCACCACCTCCTGTGGCGGGTCTTGGTGGAGAGAGCATAAGAATATGACAGTATGCCTAGACGGGTGAAGTACGAACAACTGTCAATGGTTATTCATACAGTAGGGAGCCAGATATAATTCTTTCCGATTGTCTCCCATCAAGTTCCCTATGTATTTACTAAATGCATCAGCGGCAAAGAATTGAGGCATAAGGATTGACGGATCTAAGAAGTCGTAAACTGATGCAACGCCCTTATCAAGCTGAAGACGATGGAGATACCTAAGATATGAAAAAGTGTGGATGTTAATTACATAATATATATATATATATATATATATATATATTGAAATTAAAATAAATTATTAAATGGAAAAATACCAAAAATAAATAAGTTATAAAATTAAAATCAACTTACGTGCACCAGAGACTCAAAACCGTGATGGCCATCCACACGTTATCTCTGCAGGCGTGCCCGAGATATTCACCACAGAAGGAAAATATCCTCTCTCGATTTGGGCATGCCACCCATCCATCGTGCTCCAATGGACATTCAAAAATCTCAAAGGCATAATCCTCACCAAGTGAGAACAAACGAGTGACAGGTGACAGCGACACCCACGTCGACTTGGCTTTCAATTTAGGAAAAATAAAATAGATAAGTTGTTGGTAATTAAAAAAACACAAGTAATTATTTGACTAATTTGGACATTAATAATGAATACATACCTTTGTTACCATTTCGAGCTCACGGCGTTTGAAGTCCAACTCAAGCTCACGCCTTTGCATTTCCAACTCAAGCTCACGGCGTTGGACTTCCAACTGCCAACTCATCGTCCTCCACATGTGCCCTACTATAACTCTCTTTTGTGCTCACATGTGAAGGGTTGGCATGTCCTGCGGTGTCCTGGGATGAACCGACGGAGGAAAGCTCTCTAGCAAGAGCCTGCTTGAATTCTGGGTTGGATAGCAAGTTCATCAGATGCGTTGTAATAGCAGGGTTGGAGATGAGCTGCTGAGTCATGGATTCCAAAATTGATGCCTCATCGACGACCTGCTTTCGTGAAGCAGACTTGCCATAATATTCTCTAATGGTCACGTTCCCAGGAAGACCGATAACCCGACCAGGATGGTCTTTCTTGCCTAGAGCAGTCATCAACACGTCCCGTCGTCCAGAAGGGACGAATGAGCCCTGGGAGCATTGTGCTTTAAGATCCATCTACAATGAAGAAATGAAAAAACGTGCAAGTGAAAAGTGTTAAAAATATCTATACAAATATCAATTGAAATGAAGTTAATTATTTATTTACAATCTTATCTGCCACTTCGCGAGTGGCATCAACTCTAAAAGATCCTGTCTTTGTCATGCGGCCGGCTAACTAGACATCCTCGCGGTCGATGTCCGACGGAGGACTTAATGGTGTGCCCTCAGGCACCTCTCCTTTTTCTATCCTAGCAGCGTGCTCTTCCTGCTTCACCCTTAGCCTATCCGCCATCATCTCCTCGATCCAAGTCTCGTACCCACCCTGAGACATGGTGTGGCGGTGGACGTTCTTCGCCTGATTCTGACTACCCTTCTCTGCCTTAGCCTATTCAAACAAAAACACATAATTAAATACAGTTAAATGATCTATAAGAAGCATACAAAATTAACTTAATCAACCAACCTGAAATTCTTCATCCTATCGACTCCTAGCAAACATATCCCAAGCATCCTTATCAATCCAGGGATAATCCGAGAACAGCTTATCAAGCCGCTTCTTCCTAGATACATAGTACCTGGTAAGATCATGCTTGAACCCATTCCAACGCTTTGATGCCATTTTCATACATTTCTTACGATGATCCTCGTCATTTGGCACAGTCCAAGCTGCCTACACATTAAATACATAACAACTGGATGGATTATAACTCAGATAATTATCTAATAATGTAAATCAAAAGAATGTAAAGGTAAAATACCGTGATAGCCTCCCAAATCTGATCCTTAACGTTCTGTGGAACGTCATTCCAATGGTTGTAGTTGATGCTAATGTGTTGCTTCGCTTGTAGAAACACCCACTTTTTAAATTCTTTAGCACGGGGTCCCTGGGGCTTTAGATTAGCATCAAAGCACACCTCAAGTTTTTGTCCGCTTTGCCTGGCCTTATCTAATTTCTTCAAAGTCGTGGCTCCTCTACCCTGTTTCCTCTGAGACTGTGATGTTTGTATGGACAAAAAAAATGATAAAATAGAGGGTTGTAACATTATAAACTTACATTAAAAAGAAGGACTAAAGATAGTATATAACATGTAAACTTACACTAGAATCAGGCGTAGGCGCGATCGGTTCCTGCGTAGGCCCCACAGTGTCCTCCCGTGCATGTGGGTCATCCGACTGATCCATATGTATGCCTGTTCAGAAACAATATATATTTATTAAAATAGGTTATAACTAAAAATAAATACAGAATTATAAATAAAAATAAATGTATACTAAGTTTAAACTACCTATATCAATATCCCTTCGTGATGATCATCACGAGTGGCATGTACATCGTCCACCTGTGTCTCCTCGATTATAGTAGGCATGTTTGTTGAAAAAGAAGGAGTCTCAGGAATATCAATATTTGAATCTTGATTTTCATCATACCATTATACATGTTTTTTCCTTGGAGAACCACGGACAACCTTTTGTTAGAAGGATCAGTGACGTAAAACACTTGTTTTGCTTGGGAAACCATTATGAAAGGCTCATTTATATGACCTAACTTGTTGAGGTCTACCAATGTGAACCCCAATTCGTCGGTTTGTACACCACCGTTACTATCAACCCACTTACATTTAAAAACCGGCACCGTAAGCTTAGTGTAATCGAGCACCCAAATATCTTCAATATATCCAAAGTAAGGTGTCGGTGCTTTAACGGGTTTTGTGTCCTTTGCACTAGAGAAGTGCATTGCTTCGGCAACGATCATAACCCCACTATTTTGCATGGTACTCTTGTTATCTTGTTCCTTTATATAAAAGGAAAAGTTATTGATGTCGTATCCGCTCCAACATATGACATTGAAGCTAGGCCCACGTGCTAGCCATCTTACGTCATCGAAAGCAGTACCACCATCCTTAAGCATTTCTTCCTTGAACCATGGTAAGAAAGTCTTGTTATACTTGTTCAACAACCACCTTTCACTCATTCGAGGGTTTTCTTGATTGACTTTTCTTTTATGTTCAAATAAGAAAGGTTGAACAGAATCGATGTTGTTCAATACATACAAATGTGCTTGAAGAACTTCCTCCCGACCCTTGCTATTAATTCTTAAGCCATGTGTAACCTTACCTTGACATCTTATCTCATCATGGAGAGGCTTAGGAACCCCTATAGGATCCGTGTTATGAAGGTAGTCCGAACAAAACTCAATAGCTTATTTTGCAACATACCTTTGAACAATAGATGCTTCTGGACGATGAGGATTCTTCACGTACCCTTTCAAGATCTTCATGTAACGCTCAACTAGGTACATCCATCTCAGAAAAACCGGCCCACATAATCTAATATCTCTCACCAAATGAATAATTAAGTGAACCATTATGTCGAAAAAGGAAGAAGGAAAATACATCTCCAATTGGCACAAGATTGTAGCAGCCTCAACTTCCAAGTCATCCAACATACGGGGGTCAACGACTTTGCTACATATAGAATTGAAGAATGAGCACAACCGAGTAATTGCATGTCTCACATTTTTTGGAGCAATACCACGAATAGCAACGGGCAGAAGTTGTTGCATCAAGATGTGACAATCATGAGACTTTAAGCCAACCAATTTAAGATCACTAGAGACAAGCCTCTTCATATTTGAAGAGTAACCATGTGGAACTTTGATGCCCTAAAGACACTCGCAGAAACTTTGTCTCTCTTTTTTTGACAAAGCATGACATGCTGGCGGCAAATAAGTCCGCTTACCATCCTCAACAACTGGAGCTAACTGCTCTCGTATACCCATAGCAATGAGGTCGAGACAAGCATTCACACCAACCTTTGTCTTGCCATGAATGTTGAGAAGCGTCCTGATCACACTATCACACACATTTTTATCCACATGCATCACATCAATGCAGTGTCTGACATCAAGCTTGTGCCAGTATGGAAGATCAAAGAATATCGACCTCTTCTTCCATATGTTTTTCTCAGCAGCTTTACCTTTCTTTTTGGACTTGCCGAATATAACATCGATGCCCTTTACCCTCTGATAAACCTGCTCTCCAATTAAGGCCGCCGGAGCTTCTTCTGTCTCTTGGCATCCATTAAAAGCTTTTTTCATCTTACGATATGGGTGATCACGTCTAAGAAAT
Source organism: Sophora flavescens (assembly GCA_030762895.1). Lineage (NCBI taxonomy): Eukaryota > Viridiplantae > Streptophyta > Magnoliopsida > Fabales > Fabaceae > Sophora > Sophora flavescens. The sequence goes on from CM061067.1 coordinate 81,713,775, forward strand.
CTCCAATGCCCAAGGTAAACCGTCTTCTTTCCATGATGCAACTGAGTGTAGCATGTGCCTTCTTCACATATAGGGCATGCTTTATGCCCCTTGACACTGTAGGACAAGTTCTTTGTATCTTTGGAAAGTCATTGATGGTGCAAAATAACATGGCACGAAGCTTGAAAGTCTCATGAGAATACCCATCAACTACATCAACACCTTCCACCCACATCGTTTTCAAGTCTTCAATCAAGAGACTTAGATAAACATCTAAGTCATTTCCCGGTTGCTTTGGGCCCGAAATCATCATAGATAACATCATGTATTTGCGCTTCATGCACAACCAAGGGGGCAGGTTGTAAATTATCAATAGAACAGGCCATGAACTATGAATACTACTCATGTTACCATAAGGATTCATTCCATCCGTAGCAAGTCCATGCCTTAGGTTTCTTGGCTCATCGGCGAAATCCAGAAACATAGTATCAATATTCTTCCATTGCATAGAATCAGCAAGATGACGAACCTTTCCATCACGTTTCCTCTCATCATTATGCCATCTAAGATTCTTCGCATCTTTCGCATTGGCAAACAATCGCTTGAACCTTGGAATTATTGGAAGATACCACAACACCTTCACAGGAGGACCCTTTTTTCTCACATCATGAAGATCATCATCATCATCACCACCCTTCACTTTGTATCGTGATAACCCACATTTGGGGCAATCGTGATTGTCTTCATGAACACCGGTGTACAATATGCAATCATTGGGGCATGCGTGTATCTTCTTATACTCCATACCCATCGGACACAATACCTTCTTGGCCTCATAGTTACGGTCAGGCAATGTGTTGTCCTCCGGAAGCAAGTCTTTCAATACTTCAAGCAATTCCGTGAAGCTTTTATCGGTCCAACCATTTCTCGCCTTCACACAAACCAATTTTAGCACCGCCGACAACCGTGTATGAGTAGTACACCCTGGATATAAAGGCTTATCCGCATCACCGCACAACCTATCATACACATGAGCTCGATGAAAAGATTCTTGTCCAATATCACGGATCATGTCCTCTACTCGATCATCCTCCATATCTACGTCAACGTCCTCACTTTGGGAGACACTTGCTGTACTACTCAACAACACATCCCCATTCCATATCCATCTTGTATAACTCAAGCAAATCCCTTCACAAATCAAATGAGTACGTATATCCTTCACCGTACATTTCCTCGTATTCAAACACTTGACACAAGGACAACAGAACATTCCATTACTATTAGGAACATTCCTTTGAGCAAATTCTATAAATTCTCCCACCCCCTTCAAATACTCAAAGACTAGTGCGCTTACAAACCATCCAACTACGATCCATAACTAGATAGGTTCTGTAGATATACAAAACATATATCCAATATAAGGACAATACGGGAGATTGAAAACTAGTTTTTGAAATCCTAATTGAAAACTAGTTTTTGAAATCCCGTCAACCATGTATATCTTATTTGACTAACTGCCTAAAACAAAATTTCCACGGTAATCTCACATCATTTTTCTCATCAAGCAGGCAACAACACATATTAGGACTATTGCTATATCTAGTACTATAACCACTCAGCCATATGAATCGATCAAGAGAGCATGATATATACAAGCAAGGCGTTTAAAAATTATTTCAAATTTACACCATTTTCAGGTTGAGCAATGAGCAATATATTGTTGATGTCACATGCTACAAGCAACTCTAAATTTCTTCCCATTTTGAAATAGGTCATGATAGCAGAAGAAAAACAAGAGAAAACACAAAACCCACGACCAGAAATAGAGACATTCCAAACAATTCAAACTCACAGTTTCAAGTTTTAACTACAGAGACTACAGTTTCAACATACACTCAAAACCAAAAATAAAAAATGTGACCTAAAGACTCACCAGAAATAGGTGCTCGCATGGTGGTGGGGAGAGGATCTCGAGTGGTGGCCAACGTTCGATGTGGTTACTGAGAGCAGAGGGACAAGGAGAGTTAGTGCGCGGGAAGGGGAGAGAGAGATGTCAAGTTATTGCAAAGAATGAGCGTGAAAGACAGAGTTAGGGTTAAGAGTGTACCTCACGGTGGTGGCGAAGAAGCCCTCGCGGTGGAGAGGAGCTCGCGAATAGGGCAGAGTGAGAGTGAGAGTGAGAGTGAGCGTGAGCGTGAGCGTGATGAAAATAGAAGAACAGAGATGTACAGAGCGAAGTGAAGAAGGCGAGCGGATGTAAACGTTATAATAAAAAACCATCTTTAAAAAAGCATTTTACGTCAGTTTTTTGTAACAACTGACGTTAAAAATAAATTTTTTATTTAAAAATACTTTTAACGTCAGTTGTCTTAAACAACTGATGTTAAAAGTGTATAAGTTTCTGCAAAAACATTCATTCCTATGACTACTGTGCTACTTACCCATGCACCTTGTAACTTAATCCTCTTAATGAGCATTAAGTTTATAGATCGGTTTTCAAGAAAATCAAGCAGTCTCTCTTCTTTATATAAAGTATCATTCTTCTATATCAGTCTGTAATACACCCCCCTCTTCTTTTCCTCTATATTTCGTGCGTTTTCTATTCCTTCACAATATGGCTCTATCATATTTGAGACATTTGTTATTTCTTCATATACCTAGACTTAAAGGTCTCTGTCTTAATGGTCAAAAAACTTCTGAGGTTGAGTAAATCACGTAACATGGATGGTAAAGTTGGGTGAATCACGTAATGCGATTCCCTTACTTTATTTCATCCCCTCATCCCTTTCACTCCGCTTTGGCTGCAAGTGACTGTGGATTCAGATGGAGCATCAAGGAATTCAAGTGAGGGAGGAGATGCATCCATTGGAGTTTCTGAGGACAGGACTGAGAAGAAAATGACGTTGAAACAGAAACTTTTTTATATTTTAGGGCTATGTTGCAGAAATTTTTTATCTTTTAATCATGTAATTGTAACTTATGAATCGCTTCAATAAGACACGATTTCATTATACATATAACTTGTTTTATGTTAAGTGTTTATTTATTTTAATTTGCACAAGAATTTGTTTACTACTTCAAGCTAATTAATTAAGATTAAAAATAAACTTGTTTAAAAAAAAGTTTAGAAATAAACTGCACTATATGGAGTGATCTGCGTTAAGAGTGACAACAGGGAGATGACAACGAAAGAAAGATAGGAATGAGTTTCAGATAGGAATATAGGATTATTTACGTCATTTATTTATTTAACTGAAGTAAAAATCACAATTTTAACTTCAGTTGTATAAACAACTGACGTTAAAAGTGTTAATAATTCTTGCAAATCACTTTTAACGTTAGTTCATTACACAACTGATGCAAATAGTGATTTAATACTTACAAAACTGCCATCGCCTCATTTTTAACGTCAAACATATGGTCAACTGACGTAAAACTTTCCCGTATATTACATTATTTCCACTAGTGTGACGGAGGTTTTGTCAAAAGCCCAGCCAACATCACAACCGTCGATCCCTGATTCCTCGACGGTACCGATCAGCATCAAGTTGGATGGTTCCAACTATGCCCTATGGTTCCAGGTGGCTGAGATGTACATCTCAGGAAAAGACAATTACTGGGATATATTGACGGATCCTTCCCTCCATCGTCGGAAACTGATTCGACGTTCCGTAAATGGCGAAATGAGAACGCCATAGTGAAAGGATGGTTGATGAACTCAATGGATACCTCGCTGGTGGGGAATTTCATCCGCTTCCCAACAGTCAAATGGGTTTGGGACGCCATTGGTACGACATACTTTGACGGATCTGATACCTTGCAGGTTTATGACCTTTGACGTAAGGTAACCCGGATGCGTCAGAAAGGAGGATCGATTGAAAAATATTACAATGATCTACAAGGGCTGTGGCGTGAGATAGACTTCCGATGCCCTAATCCCATGGAGTGCCCAAGAGATATACAGAAATACAATTCTCTGCTACAGGAGGAAAGAGTTTATATCTTTCTCGATGGATTGGATGATCGACTCGATAACATTCGGAGTGACATACTCCAACTGAAGTCATTCCCCACAATCGAGCAGGCTTATGTACACGTTCGAAGGGAGGACACTCGTCAGACTGTGATGGTATCTGGGGAAGAGAATATAACAAGTGGTGCTGTTATGGCCACTTAAAGCTCAAAATTTGGCCAATTGCCAACACTGGTGACTGGGAAACACAACTCAGTCTTGAAGTCGGAGGGTCCATCCGATGGAGGAAAGTGCACACATTGTGGAAATGCCAGACACACTCGTGATACCTGTTTCAAGTTACATTGGGTATCCATAGTGGTGGCATGAGTTGCACGCTAAGAAGAAAAAAGACACCACTACACTTGAGGAAGGAACTGGTAAAGTTGCCGTAGTCACTGTCGAGTCTCAACTATCGCTTTTTCCTATGACCAGTTCCTCCACATCAATGAAACCAGGTAACTGCGGTCAAGTTTTTTGTAGTTTGTAGTCCTAATTCTCAGGATGCAAGTGCATGGATTATTGACTCAGGGGCAACAGACCATATGACCTTTGATCCCATGGACTTCTCCCATTCAACTCCACCACGTAGGACTTGCATTGCGAATGCAAATGGAGTTGCATACCCAGTCACAGGCGCTGGAACTGTGGCATTATCACCCTCATTCTCCTTATCTCACACTCTTCTTGTTCCTACACTATCTAATAAATTAATGTCTGTGAGTCAAATAACTGAAGAACTCAATTGTGTGGTATTGATGTACTCTACTTTTTGTCTTCTTAAGGATGTTCTTAGCAAGAAGATTATTGGGCGTGGTACTAAGAGAGGGGGGCTATACTACCTAGATGATTTTAGCAAAGGAGAAGCACATCACGTGCACCACCAGTTCAGTAGCAAAGAACGAGAAATATGGTTGTGGCATCGTCGTTTGGGACATCCATCATTTAGTTATTTATGACACTTATTTCCAGATTTATTTTTGAATTTGAAAAATGTTGAGTTTACATGTGATACTTGTATTTTGGCTAAAAGCCATATAATCTCCTATCAGATGAGTTTGAATAAAAGCAGTGTTCCTTTTGCTCTAATACATTCTGATGTGTGGGGACCTTCCCCTAGGACTACCGTATCTGGTCACCGTTGGTTCGTAATATTTGTCGATGATTGCACATGAATGACATGGCTTTACTTGATGAAGAATAAAGATGAGGTGTTTCAAATATTTCAGAATTTTCATGTCATGATTCAAAACCAGTTTTCAGCCAAGATTCAAGTTCTTCGGTCAGACAATGGAGGGGAGTTTGTTAACCATCGTTTCAAAGCATACCTCTAGCAACATGGTCTTCTTCACGATACCTCATGCTCACAAACTCCACAACAGAATGGCGTCGCCGAATGGAAAAATCGTCATATCTTGGAGACAACACGTGCTCTTCTTCTTGGCACCCATGTTCCAACTCGCCATTGGGATGATGCTGTAACTGCAGCTGTATACCTCCTCAACCGCATGCCCTCCAAGGTCTTGCATTTTAAAACACCTCTGCAAGCACTCTCCTATCATGTATAGTTACCTACTTTGTTGATGCTTCAGCCTAGGATTTTTGGGTGTGTGGTTTTTGTTCATCTTCACAAAAACCAACGTACCAAACTTGATCCATGTGTTGTTAGGTGCTTGTTCTTGGGCTATGGACTACACAAAAAGGGCTACAAATGCTTTGACCCTACCACCAACAAAACTTATATCACTATGGATGTAACTTTCCTAGAATCTGAACCTTTCTTTTCTCCTATGGTATCCAATTTAGCTCTTCAGGGGGAGTCCATGAATAAAGAGCTAAATTGGTACTTGGCGGCTCCATCATCAACTGTTGAAAAGAAACAAATTGGAGAGCATGAATCCGAAGTTGAAGGAGTAATCCATGATGAACCTACAGAAATGCGGCATTTAAAGATAACTGAAGTTTAGAGTGAAGAGGATCCTCCTACTAATGAAGAAATTGCTAGTGAAGAGGTTCCCGTCAATGAAGAGTATATCGATTAAGGAAGTGAAGAGCCCCCTCTCTCCACAGTACCCGACCCTCTCACTGAGAACAATCCTGAGGTAAGCTCTCCTATTATCTCCTCATCCACTAATGCTCCTGTAAGATATGTATTACCTATCAGGAACAGCCGAGGAAAGTCACCCAATAGATACTCTCCTGATGCAGAAGAAAGGCGATCCAAATACCCCATTGCAAATTATGTGTCTACTCAACAGTTATCAAAGCCTATTCAAGCCTTCACGGAGACATTATTCTCCTGTCATATTCCAAAGAATGTGGAAGAAGCCTTAGTTAATCCTAAGTGGGCACAAGCCATACAAAAGGAAATGGAGGCTTTACAAAAAAATAATACATGGAGGTTGATACCACTTCCTAAGGGGGAGAAGACAGTGGGGTGCAAATGGGTGTTCTCAATCAAATACAAAGCCGACGGATCCATTGATCGACACAAGGCAAGGCTAGTGGCGAAAGGGTTCACACAGACTTATGGTATAGATTATACAGAGACTTTTTCACCGGTGGCCAAACTAAATACTGTTAGAGTCCTATTATCTCTTGCAGCAAATTTAGATTGGCCACTACTCCAGCTCAACGTGAAGAATGCTTTTCTCCATGGAGATCTTGAAGAAGATGTTTATATGGATATCCCACCGGGCTATATGTCCTCTTCCAAAACCAAGGTGGTATGCAAGTTAGAGCGAGCATTATATGGATTGAAACAATCACCTCGAGCATGGTTTGGAAGGTTTAGCTCAGCTATGAGAAGGTAAGGTTTTAACCAAAGTAATGCAGATCACACCCTATTCTTACAGCATCGGCAAGGAAATGTGACAGCTCTAATTGTTTACGTAGATGACATGATTATTACTGGAGATGATACCGAAGAAATTTCAAGACTACAAGAGCAATTGGCAGCTGAGTTTGAGATGACGAATTTGGGTGGACTCAAGTATTTTCTGGGAATAGAGGTGGCAAGGTCACAAAGAGGCATTTTCTTGTCTCAAAGAAAGTATGTGTTGGACCTATTGGCTGAGGTGGGGCTGCTGGACTGCAAACCAGCAGATACTCCAATAGTTCAAAATCCCAAACTTTCACAATACACAAACCAAGTGCCTACGAATAAAGGAAGATACCAAAAATTGGTGGGGAAACTTATCTATTTGTCGCACACTCGCCCTGATATCGCCTGTGCCGTAAGTGTGGTGAGCCAATTTATGCATAATCCAAGTGAAGAACACATGGATACAGTAAACCGAATACTTCGCTATTTAAAATCCTCACCAGGAAAGGGGTTGATGTTCTCTAAGAATAATCACTTGAGTGTTGAAGGGTACACCGATGCAGATTGGGCAGGGAATGTTCTAGATAGAAAATCCACATCAGGATACTTCACATTTGTGGGAGGGAATTTAGTTACAAGGAGAAGTAAAAAGCAAAAGGTAGTGGCCTTGTCTAGTGCTGAAGCTGAGTTTAGGGGCATGGCAAAAGGACTTTGTGAACTATTATGGCTCAGAAGGTTACTAATGGAGATCGGCTTTGGTCCTAGCATGGAGATGAACCTGTTCTGTGACAATAAAGCTGCAATTGATATCTCACAAAATCCTGTCCAACATGATCGAACAAAGCACGTGGAGGTAGATAGACATTTCATCAAGCAGAATCTTGAGGAGAAGATTATTCGATTTCCTTTTGTCAAGTCGAAAGACCAGTTGGCAGATATTCTTACAAAGGCAGTATCCAGTAAGAACTTCCATGACTCCCTTGACAAGTTGGGCATTAAAGACATTTATGCACCAACTTGAGGGGGAGTGTTGGCGTGAGTCATTAGAATCACCAAAAAATAGGAACAATAATTGTAAATAGCTGTCAAATCCCTTAGATCAAGGAACAAACTTATATTTAGCCATGAGTATTGTGACAAACTTATATTTAGCCATGAGTATTGTGTATATATTAGGAAAGTTCCTAAAATCTCTCCTCCTTGTATCTATTTATACTCTGTAAATGACTCAAAGAAATAACAAGGTAAATGAAATACTTTATGTTCTGACATAATACACCATCTGTGACCTTGCCCTTATCCTAGTTTTTAAAGTGAGAATTGGATGATCCTCTAAACTTGTATAAATTTTCTAATGAATGACAGTGGGCATCTTTCCAAGTTACAATATTGCCTTAATGGGTGGGTTGTGACAGTGCACCCAATATTAAGGTGTCAATGTCTTAAGGTGGTTTTGTTTATAAATGTAAGACTGGCGGATAAATTGTTGATATTTCTTTCTAAATTTTTTTACCCTGCTATATAACTGTTGCTGGCCACTGTGATTTGTGACAATTGTCATGACTTAAGATATTTAGGGGCATTTATTCTCTAGAACCGTTGATCTAATCTAGTAGTATGCGTGTCATGCACAGTGCAACTAAAAGAAAGAGAAAAACCTGGCATTTTCTTAGTTAATTTATTATGAACTTGCCTTGCTGCCTCCTCCTAAGGGTACTTCTAGAATGGAAAAGCCACGTACTGTTCCTTTTTCCCCTTGCTTCTTGATATCCAAACATCTAAATCATAAGGTATCTCGTGCCTTGAAAAGTATAAGTCTTCTTTGGCTTTCAACTATTTCTTGGTCTCAATTTGTCAAAGGCTCAAAGCATCAAACAATATACCTTAAAATTTTCTTTTGATGGATTGAGTTTGTTCTGCATCAAGTTCTCACAGTACATTTAGTCACTGCATACCGTAGCCTGATCGAGAATGTAATAAACCTAATTCCTATAAAATAGTTTTGGATAGAAATAATATGCATCAGGAAAAACTTACTACTTGATGCATTCACATGATAATACTCATTCTCCAAGTTTGTTCATATATGTTAATCTCTTGATAATCCTCAACATGGGTGCATGAACCGGACATTTCATTACAAGACTGGTAGGCCCACAATTTTTTTCCATGACTTGGTTTGGCGCAAGCAGTATGCTTTGTTAACATATATAATTTAATTAAAATCTTGTGCATTTTTCATCCAAATTCATCATGGAGATAAATTTTATTTTAATAATGCAGCTCTAAGAAATACTCATCAACGATACTCAAAACAAACAGCTCTTCCCACAAAATCACAATTACTACTAAATACAATTTTATTAGCATCAAGAACAATTTTTATTCCAGCCTTATTAAGCAATGCACTAGAAACCAAATTTCTACGTATAAATGGCACCTATAACGCATTATTTAAAGCCAAGGTTTTTCCGGAAGCAAGTAAAATAATTTCCTTTACTGCACACTCCAACTGTAAAAGAATTTCCCATGTAAACTATGCCAATATCAATAGTTTCTTCGAACTCCTGAAACAACTACAATCCTTTTTAGTGTAAATGTGTCTAGTTGCTTCTGTGTCGAGTACCATAAAGTACATCCAGAGCAACTTGAAACCCCTGTTTTGGCTCAGAAATCATTCCACTGTTAGCCATAACTTTTCAGCATAAAAATTTGTTATCATTCCACTATTAATATTTTGTATATGTAACAACTAAAAATATTTTAAAGAATTGTCATCATTCTAAATATTAAAGGAAATCAATTTGATTTTTAAGGTTAAAGTAACATTTTGGTCCCTACACTTGATACGAATTCTCGATTTGGTCCCTATACTTAAAAAATTCTCGATTTGGTCCCTATACGTAAAGAAAGTCTCCATTTGGTCCCTATACGTTACCCATTTGGTCCCTATACGAGCAAAAAATTATCAAATCAGTCCCTAAAATTTTGTACGACAGGGACCAAATGGAGACTTTCTGTATATATAGGGACCAAATCGAGAATTTTTTAAGTATAGGGACCAAATCGAGAATTCGTGTCAAGTATAGGGACCAAAATGTTACTTTAACCGATTTTTAATTATTGCCATTATCCCATTAAGCCACACTATGGTTTTCAAAGAAAAGGAAATTTTTTTGTTGGGTTCTTTTTTTATTTTTTTAATGTTTTAAAATATTGGTTTTTTGGGGACCATTGTATAAAATGAATGGTTGAGATTTCCTGTTTAAAAGAGGCTGGAGAGAAATGTTGTTGGAGAGGATCCAAACATGTATATATTGTTAATGTATAACAATGTCAATCAATTATAAACTAACACATCAATAAAGATGTTTAAATCTTATTTTAATGATATATAATTTTTTTACACTATTATATCAAAATCAAATTCATACATAAATATATTATAAAGTTAAAAAAAGAAAGAAACGTGTGGTGTGGCAGCAATTAGATTGCTGATGCCTATCCACCAAAAAAAATATATATTCCTGATGCCTCACATCCTTATCAGATGCAAAATGAAACAAAGGCCAGCCACCATTTTTCGTTCAAAAAGAAATGGTGACCTTTGCCTTCTGGATAAAAGATTCAACGCAATTAAGTAAAAGGCTAATAATCTGCCAAAAAAAAAAGTTAATAAACTTTTTTTTTTTTTTTTTTTTGTCTCTTAACTTTATTTAAGGTTTAAATTTGTTGCTTGTATTATGTTTTTTTTTTTAAATAATTTATTATTTTATAAAGTTATATCAATATGATGTTTTTTTTTTATACCAAATTATCCCTTATTTTATAAAAGTTTAATCAAGATGATACCTTTTTTTAATTTCAAAATGAATGTTATCATTGCCCGATAATGTTAAATTTGTGAGCTTTCTTCCACCTGAAACACCTGTGCAACATTTATCTTGAATTTCCTCCCGGTCTCTTGAATCCTCGCCTTCCCCTCGCTATAACCAAATTATGAAGCATAGTGTTTGGCAGTTTGTCATCAATGGATGACTCAGAAGACACGGAAGTCATAATAAAGACGAAAAAGTATGACGTTTTTCTTAGCTTTCGTGGTGAAGATACGCGCAACAACATCTTAAGCCATCTTTACGAAGCTCTGATTCAAAAGAAAGTAGAAACCTATATTGACAACAGGATTGGAATAGGAGATGAGATCTCACTAACACTCTTCGAAGCCGTTGAAGATTCATATGTATCCATTGTCATCTTCTCAAAAAACTACGCTTCCTCGAAGTGGTGCTTAGAAGAAATCAGCAAGATCATGGAATGCAAGAAAGAACGGAATCAAGTTGTGATACTAGTGTATAGACAGAGTGCAAAAATGGAAACATTCTCTCGCTCAGGTAACGTTTAGTGGTGTATAATTGATATACAAATGTTGATTGGTAGAGTGGTTGAGTCCCTTCATTATAAATTATACACGTTGACAGAACTTGAACACGGTACCTAAAAATTGATGAGGCACATCCGTTGACCACTAGGCCAACTAATGTCTTGTGGTAGTTAATGAACGTTAATACTACTTATGTATCGAATTTGACCGCTTGTGGAACTTTTGAAGAGTTGTTTTCATTCACCAATCGATAGTTGAGTTGGCCTATAACAACCATCCGCACGCAAAGAATCGACATAAAAACTCGTAATCTCTCAACCATTCTTCACTCCAAATCACCTTCTATTCTCCCTTATGCGCAAAAGGAGTTAATGAGACTATTGTTCTGTAAATTGTCATTGTCGATACGCTTGGTTTAGGGTGTGCAAACCAAACCAAGGTTCTCCATTGTATCCTCGGGGGATTCGCCGCCAATTACATGTTGCATCCAATCTACGAGGAGAGATTGGTGGGGACGAATAGAACCCAAAGCCTAGTGTCCTCACACGCCTTGGAGATTGCACATTACCATTATTTTCTTCTTCTTTGTTGCAGATCCATACCCAATTTTCAAACAATCTTTAGGTTCGATTTCTGTAATAATGGCTGCAACGTTGAAGGAGATGACTTCTGACTTTATGAAACTTGAGAGGTTCGAAGGCGGAAACTTTCATCGTTGGCAAAAGAAGATGAACTTCCTTCTTACAACATTGAAGGTGGCCTATATGTTAAACACACCAAGACTAGAGGAAAGAGAAGATGAGACCATCAATTAGACTCGTGAGAGGAACAAGTGGGTTAATGATGACTACATTTGCATGGGGCATATTTTGAATGGCATGACCAACTCATTGTTCGATGTGTATCAAAATGCGGGATCCTCCAAAGAACTATGGGAGAAACTTGAGGCAAGATACATGATGGAGGACGCAACAAGTAAGAAATTTCTTGTTAGTCGTTTTAATAATTATAAAATGGTTGATGGTATGCCTATCATGGAACAAATGCATGAAATTGAACGTATTCTCAATAACTACAAACAACATAATATGCACATGGATGAAACCATCATTGTCTCCTCAATCATTGACAAACTTCCTCCTTCATGGAAAGACTTTAAAAGAAGTCTTAAACATCGGAAAGATGACATTTCTCTTGAACAATTGGGTAATCACCTTCGTTTAGAAGAAGATCGTAAACAAGATGATACTAAAGAACATTCTGTTCATGAGAAGGTGCATGTAGTAGAGGAAGGGAAATCTGGTAAGTCCTCTAAAAAGAGGAATCGAGATTTTGGAAAATCTCATGAAAACAACAATGAGAATGACTAAAAGAAAAAGAAAAATGGTTGTTTCTATTGTGGAAAATCGGGACATTTCAAGAGGAATTGTCGTCTCCTGAAAAAGGAAAAAGAGAAGGAATCTAGTGCAACAAAGGACAATCTTGTTGCGGTCATTTCCGAAATCAACATGATAGAAGATGTTGAATCATGGTGGATTGACTCCGGTGCAACTCGCCATGTGTGTAAGAACAAGGATCTCTTCAAGACAATTAATGAAGAAGATGGAACCGTTCTATATATGGGAAATGCATCAACTGTCCAAGTTAAAGGCAAAGGGACGGTGGAACTAGAATTCACTTCGAAAAAAGTAGTCACTCTTACACATGTTTATTATGTACCAGATGTTAGGAAGAATTTAATTTCTGTACCGTTACTTAATAAGTACGGGTTCAAATGTGTATTTGAGGGAGGCAAGTTTATTCTCTCTAAGGGAGGAATGTTTGTAGGAAAGGGATACATTTGTGAGAATATGTTCAAACTCAATATTATTAATGATAATGGATTTATTTATGCTTATATTGTTGAGTCTTGTAATTTATGGCATTCTCGTTTAGGACATGTTAATTTTAGGAAAATGGATGAAATGATGAATTCATGTTTAATTCCTAAAACAAGTAGGATTTCGGATGCATGTACAACTTGTATGCTAACTAAGATAACTAGATTTCATTTTCCTATAGTTAAAAGAAGTTCTAAAGTGTTAGATTTAATTCATTCTGATGTATGTGATTTACATGGTTGATCCACTATAGGTGGTAAAAAATATTGTGACACTCATAGATGATTGTACTAGATATTGCTATGTATATTTAATGCATTCAAAGGATGAAGTGTTAGTTAAATTTAAGATATTTAAAACAGAAGTAGAACTTCAACATGAAACATTTATTAAATGTTTTAGGAGTGATAGAGGAGGAGAGTTCTATAACCCTAGTTACTTTGAGTCTACTGGAATAATTCACCAAACAACCGCACCTTATTCCCCACAACAAAACGGCATAGCTGAAAGGAAAAATAGGATATTAGAAGAAATGGTAAATGCAATGTTATCATATTCTAGTCTAGCAAAGGGTTATTGGGGATAAGCCTTGTTGACGACTTGTTATATCTTGAATAGAGTTCCAAACAAAAGTAACAAAATAACCCCATATGAACTTTGGAAAAATAGAAAGCCCAACCTTGACTATTTCAAAGTTTAGGGTTGTAGGGCAATAGTAAAAGTTCCTGAACCAAAAAGAAAGAAATTAGGTGAAAGGGGAATTGAATGTGTGTTCCTGAGCTATGCTAAAAATAGAAAAGCATATAGATTCGTGGTTATAGAATCTAATGACTCATATCCTGTAAATACAGTAATTGAGTCCAGGGATGCTATCTTTCAAGAAGATAGGTTTTAACTCAATTCCAAGTCACAAAAATGATGTTCATAGTAATTCACATAATCTAGAAACCAATGTATTTAATAATGATACTTTAGAGAGTTCAGAACTTAGAAGAAGTCAGAGAGCTAGGAAAGAGAAAACGTATGGACCAGACTTTTTCATGTTCCTTGTTGAAGGAACAAGAGAGTCCATAGATAGTTATGGACCAATATGTTATAATACAGAAAGTGATCCAGAAACATTCGAAGAGGCAATAAAGTCTCAAGATGCCGCTTTCTGGAAGGAAGCTATACAAGAGGAAATAGACTCAATAATGGGGAATAAAAGGTGGAAATTAGTAGACCTCCCACCTGGTTCCAAACCTATAGGTTGTAAATGGATTTTCTAAAGGAAAATGAAGGTAGATGGAACCATAGATAAGTTTAAGGCAAGACTAGTTGCTAAGGGATTTGCACAAAAAGAGGGCATTGACTATTTTGATACATATGCACCTGTGGCAAGAATTGCCTCAATTAGAGTGCTATTGACACTTGCATCAATCTATAAGTTTGTCATTCATCAAATGGATGTGAAAACAGCATTTCTTAATGGGGAGTTAGATGAAGTGGTGTATATGTCACAACCTGAAGGGTTTGAGGTTAATGGTCAAGAAAAGAAGGTGTGTAAATTGAATAAGGCATTGTATGGACTAAAACAAGCTCCTAAACAATGGCATCAAAAGTTTGATCAAGTTATGCTAGCTAATGGATATAAAATAAATGAGTCTAAAAAGTGTATTTATAGTAAATTCCATAATGGAAAATGTGTTATGATTTGTTTATATGTTGATGATATGTTAATATTTGGTACTGATCTAGATGAGGTGGAAAAAACTAAGAGTTTCCTCTCTAGTAATTTTGATATGAAAGACTTAGGGGAAGCCGATGTGATACTAGGGATTAGAATAATAAGAGATGGTGAGAACATAGGTTTGTCCCAATCTCACTATATAAAAAAGGTGTTAAAGAAATTTAATGAATTTGATTGTCAATCTGTTGTTACTCCCTTTGATCACAACACTAATTTAGTACCAAATAAAGGTTGTCCAGTAGCACAACTTGAATACTCAAAAGTAATTGGATGCTTAATGTATGCCATTACATGTACTAGACCAGACATTGCATATGCTGTAGGGAGACTAAGTAGGTATACAAGTAATCCAAGCAAAGACCATTAGCATGTTGTTCGAAGAGTATTGAAATACTTGAAGGGGACAATGAATTATAGATTGAACTATAATGGATATCCTTCAGTATTAGAAGGTTATATGGATGCCAGTTGGGTGACTTATACAGAAGATCATGCTTCAATAAGCGGTTGGGTCTTCACACTTGGTGGGGGTGCTATTTCTTGGGGATCCAAGAAACAAACTTGCATTGCTGACTCCACCATGGCTGCAGAATTCATAGCATTGACAGCAGGAAGCAAAGAAGCTGAATGGCTTAGAAATTTGATGTATGAGATACCAATTTGGCCAAAGCCAATAGCACCAATATCCATACACTGTGATAGTCAATCAACATTATCAAAGGCATATAGTCAGGTTTATAATGGAAAGTCCAGGCACATTGGGCTAAGACATAGCTATGTAAAAGATTTGATTACAAATGGAGTAATATCCATAGTCTTTGTGAAAACAGAGATGAATCTTGCAGATCCTTTGACGAAAGGACTGACAAGGGATATGGTGTTGAAAACATCATTAGGGATGGGACTCAAGCCCATATCTACATGATCACCAATGATGGAAACCCGACTCACACTTGAGTAGCATCAAGTCTTGAGTTCAATGGGCCAAAGTACACTATGAGAGTGATTTCAAGTACTTGACAAATAGATACATCCCAAGGTTTAAAAGTACTTGGAAACCATAAGGACATAAAAGAAAAGGGTGAGCTTTTGCTCTTAATGGACCTATAGCATATATGTGCTGAGGTGCCCAACTTATGGGGGTGCTTCTGGTAAAGTCCACCTATGTGAGAGTGAAGTGTGGCCGCTTCTTAGAATTGGGCTTGACTCTGTAAGCTCTATTGAAAAGGATACACGACACAAGGCCTTACCAAATGTGTCACACTACCACGTCGTTCAATGGTACCGAGATTTCATGTGTAAGTCATGCACGCTTGTTCTAATGAATATATGGTTCAAAGCTTGTCTACCATTTTATTCGGGGATGAGTGAAACCCATGGCTTACTAAGCAAAGGTTCAAATCTCCAAGATACCTTTGTCTGAAAGCATGCGATTTCCGGAATAATGGGATTTGGATTCATTTTGAAAATGGTGGGGGATTGTGAGAGATTTTCAAAATCCTTATTAAAAGGTTGCTTGGTAATGGTTAAATTAATATAATGGTGTATAGTTGATATACAAATGTTGATTGGTAGAGTGGTTGAGTCTCTTCATTGTAAATTATGCGGTCCAGGTTCAAGTCCTAGCATATTTAGATTTTGAATTTTTATGGTAGTTATGTAACTGGCCAAATTTTTAATAAAATGAGACGTTGGCAGGACTTGAACACGATACCTGAAGGTTGATGGGACACATCCGTTGACCACTAGGCCAACTGATGTCTTGTGTCAGTTAATGAACGTTAATACTACTTATGTATCGAATTTGACCGTTTGTGGAACTTTTGAAGAGTTGTTTTCTTTCACCAAGTGACATGAGTTGGTCTATAAATAAAACCATCTGCATGCAGTAATTGACACAAAAAACTCAGAATCTCTCAACCATTCTTCACTCCAAATCACCTTCTTTTATCCCTTATGCGCAAAGAGAGTTAAGGAGATGATGAGTGTGATTTCACCTCATATTTCATTGTCATTTTGCATGCATTTTCATATAGCTTAGGCATATTTAATTTGATTTTTGTTAGTTTTTTACCTTGGAACGGGTAAGGCGGTTTTGTGGTGTTGTTGTGCAGGAATTAAGGATTAAAATGCTCAAGATTAACCATGATGGAGCTTGCATGAAGATGGGGCTTGAAAAGTGCCCATCACGGCCATGATCGAGTCGAGCTGAAAAGAAAGAACGGAAAAGTCAGAGCTGGTCACGGCCATCACAACCATGACATGTCAGCTGAACCAGACCCTCACGGGTAGAACTGATCACGGCCTAGTCGTGATGGTGGTCACGACCGTGACAGACCAACCAGTGAAGCAATCTCCAAGGCAAAACCCGTCACGTCCTGGCCGTGATGGCCATCACGATCGTGACGCGTGATATATGGATCTGTAGAAACCGATTTGATCTGAAATTGTGGTTGCTTGGGATTCAAGTTATCCTAGTCTATAAATAGAGCACTTGGGCTCGAAAATAGGGGACTTTTGGGGGGACTTTGGGGCTGCTACTCTTAGGCAAAATTAGGATTTCCGCTTCTCTTAAGTTTTCATTTATGTTTATGTTAATCAAGATTGCCATAACCATGGCCATGCTTGAGTAGTAGCTTTATTACTAGGGATTGGGGCTACACCCAAGATCTGTTTTATGTTATGAATTGATGTTTTCCATTTGTTAATTTCGATTTCGCTTTCGATTTGGTTTCTATCGCATGAATTACTTGTGAATCTGGTGCGCACTTATTTGCATGTCATAGATACTCTAAGGAGGAACCTAGAGGTGAACTTAGGTATTGGATCTATAGGAATTAAACTTAGGACTTAAATCACGAGAGTTAGAAGCGGTCCTTCGAAGGTTCACGAATTGTCACAAAGCTTAAAGGGTTCAATCTAAATTCAATTACCACGAGAGTAGGGGTTGGTTTAATTGGGCACGGTTTTTGTAACCCGGGAGGGAGCATTAACTTAGTTAGGATAAATTCGATTTCAAAGCGATTTTGATAATTAACAAGGGGTAGTCAATTTAGTAACATGAACAATCTTGTTGGTAACCCAATTCCTAGGAATCCCTTTTGATCCGAAAACCCCAAATTGATTTACTTTCCTATTTTGTTTAATTGCAATTTTAAATTTGATTCTTACTTGATTCTTACATCAAAAATCAAAACCTTTTCAAAATCCTTTTTTACATAGTCCGGTTTAATTGATTTGATAATTAGTTGTGATTTGAGATCGCGGTCTCTGTGGGATCGATCTTTTTATTACTTGGCGAGAATCCGGTACACTTGCCGGAATCCACTCCATCAAGTTTTTGGCGCCGTTGCCGGGGACTGTGCTGCCTTGAATCTCAATTATATTTTCATTTATCTCTTTTTCTTTCTAGAGTATCCATCTCTCTCTTATAGGTGTTTTTCTCTTTTATGCAAAGATCCCTAAGTCTTGGAAGCCTTATTGAGGTTGACCCCGAAATCGAAAAGACTTTTCATAGACGTAGGAGACTACAAAGAGAGAGAGAAAGAGATTGATTCACATTCCACTCATGACGAATCTACCGGATACCAAACCACTGAAGGACTACGCAGCCCCAAATGCTAGGGGTTTGCGAACTGGGATTGCTAGGCCAGAAATCGAGGCAGAGAACTACACTATACCGCCTATGCTAATTAGCATGATTAGGCAACATCAATTCGGAGGATTGCCCTTGGAGGACCCCGACTGATCATGTGGAGACATTCTTAGAGTTGACACTAGTGGAAAATATACATTAGACGGGAAAGGTTTATGTCGGTTAACCAAAAGCTAGACGTTAAAAAGGAGGCGATGGCAGTTTTGTAAATATCAGAGTTCATTAATTCAATTTTAACGTCAGTTGTTGTAAGGACTGACGTTAAAAGTTAAGTGACTTACTTTTAACGTCAGTTCAATAAACAACTGATGTTAAAAGTGAACCTTTTAAGTCGGTTGTTTATTGAATCGACGTTAAAAGTGAGTCACTTAACTTTTAATGTCTGTTCTTTCATCAACAGACATTAAAGGTTATTTTAATAAATTTTTTTAGCTAGTATATACGTACCCTTCTGCATTGCCTTCCTCAAAGTTTCAGTTTCACTTGCTTTGATGTTTTGTGTTTCTGTTTTGAAAACTAAAATATATGTACGAAGTATAAATGCTATAAGTTGAATCAATAACCCAAACCGGATCTCATTCATGAAGTGTATCAATAATACAATTACAAGATACATTCAAAATTTTAAAATCCTATAAAAAGTTACATTGAAAGGGTTTAAAATCCTAAACATTTGTTGAGGCTTCGTTCCCTTCACGGGTGAGCAAGAGAGGAGAGTCGAGCGACTGAGTTTTCCGTGAGCTACCGAGCAAGGGTGCACTCGATCTGTTTCAGCAATGGTCTTCGAACAGTCACTTGCTTCCAAAGCTGAGGTTTTGGAACTGTAGCAGCCGATTCTCCGGAAGGATGATAAGGTGAGCAACTCACATTATGTGATTTACACAACCTTATCACCCATGTTATGTGATTTACACAACCTCAGAAGTTTTTTGACCATTAAGACAAAGATCTTTGAGTCTAGGAATAGGAAGAAAGAGTGATGAAGTTAATCTCCATGGCAGAGCCATATTGTGAAGCAGAAAAATAAAACTAAGGAAGGAAGCTATTTATAGGAGCAGGGGATGAAGTTACTAGGTGTCGTAAGTTGCTAAAAAATTAAGTTGATCATCATTAAGAGCATTAGGTTCCAAGGCACATTGGGAGTTGGCAGTCATATATTATAAACGTGCAGAATACAAAACGCATGGGTAAGTAGCAGAGTAGTCATGGTTAGTAGCACAACAGTCAAAGGAATGCATGTTTTTTAATGTCAGTTGTTCAATACAACTGACGTTAAAAGTATTTTTAAAATAAAAAATATTTATTTTTAACGTCAGTTTTTTATACAACTGATGTTAAAAGTTTGATTTTTACTTCAGTTAAATAAATAGCTGACGTAAATAATCATATATCCCTATCTGAAATGCCTTGTTGTCACTCTTAACACAGGCCAATCCATATATATAGTGCAATTTATTTCTAAACCTTTTTTTTAAACAAGTTTATTTTTAATCTTAATTAATTAGCTTGGATTAGTAAACAAATTCATGTGCAAATTAAAATAAATAAACACTTAACATAAAAAAAGTTATATGTATAATCAAATCGTATCTCATTGAAAAGATTCATAAGTTACAATTACATGATTATTAAAAGATAAAAAATTTCTGCAACATAGTACTAAAATATAAAAAAAATTCCTGTTTCAACATCAATTTCTTCTCAGTCCTATCCTCCGAAACTCCAATGGATGCATCTCCTCCCTCACTTGAATTCCATGATGCTTTGAGCGTGAATCCACAGTCACTTGCGAAAGCAAAGTGAAAGTGATATTTGCATCACCTCCTTCACTGGAATTCCTTGATGCATCGTCTTGAATCCACAGTCACTTGCTGCGAAAGTAAAGTGAAAGGGATGACGGGGATTAAAAAAAGTGAGGGAATCACATTACGTGATTCACCCAACCTTACCATCCATGTTACGTGGTTTACTCAACCTCAGAAGTTTGTTGACCATTAAGACAGAGACCTTTAAGTCTAGGTATAGGAAGAAATAACAAAAGTCTCAGAGCCATTTTGTGAAGGAATAGAAAACGCACAAAATATAGAGGAAAAGAAGAGGCTCTATTACAGACTGATACAGAAGAATGGTACTTTATATAGAGAAGAGAGAGACTAGCTGATTTTCTTGAAAACTGATCTATAAACTTAATGCTCACTAAGAGGATAGGTTAGAATGTGCATGGGTAAGTATCACAGTAGTCATGGGTAAGTAGCACAGTAGTCAAAGGAATGAATGTTTTTGCAGAAACTTATACACTTTTAACGTCAGTTGTCTTAAACAACTGACGTTAAAAGTGCTTTTAAATAAAAAAATATTTATTTTTAACGTCAGTTGTTTAATACAACTGACGTTAAAAGTCATTTATTTAACGTCAGTTGTCTTAAACAACTGCCGTTAAATAAATGACTTTTAACGTCCGTTGTTACAAACAACCGATGTAAAATGTTGTTTTATTTTTTCTTTTTGATTATAACGTTTACACCCGCGCGCCTTCTGCACTTCCCTCTGTACATCTCTCTGTTCTACTCTTTTCATCACGCTCACTCTCACTCTCAACTCTCACTCTCACTCTGCCCTAATCGCGAGCTCACCTCCACCGCAACCACCGCGAGGGCTTCTTCGCCACCACCGTGAGGTACACACTTAACCCCTAACTCTGTCTTTCCTGGTCAATATTCTTTGCAATAACTTGACATATCTCTTTTACCCCTTCCCGCGCACTAACTCTCCTTGTCCCTCTGCTCTCAGTAACCACATCAAACGTTGGCCACCACTCGAGCTCCCCACCCCACCACCACGCGGGCACCTATTTCTGGTGAGTCTTTAGTGCACATTTTTTTATTTTTGGTTTTGTGTATGTTGAAACTGTAGTCTCAGTAGTTGTAACTTGAAACTGTGAGTTTGAGTTGTTTGGAATGTCTCTATTTTTGGTTTTGAGTGTATGTTGCTCTGCTGGTTGGTCTGTTACGGCCGTGATGCTCATCACGGCTAGGCCGTGATCAGTTCTGTCTGTGAGGGTCTGGTTCAGTTGGCACGTTACGGCCGTGATGGACATCTCTGCCAGGCCTTGACCGGTTCTTGGCAATCTTCAAAAACTAGTTTTCAATCTCCCGTATTGTACTTATATTGGATATATGTTTTGTATATCTACAGAACCTATCTAGTTATGGATCGTAGTTGGATGGTTTGTAAGCGCACTAGTGCTGAGTATTTGAAGGGGGTGGGAGAATTTATAGAATTTGCCCAAAGGAATGTTCCTAATAGTAATGGAATGTTCTGTTTTCCTTGTGTCAAGTGTTTGAATACGAGGAAATGTACGGTGAAGGATATACGTACTCATTTGATTTGTGAAGGGATTTGCTTGAGTTATACAAGATGGATATGGCATGGTGATGTGTTGTTGAGTAGTACGGCAAGTGTCTCCCAAAGTGAGGATGTTGATGTAGATATGGAGGATGATCGAGTAGAGGACATGATCCGTGATATTGGACAAGAATCTTTTCATCGAGCTCATGTGTATGATAGGTTGTGCGGTGATGCGGATAAGCCTTTATATCCAGGGTGTACTACTCATACACGGTTGTCGGCGGTGCTAAAATTGGTTTGTGTGAAGGTGAGAAATGGTTGGACCGATAAAAGCTTCACGGAATTGCTTGAAGTGTTGAAAGACTTGCTTCCGGTGGACAACACATTGCCTGACCGTAACTATGAGGCCAAGAAGGTATTGTGTCCGATGGGTATGGAGTATAAGAAGATACACGCATGCCCCAATGATTGCATATTGTACACCGGTGTTCATCATGACAATCACGATTGCCCCAAATGTGGGTTATCACGATACAAAGTGAAGGGTGGTGATGATGATGATGATCTTGATGATGTGAGAAAAAAGGGTCCTCCTGCGAAGGTGTTGTGGTATCTTCCAATAATTCCAAGGTTCAAGCGATTGTTTGCCAATGCGAAAGATGCGAAGAATCTTAGATGGCATAATGATGAGAGGAAACGTGATGGAAAGGTTCGTCATCCTGCTGATTCTATGCAATGGAAGAATATTGATACTATGTTTCCGGATTTCGCCGATAAGCCAAGAAACCTAAGGCTTGGACTTGCTACGGATGGAATGAATCCTTATGGTAACATGAGTAGTATTCATAGTTCATGGCCTGTTCTGTTGATAATTTACAACCTGCCCCCTTGGTAGTGCATGAAGCGCAAATACATGATGTTGCCTATGATGATTTCGGGCCCAAAGCAACCGGGAAATGACTTAGATGTTTATCCAAGTCCCTTGATTGAAGACTTGAAAACGCTGTGGGTGGAAGGTGTTGATGTAGTTGATGGGTATTCTCATGAGACTTTCAAGCTTCGTGCCATGTTATTTTGCACCATCAACGACTTTCCAGCATACAGTAACTTGTTCGGGTACAGTGTCAAGGGGCATAAAGCATGCCCTATATGTGAAGAAGGCACATGCTATACTCAGTTGCATCATGGAAAGAAGACGGTTTACCTTGGGCATCGGAGATTTCTTAGACGTGATCACCCATATCGTAAAATGAAAAAAGCTTTTAATGGATGTCAAGAGACAGAAGAAGCTCCGGCGGCCTTAATTGGAGAGCAGGTTTATCAGAGGGTAAAGGGCATCGATGTTATATTCGGCAAGACCAAAAAGAAAGGTAAAGCTGCAGAGAAAAACATATGGAAGAAGAGGTCGATATTCTTTGATCTTCCATACTGGCGCAAGCTTGATGTCAGACACTGCATTGATGTGATGCATGTGGAGAAAAATGTGTGTGACAGTGTGATCGGGACGCTTCTCAACATTCAGGGCAAGACAAAGGATGGTGTCAATGCTCGTCTCGACCTCGTTGCTATGGGTATACGAGAGCAGTTAGCTCCAGTTGTTGAGGATGGTAAGCGGACTTATTTGCCGCCAGCATGTCATACTTTGTCAAAAAAAGAGAGACAAAGTTTCTGCGGGTGTCTTCAGGGCATCAAAGTTCCACATGGTTACTCTTCAAATATGAAGAGGCTTGTCTCTAGTGATCTTAAATTGGTTGGCTTAAAGTCCATGATTGTCACATCTTGATGCAACAACTTCTGCCCGTTGCTATTCGTGGTATTGCTCCAAAAAATGTGAGACTTGCCATTACTCGGTTGTGCTCATTCTTCAATTCTATATGTAGCAAAGTCGTTGACCCCCGCATGTTGGATGACTTGGAAGTTGAGGCTGCTACAATCTTGTGCCAATTGGAGATGTATTTTCCTCCTTCCTTTTTCGACATAATGGTTCACTTAATTGTTCATTTGGTGAGGGAGATTAGATTATGTGGGCCGGTTTTTCTGAGATGGATGTACCCAGTTGAGTGCTACATGAAGATCTTGAAAGGGTGCGTGAAGAATCCTCATCGTCCGGAAGCATCTATTGTTCAAAGGTATGTTGCAGAAGAAGCTATTGAGTTTTGTTCGGACTACCTTCATAACACGGATCCTATAGGGGTTCCTAAGCCTCGGCATGATGAGATCAGATGTCAAGGTAAGGGTACACATGGCTTAAGAATTAATAGCAAGGGTTGGGAGGAAGTTCTTCAAGCACATTTGTATGTATTGAACAACATCGATTGTGTTCAGCCTTTCTTATTTGAACATAAAAGAAAAGTCAATCAAGAAAACCCTCGAATGAGCGAAAGGTGGTTGTTGAACAAGCATAACAAGACTTTCTTACCATGGTTCAAGGAAGAAATGCTTAAGGATGGTAGTACTGCTTCTGATGACGTAAGATGGCTAGCACGTGGGCCTAGCTTCAACGTCATATGTTGGAGCGGATACGACATAAATAACTTTTCCTTTTATACAAAGGAACAAGATAACAAGAGTATCATGCAAAATAGTGGGGTTATGATCGTGACCGAAGCAATGCACTTCTCTAGTGCAAAGGACACAAAACCCGTTAAAGCACCGACACCTTACTTTGGATATATTGAAGATATTCGGGTGCTCGATTACACTAAGCTTACAGTGATGGTTTTTAAATGTAAGTGGGTTGATAGTAACGGTGGTGTACAGACCGACGAATTGGGGTTCACATTGGTAGACCTCAACAAGTTAGGTCATATAAATGAGCCTTTCATAATGGCTTCCCAAGCAAAACAAGTGTTCTACATCACTGATCCTTCTAACAAAAGGTTGTCCGTGGTTCTCCAAGGAAAAAACATGTATAATGGTAGTGATGAAAATCAAGATTCAAATCTTGATATTCCCGAGACTCCTTCTTTTTCAACAAACATGCCTACTATAATCGAGGAGACACAGGTGGACGATGTACATGCCACTCATGATGATCATCACGAAGGGATATTGATATAGGTAGTTTAAACTTAGTATGCATTTATTTTTATTTATACTTCTGTATTTATTTTGAGTTATAACCTATGTTAATAAATATATATTGTTTCTGAACAGGCATACATATGGATCAGTCGGATAGCCCACATGCACGGGAGGACACTGTGGGACCTACGCAGAACCCGATCGCGCCTACGCCTGATTCTAGTGCAAGTTTACATGTTATATACTATCTTTAGTCCTTCTTTTTAATGTAAGTTTATAATGTTACAACCTTCTATTTTGTAATTTTTTTTGTCCATACAGACATCACAGGCTCATAGGATGCGCTTAGCTGAATTCTTCTTCAAGTATGCGGCTGAAAAAGGAATTGACAAGATACCTCCGCATTACTTAGATGAATAGTTTTTTTGTTTGACTTTAGAAACTAATTAATAACATGTTTATATATATCCTTAGAGGGTAGTTTTGTTTTTAGACATTAGAGACTAAAATTTATATATATATATATATATATATATATATATATATATATCTATATATATATATATATATATATACTTGTAGATAGTTATGTTTTTCCTATACATGGGTTTTGGTTTTAAGTCCCCCATTGTTCCTTTGTATATTTCTTTTTTGTTTGTTAATATTGAAATTTAAGGGTAGTGTTAGCAATTCTGTAATATGTGTGATATTCTGTGTTACTGGGATATTTACTGAATGCAGGGATAGCTGAGGGGAGTGATATTTTAAAACTGAATTTAAAAAAAAAAAAATTAACGCCAGTTGTATCAAACAACTGACGTTAATAGCATTTTATAAAATATTCAGTACACTATTAACGTCAGTTGAAATAAACAACTGACGTTAAAATTAAAACCTTTAACGTCGGTTCTTTAACACAACTGACGTTAGTTTGAACAAAATTAACGTCAGTTATGTTAAAGAACTGACGTTAATAGTTTTATTTTTAACGTCAGTTGTTTAAGAACTGACGTTAAAATATTAACTATTAACGTCAGCTGTATTTACGTCAGACAATATTCTGACGTATAAAATCAATTTTAACTGACGTAAAAAGCACTTATTGCACTAGTGTCACCGATGCAATTAGAATTCATGGCGCCCCGATCGATGCTATTCACTTGAGGTTGTTCCCCTCCTCTCTTTGTGGAAAGGAAAAAGCTTGGCTGAAGCAAGTGCCCGCTAATACCTTGTCGACTTGGGACCAACTGGAGCAGGCATTCTTAGAGAAATTCTTCCCTCCATCCAAGACGGCTTACCTACGAACTCAGATCAACAGATTCTTCCAAAAGGATGGAGAATGCTTATCCGAAGCTTGGGATCGCTACAAATGGTTGATGGAGTCTTGCCCACATCATGGGCTTGAGAGGTGGTTATTAGTGCATACCTTCTACAACGGATTGGATTACTCTTCGAAGGTGTCACTCGACTCCGCAGCTGGTAGAGCCTTTATGAGTAGACCTCTGACTGAGGCATTCAATATCATTGAAAAGGTAGCCACCAACTACCACCAATGGGGCTCGGAAAGAGGTAATAACCCGAAAAAGCTTTCGGGGGGTAAGTTTGAAATGAATAGCTGATCTCATTATGTGTAAAATTGACTCACTGAATAAACGTTTTGATAAGCTTGAAAAGGCTAATGTGAGTTCAATAGGTGCTACTAATGTTGTTTGTGATATTTGTGGAATGCAGGGACATGACATAATGGAGTGCCCACATGGTATTTCTCATGGATCCGGTGCTTCAGGAGAACAAGTGAACTCTTGTCACAACTTCTATGACACGAACCTGAAGCTACCAAACTACGCTCCTCCAAATTCTTACAACCAAGGAAGGAAGAATAGCCCTTACCTCTCCTATGGGAACTACAACAACACATTGAACCACAAGTTCCAAGAAGGCCAAGGTAATAGGAAACCCGCATCGGAGTATCCTCAGGTACAAAAGTCTAAACTTGAGTCTCTCTTGGAAAACTTTGTTGAAACTCAAACAAAGCAAAATGAAGAGTTTAGGCAACAAGGTAGGGCAGTCAATGAGGCAATAAAAGAGTTAGCATCTAAGGTAGATAACTTAGCCATCCATAATAAGATGTTAGAAACTCATATTGCCCAACAAGCTAGTACATATACTAGAACTAAGGGTACGTTTCTAGGAAAACCCGAAGTTAATCCCAATGAGCACTGTAATGCTATATACTTAAGGGATGATAATCTTGGGGTAGTTGAGAAGGATGTGGAATGCAAGGAGGACATGAGCGAAGATGAAGAGATAGAGTCAAAGTATGTCCCTCCACCACCTTACCAACCCCCAATACCTTTCCCACAAAGGTTGGTCAAGAAAAAGCAAGTAGAAATAGAAACTAAGAGCTTAATTGAGGAGCATAATGCCATGATAAAAACTAATACGCCTCCTAAACTAAAAGATCTGGGAAGTTTCTTTATTGCTTGCTCAATCGGAGAAGTGGAAATAGACCAAGCCTTATGTGACTTAGGGGCTAGTGCGAGTTTGATGCCGCTCACTATCTTTGAGATGTTAGGAACCAAGGAATTGAGTCGATCCAAGTTCTCTTTATAGTTTGCGGATGGCTAAACTAAAACACCTCTAGGCATACTAGAGAATGTTCCCGTAAAGGTAGGGAAATTTTTCATTCCTACCGATTTCATGGTGTTGGACATGAACGGGAATTCTAAATTCCCTATCATTCTTGGAAGGCCATTCTTGGCCACAGCTGGAGCAATAATAGATGTAAAGAATGGCAAGCTCTCTTTAAATGTAGAGGAAGGTAGGGTAGATTTTGATTTGACTAACTCATATAACAACCCTCATTTTGAGAGTCATGTGTGCAGGATCGACATAATACCTCCAGAGGTGAAGGAAGAGCTTAACATGGAAGTAACTCCGAAGCTTTGCATGACAAATGATGCACCAAATGGTGATAAAGTTGGAGTTGCTCCTCATGTGGAGTTAAAACTTCCGCCAGAAGGAAGTAAGGCCATGAAACTCAGAACGAAAAGAGCAAAGCGAAAGCGCAATTGGCCATATGAACAAAATAGGCTCTTTGAAGGACTTCCTTGGAAGAGAGGTGTTCTTTCACCTCCACGCCCAGGTGACCCCGGTTGATTGAAAGAAGTATGGTCAAGCTGAAGACCGTAAATAAGCGCTTCTTGGGAGGCAACCCAAGTTTTCTTTCCCTTTTCCATTTGTTTTTGAATTTTGTTTTTGAATAATTTGAGAAGACAAGAGAAAGATCACTAATTGATGGTTTTGCCAAGTATTTTCAGGTTATGAAAGCAGTAAGAGCAAAAAGGCAAGGACAAATAAAGTCAAAAGTCATCACGCCCAGGCCGTGATCAGCTAACCACTGAAGATCATAAAGGATCACGACCCAGCCGTGATATACATCACGGGCGTGATAAGAAGGACCCTGAAGACCAGAATGTATCACGGCCTAGTCGTGATGGAACTCACGGCCATGACAGGCCAGCTCCTATAGACCAGAATTGATCACGGTCTAGCCGTGATGAGCATCACGGCCTTGACACATTTTCCAGCTTCTCTATGACTGGCATTTGAACCAGCACCCTCTACCGCCTCGGTGAGTTGTTCCATTTTTCTCCTCTCTCCGACTTGATTATTTACATTGGGGACAATGTAAGTTTTTAAGCTTGGGGTAGGGGTATTTTTGCAATTTTTTGCATTTTTGCATTTTTCATGTTGCATTCATATAGGCATAGTTTTACATGATCACATGATTAGATTGCCCCCTTGCTTAGATTGTGCATCCAATTGTGAGAACTTGGTGCCAAATAAATTGAGATAGTGAATTTTTGAACCCAATTTTTGTATTCTTGTGATAGGCTAAAAATAAAAATGCTTGAGATGATCTTTTGATAGTTGATAATTAGCATGTGGTTCCTTAAATTTGTGTTTCTCATTGATTTTAAACTACTAAATGTGAGATTTTTTGAGCCAAAAAGGGGTACTCACTAAATCTACCCCATTCTTCGTGATTGAGTGTTTTATTCCTCTTGGATTGTGTTCTCTAGAACTTGACTTGAAACCGTTTTGAAACTTAAAAAAAAATTTGAAAACATTTTTGAAAATGATTGAGGCACTAGATATTTTTCTGGCCTTCTAAGATTTTATTGATTAAATGCTACCTCTTAGTTGCCCAATTTTGAGTCTAAAAGAATAAAATACTTTTCTTGGTACCTTGATTTATTTTGATAATTAATGATGCTTGGTATGACACCTTTTAAAGTATTGCAAAAAGGGTAAAAAAGTAGTTTGAAAATTAAATTGTGGGATAAGAAAGTTAGAAAAAAATATTTCGCTTAAGTTGAAAATCTCCCATTCTCCAAATAAATAAAATAAAATAAACAAAAAAAAAATGGAGAAGGGGATGAGAAAAAGAAAATGAGAAATAAAATAAAATAGAAAAAAAAAGAAAGAAAGGTGGAAAAGTCAACTAAAGCCCAAAAAGGTATTCTAGAAAGCTGTCATGCTGTGTATTGTTTGATAATTTGTTTAGCCTACTTGAATTTCCCCTTTCTTGATTTCCCCACCTAACAATTAATCCCACGACCCCATTACAACCAAAATAAAAGACCTCTTGATTCTTATGTGTTTTCATTAATAAAGTAGAGATTTGGTTAATAGTCAAGCTTATTGTAGGATACCTTCTTTGAGGAAATTGAGTGAATTGTAAAATATCCTTAAACACTTGAGTGAGGTGAGAAGAGTGCCCGAATTAGTGAAAGGCATGAATCTAGAAAACCTAAGCTTCTAATTGGACTTGAAACTGATTGTCTCTTGGTTACTTATTTGAATATGCCTATCACTTGGATTAGTTACTCGGGTTCTTGGTTCATTGTCCACGCTCTGATTGTTTATCTTGTCTGGCCTTAGTGATTGTCTGAGGACAAGCAAAATCTTAAGCTTGGGGTGGTTTGATGAGTGTGATTTCACCTCATATTTCATTGTCATTTTGCATGCATTTTCATATAGCTTAGGCATATTTAATTTGATTTTTGTTAGTTTTTTACCTTGGAACGGGTAAGGCGGTTTTGTGGTGTTGTTGTGCAGGAATTAAGGATTAAAATGCTCAAGATTAACCATGATGGAGCTTGTATGAAGGTGGGGCTTGAAAAGTGAAGAAAATGAGCCAAACATAGCCCATCACGGCCTAGCCGTGACAGCCATCACGGCCATGATCGAGTGGAGCTGAAAAGAAAGAACGGAAAAGTCAGAGCTGGTCACGGCCAGGCAGTGATGTCCATCACGGCCGTGACATGTCAGCTGAACCAGACCCTCACGGGCAGAACTGATCACGGCCTAGCTGTGATGGTGGTCACGGTCGTGACAGACCAACCAGTGAAGCAATCTCCAAGGCAGAACCCGTCACGGCCTGACCGTGATGGCCATCACGGTCGTGACGCGTGACATATGGATCTGTAGAAACTGATTTGATCTGAAATTGTGGTTGCTTGGGATTCAAGTTACCCTAGTCTATAAATAGAGCACTCAGGCTCGAAAATAGGGGACTTTTGGGGGGACTTTGGGGCTGCTACTCTTAGGCAAAATTAGGATTTCTCTTCTCCTTCTTCTTCTCTTCTCTTAAGTTTTCATTTATGTTTATGTTAATCATGCTTGCCATGACCATGGCCATGCTTGAGTGGTAGCTTTATTTCTAGGGATTGGGGCTATGACCAAGATCTGTTTTATGTTATGAATTTATGTTTTCCATTTGTTAATTTCGATTTCGCTTTCGATTTGGTTTCTATCGCACGAATTACTTGTGAATCTGGTGCGCACTTATTTGCATGTCATAGATACTCTAAGGAGGAACCTAGCGGTGAACTTAGGTATTGGATCTATAGGAATTAAACTTAGGACTTAAATCACGAGAGTTAGAAGCGGTCCTTCGAGGGTTCACGAATTGTCACAAAGCTTAAAGGGTTCAATTTAAATTCAATTGCCACGAGAGTATGGGTTGGTTTAATTGGGCACGGTTTTTGTAACCCGGGAGGGAGCATTAACTTATTTAGGATACATTCGCCTTCAAAGTGATTTTGATAATTAACAAGGGGTAGTCAATTTAGTAACATGAACAATCTTGTTGGTAACCCAATTCCTAGGAATCCCTTTTGATCCGAAAACCCCAAATTGATTTACTTTCCTATTTTGTTTAATTGCAATTTTAAATTTGATTGTTACTTGATTCTTACTTCAAAAATCAAAACCTTTTCAAAATCCTTTTTTACATAGTCCAGTTTAATTAATTTGATAATTAGTTGTGATTTGAGATCACGGTCTCTGTGGGATCGATCTTTTTATTACTTGACGACGAATCTGGTACACTTGCCGGAATCCACTCCATCAGGAGACTATTGTTCTGTAAACTGCCATTGTCGATACACGTGGTTTAGGGTATGCAAACCAAACCAAGGTTCTCCATTGTATCCTGAAGGGGACTCGCCAGTTACACCTGTTGCATGCAATCTACGAGGAGAGATTGGTGGGGGCGAATCGAACCTAAAGCCTAGTGTCCTCACACGCCTTGGAGATTGCGCATTACTATTATTTTCTTCTTCTTTGTTGCAGATCCATACCCCATTTTCAAACAGCTTTGACTCTCGAAATTACAGGTAACTTAACTCTACACTTCTTTGGCACTAGATCTTGTTTGTCTTTTATCTCCAGCATAACTCAACTTTATACTTGAATAAAAAAATTAGGGGAGTCATTAGACATTAGTTAAAAAGTTACTATATTTATACACCCAAAATCAACACTCGACATTATATATTTATATTTTCTACACTTATATATTACATTATATATTTATATTTTCTACACTTATATATTATTTTATTCTCTTTTCTAAAGTTTTTTAAATTTCAAAACACACACTTCCCCTATGATGTGCATACGGTGTCGAGGGGATATTCAAAAAGGATATTTCTATAGTGCCTTTGATTATTTAGCTACACCAATACAGTTTTATTTTGACCAATAACTTAATATTGTGCGTTTAATAACATTTAGTGAAACTTTTTCTTATTCAACCTAAAAATATTCCAGTTTACTATTTTGTCCCTAATAACAATGAACTCTTTTATCTTTTAAATTAAAAATGTAAGTTAAACTTTTATCAATTTATGTTAAATTATAGTAATGTTTTATTTTTTAAAAAACTCTACTATTTTCATCTTCATTGTACCTAAAACCAAACCCCTTTTCTCCGGTTCATCTCCATAGTTCATCTTTATCTCTATCTCAATACACGTATACCTCCATTCGGATCTCCAGAACGCATCTTTTTGGTGAAGCAGGCGTCGTGGGTGGCGGATTGGAGGGCTGTGATGGTTCTAGCTATGGTCTTGGGCACGTTTTTACACAATATTGTGGATCCATTTTCAAACAAATTTCCAGATCTATTTTTGACACAAAAATCATCCTAAATCATAAAAGGTTTAATGTTCGATTTAATTTGGATGAAAAATATGCAAAAGCAAAAAAAAATGACCGGAGTTTCAGTCGAATATCGTAAATACCCATTTTCGATAAAACGGGTCTGGTTGACCCGGTTGGAGATAGGAGCTGAAGCTACTTTTTTCTTAACGCTTTATATAGAAAAATAATGTCGATCATATATATCTCTTCTACGTGTGGCATAGTGGCTTGTGCCCAGGATCAAACTTTCGCTGTGCACGGGTTCGATTCCCATTGACACAATTTTCACTTTTGGTTGCATTTTTAAATAAAAAAGGTTTATTGTTGGAATCGAGATTCGAATTCGATCTCTTCTAGAAAATAAGATGGAACGACCAGCCACAAGACATTATGCTTTAACAAGATTGGGCTACGGCATTATTGATAACGAATATTATTTTAATTCATATTAAAATATTATTTTATAATATAATCAATTTTTTTAATCAAAAAATATTGTTTTAACATGAGTTAAATTTATGAATACAAAGAGTACATATACTATACTACAATATATTGTATTCATATATTTTACTACAGTAGAAATACAACTAGAAAGTTTGAAATTTTGACCAAACCCATGTGGCAATTTGATTGGTCCAAAATTTGTCACATATGAGTGGTGTAGTGGGTGGTGCAAAATATGGGTGGTGCACCTTAGCTCAACCCTGCTTTAATATATTTAACCAATTCTTCAATGTTATACATTTATGCTTTAAATTTTAAAATTTATATATTAAATTATTTGCGAGTCACAGTTAATTAAAATAAATTTAAAATTATTAAATTATTTTAAATTATATCATGTGGTTGAATTGAAGTTATTTGCTATGAGATGTTCAATAAAAGTTTTAGGATAGTTTGCTTTCTATATACCTCAATCCAATTAAAGTAATTAATATTAAATTATTTTTTGGGAAAATATTTTCTAGCATTGAGATTTCACTAATTTTTTCTTAAATTGTATATTGATGCAAAAAAAAATATATTCTAATATTTTTTGGGGAAAAGTAAGTTATTTTTTCTACAAAAAAGTGTTTATATAATATCTTCTAACTAGGAGTTAGATTTAGCTCTTCAAAAGTGACAAATGAAGCCTAAGTGAGACAAGCATCATCTAAGATGCGATCGAACAATTAGATGGATGAAAGATTACCAATGGAGTCTAAGTAAGACTAGCGTTATCTAGGGTGTGATCGAGTGATTAGGTGATTGAAAGATGATCAGTAGAGTCTAAGTGAGATTAGCATCATTTAATATATGGTCGAGCATTCAGGTGGACAGAAGATGACATTGTCACAATCATTTTTCAAACTTGATGACCAAAAAGAAAAAAGAACAAAAAAACTAACACTTGATTCCATAATTTTAAAAAACTAAGACTTGATTCCATGATATATATATATATATATATATATATATATATAATATTAATTATACAAAAAATATATATCAATTATTTAAATTAAATATATAGACTAAAAATATTTTAAAATATGCATAAAACTTTTGAATAAAAAATATATACATATATTTACACACACATATATATTTGTGTGTGTAACAGAATTAGGGTTGGGGTATATATTTATGTTCATGATTACTATATTCAAATACTTTGTTAATATTTTTAAATAGGCAATACCCTAACTTTAGTTTATTTCTTTCTTTCTTTATTTTTTTTCACGCCAAAGCTAGGATTAAAGGTTGTTGGGGTTGAGTTAGGATATGTGGAAGCTCATTCTAATATTTTTTTAAAAAAAACTAAATTTATTTAGAAGACAATGTGGTTAGTCACGAAACTAATAGTATAGTGGATGACCCAACTAAGTAATTCATAGGCCAATATCTCCCAAGATCATTTTTAACTTTTTATGTTTACTCTAAAGCTAGGGTTAAAGATTATTAGGATTGAGTTAGGTTATTTAGAAGCTCATTCTAATTTATTTATTTTAAAAAGTTCAATTTTTGTTAGAAGACAACATGATTATGTCACGGAAGCAGTATTATAGTGGACAACTCAATTTTGTCATCCTTAGGCCAAGATGTTCCTAGATAATTATTTTTTTATTTTTTATTTTACTCCAAAGTTAAGGTTAAAGGTTATTAGGGTATTTGGAAGATCATTCTAATTTTTTTTAAATAATTTTTTTTAGAAGACAATGTGGTTATGTCACGAAAGGTGTAGTATAGTGGATGACCCAACTAAGTCCTCTGTAGACCAAGAAATCCCAAGATGAATTTTTTTTTTTCACTCCAAAGGTTGGGTTAAAGGTTATTAGTATTGACTTGGGATACTTGGAAGCTCAATCTATTTTTTTTTTAAATATTAAATTTTTTTAGAAGATAATATTGTTATGTCACAAAAGGAGTAGTATAGTAGATGACCAAACTAAGTCGTTTGTACGCCAGGATGTCCAAATGTCATTTTTTTTTGGAAGCTCACTCTAATTTTTTTAAAAAAAACTTTTAGAAGACAATTACTTGAAAATGTTATTTGTTAGGGTTTAGGTTATTAGGGTTGACTTGAGACACTTGGAAGCTCATTCTATTTTTATTTTTTAAAAAATATTAAATTTTTTTTAGAAGATAATATTGTTATTCATGAAAGCAGTAGTATAGTAGATGACTCAACTAAATCTTTTGTACGCCAAGATGTCCAAAGATCATTTTTTGGAAGCTCGCTCTAATTTTTTAAAAAAACTTTTAGAAGACAATTCCTTGAAAATGTTATTTATTATTTGGATTAAAAAAATTGTTAGGGTTTAATTTCTATGTACTGTTGGTGTAAAAAGATATATACTGACATTCACTAATTTGTTAAGATATTATTGGATAATAATTTTTTACTTTGACAGTGAATACAAATTTAACTCTAACCAAATTATTTTTTTTACAATTCATGTTAGTGATATTAACTAAAAATATTGTTATTTATTATTTGAAATATTGGATAATACTTATTTGAATTAAACAATATTGTTATTTTATTTGAAAGTACATTATTTTAAATAAAAAAACTAATCTACATTCAATAGGGACACCCAGCCAGGAATCGAAACCAAACATTGCTACATAAACAAGCAAATCTGTTATCAATGCATCTACAAAGCTTTTGTTTGTTTATGTTCCCATTTATTAAAAATTATTATTACTAGACTTGCATTTTAATTTAATTAAATTAAATAATAAAATGGTAAACGTCTCAACAGAATTTCCAATTTCCAAGTTGCAATATGCCACAACAAATTGTATGTCCACATCGCACACTTTTTTTTATTTGAAGGTGTTCCTGCCGAGATCCGACTTGCCGGAATCTCGTCGTAGAACGTCAGACCAAGGGTGGATAATGGGGGTTGTTTTAGATTATGGCTTGACAGAATGTTGTATTCCGGTCCTACGTATCCCAATGGGAATTAAAGTCAGACGTAGTTCTTGGTTCAACCCTTGGTCATACGGTGATCTCGATCCCCTAATCTTGTATCCGATGAATACCAGCGAGCAAGGAATCTCCAATAGTCTCTTGGTCGAGCTAGTTTCTCTAATACGCTTAAGGAAGAGCCACCGGGGTTCAGTGAAAAGTGAGTCTCTCTCTTGGGGTTCTCCTCCTTTTATAATAGGATCCCCATACCTTTAAGAGATCTAGATATCTTTCTTTTTATCTCTTAAATCTTCTGAGATGTGATTTCCTTAATTCAAGGGATATTATCTCTTTTAACCGGATAAGGTTATTTCAGATAATATCAAGATTATTTAAGGATAATATCAATATCTTATTCTTAATTTAGGGGATATTATCTCTTTTAACCGGATAAGGTTATTTCAGATACTATCAGAATTATTAAAGGTAATATTAACTTCTCATCCTTAATTTCCGGATTGGGCCGGGTATTCAAGCTCGGTGGCCGGGTTTCACTCCTTGGCCAGTACACAAGTCCCCCCAAGCATTGAGCTAGTAAAGCGTAGAAGCTTTCATGACATTAGCCGAGCTTCATACCTCGGTGTATATATATACATATCCTCCAACTCGATGAGCAGCTCGGGCGATCGAGCTTGACGCTTCGAGGTACCGAGCTCTACATCTCGGCTCATACACAAGCCCCCCAAGCTTTGAGCTGATTGCGTGGAAGCTTTTTCGAAGGAGCCGAGGCTAGCCGAGGTGGAGGTGATTACTTGAGTTTCGTACAGAGGCCATACTTTCTCGATTCCCGAGATGGAAAAGAGACGTTGCTCTGTGTGACGCGTGGCCTTTATGGCATCATTTCCGAGACCTGCGCTGTAGTTGCGTGCTCATATTTTTCCTTGATGGCAGTGTACATTCTGACATTTCTACCACGTGTTTCCTTTCCATTAGTTGGCGAATTCGGTCAAACTTGAAGGGACGGTCCCTGTGCCAAAAAGCGAGCGGTTTGTAAAAATGTAGTTTAGGGAGCGACAACTCGGATATCGTCTCACAAGGACTCTTGGATTGTTACTAACAGAAAAAGTCAGTTTTGGGGGGTTTAGATATGAAATAAAATAAAGGAAAGAAAACAAAAACAGGGAAATAAAAACAAAGCAGTTTAAATGATTATCAAATAAGCTAAAGCGATTAACCTACTCTTATCGGTTTCCCACTATCATCGGTTCATATAAATCCAAGCCCTAAGCGGATTCTACTCTCTTGTCGATTGTAGCATCAATTAACAAGCGAAACCAATGCTACGAGACATATGTTCCTATTCCCGAATTAAGCAAATGGGATGAAGCACTCATGAACTAAGCGAACATGATTGAACACACGCGAATTAAGCAAACGCGATTAAATATAGGAACACACTATCATCGAAATAAATCAACACTTATTCTATACGATTCTGAATTAAGCAAACAGAACATATAAAACAAGTATTGAAAGAGAATAGCAAACAAAACAGGAATTACAGAACCTCAAGTGTGGATGGAACCCAATCACAGTAGATTAATCCAAGGAGACTAGCTCTCCATTACAAAGGAAAAACAAAGCATTAAACCTAATTCTACAGCCATCTAAACTAAAGAAAAAACAAAAGATTAAAAGCTACTCAGTTCTGCCTTCAAACAGGCTTAAATACAGATTCTGGATTCCGCGAGCTCGCGAGGCGAGCATACCTTCGCGAGGCGAGCATACCTTTGCGAGGCGAATAATACGAACAGTCTTCAGTGTTTGGCTCTCTCGCGAGGCGAGCTGATCATTCGCGAGGCGAGACTCTTCAAATTCCAAACTGTCACAGCCGTGACCTTCAACGTGGATAAGCCGTGCTGACTTCTGGTTTTCCAGGGTTAGATTACTCGCGAGGCGAGTCATGTTTCGCGGGGCGAGACAGAAAGGTTTTCAATTTCTGGAACAGTCACGCTTCAGGTTCGCGGGGCGAATGCACTCTAGCGGGGCGAAGAACTCCAGAACTGCTTCTTTTTATTACCTGAAAACAAGGATTAACAGTAAGTACTTTATTCAACTCTAAATCAGCTAAATTAACCTAAAAATACTCTAGAGACTCAGAATTATGTTTAACGACAATCAAGTCTAATTTGGGCGAAAACGATATATAATTAGCACAAAACAACGGTCATACTAGTCATAAAACTAGATGAGCCAGCGGCTGATCAAAATACCCCAAACTTAAACTTTGCTTGTCCCCAAGCAAACTAAAACTCAAAAACTCAAAAATACTCAAGACATGACAAGCTTAAAGAATTCAATCAACCTTGCACAAATTCAAGCAATTTCATCAAAACAGTTTTCTTCAATGTTCCCCCCTTTCAGACAAAGCAATCCCCACATTCATTTATTTAAACATTTGAGACTTTCATCATTCAAACAATCATTAATCTAAGCAAGGGATCCAATTTACACACAAGAGGGAGATCACCAAATTCAAACAATCGCCTTCCTCACAAGGGCATTTAGTGTTTCACTCAATCCGCTCAGTTTTTTGTCTAGGCTAACAACATTTCACTCAATTCACCTTTAAGAGCACTTCCCATAAATTTGATTTTCATCTCAAAATGGTTCCCATGGAAAACATGCATGCAACATCAAAAGGTCTTTTAAGGTTGTAATGGGGCCTGGCTAAGGGTAGGATATACAAAGGTACTGGCTGAAGGTAGGATATACAAAGGTACTGGCTGAAGTCTCTAGGAACTAAGAGAGCATGAAAACTTTTACACTTGAATTTCCACTCAGATTCCTTTTTTCCATTTTTCTTTTTACTTTGGGTGACTATAGCCTTTTCTTCTAATACTTTTTTTTTTAACATCTTTACACTTTTCTTTTTTTTTCCTTTTTTTTTTCTTTTTCTGCTTTTCTTTTTTTTTCTTTTCTTTTTGCCCTTTGGCTCCAACCTTTATTATTTAATAAATTTTTTTTTTCAATCCCAAACAACACATCACACCTTGTAGCCACCCCAAACTTAGTTTCTTGCAACCATTCTCTTGCTAAGATTCCATGCTCTCCTAATCCTAAGATCGGGTTAACATGGTTTTTCCAGATTCTAGGCTCATAACATAAGGTTATCAAAAATTAACAGGCTAATTAGGCTCAAAGGGGCTAACTAGGGAACATGCATTAGGGATGGTTATTTTAGGCCAAGTGGTTATTTACAAAGAAAATCTGCCTAAATCATTTGAAGCAAACACATAAACATGCAAACCAAGAAGAGATTCAAGCAAATTCGGGAAAGTGCAACTTAAAAGTGATTTCACACAGTTAAAAACATGTTGGAGGCTCAAATCCTCACCTGGACATTTTTGCAAACTGTTTGACCGAGATTCTATCCCTAGTGTGTGCTTCCGATCACCCCAAACTTATCATAAATCATGCCATCACAACAAAATATCTCAAAGTTCAATTTTCAATTTTTCAAGTGGGGATCAATTTTCAAAAAAAAATTTCAACTTAGGGGAAATCATCAATGTTCAACAAATAACATGCAATCCATCTATGAAAATTCAATCAAAATCCAGCAAACTTGCCGACACAAGACTCAACACACAAATACTCCTGATCTTCTCAAATTATTCAGGAGCTAAAAGAAAAACAAAACTAAAACGAAGCAAAGCAAAGTAATTTAAAAAGGAAAAGGGTTTAGAGAAAACTCATGGAGGTGGTTCCACCAGGATCCCACTGTCTGTGATACAGTGGCCACGGAATGCTCAAAGTAAAGTATGATCCTCCCGGATCCCATGGCATGCAGCATAAGGCCCACGTGATAGACAAGGGACGGGAGTTTGTTCCATGGTCCCCTAACTTGCAGCCTTGATATGGAGGTGAGTGCTTGACAGTTATGGTGACCTCGCCAAGTGCGGCGGACTTCTCACTCCCTCTTAGGTCAAGGTTGATCTCTTTCTCAATAAAGTCCTCCCAATAAAATCGAGGTTCAACCTCTTGGACTGGCCATGGTGTCTTCATATCCAAGGGTGCAAAATCCAGAGGCTTGAACTCCATCACTGGTGGTTCCACAGGGGGAGATGGCAAACAGGTAGCTGGGGTCTCTGGTGTTGCTTCCTCTTCTGCACGTTCTTCATTCACTGCATTACCAGATCCATCACCTGCTAAACCTGCAGAAATCTCAGCACACACCACACAAGGGTTAGTGTTAGTACAGTCAATACATATAGTACAACAAACTGAATCAGTAAAGGCTAGAATGTCTGGAAATTCAACACTCAGTTCATCCATCCCATCACTTTCAACACATGCATATGAATTAATTGAATCATCTACTTCCAAAGGTTCTTCATAATCCTCAAGCATGGTGAAGCAGATGTCCTCCTGAATCTCATTTTCTATGTTTCCTGGCCGAACAGGGCCCTCAACCTCATATGTCTCTTGTTCCATATGGATGTTTTGCTCTTCATACCTTTCAAAACATGCTATACACAAAGCAGTGTCAGTATAATCATCACATGAAGTATAATAGATAGAATCAGGGGAGGCGTGAATATCTGGAGATTCAACACACAGTTCCTCAATAGAAGTATTCTTAACATCATTATCAAAATCATCCTCAGAGGAAGTATTGTCAAGAATAACTACTTGTGAATCTGTATGTTCTTCAAGGGGATGTGGAGTTTGTAGTGTAGTCCCGCTGACTTGCTGAAAAGTATTAATGCTAGCATCTGTTTGCTGCTGAAACTATGCCTGTGAGGCCTGGAACTGTGCCTGGAACTGTCCAAATTTCTGCTGCAACTGGAGATTTTGTTCAGTCATTTGCTTGAACATGTCCTCTAGTGAAGGTCCAGAAGGTGCAGAAGTGGTCGGTTGGGGAGAGTTCTGTGGTGGTGTCAGTGGTAACATCAGTTGTGAGTCCACATACCAAGGGTTTGGATGGTTTCCCCAGCTGAGGTGGTACTCATCAGTGGAGGGGTCAGGAATGTTGTGCCTGATTGATGCAGCTCTGAAAGCAGGAGAGTATCTCCACAGGAAGACTTTCTTCAAATCAAACCAGATTGAGATGGAATTAGGCTCGAGACAACAAAACCAATCCTTCGCAGCACCTTCTAGTGAGAATGGGAAGGCTCTCATCTTGATGTGGTCTTCTGTCATTCCTTCAGGTGGCCGCATTGTAGAACAAACAAACTGGAATACTTCCATATGCTTCAGCGGATTCTCACCTGGAAAACCACTAAACCTTGGCAACCGATGTATTAAACCAGGAGGGTCAGGATAATATATGCATGGTGGTGGCTTAT
Source organism: Sophora flavescens (assembly GCA_030762895.1). Classification (NCBI taxonomy): domain Eukaryota; kingdom Viridiplantae; phylum Streptophyta; class Magnoliopsida; order Fabales; family Fabaceae; genus Sophora; species Sophora flavescens. The sequence goes on from CM061067.1 coordinate 81,754,855, forward strand.
AATCAACATTAGGCAAATACCCATACATGTAATTATCCATGGGAAGCACTAAGATTCACAACCAGACAAAGCAGCCGTAACTAATTCAGTAAAGTAAAAGGGTTTTTTTTTTTTAAAAAAATGTAATTTTCTGTTAATAACAACAAGAGTCCCCAGCAACGGCGCCAATTTTTGAACGCGCTGTCGCGCACGCGCCAAAAAGAGAGCGGTTTGTAACAATGTAGTTTAGGGAGCGACAACTAGGATATCGTCTCACAAGGACTCTTGGATTGTTACTAACAAAAAAAGTCAGTTTTGGGGGGTTTAGATATGAAATAAAATAAAGGAAAGAAAACAAAAACAGGGCAATAAAAACAAAGCAGTTTAAATGATTATCAAATAAGCTAAAGCGATTAACCTACTATTATCGGTTTCCCACTATCATCGGTTCATATAAATCCAAGCCCTAAGCGGATTCTACTCTCTTTTCGATTGTAGCATCAATTAACAAGCGAAACCAATGCTACGAGACATATGTTCCTATTCCCGAATTAAGCAAACTGGGTGAAGCACTCATGAACTAAGCGAACATGATTGAACACATGCGAATTAAGCAAACGCGATTAAATATAGGAACACACAATCATCGAAATAAATCAACACCTATTCTATACGATTCTGAATTAAGCAAACAGAACATATAAAACAAGTATTGAAAGAGAATAGCAAACAAAACAGGAATTACAGAACCTCAAGTGTGGATGGAACCCAATCACAGTAGATTAATCCAAGGAGACTAGCTCTCCATTACAAAGGAAAAACAAAGCATTAAACCTAATTCTACAGCCATCTAAACTAAAGAAAAAACAAAAGATTAAAAGCTACTCAGTTCTGCCTTCAAACAGGCTTAAATACAGATTCTGGATTCCGCGAGCTCGCGAGGTGAGCATACCTTCGCGAGGCGAATAATACGAACAGTCTTCAGTGTTTGGCTCTCTCGCGAGGCGAGCTGATCATTCGCGAGGCGAGACTCTTCAAATTCCAAACTGTCACAGCCGTGACCTTCAACGTGGATAAGCCGTGCTGACTTCTGGTTTTCCAGGGTTGGATTACTCGCGAGGCGAGTCATGTTTCGCGGGGTGAGACAGAAAGGTTTGCAATTTCTGGAACAGTCACGCTTCAGGTTCGCGGGGCGAATGCACTCTCGCGGGGCGAAGAACTCCAGAACTGCTTCTTTTTATTACCTGAAAACAAGGATTAACAGTAAGTACTTTATTCAACTCTAAATCAGCTAAATTAACCTAAAAATACTCTAGAGACTCAGAATGATGCTTAACAACAATCAAGTCTAATTTGGGCGAAAACGATATATAATTAGCACAAAACCACGGTCACTCCTATTGCCGTACCCATCTCCAAGCATTGTAAGCGTACTACTTGGATGCCTAGAGTTCCATACCCAGATATCACTATACCTGGGTATTTCTGGGTAAAGCCGGATGTGGGAGCCTTTCATTCAAATTTAAGGGATTCTGAATCCCTTTCATCCATAAAAAACAAAGTTTCTTCTTTTGGTGGCACTGTAGAGTGTTTGCCGTGTTCTGGGAATGAACATGTCTTTCTTCATGCTGCTCCAGGTCAACCTTCCTTTACATATGTATATAGAACCTTGTTTGAACAGATTGGAGTCACTTTGCCTTTCACCCAATTTGAGTGTGATGTTTTGAAGATTATGAATGTTGCCCCGGCCCAACTCCATCCAAACAGCTGGGCTTTTTTAAAGGCTTTCCAAATCCTCTGCGGGCAGATAGGAGTGGTGGCTACTGCTCCTATATTCCTTTATTTTTATAAAGTTAGGTTTGGAGATTGGGTTGGTTGGATCTCCCTTAGTGGGGCTGAGGGGGGAGGCATCATTGGGCTCTACAGGAGTTCATACAAATTTTTCAAGTCGGACTTTTTCAAAATCCGACCTACTGTAGGAAACGAGTCCCTATTCTATGACTCGGATGGAGTCTCCAAATTTTCTTTCTACTGGCAGCCCCATCCCACTAAGTTTTCCAGCTATGACGTTGGCGGTATGACAACTCAAGAAAAAACCGACGTTGAGCTCCTAAAACTCTATCCTCGGTCATTGCCTTGTGGTAGACTTTTATTGATTCCCAAATCGTCAACTCGGCAAGCCGATTTTGATCGTAAGTAGTTTTTTTAGTGGGTGTTTTACTTACCCTGCAGCGTACTTATATCTGACAGATTTCTCATTTTTCAGTGATAATGGGGAAATTCAACTATAAAGATTTGCTGAAGAAGTTGGTAAACCAAGCTGCAGGTGGGTCAGTTCCGATTGCCGGAGCTAAGGGAAAAAAGAAAAAGGCCAATGATGCCATGGACCAGAACACCCGCCTCTCCTAAAGGACTCGGGAGGATTTGCAGCCCGAGGTTCCGGGGAGAAGTCCCTCTCCCATACAGGTTGTTGAAGAAACTCCTGCCGTTGAGAGGAGGCCGGGGAAAGCTCCTGTGATGGCTGATTCTGCCTCGGTCACCAAGTGGTACAACAGGAGTTACAACCCGGGCTTTGGCTCTCTGTGGGGTAGTGAGTTTAACCCCGGCTCACTCATCGACGGCCAGGTGCTTAAACCCGCTGATGCCCGTCTTTTGCTGGAGTAAGGGCCTGGTGAAAGCATGGAGGCTGCTGCTGCATATGCTCTCCGGATAGCTTCGATTACCCGCTTCTGGAGTCACCAGTTTTTAGAGAACTTCAAGAGGGTGGAAATGATGAAGACCGATGCAGCTCGTGCCCTGAAAGTGAGGGATGAATTGGCTCAAGTTGTGGCCAAGTGTGAGGAGCAAGCTCGGGTTATTGGCCAGCTGAAGGCCCAAAAGGTAGAGCTAGAAAAAGTCAATACCACCCTCACGGCCGAGCTGGAAGCGGAAAGAACTGACCGGCTCAACCTTCAGAAGGTCGTGGAGGGACTTCAAGCCGAGAAGGAGGCCGGCCTGGAGCTGCGGAAGTCACTAGAGGCCGAGAAAGAGGTCAATCTCAAGCTTCAGTCTGATCTAGTTGAAGCCGAGGCCTATATTATGAAGGAGCACATTAACGGCTTCTCCCAAGCTGTAAAGCAACTTCAACCCGAATGCTGACTTCTCCTGTGTTGATGTGGACAAGGATTTTAACCGAGATGGAATCCTAGTTCCATTGTCCAAGCTGGAGGATGAGGAGGACGTATCTCAAGAAGAGGAGGGTGAGGGGCGAGCGGCCGAGGAGGGACCCGATGGTGAAGGTGAAATAGGCCTACCTGACCAATCTGCTGCTCTTCCTCCGAGTGCCGAGGACCACCTCGACTCATGAAATTGTTGCTTAAGGGAATGCCCATTAGTAAGCTAGGAAAAATGTTCATAGGGCAATGCCCTTTTTATTTCGAACTCTTATGTAATTTGGGTTTTGCCCCCTTTTTATTAATGGAATTACGTGCTAGCTTACGAGTTACTTTTTACTTAGAAAGTGTTGCAACTATTTCTCTAAGTTAGTACTCGTTTTTTATAGTTTTGGCGTGTTACGCGATTTATTCGAAATAGTCAGAACTTTTTTTTTTACTTACCTTCTTAGGCATTGGCTGCCTTTTTAGGTTTTAGCCGTTTGACCCCGGTTTGGTCAATTTTGGCTCGGACTACCTTTTCAGGTGTTAAGTTGTTATTTACCCTTATAGACTCGGTATTTCGACTTCAACTCGGTCGATTTTATCTTGGACAGTCTCTTTAGGTTGTAAGTTGTTTTTCACCTTTACAGGCTTGGCAATTCGACCTCAACTCGGTCGATTTTAGCCCGGACAGCCTCTTTAGGTTTTTAATCGTTTTCCACCTTTTTAGGCTCGGTATTTCGACCTCAACTCGGTCGATTTTAGCTCGGACAGCCTCTTTAGGTTTTTAGATGTTGTATACCTTTATAGGCTAGGCATTTCGACCTCAACTCGGTCGATTTTAGGTTGGACGGCCTTTTTACGTTTTTTAATCGTTTTTCACCTTTTTAGGCTCGGCATTTCGACCTCAATTCGGTCGATTTTAGCTCGGACAACCTCTTTAGGTTTTTAGATGCTGTATACCTTTATAGGCTCGACATTTCGACCTCAACTCGGTCGATTTTAGCTCGGAGGCCTTTTTAGGTTTTTAATCGTTTTTCACCTTTTTAGGCTCGGCATTTCGACCTCAACTCGGTCGATTTTAGCTCGGACAGCCTCTTTAGGTTTTTAGATATTTTTATAAATAAATTTTTAACCATAATAGTATCTTTGCCTAATAACGCAACTGAAAATGATTCTATTTATTTATTTTTCCGGGTGTGCCTCATTAAAACCTTCCCGGCCAAAACCTCGTGGGAAAAAGACCGGGATAGGAAAAAGAGTGCATCACCTATAACCTTAACTAAAATAAAACTTAAGGTGGGAAGTGTTCCATGTTCTTGGAACAGTCTTTCCTGACAATTCTTCTAGCCTGTAGGCACCGTTTCCCAAATTTTCAATTATCCTGAACGGGCCAGACCAGTTCGATGCGAGTTTACCCTCTCTGGGGTCTTTTCTCGCGTCGTTTTGCAACCTCAGCACTAAGTCACCTTGCACAAACTCCCTCGGCCGCAACCTCGAGTTGTACTTCTGAGTTGCTTTTTGCTTGCATAGATCAACCCTGATTTTCGCCTTGTCTCGGACTTCTTCAACCATGTCAAGCTCAACTCGGAGTTCTTCTTCGTTCTTACTTTGGTCATGGTGCTGCCTCCGGAAAGAGAGTTCGCCGAGCTCAACTGGAATCATCGCATCGATTCCATAGGTTATCCTGAATGGCGTTTCACCAGTTGAAGATTGCGGTGAGCAATGGTAAGCCCATAGGATGCTCGGTAATTGTTCAACCCAAGCCCCTTTTGATTGGCCTAACCTTATTTTGAGCTCGTTTAGGATGACTTTATTGGCTGCCTCTGCTTGTCCATTTGTTTGTGGGTGCTCAACCGAGGTCACTTTATGTTTAACTCCAAGATTGGAGTAGAACTCTCCGAGCTCTTTATCGGTGAACTGCTTTCCGTTATCTGTGACGATTGTGTAAGGGAGGTCGTGCCTGCATATGATGTTTTTCCATACGAAGATCTGAACCTTTTTAGCAGTTATAGTGGCTAATGGTTCTTCTTCAATCCACTTGGTGAAGTAGCCTACACCTACCAGCAGGAACTTGACTTGACCTTTGGCAACCGGGAAGGGACCGACTATGTCCATCCCCCACATAGTAAAGGGCCATGGCGAGAGAATGGAACGGAGCTCTTCTCTTGGAACACGTGCTATGTTGGAGAACTTCTGGCAGGGCTCACACCTGTTAGTCCAAGTAGTACAATCCAGTCTCATGGTTGGCCAGTAAAACCCCGCTCGCAAGACCCGAGCTGCCAGAGATCGGCCCCCTGAGTGCATCCCACAGATTCCTCGGTGCATCTCATCCATTACATACTCGGACTGCTCCTTAGCTAGGCACTTCAGTAATGGCATTGAGAATCCTCGTCTATACAGCTCGCTGTCTTGGATGGTGTAATGGCAAGATTTAAGACGAATTCGCCTCGCCTCCTTAGGATCACTGGGAAACTTGTCCGAGGCTAGATATTCCCAAATTGGTGTCATCCAGCCACGATCATAGTGCTCGATCATTATTACGTCGTCACTTTTTATGCTCGGCTCAAGGAGGTTTTCCTGAATGAAAGTTCTTAGCTGGCCAGCTTTCTTGGTGCTAGCCAACTTAGACAACAAATCTGCCCTGGAATTTTCTTCCTGAGGTATATGCTCAATAGTGAAATTATCAAATTCCGAGACTAGGCTATTAACCTTGCAGAGATATCTGGTTAGTTGGGGATCCTTTGTTTGATAATCTTCCGACACTTGTCATGTTACAAGCTGTGAGTCACTTCGGCATCTTAATTCTCGGACCCCAACTTCTTTAGCTAGCATCAGTCCTGCAATAAGGGCTTCATATTCTGCTTGGTTGTTTGAAGCAGTAAACCCAAATTTTAAGGATTGTTCTAGAATTAGATCATCCGGACCTTCGAGAATTATTCCAGTCCCACTTCCCTTCAAGTTAGATGATCCGTCAACATATAGAAGCCAGACGAAGGTTTCCGACCTCGGCTTAGAAGAGAGCTCGGCAATGAAGTCGGAGAGGCATTGTCCTTTCATGGGCCCCCTCGGCTCATATTGCAAACCAAATTCCGACAATTCTACTGACCAGGCTATCATCCGTCCGGCTAGATCGGGTTTCCTGAGCACTTGCTTTATTGGATGATCAGTTTTGACTATCACTTGGTGCGACTGGAAATAAGGTCATAACCTCCGAGCTGCCATAACTAGGGCGAGGGCTAGCTTTTCAATTATTTGATACCGAGTTTCTGCGTCTTTCAGGATTCTACTAACGTAGTACACCGGCATATGTTGCTGTTCCTCTTCCTGAATGATCACTGTACTTATTGCATAATCGTTGACAGATAGGTACAAGTACAGATCTTTGTCGAGCTGAGGTCGAGTGAGGATTGGGGGAGAGGCTAGTAAGAGTTTCAGATCTTCAAAGGCCTTCTCACACTCTTCAGTCCAGATGAAATCTTTTGGTTTTTTCAAGAGCTGGAAGAAAGGTCTTGCCTTTTCTGCAGACTTCGGGAGAAAGCGGGATAGAGAAGCTAATCGGCCGGCAAGCCTCTGAATTTCTTTCACATTTCGAGGACTCCGCATTTCTATAACGACTTTGCATTTATCCGAGTTAGCTTCGATTCCCCTGTGTGTTAGCATATATCCTAAGAACTTTCCTCCTTGTACACCAAAGGAGCACTTTTCTGGATTTAACCTCATGTTGTATTTCCTGAGCTGGCTGAAAATTTCTTCGAGGTCGGCTGGGTGTTGCCTTGGATCATCAGATTTTACCACCATATCATCAACATATACTTCTAAGTTCTTTCCGATTTGGTTGATGAAAACTTTGTCCATAAGCCTTTGATATGTTGTACCAGCATTTTTTAAGCCGAAGGGCATTACCCGATAGCAGTAGTTTTCCCCATCAGTCATAAATGTCGTTTTTTCTTCATCGGGTGGATACATCCTGATCTGGTTATAACCTGAGTATGCGTCCAAAAAGGACAAAATTTTGTACCCTGAGGCCCTATCCACTAGTCTGTCAATGTTGGGAAGGGGATAAGAATCTTTTGGGCATGCCTTGTTGAGATCGGTGTAGTCAGTGCACATTCTCTATTTACCATTGGATTTTCTAACTAACACCATGTTGGCTAGCCAAGTAGTGTATTTCACTTCTCTGATGAAATTGGCTTTGACTAGTTTGGAAGTCTCCTCGGCTACTGCTCGGCGTCTTTCCTTGCCAAGTTTCCTTTTTCTCTGAGCTACCGGCTTGGCTTCGGGACATATGGATAGCCTATGGCACATAAAATTGGGGTCTATACCAGGCATGTCCGATGTCTTCCAAGCAAACAGATCGGCATCCTTTCTTAAGACCGCATGAAGCCTTTGTTTGAGTGAGGGGTCGAGCTGACTACCTACTTGGGTGCATTGTTCAGCTCGGGCTCCCAACTGGAACCTTTCTAAGGACTCTGTTGGTTCGGCTCTAGACTCGTACATCTCCGTCCTTGGGTCCAGTTCAAACATGCTGTTGGCTGGAGTTACCGAACTGACCGATCTTAACACCTCTGCTTTATCATCCTCGGCTTTCTTTGCGGTATCCTGGTTTCGGGTAACCTTTAGGCTATCAACATAGCATTACCTGGCTAGCCTTTGGTCAGCCCGGACCATGACTATATCTCCGGATTCGGTTGGGAATTTCATTGTCAGATGTGGGGTAGAGACAATTGCTTCGAGTTCATTCAACGTCGGTCTTCCAATAAGGATGTTGTACGACGTGATGGCATATACAATAACATACCTGACTGACACGGATTTGGAGAGTCTTCCTTCTCCAAACGTTGTCAAGAGGTCTATGTAACCTCGGGTTTTTACTTGCTCCCCGGCGAACCCCACTAGCTTGTCTTCCTGCTCTTTTATCAGCTTTTCTGGAATTCCAAGCTTCTTGAAGGTCGCCAGGTATAGAATATCGGTCAAGCTCCCTTGGTCAATGAGTGTTCGTTTGACCAAGAAGTTGGCTAGTTCAACCGTTATCACCATTGGGTCATCTTGATTTGGATCTACTCCTCGGAAATCATCATCCGTGAAAGTTATTGGAGGTCTTGTCCTTGAAGGTTTTCCAAATACCGTGTGGACAGATCGGAGGGCTTTTACATGATGCCGACGAGCAGAACTCGTCGTTCCCCCACCTACAAACCCTCCTGAGATTGTATTGATGACCTCTCTGACTCCTCCTTCTGATTCTTCATTAAGAGCTCTTTGATTATTCAACCGATCTCCACTCTGATTGTTTCCTTGCAGGTTTGTGTCTCGGTTGCGGTTGTTGTAACCGTGTCTCCGTCGTCTCCGACCCGCTCGTCCGCCTCCATTATCATCTCGGCGAACGAAACAGTCAAGACGTCCTGCCTGTACCAAGTCCTCAATTTTTTCCTGGGTTGTTCGACTGTCTTCAGTGGAGTGACCATAGTTTTGATGCCACATGCATTCTTTGCTTCCGTCAGCGTTGGCCGGCGTTCTGGACGGGCGAGGTAAGGTGAGTAACTCGACGTTGCACACCTCCTGGAGGATGGTTGCCCGAGATCGGTTTAACGGCGTATAAGACTGGTACCTGGGTTGCCTCTCCGAGAATCCCCTTTCATTGGTCTTTTGGGTCCTCTGTGGATCAGTCCCCCCTGTTTCTTTCTTTACTCGGGACCGAGTTCTTGTCTTCGAAGCTTCTTTCTCTCCTTTTGAATTCTACCATCTCCTCCGAGTTCATGAAACCGGTAGCTTTTTCCTGCAACTCTTCAAAATTTCTGGGTCGTTTTCGGGATAAATACTCAAAGAATGGCCCCAGCTTCAGACCGCCCATGACGGTATGAAGGCAGAGTTCTGAGCTCATGTTGGGAATTAAGATTTGTTTGGCATTAAAACGAGTCATATAATCTCTGAGTTAAGGGGCTTAAAATGTCTAGGCACGGTTACCTCATCAATGTCATCCGTGAACGGCAACCTCGGACGTCGGTCCGTTATCCTTCCTTTTTGGCTAGTCCTTTCTACACGAGACTTAGCTTTTGAAGCCTCCCAGGGAGGTTTGGTTTTGGATGGTCGGTTAGTTTCTCGAGGAGAGGGTGCGTAGGAAGGATCCTTTTGGCCAGCCTCGTGTGAGGATTGCTCTTCGTCGGAAAATGTCAGGGACCTTTCTCTTTTCCGAGTTCTTAAAAGCCTTTGATTTTGCGCACGTATCTCCTCGTTCTCCTTCCGTAGCTTCTTTAGATGTTCCATAACTTCTCCCAGTCGAAGGTTACCTTCATTGACGGGAGAGGAAGGACGATTGCCGTGGTTCTGGTTCGTGTTCAAGGCCTCATGATCTTCAGGGTTCATGCTGTTCGCCCCTCCCCTTGGACCATTCCGTGTAATCACCATCAAGCTTTCTTGTGGAACCGGGGAAAGTTTTTCCTCGGCCCCACGGTGGGCGCCAAATGTTCCTGCCGAGATCCGACTTGCTGGAATCTCGCCGTAGAACGTCAGACCAAGGGTGGACAATGGGGGTTGTTTTAGATTATGGCTTGACAGAATGTTGTATTCCGAACCTACGTATCCCAATGGGAATCAAAGCCAGACGTAGTTCTTGGTTCAACCCTTTGCCATACGGTGATCTCGATCCCATAATCTTGTATCCGATGAATACCAGCGAGCAAGGACTCTTCAATAGTCTCTTGGTCGAGCTAGTTTCTCTAATACGCTTAAGGGAGAGCCACCGGGGTTCAGTGAAAAGTGAGTCTCTCTCTTGGGGTTCTCCTCCTTTTATAATAGGATCTCCATACCTTTAAGAGATCTGGATATCTTTCCTTTTATCTCTTAAATCTTCTGAGATGCGATTTCATTAATTCAAGGGATATTATCTCTTTTAACCGGATAAGGTTATTTCAGATAATATCAGGATTATTTAAGGATAATATCAATATCTTATTCTTAATTTAGGGGATATTATCTCTTTTAACTGGATAAGGTTATTTTAGATACTATCAGGATTATTAAAGGTAATATTAACTTCTCATCCTTAATTTCCGGATTGGGCCGGGTATTCAAGCTCGGTGGCCGGGTTTCACTCCCTGGCCAGTACAGAAGGTTAAAGCAGATAGCAACGTTTCAATTTCACCTCCTACCTCTAGCCAGGTTGAACCCATTTTTTTTGCAGAAATATGTTCAACAAGACCAACATTCGTTTTAAGGGAAAGAAAGTTCCTATTAGCATGTTGCATTCTCAGAGATGGTGAATCATGTTGTATTCCACCTTGAAACCACCAGAATCTGAAGGCGAGAGGGGCACGACGAATGAGATCTATTACACAATGATCCAGCACAAGTGGAACCCGTGGTTGGACTGAGGCATCCCTCAAATTTTGTCAACGGTGGCGATGGCAGTGAGCTTCTAGACAGAGCGCAAGACCTTCATCTTGACGGCTTTTGTTGGTGGCGGCAGGAGGGGGAGTGGGCTGCGGGGATGAGAACACATGGAGATGAAGATCTCAGTTCTGTTTCTAAATTTTTTTAATCCAACAACATTTGATCTCAGTTTTACAGAAGAATAATATTTTTTAATTTAAATTCTGATTATTAATTAATATTTTAAGTTATTAAAGTAAAAAAAGTTTTACTGAAGGACATAATTGTAAATGAAGAAGATTAATATATTAAATGATAAAAGACAAAGTATTAAATCATTAAATGCTATCCTTTCATCTATCGGTCCATATCTAAACAGTACCAATACAGTTGAATTAGCAAAGGCATCATAGAAGCATCCATTCAAAAATCATTTCTGTTAGCGAAAACACTTTAAATTTATAATTTTTCATTCATAATTTTATCCTTCAAATACGTAAAGTAAGTAAACATCTAATTTGTTAAATTCTAGTTAACGTTTGCTTATCTTGCAACGGTGTGATGCACATAAGGGGGAATCAGAAGCTTGAACTTGATGTACAGAGGAGAAGAAAATTAGTTTTAGTATCCCCTAACGGTGTTGAGTTGGAAATAATACTCATTTTGATGAAATTGTTTAGCTATTTGATTTTTTTTTAAATCAATAGGGTCTAATAATAATGTTTCACAAAAATATATGATAGCTTGTGGGTTTTGCATGTAATATATATTATACAAATTATTTTAAGGGTGTCACTTATAATTGAGTTTAATTGATATACATCGTCAATGTAAAGTTTTTTACATTTACAACCAATCAACAAAAATCAAGATATGGATAACTTTTAAGATAGTTATAATAAGATTCAAAGATTTTAATGAGATGTAAATTTCTAATTGGTTGACAGTGTAAAAAATATTTACACTGTCAGTACATATCAATTAAATCCTCCACTTTTATTTAACTATTTGAATATTTTCAAATCAATAGGGTCTAATAATAATGTTCTACAAAATAAAATAGAGATTGATTTTTAGTATTGTCGGTGTAAAAGATTTTTATGCTGACATCCAATAATATCTTGACAAATCAGTATATTGTTATTTCTCTTTCTTGGTTATGATTATTAAAATAAGAACACACATATCACAATATTAATGGATACGTGTATAAAACTTTTTATACTAACAGTAGATAATGATAGTTTGTGAATTTATATGTAGTATATATTGTATAGTTTATTTTAAAGGTACTATACACAAATTTTTATATAAAATAAATTAAAGAAAAAAAATTGGGGAGAGCCATCCGCCACCTGTGTTAATGTTTAATATAGATGAAAGCTTAACTGCAGTTTTAGTCCCCCAACTTTAACTCATGTATGATTTTAGTCCCCCAAATTTTTTTGAGCATATTTAATCCTCCAATTTTTGAAAAGTTGCAATACTAGTCCTTACATCCACCAACCGTTAGTTTTCTAACGGAAATATCCTAAGTGGCAAACATCTTCACATGTAAGGCTAAGTTAGCATTTATTTAATTAAAATAATTTTTAAAAAATAAATCAAATATCTACTTATGCTTTTTCTTGTCGCTATGCTATCTACTCTTGCGTATGGTTCTTCTTCTTCTTCCTTCAACTTTTCAATATGGACATCACCATTTGCACCCAATCTGCCTCTCTTGAAACGAGATGTCAAAAAAGAACTAGAAAGAAACTAACTCTTTTGAAGGGATTTATTTACCCAGGGAAGACTTGGCATAATATCTATATTTGTGTGCAGAACCTCCAGAATTGGATCAAATTGAGATAAAGAATGTAGTGTTGTTGACAGAAATATGGTACAAAACCTCTAGAATTCGACAAAAATCTCCACCAAAGTCTTCCACATTTCACGCTCATCATGAAAAATTACAGAAATTATAAAACAAAATTCATGCCAATGAATCACCATCCTTCGTAAAAATCACTGCAAAAACCAATGCAAACCCCCTTTCAAAATACATAACAAAAAATCATCAACAAAAACCCAACTCCTACAATAGCCGCCAAAATCGGCAAGCTCAGTCGTTCAACCTTCTCTGTGAGCCATCGCTAGTTAGAACCATGCTCCTCCATTTAGTTGCAGAGTCGTTGTCCAACCCCATCGCACGTCTCCGCTTACTCGCCAATAAGAACCATGACCGCATAACAGAGCGCAATCCGCGTCTTTTCCACTGCAACAACCTTGCGACACCACCCCATAATCTGGAGATTTACCCGTTGTACCTGTGCTCACAAATTTTGGATTAGAAGTTAGAACCCTAACTTAACGAGGAAGAAGAAGCATAAGCAGAGGCAGATCTGTAAGAAGAAGCATAAGGATAGCGTGACCTACTAAACATTTCGTTCAAGTTTTTTATTTAATTATTTTAATTAAATTAATGTCAAAATGTCATCCTAGGATACTTATGTTAGAAAACTAACGGTTGGTGGATGGAAGGACTAGTAATACAACTTTTCAAAAATTTGAGGATTAAATGTGCTAAAAAAAATTTGAGGGACTAAAATCATACATGAGTTAAAGTTGTGGGATTAAAACTACAATTAAGCCTATAGATGAATGATGAATTGTGTTTCTTTGTTAATCGAGATGGATGACGTCTGTATTAATATATAAATTGTATTTTTATGTTAATGTTAATTAATCTTATATTAATTTTGTATGTTGTAATTTGTGTCATATCCTATAATTTTTAGAATTTTAGAAGAAGAGGATTTTTTTTCTCCATTATAGTACTCAATACTTTAAAACTTACACTATTATTTAATTTTTCTAATTTTTTTTAAGGAATAATTTTTCTAATTATTATCAAACATTAAGTTTATCATATCTCTCATCCATGTCGAATACGTATTTTCAAGTTTTCAGTACTGACACGTGTACCTATACACATAGGCAAATAATGCAATTTCTAAGTAAGGTCTATAGGACTACAGAAACATCAATGATCTTCTGTTTTGATACCGGATATTTTTGGTTCACCCACTTTAATTTTGTTACTGCTTCTTTGGTTAGATATTGTACAACTCAAAATTATGTTTATTTATGGTGGTGAAAATGATTTTTGAGATTCAAGGTGTTTATTTTAAAATTTGTATTCAATAAGATCGATTTTGTATAGGATAGAATTGAATATAAAAGAAATAAAAATTACCGACTTTTTAGTCGTTGACTAACAACGATTTTAGGTGAGGGACTCATAAAATTCTTTATATTTGTACATTAAAATTTATTTTACTTTTTAAACGAAACAAAATCAATTCTCCTGAACATATTTTTAAAATATCACTACCAAACAAAAATCAATTTTTTAATGTCAATTTTTTCAAAATTAATTTTATCAGAATGTAAAACACTGCAACTCCTTTACAGTTTTAATTGATCATATGTATTTTTATTGCTTTTCAATTTGTTTGATTTGTGTTACGTTCCTTCCCTTCTATTTTGCCAATTTATAGGACTGAAGCCGAATTGATTAAGGAAATCGTCGGACATGTTTTGGAAGAATTGAATCGTCTATACCCAAAAAGTGAACCCGATTTAATTGTTGGAATTGGAAAAAGTTGTGGAGAAATAGAATAATTATTGCATATCGGGACAAGAGAAATTTTAATGATTGGAATAGTGGGCAAGGCTAGCATAGGTAAGACAACCCTTGCCTCTGCTTTATATGACAAACTATCTTCTCAATTTGAAGGTCATTGAGAATAGATGTTTTACGCAATCAACTTTTCTCTGAGCTCTTAGAAGAAAATCTTCGTCTTGATGCACCCACGGTAGAATCCTCTTTTCTTCTAACTAGGCTTAGGCGTAAAAGAGTTTTGATTGTGATGGATAATGTGGTTACCTCAAAACAACTAGAAGATATAATGAATGATTACTATTATTTGGGACCTGGAAGTAGAGTCATTGTGACAAGTAGAGATTATCAAATATGTAGCGGAGTTGATGATATATATGAGGTAAATAAATTGAACTTCAGAGACTCTCGTAAGCTTTTCTGCGGGTATGCCTTTCGACAAAGGCATCCTAAGGAAGGATATGAAAATGAAGAGCTGTCGGAAAGTATAGTGTCCTTTTGCAAAGGCAATCCTCTTGCTTTAAGAGTTGCGGGTTCTTCCCTCTGAAAAAAGTCTTAAGAAAGTGGGAAATACTTAGATTCAGAGTGTTCGATGATTTAAAACATAACCCAGATCCACTTGTCACGGAGAAATTGCAAGAAGTCGTGCACCAAAACATTACCACAGGCACTCACATGCAGAATGAATATGAGGATGATGCGTGCGAACGGTTGATGTCCAAGGAAGTTGGGTCAGATAGATTTTAGGAAATTCAGTTGTATTTCATTTATGTTTAAAAGCTCAGTAAGCACGAATGAAAAGGAAGCATAAAATTCACCAATTTATTACTCTCTTCTTCCCTAACCTTCTTCTACTTTCTTGGAGACCCTACTCTTCTTCTACCTTCTTACTCTATGTTGAATCCTCTTATCATTGATGCTTTAATCACCTAGGCCCACGCCTCGCCAAACTGATAAGCTAGATTTTACCGAACTACAAGAATGCATCCTTGCTCTCACTATTGCATATTTTAACGAGTGTATTGTGCAATGTGCAAGTGTCCATAGTCTGACAAGTAATAAAAGTAGGTAAGATCGTTCCCATAAAATAGATTATAAACACAATTTTCAAATCCAATATTCTATTTATCAAAAATCTTGAAAGAACAAGTAACCAAGTAACCAAAATATTGAGTGATTGATGTTCAAAAGTAATATAAGATTTAAGCAAGAAGTTAAGTACGTGAAATCTAACTAACAATGATAAAATCATATGGGTAAAATAGCTAGAGTAACTAATCCCTTGTAACTTCAAGAACATGACAATTTATGCTACACGATACTACAACATTTGGTCTAGGAATTAAAGTTTGCTTTCCAGCACTAATACAGTGAGTTTCGATAAACTTACCTTATTCTTAAGCTCGTATTAATTATACTCACATCTTGTTAAGCACGTCCAGCTAACCTAAGGACTTGGAAAAACATTTCTATTACAACCAACTTCAATTAATTTTTCAATTAACCAAATTAATCATTATCTTTTAATCAATTCCACTTGCTAAACTTTTCCAAGCTCAACAAGCTTATATTCCAGATAAGGTGATCAAGCTCATCTAGAAATGAAAATAAAGATCAACTTAAAAGAAAATGCTAAGCAAATATTCGTATAAATCAATCCATAAAATCTATTACAAGTTCATAGCACTCTAGCTCAAAGCATTTAGCTCATAGTGAGCTTACAAACATCAAAAGAAAAGAAAATGGAAAACAAAGCCATCAAAGCTAAACAAGAAAAATATACTACAATGGAGGAAAAATAAAAAGGAAGAATAAGAAGAAGATGAGGTGACAGTTGTACTGTTTAAGAATGACCTAATAAATTGGATGACTTGTCCCCTTATGCAGAGAATGTTCCCTCATTAGGGTTACCAAAACCTTCTAGAAAAGTACCATCTCTTCTCACTTTTTGGGTTTTAAATAATAGTACAATAAACAACCATTGGCTCATTTCTCTAAGTATATCAAAATATCTTCGGCAGACATGTGGGACACGTCTTGAGCAGCTAGGGACCAACCAAAGAGATAGATTGATGAGCTAGCATTTTTGTCCTTTGGTGAGCACACTTTTCAGAAGCTGCAACATCCTAGAGCATTTTCCATCCAACTTGCTCCTTACTTCAAGTGTTAACCTGGTCATAAATAAAGTCCTATCAGCCACAATTAAACAAAGCAGAACACCTTCAACCTAACTAAATTAACACACCACAAACTAAATCCTAATTTAAGCTAAAACCAAAAAAACATGACACTAAAAACACTACAAGACACATAACAATTAAGCAAAGGAAGATAAAGTAACTATTATTTCTAATAGTTATCACACCCCCAAACTTGAATCATTGCTTGTCCTCAAAGTGATGATAAGAAAAAGAACAAAACAACACACAGGACAAAGATACACAACCAATAGAAACCTAAAAGCAACACAAAACATAAACCAAATCAGCTTTTCATGTTTCCCACAGCAACCCTCAGACTCACAACAAACAACACCTTAGTGCACAAAATATGTTGCGAAAGAGAGGAGGGCGAGTCTGAACTTACAGCAGCGAATATGTCCCCAGTAGCTTACATGGTCTCAAAGGGGTGCCTACTTGGTGAAAAACATTTCCCCAGATGTAACCCATCAGCCTCAAAGGGTACCTAGATTTTGCTACCCTTTTATTCCACAAGTTTTGGTTTTTCATTCTTTTTCAATTTTTTATATATATAAACATCCCCAAACTTAGATCTTTGCATAGGGTGCTTACCATCCACTAATTCTCAAATTGGGGTCAAGCTTGGTCAAGCTCCATTGCCTAGCCTAACCTTTCTCTTAGATTACTCTCAATTACCATCCTAGGCTAGAGGGCAAGTGTAAAGAACAAATTCAGGTTCCCTATTCTTTATTAAGACAAAAGGGTTCACACACAAAACAGACAAGTAATCAGGCGATATCTTCAATCCTCCCTCTCATTTTTTGAGGATGGATCCTCCAACAACAACCACCATTGAATTATTATTAAATAAAATGAGTGGCAGGATCAATTACAGGTAAAAGGAAAAGCCGGTTAACAAACATTCTTATCCCTCCCAGCTCTCTTGGTTTTTCGACCCGCTGTTTCCTCTTCTTTTGCGCCTTCACCTCCAGCCTTCTCTCCACTCCACCGCCATCGCCGATCTCCGTGCCTCCCTCGAACGTGAACTCGCCTGCGTCTCTTACTCCAGGTCCGAAGCGATACGCCGCCATCGCCGCAAGATCTCTCACTCCAGCAAAGGCCGAGAAGAAACCGTCGGTGGAATATGTAAAACAAGAATAGCAATCAGAATCCGATAACTCTCCTCTTCCTTCTCCTCTTGCTCCCGCTGCCAATGGCGACGACAAATTCGAGATGTTGTGACCAGTTTGTCGTGAATTAAACGCCGCCACGCTTACGGCGATGAATGCCCACACCGACGATTGCCATGCTCAAATCATGAGGGAGGAGCTCCGTAACATGAGGATAATGAGTTTCCAATCCAAGTTAAAACCGCCGAAGAAGTGCTCCATAGCAGAGATATTCAGAAACGAGAAAAACAGGAGGAAGAGGAAAAGGACAAAGAAGAGGAAGAGGAACCACTTTTTGAAATGTTTTTTTTTTTAAATTTTATCTTGATTTCTTGAATTTTTTAGGATGTAATTTTAAATTGTAATGTTCTGCATAGTTTTAATGGAGGATTTTTTTTTTTTGAAAATTTGTGTATGTTTGGCCCTCTCTGGATTCACTTGCTGCTGGTACTTCTTCATTAATGTTTTCATTCCCACTCAGAAACCATCACTGATAAGTAATGTCAAAACCAGATCTAACTTAATATGCATGTTAAAGTTGACATCTTTAAGAATAAAAATTCATTAATAGGTGTGATTGAAATGCAAGAAGCCACTTTCTGATCCATCACTTTAACAGAGTAATCGGTTGGGGTTACTGAACAGAACTTAGAAAAATGTGAAGTAATTATTTAATAATTAAAAAAAATTAAATAACCGGTTTACCGGATGGACCCAGTCATATTTAATGGAGGACGCATCCTCAACTTGCTAGTTGGAGGATGGAAGACATCGCCAAGTAATCATCATTGGGAGCTATCGTAAAACACAAACAACATCATGATTTCATTCATTTCTTCTTTTTCAAATGAGCCCCCACCTAAATTCCTCCCCCAACAATTTGTGGCAGTATCCCCACTACTAACAAAGGTGGAAAAAGAACTCGTGGGGGGTACAACATCTAGGAAGGTCTAAAACAAATTTTGTGGTGATGTCTTTAAAAAAAAAAAAAGTTAACGAGTTGAACTCTAGACCTTGTAGCAAATGATAACCTTTCATATCAAGTGAGCTAGCTTATGTTTACTAATATACTAAAAGTTTCAAAAAGATATAATATAAAAAGATACAAATTAGACTCTTTTTCTTAAAAAAAAAAAATATCTTTTTAGAAACCTAAAGTAAAGGCTTCACTCGCTTGGCCCGGCCCGGCCCGGCCCGGGAGCAGACAAAACATGCATTTCATTTCATTTGGACTCCTAGATACACAACACAGAACAACTTATTAACATCACAACCACTGATGGTGAATTTTAGGATGAAGTTTGTCAAAAACCCTGCACCGCGGAGCTATTGGGTTTTAGGTCATTTCCCATTTTTTAAAATTTTTGTTTTTATTTTTATTTTGAAAATGTCCTTCCTACCCTTTTCCTCCCCCACCTACCCCCACAGACACACGCATCCCAGCGACATTGCATCTCTGGTTATTTCCAATCACATTTCCAGGCTCACGAACCAACGACATGCAACCCCATAGCTTAAGACCTACTTTGTCTAACACCATGACATGGAAGAAAAAGACCTGCTTAGCATATTACAACCAAATTTTCAACTAAAACCAGATTCAAAAAGCTGCAACCTTTTCCCAAGTAAAACCAAAGGCGTGCCTAAATAACCAATCACAAGGATTGCAACAACGGAACATATTCACGATCCAAAATTGAAAGAAAAAATAAGGAGAGGATGGGATCTGAGAGAGCTATAGACAGAGTTCGTAGTATTTATGAGGAGAAAGCTTGGAATCCTGAAGGAGAGAAATGAAAATTAATTAGGATTAGGATTAGGATTAGGATTAGGATTAGAAGTGATGGTGTGTGAAATAGAAGCAAAGAAGAGGTTAGGTTAGGGTTTAATGGAGTATAGAAGGAATTTTGTTGAAGGCCAGTGATTCCAGCGGCCATGAACTTCTCTTCGTCTTCGGTTCTGGTTCTGGTGTTGGTGGAGCTTGGCGGTGCTACGTTTTCCGACCGTACTAGACGGCGGTTCGTCAGAACGTCAATGTGCGGGGGTGTCAAATTTGTGATGTACGAAACAGATCTGAGATCTGGAGGAAACTAAGGATACCCTGGTCATTTAACTTTTAGCTTACCTATATTATCCTTTATATTTTTTTTTTAGAATAAAATCTGGACCGTACATTTATTTTAATCATATATCCGATAGCTAAAATCATGCCTTCACCGGTGTAGGGCAGGACTTCACCCTAGAATTCACCGCCATTAACAGGACTAAAAAATAAGCTAAAAATAAGGAAAACTAACTACTTTGATAAATAAAAAGTTCTTATTAAAAATCACAAGTTTTTCATTTTTCATATATTGAATATATCTCTTTCCAATAAAAAAATTCTATATTAAAGACTAGTTAGCATTTATCTTTTAAAAATGATTCCTTAACATAAATTTTGTTCACATATTTCCAGATAGGAGTTGTATGATTGTATCACCATTGGTGATATTTGAGAATGAGAAAGTGGAAAAGAAATGAATGTTGATGACTTGGATTATATGTTTTGCCTTTTTTTTTTATTGAACAATACTTGCATCACACTCTTCATCATACTCCTCTTAACACACTCTTTATTATTAAATGAATTTCATGTGGGATCATGTGTTTTGATGGATCTCATATGAAATCCAACCAATAGAAAATGTGTTGAAGATGAGTGTAATAAAGAATTTCTTCTTAGCATTTCTCATATGGTATCAAGTGCTAGTCGCAACTACAATTGTAAGTGCAATACTGCAGTTTTTGCAATTTCCTCAACTGCAAAGCAGATGTAATTGCAGCTACATCAATCATATTTTTTCACAATTGTCAACAGTTATGTAAACGCAATGCAAATATAACCACCACAGCAACCACATCTTGAACTTGAACCATATTAATGTAGTTCCCTCATCCCCATGAAGGGTCATTTCTCAGCTCAAAGCACGTTTCTTTCTTGAGAACAAAACATTGATAGAATAGAACTACTGCATGGACGAAGCCACTAACATAATGGAAATACATTCAAGCATACAGACAAAAAAGCATAATGGACATGATTACACAAGGTTTTCTAAGAATCACATCAAGGAGTTCCTCCAAAGATCTGCACTGTAGAGGTATACACAAATAATAGCAATATCAACTAGTAACCTATAATGAATAGAGAAGATGTACAAATCAGACACACTATCCTATATACACCCATCTCATTTGGTAGTTTTCAATAACTTACCGCCTCTTCATCAGGTAAAATCACAGTTAAAAGAGAATACTTTACTTTGAGTGATATTTTACCCTTCTCCACCATAAGCCTTGCTCCAGACACAACCCAGTAGCCAGGAGGGTCTTGTGGTCCCCTTGTCATTTCTGTTGTGTCAACAAACTTCAGAAGTTTAGGCGTCTGCGTAGGCACAGGAGGTCCGCCAGGGTATAAAGCAGAGTTGATGTTTACATCAGATGGGCGTGGTGGCGGTTTTGCGCTGCTGAGAAGTGAGAGCTCATCAAAGTTGAGACTATTCCAGATTTCTGGGTCAGGCCAGGAGAACCATCCCACTCAGCAGCTTTCACTCGAGTTGCACCAACTACTTCAGAGAAATGCAGTCTTAAAAATAGAACTTTCTTCATACCAGACTCTCCAACTTCAAAATGAGCCCCAGTCACAACCGAGTTATCATCATAAGATTCAACAGGGGCTGTGCAAACGTGAGAGAAACTCTTCCACTGCACCTTCTCATAGTACTTGCGTTCTGAAGAGGCATCAGATACATTCCCATTCAGCTCATCCTGAAGTTGGAAGGTCTTGGGAATGGAGGAAAGGTGCTGCAAATGAATTGCCAAGTGGTTGCTTCTCTTTCCTTCTAAATACAACCGAAGGCCCGTCACAGGCTTCTTTCCCACATCAACCTGTACGTAAATTCAAAGTCTCTCAAATCACCACATTAACTCTGAGAATGAGAACATCAGACAATGACTAAATAAAGAAAAGAAATGGCAGATTCTTCATCAATGCAACTAACTATTAACCAACAGAGAGTTTGATGGAACAGACAGATTAACATTTCCTGCCAAAGTTATTCACAAAATAAAACTAAACTTTGGTCAACAACCAAGGATATTGGAAATAAACAGGAAGCAAGAGTGACTTACCACCACCAGAAGCATTTGGTCCAGTCACTAAAATATAAAATTAGTTTTAGATTAATATAGAGGTTTTGCTCAATTTGTAGATCTAGTCCTTTGTTAGCATGGGAGTAAGTGATAATGAGACAGGAATTGAAAAACAAATCATATGAAGCCAATGCTTTTTTTTTCACTATTGTTCCACAAAAAATCTTTAATATGTATGTAAACAATCAAGTCAATGAGCAAATAGTTCCTAATCTAAATAGTTAATTCATGAGTTGACAGCAATGGTTGTCACTAGCCTCCCTTATTATTGCTGGAAGAGACCAATCAATAATATCTTAGGAGAAGTTCTAACCTACTCTGAAGTAAACACAAGAAAATTTGAAACTGACTAAAGTATTGGCTAATATGTTGTTTAGAGCGGCAAAGGCAAAGCTCCATACACCAGAGGACATATACTATTCCTCATTCGTTGCCTAGCACTGGACAAATTTACCTATGAGCCCTAACTTTGGTTATATTTTATTTAATTTTGTTAGGAACCCAGAATTACAGAACAGAATTATAGCAGAAAAGTAGTGTATTATTGAAGTTCTTAGCCTGTAACAAGTGGTTACAGTGCTGGATGAAGAAGAAACAAACGAATACAAGGTGTTCTAGGCAATTCGAGAGTGCCTAGTCTCTCCCAAGTCCAATCCTAATTCCAGTCTACCTCTATTCTCTCCCCTCATGCATATAAATCCCCTCAGTCACGGAAATCCTACAGACACACCATCACCTCACTGCTACTGCCAAAAAGGCAGTTAGTTACATTACATAATCTCTCTCCTATATTTAATTAGGTGCATCCTAGGTGCAGCATCCTCACCTACACTCTAGTAATAGTAAAATTGGGCCTTGGGTCTAGGTCCCTATCAAATTTCAAAAGTTTGAAGTTTAAAATAATAATGATAATAATAAAAATAAAATTACATAGTGCCTCTTTGATAGACCATATTTCTCCTGTCCCTACCTTTTACTACAAAAAGAGAAGGAAACCTAACAGTATACAGCAGAGGAATTAAAAATACACAAGTCAAGGAACGAAATATAACAATAACTCAATTGGGTGAAACGAGGTTTAAAACAACTAGGCATTACCGGTGTTGTGTTTACATAAAGCTTAGGTCCCAAAAGACTGAACTGCAAAGATGCATTACTTTGTGGCTTCCTTTCAGGACCAAGGGCAAGCTCACCAAATACAGGGGCCCACTGCCTTGGAACTTGGAATTCCAAAAATTGATGCAGTTCTTCAATCGGTGGTTTATCTGCAGTCAGAAGTTACAGCAAGGTGGTTATATTTTATTTTTGTTTAAAAGGATGGTGGTTATATTTTACTACAAGACATGGTTTTTTCCTAGCTTCCAGTATGCATGAATTAATAATTTCATATATTAAATCAACCTTATAGAGTGGTCACCTTCAGTTACATTAAAACTACACCTACAACAAGGATCCAACTCTTGACGACTTTATCATATAGGCTATAATACCATGTCAAAGACCCTCCTAAACGTGTAAGCTATAAGGTAGAACCCATGACTGGTTTGATGTCTCTGACACCACTGTTCCACCAGTTCCGAAGGACAAGGGTAGAAAATAAACTCAGTTGAATTATTTTCAATTTAATATATCAATTGTAGAATAAAAAAAGCACATGAATTTAGTTAAATAATTAGACACATAAATATGATGCACATCATATTTTACATATGGATGACAAACAAACATTAAAAGGGAAAATAACTCATCAGGAACATAATAGGAACTGATTTTCATGCAATGCTGAATGTAATATTATACTAGCACAAATTCCAGGAACCTGAAAATTCTTAACTAACAGAATATGGTTATCTGAATGAGCATGGTAAAATAATGGTGATAATGATGGTAATAGTGTCATCTATGCGTTGATGTCTACCTAGTTACTATCACCAGTGTATTAGCGACATAAATAAGGGTTCAAAGTTATCAATTCCATTAAAAGAACATAGAACCTCCTCACTACTGTAAAACCATCCAATGTTAATAATGTTCATCACCTTTCCTCCATTTTAACTAAAGTTTCTTTGATTATACATAGAATGTTGCTAAACCAAGAAACTATGGTTTTCTAATAAACCAACATATATAACTTACAGTTAACTTTAAACAGTCTCTACAGCCATCAAATTAGAATAGGTCCATAGGCCTTAGGGTCAAATGCAAAATTAGTAAATGACTAAAGATATCATGCTTACATCGAAGATATAGATTTATGGCATGAGTTAAAAACCCACTCCCGTTGATTCCATTAAGTAGAGATATAATTGGCATGAATGACATCGAGATCACATCAGGTTGAGAAAAAACAGTTTGGCACCACTCATTATGGGACAAGTGATTTTTCCCACTTCCACCTTTTCTCTTGCACATGAACTTGATATCCTGCACCTAAAATGTTTAAGGAAAGGAGACAATAAGTTTAATAGAGTTTAGTTTGATTTTCACTTTGTATGTTCTATTTAATTTATTTACTAATTTATTTGAATTTATATTGATAGAATGGTAGATTGTAAAAGTTCCATCAATGGCTGATCTTGGAAGAAAAGAATCAATAGTAATGATGTTACAATATGTTAGAAAACATAAACTTCTCAAAAATAAAGCATGACAGGCAATCCTATCAGCTGTTAGCATGCCACCCAGCAATTTAAATTAAAGCAATGCTGACAACATACTCTTTTTTCTGTTCTTGATTTAGTGAGTTCCACGAAATTCACCCAATAATAAAGAGTGTGTTGAAGTGAGTGTTAAAAAGAGTATGTTACTAGCATTGCTCTTTAAGGTGGCTTCTATGGTGCACCACCCACCAAAATGGTACAGTGGTGCACCACCCAAGTGGCAATATCTGGACCATCCAGATTGCCACTTGGGATTTAGACTTTTCAACTCTATGAAAAGTGAATGCTACCATGAAGCATCAAGATAGGTGGTACATATATGTACCACCATTTTTAATCCAAATGATTTGATATTACAGATAAAATAATTAACTTTTATATTTCTTTTTATTTTTATATTACATTCTTACCCTTCTCTTCCACCCCACCCTATCCCTACCCCCACCCATCTGCCACCTCACCCCTGACCACCACCGGTCGGAGGACCATCGCCGCCGCCGTAGTCTTAAGCTCCGCAACCCAGAGGGAGTTAAACAGAGAACACGAAACAGAGATAGCAACCACGCATCCCCACTGCACGGAGAGCCTCCGCTCCTTCTCCTGGCAACGATGCCTCGCATGAACCCGTTGTGTCGCCATCACTCCCAGAGCAGCAACGCCGCCGCACGAACATCATCCAACCACCGCCGTATCACCATTGCGCCGCACCTCCCTGTTCAGGCCAGGGTCTGCGAACTTCGACCCGGATCCAACTCCCTCCGCCTAGCACCTCTATCCCGAGACGCAGATCTGGATCTGCCGACGGTAATCTACTGACGCCTAAGCCACGAGCTCCTCCCACGCTCGCTGTACCGGTCACCTCCACCCTCCTCCTCCGTTCGCATCGCACAGGTGATGGACAAAAGTCCTTTGCTCATCTCAACTTCGGGCCTCTGTTTCTCGTAACCCCTCTCGGCCTCTCTAGTTGTTTGGCTTCATCTTCCGCTTCTTCCAATTCCCTCTGCCACCACACCCTCTCCAATCTCCTCTTACTCCACCATCATCCACCTCCTGGCACTGGTCAAGACCCAATGTTCATCCACCTCACCCATCTGCCACTTACATTGGTGTACCACTTGATTGAGTGCTTCACGGTAGCATTCTCTCTTCATAGAGAGTTGAAAAGTCAAAATCCCAAGTGGCAATCTGGATTGTCCAGATTTTGCCACTTGGGTGGTGCACCGCTACACCATTTTGGTGGGTGGTGCACCTTAGACAAAACCGCTCTTTAAATAATAGAAGAAGCTGGAAAAAGGAATTATGTAGTGCTGCATAGAGGTAAAGCTAATACTAGTAACAAGAAGAATCCTGAACCTGGACCTGCCATAAATTCAGTTTTAAAACAAATTGTTTTACCTCTAATTCGGAGTAGGAACGACTTTGAATGTCCATGAAACCTAGCTCTTTCTCCTTCATAAACTGGGGAAAAAAGAGGGGGGAGGAGAGAAAATGACGAGAAACGAGTTAAACTAGCTGCATACAGTAATTTAAATATTTCAAATGACAAACCAATAAATGTTGCTAAGTAGCATAGCTTTACTACATACATAATTACAAAGGA
This sequence comes from Sophora flavescens, assembly GCA_030762895.1. Classification (NCBI taxonomy): domain Eukaryota; kingdom Viridiplantae; phylum Streptophyta; class Magnoliopsida; order Fabales; family Fabaceae; genus Sophora; species Sophora flavescens. Next base: position 81,780,803 of record CM061067.1, read on the forward strand.
GGTCTATCTATGCATGGAAAACATGTTTTAGTTGCAATTTTTGCTCCTGATTTTCAAAAGTATTAGTGAAGGATATGAAATGGAATTCCAAATTATTTCTATACCACCATTTGTAATGTATGAAGTTGAAATCCAAGATTTCCTAAATTCATGACATAATATAGAATGTCATAAAGTACTTTATTACCAAACTATTCTGATATGGTACCAGCAATTTACACTACGAGTAGTGAAGATTCCCATAACCTTTTTATTAAAGATCAGAAACTATCTTCTTGTTAGATATTTAACATATTGTACAATCTACAAATTGAACTTGAATTCATCAATATCATCTGAAAATAGACTTGTTATATAGTTTTCATTATTTTGATAGCTGTTACAGTTCACTTGAAGGAAATTGTAAATATTTACAACCCAAAAAAGAACAGATAAACAATGAATGTGAAATGGAAAGCTTCAAACCTTTTGCTTTCCATTAAATCTCCCATCATTTGTGTTAGACCGTTCAGCTCCATCAATGAAGAATTTGTCTGCCATGTCCTTCAATTTTTTCTGCACATCAGCAGGTTGGAGAGGAGAAGAGTACTGCTGCTTTGCATATATTATATCAGTTCCCCCTATTTTCACCCCAACTATAACATGGGTTCCATACTTCTCAATGAACCTGAAATGATAAGATGAAAGAAATTATCAGAACATTGCAAGGGAATGGATTGATTTAAATGACAGGCAAAGCAATCAACTGAGTAGTTCGAACTTGTTTTGATTACAGGAGAAATTTGATACAATCCGCCACAAACCCACAATGCATAAAGTAAATGTTCAAGGTTGATAGCCTGGGACCGATCAGGAGAGAAATGCTCTGCAAATGGTAACAGCCTAAGGTGTGCTAACTTCGTGTGAATGTGCATCAGGGCACTTGTTGAACATATTAACCATGCATTACAATACTAAGCAAAACTAAGACCTATCAGATTTTGTATCTCATATTTTGAGACATACATGTCATCTTGAATCAATTGCATAAGATACAATCATGCAAGGCAATGAGGGGTAATAATCTCCTAGGAATGCAAAACAGCAAAGGGGAGGGGGGAGAGAGAGTATTTTGGTGAATCCAGGAGGTACCTTGCCAATGCAGCAGGATCCCAAGACGAGGGAACAGCTTGTTTAACATAATCACGAAGAACAACCTGGGTTTTGTCAAGTGCTACATCGTAGAGTGTTATGGAGACACCATCAAAAGCAATACTTTTTGTACTTGCTGCATCTTTCTGCCAAACTCCTGTAAACTCAAACGCAGCATTGAAATGGCCCGTCGGAATCTTACCAGAAAGTGAAAGGTCTTGGTTGAACTGTTCTGACATCTACATGAAAAACAAGCCATTCTTCATCACACAAACAATCCTCCACATAACAATAACAACACACACAACCCAAAACCTTCCACCACAATAACAAATCAGAAAAAAAAAACATCTTTTTTCAACCCACATAATATACAGGAGCTAAAACTCACAAAAGGGACAAACTTTAAAGTTTAACTTAGCAACTTACTTCCTAAAATTGTTTTCCATTTACATTATAGTGCTAAATTAATTAGGATTTAATTGTTATGTACCATTAGTATAAATATTTTTTACATTATTAATTAATAAAAAATTATCACTGTATCACATCAATAAAAATGATTGATTAAAATCACACATGAGATGAATTGTGATTGATTGAGTGTCAAAAACTTTACACTCACAGTTTATCAAATATGTTTTGTCAAAGTTAGTGCTTAAATTTATAAAATTGTATCAACTGACTTCATACGAGTTTTATAAATCCAATGAGTAAATTACAAGCAGTGAATAATTTATGAGAACAAACTTGTTTACAAAAAATAAAGTAAAAAAAAAAACAGTTTAGTTTGCAAAATTGAAGGTTGTTGGTGAGAAAATTAGCACACCTGCTGAAAAGAGAGTACATCGGAGCACAATCTGATGCGGTCACCTTTATCGAACTTGATGGATTTGGGGACATTAGAGATTGAAACGCGACCTGGAAGATCAACATTGCGAACGTGATCATCGTCTATAAGAATCAACCTTGAATCAGGAGGAGAGTGATTCTTGCAGTATCTGAGCCTTAGAGCAGTGCAGAGATCGAAGCCTAACCCAATTGACTTCACCGCACCCTCCAACGCTTCACTTGCATCCATTCCCTTCTTCCCTGACATGTTGTTTTTCACTCTTTCTCGTTCATCACCAAAAGTCAAATTCACGGAACAGAAGCGAGAAAAGTTAATGGAGAAAGCAAGAATTGGACACAGAGAAAAGGAACGTGGTATTATCCAGAGAAGAGAAGAGAAGAAGTGGTCTAAAGTCTAAACAGTGAAGAAGGTTTTTAATATTCAATTATTATTTATGCTGCTTCTTAAAACATGCAACTTGTTACGACTTTAGAACATGGAAGACGGGTCAAATTAGTCAGGTTTTCAACTTGGATATTTTTACATCAATGATGGGGTTTCTGATTTTTAATTGTTTTGTTTATATTTTCTATTAATTGTTTTTTAGTCGAACAGATTTTAAAACTGATATGAAGAATAATTAATAAAGAAAATGTGGATGGAAGCTCACTCAAGAATCCTAGAAGGATAAACCTTTGTTCTTTATGTTTATAGTGAGGTTTTCTAATGAAAATAAGACTTATACATATTATATTTTTTTAATGAATGGTTATATATATTTTTGTCATTCAAAAATACAAGAAAAAGTGCTTGACGTCCGTATGCTACTCAAGGGTAATTTAGTAAATTCATAAATGGTTTGTGTATCTGATAATCAAGGTTTGAGGGATAAATTAGGAATATAAAAAATAGGATACCAAATTTGAATTTTGCCATTATTTATTAGTGCATATTATCACATGTACGTTAAGAATTGTATTTAAGTTTTGTCGAATCCTAAATAGTACACACATGAGTCATGGTCGAGATATAAGATTAAGTCTTGGATGAATGATTTTTTGGCCTGCCTAATGCAATTTACTTTGTAAATTACCAAAACGATATAAGTCGAAAAGATTTTATCTGATTGGGGTAAGTCGTACAAGGCATATACGAGTATACGACTTCACTTTTTGACTTTTATTATAAAATGATAGAAGTCGTATTTGGTACGTACGACAATCTCAAAACTTAAAAAACAGAAGTCATGCATACCAAGTACGACTTCTATTATTTTATAATAAAAGCTAAAAAGTGAAGTCATATACGATATATACGACTTCAAAGTCGTATATGTCATGTACGACTTATCCCAATCAGATGAAATCTTTTTAAGTTACACCATTTTTATAATTTACAAAGGAAATTACACTAGGCATGTCAAAAAGCCAACAATCTTTATATTTACTAGTAATCTTATATGGAAATGAACTTGCTTGAGATACATGAACCCCGTATCATATAAGGGTGGGAATAGGGTAGGGTCGAGCTGGGCCCTAAAAGATTTGGGTCTGATCTTCATTTCGATCTCAACGCCTGAGGTTGACCTATTAGTTTGATATAGGCTAATTTTTAAAGCCTGAGTCTGGCCTACTTCAAAGTTTGGTCTGACCTGAAAGTATATTTAAAAGCTTACTTATCAAAAAGACCTATAAATTGGACATAGATCTTTACTTGTAAATAGGTTCGTGGGCCTCTAATGGTAAAGAGGTCGGTAGACCTATACTGATAAATCGATAGGTCATTAGCCCTTCACAAATAAATAAGCAAGCAGGTCACTATATTTAAATGGCTCTAAAGACCTTAACTATCAAATATTATAAATAATATATTATAGTATTATAATATATTATATTATACATAAATATTTATGTGTGTATGTGTTAAATAAGCCGGTCTAATAAGCCTAATTAGATTTTTTTGAAAAGCCTTATGTCTGGCCTCTTTAGTTATATAGGCTTTTTAAAAAAATTTGGCATGATCTTTTTATTAAAAAGATGAGTTCGAGTTAGGCATTAAATAAGCTAGGTCTGTAACACCCCGATTTTTCCGCTTTCTAAGATCGGTATAAATATAAATAAATGTTTATATTTTTATCTGAAACTTAGAAAATGATTTTTGGAAAACCAAAGTCATATTCATATCATACTTATTTTTATAAGTATACGGTGAAATTTTGGGTCAAAAATTCAGACGAAACCCGGTCTGCGATTTATTGACAGTAAGATTTTACTGCTCAAATGACCTAATTTTGACTCGTGAACGAAACAATTAAGATTTTTATGAAGTTTCCAACTTCTTTGGCTATTTAAAAAATTTTTCACTTAAAAAGTGAATTAAAATATATTATGCGGGCGTTATACGAAATCGGGTAAACGAGCGGAGAAAAACGGATTTTCGGGACCCGCTAACGGATAAATAGGATGTCAAATCATGATGAGTCACAAGGGGTGAGTCATGGTATGAATCCTCATGGTCATGATTACTTTTTAGGGAAATGACCATTATGCCCTTATGGTTGATTTTAATTACAAATTAACCTAAAGCAAGATTACACCTTTGTCCTTGGATTTTTGGCATATTGACCCTTTTGCCCTTGAAACCCACGTCCTCAAGGCTGCCAAGAGGCCCAACTTCACACCTATTTAAGGAGCACTTCATCTTCTTCATCAACTTTGTCATTTTCCATTAAAACTCCTAAGTTGCCATAGCTTGATTTTGTGAAGGAAGTAGGAGATTTCTTGCTCATTTCTTGATTCCAAGAGGTAAACCTTTCTCATCTTCCTTGTTTAACATCATGTTCTTCATTTACTTTCATGATTTAAAGCCTTGATCATCCTTTCCAATTTCTAGATCTAGAACTTTGAAAAATCATAGTAAATCATAGAAAAATCCTAAAAATGTGAAACCAATTTCTATGATCCTATTATCCTCTCTATATTCAAGATCCAAGAGTGTGCAAAAAAATAAATTTTCGTGCCTAGTTAACCTAAAGAGGCAGAACCTATGTCTTGGTGGGGAAAGGATTTTGTTCATTTTCTTTACATGATCCAATCTTATAAGTTATGTAAGTATTGGATCTATGTTGTTTGAAATGAATCAAGGTCTCTAAGCTAATTTAGTTTTCATGGCTGAAATTTAATTGTTTGAGGATTGGAAGATTTAATTTCAATCTTTGTACAATGATCATTGATTTAGGGTTTTAAGTAACTAGGAATCATTAATCCAAGAGTTTAGAAATTTTAGAGATTTCTAACCCCAAAGTCAGCCCTTGGCCGAAACCAACATGTAGGATTTTAGGCTTGATTTAGTTGTTTGTTTGTTGATTGAGTATTATGTTTAATGAAGGATAAACTAGATTATCGGTATGCGTGCGTTGGCGGTTCCGATTCACGACAAAGTCTTAAATCGGAAGCTAAGTTCTTCGAGAGGTAAGGGGAGCTTACGAGGGATTTTTCTCAATAACTATTTGCTTGTGGTGTGGTTTATATGATTTATATGTGGTTGTGGTTATTGGTTTTGTTGTTTACGTGGTGTGGTTTATCTGTGTATCGGTGATTGATCTGCTTTTAATTTATTTAATTATCTGCAGTTGTAGATTATAGTGCTATGATGCATGATCTGCCTGGTGATATAATTATGATAATTGTTTTGGAATGTTGTTTGTGAGTGTTGTTTGAGAAGCTTTGACGGTGGTCGGTGCACAACCGATTAATCGGATAAAAACTTTAATAAATTTGTGAAAATTATATTCAACGTTTTATGGGAAATGTTGGAATATAATAATAGTGGAAAATATTATTTTGTAAAAATAACGAGTTTTGAGAAATATTATTATTTTAATGATTTGTTAGTGTAAAAGTAATTTATGAGTCACAATGAGAGAGAAACTGTGAAAATATTTTTGCACTGCTAATTTTTATGTAAGAAATTCCGGAATATTACAAAATATTCTTTTATGAAATTAATTGGTGAAAATAAGTTAATCATGATTTTAGAAAATTAATTAAGTGGAAAAAGTTAAGTTTTGGATTAAAAAGCCTTAAAAATAATATTTGACGGCAAATTTGGAAAAGTGTAGACAACAAGTATTTTTGAAACGGCAGTGCATATTTTGAGGAGAATAAACCTCAAGTGACTCATTGGTTTGTGAAAAACTAAGTTTTTATTATTTAAGGATTTTATAATGAATTTCTACCTTGGAAAAGAATTTCTGAAAATCAAAAGTTGATTTAACCGTGTTGAAAGTGGTGTTGAACTTAGTAACTAGAGACGTCGTGGTACTAAGGTTCTTTGTTGTTATGGACTTGGGGTCCTTTGGACTTTGAGGTCTTGTAGACTTGGTGTCTACTTGTATACGTGGTGTATCTTGTGTTTAAACATTTAAGATGTTTTCTATTACCACAAACCTAAGACTGATTGCAAGGTCGAGAGGTGTCGTGATTGAGCACTCGGACTGTGAGGTCCTGTGTTGTAATAAAAGTTTTAAGGGTGTTTTAAAACTATGTGGGTCGTAAGCCATTTTGAGCTTTGGCAAAGAAAGATTGAACACAAAGAAAAGAATGAAACAAAAGTGTTTTGCATGCATTGGCAGACGTGCCTGTATTCTGGCTGTGTGCCTGTATTCTGGCTGTGGGCCTGTGTTCTGGCTGCGTGCCTGGTATTCTGTTACGCTGCGTGCCTGGTATTCTGCTCGGCTGCGTGCCTGGTATTCTCGCTCTGGCCGTGTGCCTGGTACTGCTCAGGCTGCGTGCCTGGTGTTCAGGCTGCGTGCCACGGGAGTCCGATCAACTCATTACTTGTTGGGATATCTCATGAGATTAGGTGTGAATGTTTAGATGATGTATAGAAGTGTTCATGCATAGTTTTTCCAATGTTGATGTTTGGGGTGTGAAACCCACTGATAAACTGTATGCTATAATTGAGATGTTTATGTATATGTGCATGTGTCTTCTTTTGTGCGAGCATTTAGTTATTTTGTTAAATCCATATATTGGCGTCTCACCCTTACAAACATATCAGAGTCGCACAAGGGATGAGATCTCTACAAAAAGGAGAAGGCTGTATAGTTCGAGGCATGCTGTGCTGCTCCAGTTGGCGGTAGTGTCTGTTAGATACGACCAGCTTATGTTTTATTTTGATATATTGTGTTTAGGAGAATAAAACTGATAATGATCTAGGTGTGAAGACATATGAGGCAATATAGTTGTATGACTTATATACATTATGTATTTAAGTGTGATTTGATTACGTTGTTGTTGTTATAAGGTTAAAAAAAAAATTTATCACCATATTTTGAAAGGATGAACATTGAGAAAACATTATTTTCCGAAAGCAACCAGCAAATTAAGTTTTATTTCCGCAAACGGGTAACCATGTGATGACCCTAGTTAGGGTGTCACAAGGTCAAATACCCCCGACGAGCGATCTCGCCTATTCCTACCCCCTTATACCATAGATAGTAGATTTGGCTCCACCAAAGCTCCTACTCTTAATTAGGGATTTGGTTTCTTGCATTCATCAAATCCACACATTTATTGATATATAGTATACACCATTAAATATATTTGAATGTATATTAAAAAAATTGAAAAAATAAAATAATACCGATCCAGGTGGCGTTTGGAAGAGCTTATTTAAGCTCCTTTTGACTTATCTGATGACATAAGCTCTTATGCAGTGTGTTTGGCAGAGCTTATAAAAATAACTTATGCCATCCCATAAGGAGTTTTTGACTTATTTTCATAAGTCACTGGGAGAAGCTTATGGAATTATCATAAGAGCTTATGCACTAAACACCCTCTCTGTGTTTTTCACTATTCGAATCCTCTCATGCCCCTTTCTTTCTTTTTCTTTCTTTAAGCGCTTATGGTATAAGCTTTCATGCGATAAGGTCTTATGTGATAAACTCTTAATTAAGTTGTTTACCCAAACGCACCCCCAATTGTGTATGTTATTTTCTTTATTTCACTATACGAAAAAGTCTTAAAAATTGCAAGTACAATACCACTAGCAGCACGGTCTTTAATTAATCCCCCCTCCGTGTTTATTTTATTTGTTTATTATTTTTTTTAGGTTAAAGTAATCTTTTGATCCCTATACGTGATATTGATTTTTAATTTGGTCTCTATACGTAAAAAAATTATCAATTTGGTCCCTATACGTGACACTGTTTTTCAACTTGATTCTCACCGCTAATTGGTCCCTATATAAGAGGACCAAATTGCAAATTATTGTCACATATAGGGACCAGATTGAAAATAATTATCAAATATAGGGACCGATTTCAAAATATTTTTTTGTTGAATTGGTCCCTACATGTGACAATAATTTGTAATTTGGTCCTCTTATATAGGAACCAATTAGCGGTGAGGACCAAATTGAAAACCGGTATCACGTATAGGGATCAAATTGATAACTTTTTACGTATAGAGACTAAATTGAAAATCAGTGTCACGTATTAGGGACCAAAAGATTATTTTAACCTTTTTTTTTTTTTATGAATAAAAATGGTTGGTAAGGTATTTTAATTTTCTTCCATCTAGTTCTAGAGAAAGTCAAAGCTTGACTGCTTGAGGGCTGCTGCCTGCTGCTATCGCAACCTCCAATCACATGCCAAATTCCATTCCGCTATTAATTAAAATAAATGTTACTATTATATAACAATGACAACATTTAGTCAAAAAAAAATTGTTATTATATAAGTCAAAACTATTACAATGTGTTATATTGTTTTACACATGTACAATATTATTTAATATAATTCTTACAATAAATACATTGTTCTTAATAATTAAATTGAATCGAACAATATTTCTCTTTTAATAAAAGATTACTTAGTTATGTTGAAATTTAGAATATACTCTAAGAAAAATAAAGTTAATCTTCATCTACTTCTTTTTCAATACAATACAAGTTATACCAAAATCAAAATGTAATTAACTGATGTGTACAGTATAATTAACATCGGTATCATTGAGAACAGTAGTGCTATATCTTGACACTAGATTTGGGACACCTCCGACGACACATGCACTGTAGTAGTGGCATTTTCGCAATTTTGACCTTTTTAAAAAAAAATATATATTTAGCTTTTTTGAGTACTAGCATGTTTAGTAATTAATTGAATTGAATTAATCAAATATTTGCACATGATTAACCAAATATTTATATGGTTGTGGAAAATGATTGTATACTTCAGGATGACCTATTAATTATATAATGAACTGAATTAACCAAATATTTATACGGGATTAACTAAATATTTACATGATTGTGAAAAATGATTGCAAGTTTTAGGATGACCCATTAACCATATAATGAACTGAATTAACCAAAATTTATACGTGATTAACCAAATATTTGAACGTAATTAACCAAAATATTAGTACTAAAAAAAGATAAATATTTTTTTTATAAAAAAAGGTAGTCACAATTACGAAAATATCACCGCTACAGGTGTCAAAAGTGGGTGTCAAAAAAGCATTTCTGCATTGAGAATCATCAGCAAATGTGCTTTTATGTAGAGGCGGCTCTAATTGTGTTATTTGAACACAAATTTTAGACACCGTATATAATATCGTATATGTTTCTTTTTATCTCATTTATTTTTTTATCATTTTTATATATACACATCTCGAAAATACATTTAAAAACAAAGGAGACATCATATTAGTATCCCTGATTTTATGTTCAAAAAAACATTTCCCAGAACAAGGCAAACATTTAAAAATAGATTCCTAGGAGGGCGCATCACATATAGGCCCCTATTAATAATCATTAGATTATAATAAATTAAATGAGAAATTATGTTAACTTTTTTATGTTTGATTTAATTATGTTCAATTTTATTTTAATTTAAAAAATTATACTATTTTTTCTTGGATGCTTATATTATCATTATACTGGGTGATGATTGAAATTTTCACTTAATTTCATTTTATGTCAATCGTCTTATAGGATTTCTTTTTGTGTTAGCGGTCTTATACATGGTGGGTGGCTGCCACTTGCTAGAGGAGTTATGAGAAGGTAAAGGTGAAGGTTTAAAATGTATTAGGGACCAAGTGAAAAAAATATGCTATTGGGACCAATTAGTAAATACACTTTTGTATCAATATACGGTTGGTCCGAGTGATAACCTGGTTCGAGTCCCTTAAGCAAGTGATTAGGGGTTCGATCACTGACTGCTACGTATGGAGAAAACCTAGTTGGGAAAATGACAGAAATGGGGATGGAGGAGGACGAGCAAGTCACGACAGCGCGGAAGAGGATGAGTGAGTCGTGAGAGCGTGGAGGAGGATGAGTGAGTCGTGACGACACCAGCCCAATTTTTTTTTTTCTCCTTTTTGTTCTTTTATAAAGCATAATGGGCCTATGTCAGGTAAGTTTAGTATATTTTTTTTATGATTGGACCAAAAGGCATATAAAGGGTTGTAAAATTGTTTTTTTATTGTTACACTTTTAGGAGCAAATATCATAACTATTCTTGTAAATTTATTAATATAAACTATAAAAAGTATTTATATATTTAAAAATATATGATAATTTAAAATTGATATTAATATTACTTGATATGTTATATTAAAAATTTTAAAAATATTATTTAATCACTACCGGTTCAACCACTGTTGAACCATTTAACCTCGAACCAGTACCTTCACCGGTTCAATGATCGGTCCGATTTTAAAAACCATGGTAGGGATTAAGGTTATTAGGCATTTGATGTGTTTTATTTATTGTTTTTTTTTAAATTTTTTAATTGTAGACTCGATGACCCAACCCCGATGTGTTTAGGTTGGTTCGACTTGGCTTACATACTTTATTTTCTAAAACCCAACTCAATCTATTTCGGATCCAAATCCCCCCCCCCCCCCAAAAAAAAAAAAAAAAACTGACCAACTCGACACTACCCACCCCTATGTGTTACAACATAAGATTTTGGTTTGTCTAATATTCGATCGTCGATGCACAATACAAGAAAAACAACATAAAATATATTACAATACTCTTTAGAAACCCACATTCGAGACACCTCGATCTACCAAGCTAGAACCTCACATCTTTTGCAGTTTCCTTTTCTTCTAGATCAGCAAAGTCAAGTTCATGTAAGCTTTCTTCATTCTCGATACCGCTTCAATGTGAATTTTGAACCTCACAATAAGGGATTTTTACAAGCAGATCAACAAGCCATGAATCTATTTGGACTTTGACTTAACTCAAGATAAAGAGGAGTTCACAATTGATCTACTCAATGAACAATAACATCATCCTCTGGGGATTCCGAGAGGGGTTTCAGTTCCAAATGTCCCTAACTCTATCAAATGTTTTACAGGGGAATCACTTAGAATCCATTTAGAGATTCTTAATGGTATGTTCTGTACATGATGCTATCAACCTTACTAGCTAGTTAAGAGTTGTTTAGGAGGTTAAAATCAGTTATTAAGTTAGTTATCCTAGCTGGCTTGACAACTGTTGAATATGCTCCTATAAATAGGAAGCTTGTAAGAATGTAAAAATAACTTTGATCAATGAAAGTTTATCGATCTTTCAGTTCTCTTTTTCTTGTTTTCATATGATCAAACTCAATATGGTATCAGTAGGGATTTCGCAATACACCGTGTAAAACTCTGTTTTTCGTTTCTCTTTGAGATCTTCGATTCCTTTGATTTCTTCAGCATATTCTTTCTTCTTCTTCTTCCTTGATCCTCCTACATCCGGTGATTGTTGCCATGGCTGACCAAGATGATAACCATTTGTCTACATCCTTTTGACAACCCTGGCCTCGTGATTGTTTCTCAAGTTCTAACGGAGAACAACTTTAGTTCTTGGAAGAGAGCCATGGAAATGGCTTTGATCGACAAGAATAAGATAGGTTTTGTAGATGGTTCGATAGTTCAACCTGAGGCACAGGATCCTCTGTTTCGATTATGGCGTCGCAACACTTCATGGATTCTTAATGCAATTTCTAAGGATATAACAGCTAGTGTGATTCATTCCACTACTGCAGCTGGCATGTGGAAAGAATTGCGAGATTTGTTTCATCAGAGAAATGGACCAAGGATTTTTCAGTTAAAACGTGAGCTTCACAATTGTGTTCAGGGTTCTATGTCCGTGGTTCAAGATACTTCACCAAGGTCAAGTCAACTGGGAAGAATTGGGGAATACACGCGATTCATCACCATGATCGTGGTGGAGTTCAGCCTTTACTGGAATACATCCAAAAGGAGAACACCTGTACTTTCTTGATGGGTTTGAATGAGTGTTACAGTCACATCAGAGGTCAAATCTTGGCTATAGATCCCTTGCCACCAGTTACTCATGCATTCTCTTTGATCCTTCAAGAAGAGAAGCAAAGGGAAGTTGGTTAGGGCCAAGAAAGCTTAGAGTCACAGATGGCATATGCTGTGCAATCGACTAATGGAGGTAAAACCAGGCAACAACCAAAGAAGGATAGGCCTCAGTGTTCACACTGTGGTTTCTTTGGTCACATTAAGGACAAGTCCTTCAAGTTGCACGGATACCCTCCAGGTCACAAGAAGAATCAGTCTGCAACTCCATCCCCTATGGTTCATCAAGTTGGAGAGCAATCTAGTTCCAGTCCTAGTGAATTCCCTATGGGTGCACAACAATATCAACAGATGATTCACTGTTTGCAACACCAAATGGCTCAAATCAGTAACTCTAGTGACATACACTTGAACTCTTCCAACAATATTGGTATTAGTTTTTCCTTTTCTTACCCTAAGTCTATTTCAAAACTCAATACTTGGATTTTGGATTCTGGAGCTATTACAAACTCAATAGTTGCCACTCTTACTAATTTAACATAACGCATGCGGGCCTATTAGCATGGTTAGTGTTTGGTTATCAAGTTAGCATCAATTAAAAGTTAATTAGATTAATTTGAAAAACTATTAGTTATTAATTAATTACTTTTATTGTTCTATATATTATAAGTTAGGTGATCAACTAATGGTACATACTTTAACACATTCAACAAAGAGTAATTGATCTTTAGTGCGAATGAGTTTTGTTAAGTATCGTGTATGGTTATATATTAATCTGATTGGTTAAAATACAATTCATTAATTTTTAGACAGTAATTCACCAAAAATAAATCTTCACCAAAAAATAAAATAAAATTTCAGACTGTGAATTTTAGGAACGAGATAGCACGACTACAACTATTCAATATATAAATATAATGTTTCGCGCCTAATTTCGACTTTATTTGGCTCTTAATAACTATTGTCTATTACATTTTTTGAATGGTTAAGATTGTCTACATACATGCCATAATTTATAAAGTATCTTTTTCCTTTAGCCTTATGGATGGCAATGGGGTGGGGTGGGGTGGGGTGGGGCGGGGTGGGGTGGGTAGTGCTTCCCCAACATCCATACCCGTCAATATCCATGGATATTTATGTGGGTAACGGGTATCCACGGATATCCGTGGGTATTTAAGAGTCTAAAAAAAAAATAAAATAAAATTATACAATATAATATAACAATATATTATATCAATATTATATAATATACTATATGTGTTTAAATTTTTTTATTATTACAAATTTAACCACTGAAAAGTATGAAATAATAAATAATTTTATTTCATCTCAAATTTATAGAAATTGTCATAATATATATTATATATTTAATAAAAAAATATTTATTATGAATATGCAGGTAACCGCGGGATATGTACTATGATCCCCACTCCCATTTAATAGGTATTCATTTACTACCAATTGCAGGTAATCCATGCTGGTACTCGTGGGTGCGGGTAATTTTGCCATCCCACTTATGAGCATAGGGCTACGACTATCATGAAGCACTTGCTCATGTGATACATAGATGAAGCAACACTTTAAGTCGTAGGATTTATTTTTAGTTTAATCGACGGACTAGATTTGGGACTCCAAATTTGGGAGCTGGTCTTAATTGTTAGTTTAATCGACCGTTTACATTTATTGTTAGTTTAATCATAGGATTTATTTGGGGTAGTATGAAATGATCTTAGAGATGTGCAAGTTTTATTGGGAGCTAAACCTAATCATGGAGATGCTTTAGAGAATCCTCATAGAGTAAGGACCACATTGGGACTTCACTAGCAGGACGTTCACAAATGCCTTTTCCCTCCAAAAATTGATTTACTAGAATAACCTAAATATTGATTTATCGGAATAATCTGCTACTACTAGTTATAAGTGGTGATTCATCAATGTAACACATTCTCTCTTGCTTCACCTTAGAAGCCAACCAAAAAAACACCGTTTATATCATAAATAAAGTAAGATTAAAATGGAACAACCTTTCGTATGTTTGTGTTGCTACCGTCGAATCAGATGATACTCCTGTGGGGGAGCAACCAAAGTTCCACATTGTCTAAACGAGGGGATGAACATGAGTTTATAAATATAGAAATTGTCCATATTGGTATGAGGCCTTTTGGATAATGTCCAAAAGCAAATCCATGAGGGTAAAAGCCCAAAGTGGACAATATCATATCAATGTGGAGACCCTTCGATATCTAACAGTGGTATCAGAGCCGATGGTGTCGGCTTGGGCGATTATTGGAATAGCTGTTGGGATCTAAGTCAAAAAGATCCTTGTGTCGAAAGTCCCATTAGTCGGTGGTACAAGTATAAACAGGCTAAAATACTCAAAGGCTTCCGCTAGAGGGGAGGATGAACCATGGTCCTTTGTTTGAGGGGAGGATTGTGGAGGAGCAACCAAAGTCCCACATTGCCTAAACAAAAGGACGAACATGAGTTTATAAATATGAAAATTGTCCCCATTGGTATGAGGCCTTTTGGATAATGTCCAAAAACAAATCCATAAGGATATAAGCTCAAAGTGGACAATATCATATCAATATGGAGACATGTGGAGATCCCTCGATACCTAACAACTCCCTTTGATGTTACTCATGCTCACTAAACTTGTAAGAAAACAAAATTGTCTCCATTTACGCTTGCAATTCTTAAAGGTTATTGATGCAACGCCGTAGAAGATAACTTTGTTTAGTTGTGAGAAGAAAATGAGAAGAGAGAAAGAGTATAAGAAGAGAGAAAATGGTGAGAAATATAGTAGATTTTATGCGTTGTTTGGTGTAAGAAAATAGAGAAGAAAGATATGTTCTCTCTCTCTACCCTTTGTTTGGTTGGATAGAAAATAAGAAGAGAGAATTTTTTTTTTTTAAAAAACAAAAATATCCTTAACTTATATGCAAACAAGTATGTCATTTGTAGTCCCTTGAATCCGGCCAAAAAAGAAGACGTCATAATCTTGGCCATTAAGAACTCCATATTCTAACTATTTTTGGTTAAAGGGATTCTATCAATAATCCAAAATTATATGCAACAAAGAATCATTGAGCATTATACCAAATAGATCAAGTTTCTAACGTTTCCCAAATATATATTTACAATTTGAGATAAATGTTGCAACTTACATGTAAACATGATCATCATAGTACCTCCTTTTCAAGTTTCAAAACCGCCATGAAAGCTTCTTGAGGCACATCAACTTTACCAATAGACTTCATCCTTTTCTTTCCTTCAGCCTGGTTGGAGAAAGATTATTACAATTATGAGCAATCCATAAAGTAAAATTCAGAATGAGAACATCAATTGAATATAAGCAATTCCACATTTCCACCGTTAATGCCAATAAAAACCATTTTCTTTGTTAATGTAAAATAGTAGTACCATTGAAGCTGAAAACACAACTACCAATATAAACCTATTTCACTGCAAACTACGGATTTACATAACTTGTTAGGCATCTTGATAATGATAGGCCCTTGACACATGTATACAGGAGAAAAGGGAGTGCAAATGGGCCACTTAAGCAAGATCAGAAGGGACAAGAGAAGAAGGTTGGAAATGAGTGTCAAATAGAAAGGAGAGAGGGAGTGATTGACAGAATGGGGACAGGTGGCACTTGGGGATTGGGGAGTGTGATTCTGTAATCATTGGGGAATGAGGTGAGGTGGTTATAAAGGGAGTGAGGGAGGAATGAAGGGTAGGAAAATACTTGTTTTGTTAGTATCAGGCAGAGAAACAATTTCTCTGAGGAGCTAAGGCTCTGGGTACAGGGGTTCATCTTTTGTAATAGTTCCTTTTCAATCAATAATATTATTTTCTGTTTTTCTTGTACCGGGTTCCTATTAATTGGTTCGACCTGTTGGATGCTCAAGGGAGAACTGGTGTTGCTGGAAATGGAGGAAGTGCATAAGGTGGAGCTGCCAGAATTTACTGGGACAGACCCCATTAGGTGGAATTCTAAGGCTGGAAATTTCTTTAAGGATGAAGAAATCCCTTTGTTCCATACGTGGGCGTTCATGAGCATGGAAGGTGCGGCAATATTTTGGTTTCATTCTTGGTGTCAAGAGAACCCAAATCCAGACTGTGAATCATTTTCCACGGCTGCAACCAGAAGATTCGAAAAGGGAGGCGATGCCAATAATATTGAGGGATTGGCAATAGAGGAAGACGGAACCAACGTACAAGCTCTTGGTGAGATGAAGAGGAATGAAGAAAATCTAAATGGTAATGGGTTTGAGGGTCAAACTGACGGGATCCATTCTCAGCAGACGAAGCAGTCCAAGAAGACGTGGGGATAACAAAAATAGAGGAAACAACTCTCCATATAGGTATTGCAAGGAAAGAGGCAGTGCAAGCCTCTGATGCTTGCGTCAAAACAGAAAAGTCAGAGATGAAGGCGAAACGGCCAAATGGACCAACCACTGCTTTGGAGAGGAAAGTCGCACAGAGAGCGGACAACCCACCACCTCGTCGGAGACGCTGGATACCGCCCACCCGCGACTGCCCATCCCTGGAACCATCGGACATTAGTCCATCACCAACGTCCACTGGGTTGTTTTTGACAAAAGCACCATGGACGAGTGCAATGGAGGAACCAGTTTTAACACAGGTTCTGACCAACCCACCCCCACGACAAGAACCACCGGACACCAGCCAACTTGCGGCAGCCCTTCCATAGCCAAAACCGCCGACCGATGGGTCACTTGTGACAGCCATGCGGTCGCTATAGGCGGAATCACGTTGCACTGTTGACTCTGGTTGATGCGGATCTGGAGGTTGAGAAAGATGATGGGGCAGAATGAGTATTACGCAAAAGGGGTCTCATGGTTGACCTATTGGATCAAGCCCAAGTTGATCATTAGGGCTGGACAACGGTCAGGTTTGGTCGGATTTGGGCCCAAATGGGCCAATCCGAACCAAACCGAAAAGGAAACATCTGACCCATTTCCGCCTGTTTATACCTTCGGATTGGGCGGGTGGCGGGTTGGATGGGTTGACGGGCTGGTCGACACGGATTTGGATAAAAAAAAATAGGGGGAGAAACTAAGAAGATTCCAGAACAGATCTGCAACACAGAAGCAGATCTACCCAGATCTGCAACACAAAAGCATAAATCTCCAACACAGAAGCATAGAACTGCAACCACCAAGCAGGAAGAACCAAAAACCTTGGACGGAACAAGACCAGAACCAAGCGGCAGAAGAACCGAACAGCATGAAAACCAAGCGGCAACTAGAACGGAGTTGTGTTTCAGATCTGCCCAGATCGAAGGTAGAACGCATAACATTAAGGCGGTGGCAGCACAAGATCGTGAAAGGCGGTGGCAGGAAGGCTGGGAGGGAGAGTGGAAGTCGAGTTATGGAGGTCGGAGGGGATGAAATTGAATGAGAGGCTAAGTCGATGGAGAGGGAGGAAGATTGAAAAAGGGGTGTAAGAGAACAGGCGCTGCTATAGGGTTGTGTCGTGTGAAAAGTGAAATGAAATGCCTAGGTTTTCTCTCTCAACTCAAGTCTAAGTCGCGGATTGTGTGAAATTGGGCTTCTCTTTTAACTCAATTTGGTCGGTTCACGGTACCGACGGAAAATTTTTAAGCTACCCAAACCCGCCCGATAGAAACCATTCCTAACTGAAGATGAAACCCGTTGACCCAATAAAACCAGCCCGTAAACTTGCAGATTGGTGCGGGCCGTTCGGGTTCGAGTCGTCATGGATTTTTTGTCCAGCCCTATTGATCATAGTACTTGGGTCCAAGTCCAAGATAAGGAGGGTTTACAAAGCTGCCCACTGAATCTAACTCTTAAACTAATGGACCAGACCCAAATGCATCTTGTTTAGGTGTTTCCATGGCTAAGCAAGTTGACCCCTGTCAGCAGATCACAACATGGCCAATCCAAGAGGCCATTTTTCCTGCTGTTCCAGAGAAGGTGATAACATGTTGGGAGCTTGTGAGGAAATCACTAAAGGTTTTGAAGTAGTTACCAAGTGATAAAGATCGAGATGCTAGACCCTATATACCAAGCCTGCAGTTTTGGCTTGGAGGGTGACCTAATAACTGGCAAAATTTCAAGAAAATGATCTTTGGGTCTTATATTCATGCTTTTTGGCACCCTCTTGTTCCTTGTCTGTATGATGATGTGAAAGAGTATTTGAATTGGAATGGAACTAGAAGGGACGACAATGATCTCGCATTTGGCTACGGCGGCGATCCCATGTGTTTGCGGTTCTCCAAATCTGGCAGCCCACATCATGAATTTGCAACAGGTTACTCTTTTGTTAAGAAAATTATAAGAGCTGATATTGTTCTTCATTTTGGGACACATGATTCACTTGTATTCACACCATGAAAGAAGGTTGGGATGAGTGATGTGTGTTACCTAGACGGACTGGGTATTCCCAATGTGTATTGCTATATTGCAAACAATGAGGAATTGGTCCGGGCACTATTATGTATATGATAGAGGAAGGTTTTGGAGAATTGAAGCTGAGGTTGTTGGAAACCACGAGTGGAATGCTATTACAAGACCATCATGCTTCCAGAAGGATTCCAAAGAAATGAAATTTAGATCATCGGGCTTCAAGCAGTGGGATCCTGATGGACCTTCTTTCAGCTGTTAAGAGACCTTTGTCCAATCCTTCACCTTGAGGACAAGGTGAAACTCGTTGAGGGAGGTATTGATAGGCCCTTGACACATGTATATGATAGGTCCCCAATCACTATGAGGACTAACAACTTAATATGGGTACATACAGGCCCAAATATCCAGGACCCACTTAGAGAAGGGTTAGTTATAGAAAGAGAAGAGAAGGAATGTTACAAATAGGAGTGATGAGTGAGAGGTATCTTTGGAAATTATGGAGTTTATTATGGATGGAGAGCATTAGCTCTCTATAGGAGCCTAGCTCTGTGGCAGAGGAATACTCATTCCCTGTAAATCGTTCTTTTCTCAGTACATAATACACTACACCTCTACATTTTCCTTAAGCTACTATTGTTATTTTCTGTTTGATCTTTTGGTTCGTATCAAACTGGTCCGACCTGCCGGATGTTCGAGGGGGAGCCAGTGTTGTCGAAGATGGAGGATGTGCGGGCCAAAATGGTGCAGCTATCGGAGTTTTCAGGGACAGACCCCATTGGGTGGATCTCGAGAGCAGAAAAGTTCTTTGAGGAGCAAGAAATCCACCCATCTGATAAGCTCCAGTGGGCATTCATGAGCATGAAAGGTGTAGCCATGCTTTGGTTCTACTGTTGGAGCCAAGAGGACCCGGATCAAAGTTCGGAAGCATTTTCCAAGGCTTTGATCAGAATGTTTGAAGCACGGAGGAAGCAAGCGAGGGAGAAGTTGATGCTGGAAAATCAAGAAATAGAGGTGACTATGGGTGATGGGGAAGAGGCTCACCACAGGAAATTAGAACCGAAGACCAAAAAGGTCATTGATGCAGAGGTGGGAAGAAGATCAAGAGAAACAGGGAACAAGGAAATGAGTATGGAGGAAGCAGTTGTGGCCGACCCACCCACACCGCCGGAACCGCCTAACACGGGTCCATTAGCGGCGGCCCTTCTCCTACCAGATTCGCCGCCACTGGAGCCGCCTATGCCATCAACAGATCCGCCTGGGCCGCCTGATCTATGCGGCCTGTCGTTGTGGTGGTGGGCGACTGGTAGAGACCAGAAAACCGTCGCCGACGACCCAAGTTCCAGCGCCGGAGCTGCCGGCGCCACCATAGCCGTTGGGTCACTAAGGACAAAATCGCCAGGGCTGTGTGCTATAGGAGAGCCGATGCTGATGAAGGAGGAAGATAGGGGAGCTGATGAGGGCTTCAGTAACTTGGGCATCACTTTAAACCTAATGGACCAGGCCCAAATTGGGACTAGTTTCCTTGGTGCATATATGCCACCAATTGACAATATTAGTTTCTTTATGTCTATTCCATATGAACCTGTTCAAAGGGATTGGACTCGTGAACCCAATATTCTTTCTAAACAAATTGGGCCTATAACACCTGGTCAGTCAACTTGTCATTCTCTAGAACTTCTTGGATTAATGAAAGAAGGGCAACACTTGAACTTTAATGTTGTGTATATTAGAGGGGAGAGAAGAGACTTCACACACGATTGGTTTTGGGTAAAAGAAAATGGTGTACGAAAGAAAATAAAGAGTGATGTAGACTTTTTGGATTTGACTCTGGAGGATTTCGGTGGGTGCATCGAAATAGTCTATTCTCCTATACGCAAAGATGGAATCAAAGGCACCCCAAAGAGCATATTATATCTGATCTCTCCTGATGACCCTAAGGGAATGGTCCTCATAATTCCTGACCGCTGCGAAGACAGAGAGTTTACCTCACTTAGAATATATTTATGGGGACATGAAGGTGGTGGAGAATATAAATGGTATAGTACACAGAACGTGAGGGCTGTTGATGGGGTGTTACCTAATTCGGCATCTGGGAACTCCTTGATCAGTGGGTTTACACAAGGGTTGTGTCTGGAAGCTTCTAGGCACTTCAGGAAAATGCAGTGTGCTGGTGTGGCTCCATGTTTGAAAATCATCACTAATCTTTTGTCAGCATGTGCTGACACATCTGTGTTGCAAAGTGGGAATGAGATACATGGGCATGTTGTGATTACTTGTGTTGATAGAGATGATTGTTTGGCAACTGCTCTGGGTGACGTGTATATGAAATATGGGCATGTTTCTTGGGCACATAGGGTTTTTGATCAGTTTAATGCAAAACCAGATGACCCTGCATTTTGGAATGCAATGATAGGAGAATGTGAGAGAAATGGAGACTGAGTCTGTTTTTGAAAACTTTGGTGATCCCATCCTATCAACATACAGTGAAGCTATGCATATTGAGTTTGAATGGTTGGGTAAGTATTTGGAATGCTTTTCCCAGGGAAAGACATCTAAGGCAATTAAAAGGTTAGTAGAACTAGCTCCTACAACCACTATATTGATTGTCAAAGATAAAGATGGTAGACCTTTTGAAGAAAGGAAAATAGATCCATTGCCCCTTCAACTTGGTGGTACATTAAAAGTTCTTTATGGCACAAAGATATCTGTTTTGAAGGAGGTCAATGCACCTGTTATTGGAGGTTCAATCATTTGGCATGGTGTCCTTCATATTCAAGTTACCAAAGTAGGATCTGTTGCAATTTTGAGCCACGGATGGAATTCCTTGTACACAGTTATTGCAGCTGAACTTCTGGCTCTGATGCTGCAAGCATCTAGCACTATAAAAGTCTCAAAAGAGCTTCTTGAAAGATGTCTTGATGCATGGAAAGCCTTACTTCCTGGTGATCATATTCAGAGTGGTGCAAACCTACTTCATTTAGCAAAGGTGGCAATACCGGATTGCAACCGACAGAAACAGTGGGATGTTTCTAGAGCTAAAGCTGAGTTTGACATGGCAAGGGATCATTTACATAATGCCATAAGGATTGCAAGTCAATATTTAGATAAGGTGCTGAAACAAAAAGTCAGGTTGAACAATTACATGGCACTTCGAGATTCTAGAAAGGAGAGCCAAACAACACTTATCATATTATTGCAATCACTCAGTACCTTAGCATCAGTTGTGTTAGCTAAGCAAGAATTGCCGAAGGCTAAGGAAGGGAATATTAACCTTGAGGCTCAAGAGGCTCTTTTTCAAGGCATTTCTACTTGGGGAATTAATTGGAAGGAGCTAGTCCAAAAGTGCAAAGCTCCCATTCAAAAGTTTGTTGAGTTTGTAGCAAGCATATTTGTTCCTACAGTTGTGGCTTTGTCATTAAGGACACTATTGTGTTGGTATATTGTTGGGGCTAACAATGGTGCTCTCGTTGAGAGTAAGTGTTATGGCATAATAACAGTGATTGAGTGGCTCATTCCTTGGAAGGCTCGAGCAATCGAAGAAGCTACTTGGGAGGCAGCAGATTTTGCTCTCGTTGAGAGTAAGTGTTATGGCATAACAGTGATTGAGTGGCTCATTCCTTGGAAGGCTCAAGCAATCGAAGAAGCTACTTGGGAGGCAGCAGATTTCATCAAGCAGCTGCTCCCTCCCTTCTACCTCGAGGGTTGGGAAATGGCAACAATTATTAAAGAACCATTTGCTTTTCTCTGCCTTGAGGACAAGGCAAAAATTAAAGGTCCCGGTATTGATAGGTCCCCAATCACTATGAGGACTAACAACTTAATATGGGTACATACAGGCCCAAATATCCAGGGCCCACTTAGAGAAGGGTTAGTTATAGAGAGAGAAGAGAAGGAATGTTACAAATAGGAGGAGTGATGAGTGAGAGAGGTATCTTTGGAAATTATGGAGTTTATTATGGATGGAGAGCATTAGCTCTCTATAGGAGCCTAGCTCTGTGGAGGAATACTCATTCCCTGTAAATCTTTCTTTTCTCAGTATATAATACACTACACCTCTACATTTTCCTTAAGCAAGATCAGGAGGGACAAGAGGAGGTTGGGAACGAGTGTCAGTTAGAAGGGAGAGAGGGAATGATTAATAGAATGGGGTTAGGTGGCACTTGGGGATTGGGGAGTGTGATGGTGGTTATAAAGGGAGTAAGGGAGGAGCGAAGGGTAGGAAAATACTTGTTCTGTTTGTATTAGGCAGAGAAACAGTTTCTTGAGGAGCTGAGGCTCTGGGATTACAGGGGTTCATCTTCTGTAATAGTTCCTTTTCAATCAATATTACTATTTTCTGTTTTTCTTGAACCGGGTTCCTATCAGATAACTCAAAATAATAGAAAATAAAATATGACATAGTCAACTTCAGCAGCATCGTACCTGTTTCTTAAGCAATTTCTTTTTTCTCGAAATGTCCCCACCTAAAAGAATGACATCAAATAAGAACGATTGCAAAGAAGTATCCCAGACCCAGACAATCAGAATAGAGCAAGGAAATTTCCACACAAAAACAAAAGGGCAAGGAAACTAAGTTGAAAAAGAACATGGTGGTTGCACAAAATATTGTTCATAGTTTCTAAATATCTACCTGGAAGAAGGAATTTGCATTTTTAAAATGAGGAACCACAGGGACAGGAAATCTTTTCAAAACATGGGGAAAAACCAAAAAAGTTAGACTTAAGACAGAATTACAACCCAAAAACAATTTAAGCCTCCTGATTAAAGTGATGGTTTGTAAGTACATTTGGGCAAGTTTATGCAAGACCCACAAGGTTTGCCACTTGTCTTACCGTAGCATTTTGCTAATACATCCTTCCTTATTGCAGATAAAGTTTCACTAGCAATCACTTTTGATCCCATGCATGCCTAGAACAGAGATAGCAAGCATATGTTATTGTGGTTAGTTAATGAAAAGAAAAATTGAAGCAACTCTTCACAATTGTATCTGAAGGGGGAGAAAGAGAACATAAATGATGAAATGTAAGTAAGAGCACTCAAAGCAGAAAAATTGGAAAAGAAAAAAAAAACATATTATCTGTTTTAGTGAATTAATGTGAAAAGAGTACACAATTCTTACTTGAATTGGTACTTTAAACATTTGCCGTGGTATGAGCTCCTTCAGCTTTAGAGTCAAAGCCCTTCCTACAGAATATGCCTGAAAACACAAGATTCTGTTGATTTTATGATGATTTATTGATATAAAAAATAAAAGGAATTGAATAACATAAGATAGGCACCCAAAATCAAATATGAAGGTACAGTCCATACTACATGAAGCATAGCTTATGCAGATCAAGAGATATGTGAAACATACTGTCCTTAGAAATGACACCTAAATGCTGATAAATCCTCTTCTACAAATAGAGTAATATCGAATCAAGTCAGCAGAAGATGGTAATTTTTTAAAATATTGGGAATAGTATCTCGCAATATACTTCTAGTACCGAAGTAAGAGGCAAAAACACGTAATGCCAGAAAATAAATGAAATAAACCGTAGGATAATGGTCAAGTAAAATGGAAATGGTATTAAAAAATAATGTAGTAGTTTAAGTTTAAATATTGAAATAAAATCGATTTCTTTTGAATTAAAGTAATAAGGGTTTGACCAAAGTAGTCAAATAGTGCCTTTTTTTTTATTTATAGGCAAATGTTAGTATGTTAGCTTGTTAAACCCTTAGCTCTAACCACTTGAGCTACCCCGATCAAATAGTGCCATTTTCGCGGGACTATTACACTGGTGTGGGGAGGAGCAGCCTCTGGCTGCCACGGGAGCTCCATTGCGGACAGTGACAAATCCTTAAGGGGCTAGTGAACCCCAGTACCCCTATTTTCGCCTAAAAAATTTAACTAGTCTAATTGCATACAAATTTGTCACTCAATGGTTCTAATTGATGATTAAATACCTTATTATATTCTAGTCTAACGTTCCGTTTGGTATCACGGAGGGAAAGGAAAGGAATAGGATATAGAAAAGAAAAGAAAAAGGAAGAGAGAAGTTAAGGAGTACCTTTCCCCTAGTTTGGTACCAACCAATGAAAGACATGGGGCATCCCTTTGTTTGGTTTCATGAAGGAAAGGAATGGAAATGTATGTGAATGAATGGAAATGTGTCAATATTATGGTGGGACCCACAAAAATTCTTCCTTTCTCTTCATTTCCATCCAAGAAGGGAAGGATAGAAAAACAGTGGGCCCATGGAAAGTTCATTGCTCCAAATTTTTCCCTTTCCTTTCATTAATGCATACCAATCAAGGGAAGGTGCAACCCTTCCACCCTTTCCTTTTCTTTCCACCCAAAAACCCCATACGAAACGAATCCTAAAACAATCTTGGCTTATTTTGTGCTCGTTTTTATTTAACATATGTGAAGGACCAATTATCCCAAACGCTCAAGCAAGCTATATTAGGTGAAAGCCCAGGGGTGATTTTATATCTCTAACACGCCCCCCAAGGCAAGGGGAGGCATTGTTTTTTTTATTTTTAACCAGAATACAGGTTATAACCGGTAGGTTTAATGGGGACATGGGTCCTCCAACTTAAAGTTGGAGGATGTTAGAATTCGCCAAGTGGGGGGCAATGCATTGGCCCACCATGTCAAGGACCATGGGCGGAGCCTCATGGTATTTGAGGAGGGCCTTGCCCCACTCCTCTTAAAATTTCTTAAAAAATTTAATTTTACTATGTAATCTTTTAAATATAAAATAAAAATAATCTGGAAAAACGAAATATTCTTCATTTGGCCCCCTAGCTTATCTTATGTAGCTCAGCCCTTGTCAAGAACCAACTATCCCAAAAGCTTAAGCTATTATGTAGGCTCATGAATGATTTATATCTCTAACAACAATAATAAAAGCTTAAAAAAGCAAAAGAAAACTGGGTGAATGCTTGACATCACTTGGAAATAAACCCTTTCTTTGAGATAGAGGAAATCAGGATCAACTCCTGATAGAAAGGGTTCAACTAACAATAGGGTTTTGCAAGCAAATGATAATTTCATGTTATATAGTCCAAAATTTTGTTTTGTTTTAGGTTCTCTAAAATGTTCTATAACAATAATCTATAACAATAACGATTCCTTTTTCATCTCAAAAGTTTCCTTTATTATTGACCCATTCAATAAAATAAGAATTCCATGTGTTACCAACTATTCTGATTACGTAATGTCTTCTTTAAATATGTAATGGAGAAATCTATCTTCCATTTCTCTTCAATCCAAATACCAACCACAGTCTCATTCAGTAGAATTAGATATTTCAAGCTTTCATTATAGAATTGCTTGTATTCTATCTCAATGCTTGAACACATGTAGTTACACTATTGCAATCCAGCTAATGAATGCTTTACCAGATTTTTTTTTTAAAAGGAGATGAAATAAATACATTGAAGTATGGTTTTCCCAACCCAGTATGCTTCCTTAATATATCTCACAAATACACACAATAAAGTTCTATTAACAGCAAATTTCCAGAGAGTCAGATATATCTTTATTTCCAAACCATATATAGAATATTAAAAAAGGAGTTAATAAGTTACCTTGTCTCTGTGCACAATTGTAGCCAACGGCTCCACACAATCACCGTTTATCAGTATGTCAAGTTTAATTAAATCACTTTCTTTGTACCTGAGAATTAATGAACAGAGCGTATAAGAACATACAGAGAAGTCCTTGAAAAGACAACCTCCTCGCACTTACTCTAGTAGGAAAGAGTAATGTTTTGGAGGTGAAAATTGAGGATCTTATACCACAAGTTGCATTTTGTTTAAGTATCTTGGATTTGGATCTATCTTTCGAAGTCAATATTGATGGACAGATAGGAATAGGATTCAATTTGGATGGATGAAAATGGAGAAATGTTTCATATGCAACTTGTGATCACAAAGTATCTATCTAATTTGAGGGAAAATTGTACCAAAAAGTTGGAAGAACCTCTTTGGGTACTGAATGTTGGGCAACAAATTGCATACAATACAACAACAACAAAAAGAAGAAAAAAAGTAGACAGATTATGATAATGAGGTGAATGAGTGGACATGCAAGAAAAGATAAGATTGATAAGATTAGGAATGAAAGTACTCAGGATAGAGTTTGAGTAGAACATATTGAGGAGATGGCAGAACTTTCATTAGGTGATATTTGGTCATGTGAAAAGAAAATCCATAGAGGCTCTAATAAGAAAAGTGGATCAAATAGAAGATAATAATCCAATTAAAAGGAGTAAAGGAAGACCTAAGAAATCACTAGAAGTAGGAGAAACCATAAAAAAAGACCTTGCTCTAAATGACTTTACAAAAAATTTGGATTTTACATAACCCGATAGCATCAACGATCCATGTAGCTGAACATACCTAGTTGGATATGACTTGGTTGTTGTTGCATAAGGATACAACTTAAAATTGAATGCCAATAGTGGCAATCAGCAGGTACTTTATATAATCTTCTATTTCCTTTTAAAAGTGTCAGCATAAGCATATCAATTTAGTTTCAGCCATTACCCACAGGTCCCCAGATCAGAACCAGCCTCTGATACCAACTAGAATCTCAATATTTTGGAATTGTTTGAGTGAAATTCCCTCTGCCATCTCTCACTTATACAGAAGATGATAAAATCTACATTAACTTGCAAACCTAAACTATAAGGATTCCTATTTAATTGTTTATGAAAACTACTTTACTTACACCATATAATCAGGGATATCTACAATAGTGTTAGGCCTTAATTTCAATGGGCCTCAGTAGTAGGAATTTCTGTTTTGGCTGTTAGGATTTGTTAGATAATTGTTTTGTGATTAGGGGTTTGTTAGAGTCAGTTTTGGTTGTTAGAAGTTTGTTTAGTTTTGCTGTTAGAGGTTTGCCTATAAATAAGGCTACCTTTAGGATAGGAAATCAGCTTTGGATATTGTCAATTGTTGACTGAGTTTACCTAGTGTGAAAGGAGGGTGCTCCTTTGGGGGTATACTTGTATGCCTTGTGTCTGTTTTCGTTCTTAAATCAATAAAAAAGTATTTCTGTTCTTTCTTTTAACTGCTGTGTGCAAGCTTTCTTAAGGGTTAGGCTCAGTTCTTCATATCAAGAAGAGGGGCTCCTAACAAGTTTGGTCTGACCTGCCGGATCAGTGAGACGGAGAAATGGATAATCGTGTTCATGTGTTAGAGAGGCTGGCCAGTGAGCATGGGGAACAACTTGCAGAACTTAAAACTGACATGGCGGGACTCCAAGCTGATATGGAGCTCTTCAAGACTCTCCTCCTAGAGAAGAAGGACAAGAAAACCCCGTCAGAGTGTGGGGACAATTCGGTTAATCAGAAATAGAAAGAGAAGGTTGCGGAGGAAGAAACGGATGAGGAAACTGATGAGGAAAGCAATCTATCACGTTCTTGGATGAAGAAAGTGAAGTTACCCACTTTTGAGGGGAACGACCCACTGGCCTGGCTAGCAAGAGCAGAAAATTTTTTCGAGGTGCATCAAATCAAGCCTGCCGAGAAGCTTCGTCTGGCTCTCATCAGTATGGAAGGGACTGCAGTTCATTGGTTCCGGTATTGGTGCCAGAAATCCAAGACTCCTTCTTGGGATGAATTTTCAGCAGCGCTGTTAAGAAGAGTTGGGGAAAATGGTCGTGGGACTGTATACGAGCAGTTAGCAACACTAAGGCAGCATTCGGGTGTGGACCAGTATGTTCAAGAATTTGAACTTTTAGTAGCCCAGGCATCTACGACATCGGAGGAACAACTGTTGGGGTATTTTCTGGCCGGGCTGCGGCAAGACATTCGGGGGGCAAGTGCGTCCACCTGACACCCAAAGGACCTATCCCGAGCCATGGAAGTCGCGCGAGACATCGAGACAGCTCTGGAAGAGACATCGAGTGTCGAGGAATCACCGACTCGCCATCCCAATTCTAGGTTTCAGCATTACAGAGAAGGAATTGTGTCCAAAATAGAGATGGGGGCGGTTCGAACAATTCCAAATTTTCGAATGGGGCTGCAAGTAAAGCCTCGTCAATGGCGTTGGTGGCGAATGCCAGCGTTTCGGGGTCCAGGAGCCGCGGATCTCGAACTCTTCCATATCAAGAATATCTTAGGAGGAGGGAAGAAAAGCTTTGCTACCATTGCGGGTTAGCTTTCGGATCGGGTCACAAATGCTCCGAAAAGAGCCTTCGAGTGGTTATTTTGGCTGCAGATGAACAAATCAATGATGAGGGAGAGATTACTGTGAAGGACTCGGAAGGTGACAACAAATATGACCTGGGGTGATTAGGCCGTGAGGAAGCTTCTACCATCCGAATTTTTCTTAGCCTGCAACCTTGAGGACAAGGTTGTTTTTTGAGGAGGGTGGTATTGTTAGGCCTTAATTTCGACGGGCCTTAGTAGTAGGAATTTCTGTTTTGGCTGTTAGGATTTGTTAGATAATTGTTTTGTGATTAGGGGTTTGTTAGAGTCAGTTTTGGTTGTTAGAAGTTTGTTCAATTTTGCTGTTAGAGGTTTGCCTATAAATAAGGCTACCTTTAGGATTTTGGATATTGTGAATTGTTGACTGGGTTTACCTAGTGTGAAAGGAGAGTGCTCCTTTGGGGGTATACTTGTATACCTTGTGTCTGTTTTTGTTCTTAAATCAATAAAAAAGTATTTCTGTTCTTTCTTTTTACTGCTGTGTGCAAGCTTTCTTGAGGGTTAGGCTCTGTTCTTCATATCAAGAAGAAGGGTTCCTAACAAATAGTCAACAGTATCTTGTAAGCCATCAGAATCCCACATGACTATTATCAATAAACTATGCTTTGAGAGACATTACCCGATAAAGGTATACTCCATACTAGCATAACCCTTAGTTCTTGACTTTAACTGGTCAAAGAAATCACCAACCATCTACAAAATTGATATTTAACGAAATTCAGATACTTGAAAGTCAAAACCAGTCAAACAGACACGAGTTTACAGGGTAAATTGACAAGAACTAAGGCAAGATATTACCTCTGCTAGTGGCAATTCATAGGTGATTGATGCCCTATTTTCAGTGATAAATTTCATTTCCTTGAACTGCCCTCTTCTATCTTGTCCCAGTTCCATAAGTGGACCAATGTAGTCCTTTGGTGTAAGCATCTCAATCTGTACACATTACTTCCAAGTAAATTTTTTCTAAAAAAAATACAGTATTTATAAATCAATATGTTTAGCCCAAACTGCTTCAATTATTGAACAAAGTGAACAATAAACGCCACAAGGCACAAGAAATAACCTTAACAACTGGCTCCTCAATTGATTTCCTTTTTGCGGGCTCAGGAAGTAAAGATGGATTTGAGCATTCAACCTTCAAAAAATTTGTGATTTGACAAACATGGTGTTAATATGACACATTTAAAAACATTGAGGGCATGCGGTTTTAATGAATAGTTCACCACAAGAAAGTATTACATAGAAAGGAGCTTAGGAATGAGAAGAAATTACAGTATCACCATTTACACAATTCACTCTGTATACAACACTCGGAGCAGTAGTTATCAGGCTCAAATTGTATTCTCTCTCAAGTCTCTCCTGTAATGTAAAGAAACAGTAAAGATAAGACCAACCCGAATTTCAAACCATATTTCTAGGAACTACGCTGTATAAGAAAATTCAAGCATTTCCCATGCAAGCCAACAAGCACACGCTTCGACAAAATCCAACCTGAACAATTTCCATGTGGAGAAGACCCAGAAATCCACATCTAAAGCCAAATCCCATGGCACTGGAGGTCTCAGGCTCAAACTGGAAAACAGAAAAGAAATAAACTCCTCGAATAATTAATCACTAATCCTACCAATGTCAGCTTAACTGTAAGGAAGTTGAATATTGAAGAAAAAATTTCATTTATGCCAAATGAATGATAGCTAAAAAATATATGACAATACATAACAAGTCAAGAAAAACCATGCATGAAGATTCCACATGGTATAATTTAAGTAAACTTAATGCCTAGCAGATTTGTCATGAGAGTATCTCCAATGAAAGAAACCGAATTCAAAAGAGCAACTGAATGATTAAATTAAACATCAAACAGCTTAAAGAAAAGGTGAATCGATGAAGAAAGATATTATAACAAAAACAAGAAAATGCACTAAAAACAAGAAAGGAAAACATAATGTTTATAGCAAGTCACAACTAACAGATGTTAACATATACAGAAATATGCAAACTATGTTCCCTTCCTGAAAATCTAGAAACAAAAGATGCATTATTTTATAGCATATCAGTATAAGGCCACCTTCAGCGCTGCATCATTGAGTTGTAGCTTCTCAAGTGCATCACGTAGCTCAGTAAATCTGCCAACAGAACGAGAATAAGAAAATGATTAATTCCAGAGACAATATTAAAGAATAACAATACACAACTCTTTTGTTCAAGTAGGGAATAAAGAAATGCAAACAAGAAATCAATACTGGTCGGCATCAACAGGAAACAGGCCACAAAACACCATAGGAGTGGCTTCTTCATATCCAGGGAGTGAATTATCCGCCTTTCTGCTATAGTGAGTGATAGTGTCGCCCACTCTAGCATCAGCTACTGTTCTTATCGAAGCAGATAGATAGCCCACCTATTGAAGTACAACACAAGATATCAAAGTTCAGAATGAATAAAAATGTTCCTTTTATCTTTTGTTGGAGGACTAAAACAACAAAAGAATGAATTCAACACCGAACAGAATTGTCATGACAGCAAAAGAACTTACTCAACTGACACAAGCATACTGCTAGACCCATAACCAAAAGAGTATATTCTAGAAGATGCGAAAAGGGAATTTTGGTGTATAGGAGGATAATTACTAAGCAACGTAAAGGAATGAGGCCTGTTTCAGGTAATGGGCCAAAAGAGAAGTTGGTTAAATGGGAGAAAAGTAATGATGAGATGGAAGAGAGAGACGGAGGGATCCTAACAGAATGGGGCAGGAATGATAAGAGGGAGGGGAGTGCAAGTAGGAAGGGCAAGAAAAGACTAGTGGAAAGTGTTTTGCGTGGGGTTGGCCGTTCCTAATGATGGGACTCTCTGAGATTCTCTAATTCTTTGGGTTTTTACTTCTTTATTGGCAGTTTTCCATTTCTAGAATCCTTTTTCTGGTGTAAGGAGCTTGGCTCCATTTTTTATCAACTAATACAGTATCTATCACATACACAGGAGAAACAGTACTTCAGTGTTATGTATTAGGTCTCTTCATTTTCGTTGTCAATTTTTTAAGTTAGTTATCTGTTATCTATTTTCATGCTTCATAGTGTGTGCATTTAGTACAATAGAAGCAAAGAAAGAGGAGAAAGAACCAGAAATACATCAGCCTGCTAATTAAATCATTCAGAAGTGTTACTTTACCTCACCAGCATACAGTTCTTCAACTTGCAATTGATTGGGAGACAAAACTCCAATTTCATCAGCAAAATAATCCTTTTTTATCAACCATAAAAAAAAAAAAATCAACAAAATAACCTTGTATATTACTAATCATATCAGTTCATAGAAAAATAGCAGCCACCAAAATAACCAAGTTTTCACCATTGATAGACTACTTTGCACTTATTTGGAATTTGGAATAT
The DNA here is from genome assembly GCA_030762895.1 of Sophora flavescens. Taxonomy (NCBI): domain Eukaryota; kingdom Viridiplantae; phylum Streptophyta; class Magnoliopsida; order Fabales; family Fabaceae; genus Sophora; species Sophora flavescens. Next base: position 81,813,080 of record CM061067.1, read on the forward strand.
GTTTGCAGTTACAGTAGAGATTTAATGAATGAAATTAAGAATAGACAAATATAATGACAGTTCATCCCCGTGGCAGAAGCAGGGAATCATAAAGTAGGAATGGTGCTTTACCTTCCCACTAGCCATGAAATAAACTCTGTCGCCTTTCTTAATAGTCCCATCTACAATTCGAAAGTATACAATAACACCTCTATATGGGTCATAGTAACTGCACTACGATTCAAAGAAACAATATATAAATACCTGAATGATCAATACCACATGTACTTGTAATACTAGCTGACACAACGTGCTAGGGATGTTTAATAATTTGTCATGATACACTGTATGCCAGTTAAACTCTAAACACATAATGTATGGCAGTTAGATGCATAAAGTGAAGATCCTTAAACTTGCATCAAGCTACATATGTGACAGCAAAACTGCATGGCAAAAGAATTAGCTGAAGTAAAGGTTGGACCTTAGACATATAAATTAAATACTTGACTTAAATAAATCAAGATTCAGTTGAAGTGTCAACATCATCATTTAGATTGTAGGGACCTTACCAAAACTAATTCATAGTGTCAATGTCATCTAAATCTTAAATTATAATACAAAGGAATCCGCAGAATATTAGCAACATAATGTCTTTATTTCATCATCAAATGATTGGTTTAATAACATTTGCAACAAAATAAACATTACCTATCAAATATTAAAGCCCTCAATGGCCTTTCAGATGTATCAGCAGGTGGGGGAATTCTAGCAACAATTGAATTGAGAATATCAATAATACCTACTCCTTCCTACAGAAAAAAAATAACTTCGTTATGTTCTAACAATATATGTCGTATCATAGTAATATAAATCTAAAGTCATAAACTATACAAAAACACAGGACATAAAAGAATAATAACTGACCTTTGCAGAGCAGAGAATCGCGTTGCTACAATCTAGACCTACAACCTACAAGAAATCAGTTCAACTTAAAATTTTTATTTCAAATATTGCAAGCACAGTTCAAGATTTCATAAATAAAGAATAGAGAAACAGTGAATGCTCGTGCAATGAATGCCCAGTTCTCAAATTTCAAAACTCCTAATGTATAAACTATAAACCTTCCAATTACTAGTAATTAAACTAGGAATTTTCAGACTATAGAACATTAAACAGGTAAGCGGTAAAGCTCAGCACAGTAAAAGAACAAATAAATTATGGTACCAAGAAAGAACAACCTAAACTGGGAAGGATCATAGATTCTCTCCCCTTGAAAAGCAGAACAGTTAAGAGTATGATGACATCAAGGGTCATAAGTTGACAAACAAACCTCTTCAATCTCCTTGATAACTCGATCTGGTTCTGCACCTGGAAGATCTATTTTGTTCAAAACCTGTCACCAAATATCTAGCATTACCAAACAGACATATATATATGGACATATTATTTCACACATTCATACCTCGAGAAAAGTTAAGGAAAAAAGACGGATGGAGAGCAACCATCCACAATTTGAAAAGGGGAAATTCTGTACCACAACTTTGTTACTTGCCACAAAAGAACACAACTGTTTTGTGCCATTGATTTCACAGATAGTCTAACATATCAATTCCACATAGAATGAATCACCATTTTGGTCCCTCGAATTGAAAAGCAGTGGCAAGTTGGTCCCTCACATTAAGAAATAGGTAAAAACATCCCCCAAATTGAAAAATGTGCATTACGTTATAATCCTCCAAATTGAAAAGTGTTGCCAAATTGGACTAACATGATGAACGTTTTTAATTTAGGGGACGTTTTTGCTTATTTCTTAATGTGAGGGACCAACTTGCCACCATCCAACGATTTCAGGAACCAAAATGGTAATTCGCTCATTGCACAGAACTAGAATTCTTTTGAGGGTGTGAAGATGTGGCTTTTAAGCAACATTAACAAACGATAATAGTCCCTCTACAAACTAATGACTGCTATGAAGCACGGACACCTCTTCGAAAGTGCCGTGTCGCGTGTCGGACACGCCTCGGACACCGACACTTCAAGGACACCCCTCTGCGGTGTCTCACTTAAAAAATAATTTTTTCCGGCTCGGACACCTCTCAGGCATGACTTGGACACTTCTATTATAAAAAAAATTTTTTTTAAAAAAAGTCAACTTAGAATTTTAAGATAATGGGTAACAAACCTAAATATTTTTTAAACAAATATTTACTAAAAAGGTGAGACATAAAACAAAATGATGCCTCTTAGCATTTTTTGTGAGGCTCATTACCATAGGACCTAACTAGTTGTTTTATAAAACATGATTCATTTTCTTATCTTGATATTATTTTTGTAAAAATTGCATTGTGAAATGACCTCTTAGTCTTAGTATTCTTTCTGTGAGGGTCATTATGAAAATTGTAAAGCTTAACAATATATATATATATATATATATATATATAAGCGGTGTCCCGGTGCCCTATGTTTTTGACGTTAGCCACTTCGCGGTGTCGGTGTCGTGTCGCAGTGTCCATGTCAGAGTCGGTGCTTCATAGCTAATGAGTTAAAAATAAAATGATTAAAAATAAAATGACATACTTACAGGGATAATTTCTAGGTTGTTCTCCAAAGCCAAATAAACATTAGCTAGTGTCTGTGCTTCAACCCCCTGTGATTTGAAAACAATTTTTTAGTGACAGAATAAACTGGCATCTGCTACAAAAGAGCATCCTTGCGTGATAAAGGCCATAGAACCAGAAAGAAGACAAGAGGACAAAAAACATAGAGATTCACCTGAGAAGCATCTACTACAAGAAGAGCACCCTCACATGCAGCAAGTGATCGAGAAACCTAGCCATAGATGGACAGTCATAAACATATTATAGCATTGATAATGACATAATGTTCAGAGGCGATTTTACCCTGGGGAAAAACAGAAAAGAAAGATAATGCTCAGGGGGAGGGGGAATGTAATGTAATTAACCACTTATAACACATAATTAAGTAATCTGACACAGTGAAATATCATTCAGAAAGACATAATAGTAAGTCTGAAATGCAAATGAATTAACCACATTATTCATAGCAGTTTTTGTTCTCAAGATTAGTTAAAATAGAAAATAAAAAACAATGGCAATGACGTTTCCAGAATGGTTTCTCATACCTCATATGAGAAGTCGACATGCCCCGGAGTATCTATTAGATTTAAGCAATATGGTTCATTTTTGAACACATAACGCATTCGAGCTGCCTGCCATGATCAAAATTAGTTAAATGCTTTCTCAAACATCAAACAAAGATTTAAGTTTCCAAAACATAATTGAAAATTATACTCTCCAAGTTACAATAGAGAAAGACATCCATCTCTTACATAAGATACATTATTTAGAGCAGCATAATCAAATTTTCTATCCCAAATTGTCAAGTTTCTTCTGCGATTGTGAGAATTAAAAAGTTATATTATGTATCAGAAACTCGTCATTTATATTTTCATTTTCTGAATAATTATGTGTCCAAAATATTTATTAACAAAAAATAAATAAAACTGACACTTTGTTTGAAAGGGGTGAAAATGGAGGTTGGAGGGAAACATTTAGAGAGGAATGAAAAGGAAGGATGAAAGTTACACCAACTTATTTGGGAAACTAAAGGAATCTTTGGGAGGAATATGAGTGGAAAGGAAACTAACCTTAATTCAATGTAGTCAAAGGAACCAAAAGGGGTGCCTGAGGCACTGAATTAAGGCAAGGTAGTTGTTAAAGGTGAAAGGCATCCCATTAACAACTACCTTGCCTTAATTCAATGAAAAAGAGAAAATAAGAGCAAAAGGATATATAATTCTAAAGCATTCTTCTCAAAATATCATCTCAGGATAAACTAGTAATGAGTGAATATGAATATTTAAGGGTCTGTTTATTTTGTTTCTTATTTTCTTTTTCATTTCCCCTTTTCATTAATAATTGGGAAAATGTTAACTTATTTTTATTTTCTTTTCTTTTTCATATACAAATCTTTGAAAACAATATGACATTTTTACAAATAATTAATGAATATGAATACTGGATATGAAAACTAAAAACAGAAAACAAACCAAATGGCCCCTAAAGTTTTCTATTGGCTTCGAAGTTCTTACACGAAAAGGATCGAACCTCGTAATTCAAACTAGTAAGGTATAATAAAGCAAGAGGAACTCAAAGATAAAAGAGGTAACAATAAGAAAATGCGTAAAAAACGAACCTGGAGCTTAATAGTGATTCCTCTTTCTCTCTCCAAATCCATGTTATCGAGGAACTGATCCTTCATATCTCGCTGGTGCACAGTGCCAGTCACCTGAAGCAACTTATCCGCCAACGTTGATTTCCCATGGTCAATATGAGCAATGATGGAGAAGTTCCTTATATTAGACACCGGCACCTGAAAATCCAAACCACAAAAATCACACATCCACCTTCTTATCATCAAGTTTAAAATTCGAACGTAACAGTAATTTGCGTAACTTCCAATTGATACCTTAGAAAGACGATCCTGTCCAGCTTTGGCGGCGGATTCGATGTCGGAGGCGGAGAGAGCGGCGGTGGCAGCGGCAACCTGGCAGAAGACGGCGAAGCTGCTGGAGCGAAATGAAGTACTGAGAGAGCGAGAAGAAGAGGAAGGTTTGGATGAATAGAATCTGGTAGTGATTCTTGTTGATGGAAGAGGATGGAGTGGTTGGTGCGTTTTAACGGATAAGAGTAGAGACCCGCCACAAATTTTTGCAGCCATTGCACTGCACTGAATGAATGTCTCTCTGGTCTCTACACCACAGGACGGAAAGCCTTCAATACATTTTTTGTGAATGCGCGCGCGGTGGGACCCACTACTTGTTATGGAATTTGGATTGGACCTATTCTCCATTTGGGCTGTTATGGGATTTGGATGGGGTTTAATTTTGACACCTTACATTATACTCCAGACACCATATACTATTTTCTAATATTTTTTTTATTATAAAAATACCCCTTTTCACTAACCTGACAATTCTACATCGGGAAATTTAATACCAGAAGTGTCCGACAATTAAATTCCGGATGTCATGAAAAGACCCCCTGAAATTTATTGTGATAATGGACATTTTACACCTCCGGAAATTAAATTCCGGATGTGTAAAATTTTATAAAGGTCATTTTACATGTTCGGAAATTATATTCTGGATGAGTAAAATTTTACATGTCCGAAAATTAAATTTTGGATGTGTAAAATTTTACAAAAGGTCATTCTACTCGTCCGGATGTGTAAAATTTTACAAAAGGTCATTCTACAGATCCGAAAATTAAATTTCGGACGTTTAAAATTTTACAAAAGGCCATTTTATACATTCAAAAATTAAATTCCGAACGTATAAAATTTTACACATCCGAAAATTATACTCCAGATGTGTAAAATTTTACAAGCCCGAAAATTAATTTCCGGAAGTTTTCCGAAAAAATTAAATTCCGGACAATACGAAAGTAAACAAATCAGTTGTGGTTCCATCGTGGGATGAAGGGCATTTTTGGAAGAAAAAAAATTCACATCAAGTGCGTGGAGCAAAAAAAGGTGTCAAAAGCAAGGCCCGATTTGGATTTGTCATGTTTTGGGCTCACTTCAATAAGAAGGAAAAGAGTTTTAAACACCTAATTTTATCCTGATGTCTTTTTAATTAATACTTTGAAAAAAAATAAAAAAACAATGACTTTGCAAAAAAAAAAAAAGAATGTTTTTAGAGAGCTGCTAAATGTGCCCCCAACAATTGCTCCATCCACCACTATACTTCTCTTCTAAAAAACTTTATTACCAAAATATCCTTAAGAATAAAAAATATATCCACTTTAATTTTTTACCCTCTTATCTCTCATCTCCCTCCAGCCCTCATCTCTCTCATCTATGTCACTCTCTCTCCCCAAACCCCATATCATTTTTGTCTGCCCTAACACCACAAAACCAAACGCCATCCCATCATCACCCCTAATATGTTTCTTTGATTTGTAAATTCTGCACTTGAGAAATTGTTAAGAAGAAAAATTAAGAGATTGAGAGTTGGGTTGATGTTTAGAATACACAACAAACCATAAAAGATGAAAAATCTCCTTCCAAAAATAAAAATCGAGATTACAAAGAAAATAGCATGCTTGCCTTCCAATGTTACTTCTTGTTCTTAGAAATTTCTAAAATAACACTACAAGAATAAAACACTAAAACCTATGAAAATTTTCAAAACTCCCAGATGTCAAACTGTCACATTCACATTTAAACTTTGTTAAAGTAATTGATGTTTTTATTACTATCCCTAACTTATTATTTGATACTCAACTCCTTAAATGAATGTTAGAGCACTCTAGTGAACTGGTAATATTCATATTTTAATGTAACTTGTTGATGAGTTGAATAAATCATATCAAGATTTACTTCTTTTTTGTGTGTCATAAAGCAAATTATGGGGAACATATGGGAAGGGGAGTTTAGGAAAGGGATGGTGGGACGGTTAATATAGACTTGTCAATGCTTGAGCTTGTTGGTATAGAAAGCTTTTTTTTTCTCACCATAACCCTGTAGGATGCTTTTAACCCAACTAACACTTCGTTTGGATCTATAGAAGTGAGAAATAGAGAACTTGAGACGATGGAAGTGGCATAGAAAAGTGGAAGCTCCACTATTTTGAATACCAGAAAATGAAGAGAGGAGAGAAAACAATCTAGTGGGACCGATCAAAACAAAATCTTTCCAAGAGTGAAGAGATTATGTATGGCTTTCAAAAAATTATCTACAATACCAAATTTACCCTTACAATTTCAACACAGATAAAATGATCATTATTTTATATAAGAATAAATATCTCTTTATACAAAAACTTAACTTTTCTTTCTCTCATACCTCTATCTTTTTTCTATCAATCCAAACAATCTAAAAATCTACTTATTATCTACTCATTTTCTCTTCTCTCCTACTTCTCATAGCCAAACATACCATAAGGACCCAAGGATGTCTTTAACAATGTTTTGAAAATTAGATCGATCAATAAACTGGTGACCAGTGAAGATACTAGTTCAAGGTTCAGATGGTTAAATCAGTTGCGATTAAATTGTATATTTTTAATTTTATATAATACATTCAATAGCAAAAAATAATCTAACATATTTATAAAAGGGTTTTTCTATCGTGTGCAAGATTGCACAGGTTAAGATACATTAATTACCCATTTTGCATTAATTTTCACTATCTTATTAATTATGATTGATCATTGAAAACAAACAATAATCTCTCTCCTCTCGTCAAAAAAAATATATTAATAATCTCCCTTCTATTTATTTATGAATTCACCTTCCTATAATCCCTCTCTTCCCCAATTTTTTTTTAATGATTCTTAATTAGTTCATACTTTTTTTACCTCTCTCTCTTCGGAGAAAGACTATTTACTGCAAACAAAAGTTTAAAGTGTTTTTTTCTTTCAAAAGTTGTGACTCCTTGAAATTTTTTTTCATACAAATGTTTAATACTCTAGTATTTGATCATCACGGTAGCAAACGATAGTGATATACTAGTATAGTACTAATTCTGCCATTTTTTTTCTGGACAATAAGTCCCATTTCTGTCACAGTGTCCTCAATCCTCTCAATCAGATATGTAGCTGAAAGGTTGGGATGTAAATCTTATTTTCCTCTCAAAGACATCCTTGAACTCAAAGCATAGTGTGCATATAAATGAGCGAAGTTTTAAGAGGTGGAGAGCGTCAAAAAACAAGAAAATATCTTAACGTATGAGCGAAATGAACTCAAATGTAGCGCATGCTAAGTGCTAAGTCACAACTTTTGAAGGAAAAAAGAAATACTTTTCAATGAAAAAAGAAATTTGAACTTTTGTTGATAGTATTTGGAAGAGAGAGGCTTAAAAAAGTACGAATTAATTAAGAATCGTTATTTTTTTTTTTGGGAGAAGAGATTATAGGAAAGTGAATTCATAAATAAATAGGAGAGTGATTATTGTTTGTTTTCAATGATCAATCATAGTTAATAGGATAGTGAAGATTAATGCAAAATGGGTAATTAATATATCTTAACATGTACAATCTTTCACAGGATAGAAAAACCCATTTTATTAAGGGATGCTGCCAAAAAGTTATTATGATGTGAAACGGTTGGTGTCGAAACTGGGGTTGGGAGCTAGGAGGACTGATTGTTGTCGGAACGGGTGCATGCTTTATTATGACAGCGATTCGGGCACAAATGATAGCGTACTGGAAGAATGTAAATTTTGTCAGACACCCAGGTATCGTGTCCAAAATAGTGACCGTAGTAAGAACAAACCTGTTCCCGCGAAGGCAATATTCTATCTGTCAATAATTCCAAGGTTGCAGAGAATGTTTGCATTAATGCAAACTACGGGACAGATGAGGTGACATTATGAAAATAGAAGAAGTATGGGTGTTTTCGCCACCCTTCTGATGGTGAAGCCTGGAAGCACTTTGATTAGGTACACCCTGAGTTTACATCAGATCCTCGCAAGGTACGACTTGGGTTGTGCTCAAATGGTTTTACCCTTACATTCAAGGTTCAGCCTCACCATATTTATGTTGGCCAGTAATTGTTACACCCTACAATCTTCCTCCCGAGATGTGCATGTCAAAACCGTATATGTTTCTGACTTGTCTCATATTGGGCTCATCTAATCTAAAGGCTGGGATTGCTGTATATTTTCAGCCTGTGATCGATGATATGAAGAAGTCGTGTGTTGGTGTGTTGATGTATGACGCTTCAAAGAAGCGAAACTTTATGATGAGGGCGGCACCGATGAGGACTATCAATGATTTTCCTGCATGGGGCATGCTCTATGGTTAGGGGACTCACGGTAAATTGGCGTGCCCGTATTGCATGGAACATGGAAATGCTTTTACCATAACATATGTCGTTTATGCCTACTTCTGGCATGACTCCACACCCGGACCCGGCCATTCCATCCTCATCATCTGTGCCCCCGTACGGTCTAGCACATCATCATGTTAGTGGAGTGTAAGTATTTTTTTAATTTAATGTTTTATAACAAATACTATTTTTGTTATTATTCAATAAATTTGTTGTTTGTCATATTGTTGATTTTTTAAAATTATAAACTTTTCAGGTTTATCCCATCGAAAGTGGATCAAGGAATGTTACGTTCTCCATCATGCAGCAGTATCGTCGCTTCTGGCCATCATGGGGGAAGATACCGCTGGATGAGATAGATTGTATCTTTAGACGATTTGGGGTAAGATGTTTATTATTTCTTGTAATTTTACCTGAAAATGCTTGTTGACGGATCTTAGGCAAGTATACCTATTCGTACAAGTAATAAAGAGGTAAGAGGGATATCGTTCCCACGAGGACTGAGACAAGTACTAGCACGTACCAAATCAACTACTATCTAAGCGAACCTTTGGATGGAAGGGAGCTCAATATTAAATACCAAGCTCAATCAAGAGTTAAAATAAACAAAAAGGAAAAAGTTCTTTTGGGATTTTCAGCAAACACTTGGAATGCAGAAAAAGAGATTCTTCAAATATGAAAGATGTTGGGATTAAACTTCACTAAACCTTAGTCTCATGCAATACCAAGAACACCAATCCAGTTTATGCTTCAAATATTAAAATCAACCCACAAGATTACTCAAGCCCTAATTCCTTAAATGACAAGAGCCTAAATCCCCTAATTAAACCCTAATTCCTTAGGTGGCCTAATTAGTGAATTTGCATTAAGAGTGGGGATTACACGATTACTAATAAACCAAAATCCATTCCTAGATTCAAGGTTTACTAGGTGATTAATTCCAGATCAAGAATTGATAAGAACGTCCCCATTGCAAATCAAATCTCAAAATCAATTCACGGATGATCAGACCACAAAAAGCATTAAGCATAGGAATCAAACACTAATAAGAAGGCATAAACATAGATTAATACATCAAGGCAATTACATGAGGTTCAGTTTAGCTACATCTAATCCCAACAAAAAGGGAATTTAGCTACTCATGATAATAGAGAAAGCCAAAACCAAAACGATAGAGACAGGGGAGAGAAGAAACTCCATGGAAGCTTTCCACAATCGTCCCAGCAGCCCCCTAGCTCAGAGAGAATCTCTTTTTAGGGTCCAAGTCCTTCTAGGGTAAAAGTCTGCTCCCTTTCATTCTGCCCCTGATGCCTTATTTATAGAATTGGATTCAAATAACGCGCGTCACGACCGTGATGGGTTCTGCCATGGGCGCGCTTTCAATTTTTGGATTATCACGGTCGTGATCAGTTCTGCCTGTTGAGGTTCTGGTTCAGCTGTCATGTCACGGCCAGGCTGTGACAGCTTCTGACTTTTGCCTTCTTTTCTTTCCAGTTTTTCTTGATCATGGCTGTGATGGTCATCACGGCCAGGCTGTGATGGGCTCTGCTTGGGTCATTTTCTTCACTTTTCAAGCTCTATCTTCATCCAAGCTCCATCATGGTCAATCTTGAGCATTTTACCCTTAATTTCTGCAAAACAACACCACAACACCACCTTACCCGTTCCAAGGTAAAAACTAACAAAAAGGGAATTTAGTTACTCATGATAATACAGAAAGCCAAAACCAAAACGATAGAGACAAGGGAGAGAAGAAACTCCATGGAAGCTTTCCACAGCCATCCCAGCAGCTCCCTGGCTCAAAGAGAACCTCCTTTTAGGGTCCAAGTCCTTCTGGGGTAAAAGTCTGATCCCTTTCATTCTGCCCCTGATGCCTTATTTATAGGATTGGATTCGAATAACGCGCGTCACGGCCGTGACGGGTTCTGCCATGGGCGCGCTTTCAATTTTTGGATTATCACGGCCGTGATGCTCATCACGACTAGGCCGTGATCAGTTCTGTCTGTTGAGGTTCTGGTTTAGCTGTCATGTCACGGCTAGGTCGGGACAGCTTCTGACTTTTGCCTTCTTTTCTTTCCAGTTTTGCTTGATCATGGCCATGATGGTCATCACGGCCAGGCCGTGATGGGCTCTGCTTGGGTCATTTTCTTCATTTTTCAAGCTCTATCTTCATCCAAGCTCCATCATGGTCAATCTTGAGCTTTTTACCCTTAATTTCTGCAAAACAACACCACAACACCGCCTTACCCGTTCCAAGGTAAAAGCTAACAAAAATCAAATTAAAATTGCCTAAACTATATGAAAATGCATGCAAAATGTAAATGAAATATGCGGTGAAATCACACTCATCAATGCTCTAAAAATTATCTATGACAAAAGCTAGTGCTTCTCAAAAAAAAAAAAAAAAACTTCTTCCCTTCATTGATACGGTTGCACTGTCAAAGAAAAGAAATGTGTCTCAGGAACCTCTCCCTCTCCTAGCTCATTGTGCGGTCTCCCTAAGTTCACTGTGCGACGCTTCTAAGGAACATGCGGCACCAATTCTAACTTGCACGGTGAATGAAGTACACACACACACACACACAGTGTGAAACACATTGGTTTTTTTTATTTTTTTTTATTTTATACCTTTTCTTTTCTTTTCCTTTTTTTATTATTTCAAAACAACTCTAATAAATTTTATATTAACAAATCCTTTACACTAAACCTATTAATTATATTTTATTTGCACTATATTTTTTAATAACTTAATATTTTTTTATCAAATTAATTCTATTAAAATTTTAGGAAGTTACATTTTTATCATTTAGTTACATTTAAATCTAAATCTAGCTCATATTCTGCCCTTACCATTTATTTAATTTTACCAAATAAGCAAAAGTAAAATATACAAGTTACCTTTTTTTTTTATATCACCAAAGACCTACGATAAAAGGCTCTCATACTCAATACAAATACAACTCAACCCCTTAAAGCGTAAACCACTTCGCTTCCCTTTTTCCTTGTTGAGACTTAGTAACCCTTCTCTCTCTCTCTGACATCTCCATTTTCTAGTTACAATTCCAAGTTCTCTTTCTTCTTCCCCCTCATCCCCTCTACCAACCCCCCCAAAACAAAAACAAAAGCTAAAAAAATCTCATCCTTTTATCTATTGGTTTTGATTCATCATTCTTTCTCATCATATCCCTCTTTCTAGTTCCAAGATTCAAACTTTGTCTTAATTACTCAACCCACTTTCTCTATATGTGACCTATTTCTCAAAAAAAAAAAAAAGTTATGTCTTTTTTCCTTATCAAATGCTTCATCCTCCATGGCTTTGATTACTTAAATTCCTCTTAATATCCGCCATTTTTTTTTGCATAGTCCCAAAAACCAAGGGCTTCATAATCCTCCTTCATTTTCCCGAACGACTAGGGCATGGTGGGCAATGATGATGCTCGCACTCCATCTCGACAAAGAATGTTTTAGCTCCGCCTCATGGTCTTCCCCTTGCTCTGCCACTGCCACTAACCCTCCCGGTGATGCAGAGAGATATTTGGTTGATCTCGATTCTAGCAACGACAACACCACGACCAGAATCAGTACATTTTTATATCACTACAGACCAACCATAAAAGGCCATCCTACTAAATACAAGTACGACTCACCCTCGTAAAGCGTAAACCACTTTGCTTCTTTTTTCCCTTCTTTAACTTAATAACCCTTATCCCTCTCTGTGATCTCTATTTCTAGTTCCAATTCCAAATTCCCTTTCTTCTTCACCCTCTTCCCCTCTACCAACCCCCAAAAACAAAAGCAAAAGCTAAAAAAAAATCTCATCTTTCTATCCATTGGCTTTGACTCCTCCTTTTTTCTCATCATATCCCTCTTCAATTCCCAGTTCCAAGATTCAAACTTTGTTTCCGTTACTCAATTTTCTTTCTCTATATGTGACCCATTTCTCAAAAAAAAGAAGAAGCTCTTTTTCCCTTATCAAATGCTTCATCCTCCATGGCTTTGATTTCTTGAATTCTTCTTAATCTCCACCATCATTTTTTTTTGCATAGTCCCAAATACCTAGGGCTTAATAATCCTCCTTAATTTTCCCGAACGACTAGGGGATGGTGGGAAACTACGATGCTTGTGGTCCATGTCATTGGATAATGTTCTGGCACTCGGCCTCATGGTCTTCTACCTACTCCGCCAATGCTACTAACCCTTCAGGTGAGGCAGAGAGATATTTGGCCGATCCTGATTTCGGCGTCATCAACACCAACGGTCGGAACGACGGTGCCCCCCACTAACGCCTCGATCAAAGATAAATATCATGTCCCGATCTTGCCTTCTGGCACTGCAGCCGCTCTGTGTTGCTAGTCGGAGCTTGGAAAAATGGTCGAATGTGAGCTATGATGATATTGGCGAGTGGCCGCAATCTCCTACCACCCTACATCACAATATTGTATATGCTTACTAAATATATTTTATAATTTATATACTTGATAAGAATTTGAGGTACTACTTCAGTTCAATTATATAAAATAATAGAGAAATTGTGCAACAACGAAAAAAATTGGATCTAATGGCCTTGAAATGGCCTAACAAGGAACTGAAGGACATACTTGTAGACAGTACATCATCATGCAATGCAGGTATGTCATTTGTTTTTTTTGTTTTAATTTTAGGTACAAAATTGCTAGTTGCCTCCTTTTCAAAAGTTTTAAGCAAACTAAAATTATCATATTCATCAAGCAATACAATTTTGTACCTACGTTTAAAACAACAAAACAAATCATATACAAGCATGGCATTGTGATGTACGGTATGCAAGTATGTCCTTTAGCTCCTTGTTCATCCGTTTCAAGGCCATTAGATCCAAACTTTTTGTTGTTGCAAAATGTCAATATTATTTTATATAATTGAACTGAAGTAGTAGCTCAATTACTGAGTATATAGATTATAAAATAAATTTAGTAAGCATCCACAATAAATATCGACATAAATTGTTTTGGATCTCTTAATCTAGCATCGAGGATTATTGCACTTTCTTTATGTGTCACCTTGAGTTGATGTAAAGCTTTGCCAAAATGAGAGGTGAGCGATCTTCGAATTCCTTTGAATTTTCTATTGCTTAATATCCTCGGCATTTTGTACTATATAGATCACGATTTTCAGATTTTAGTTTTGCTTTTCCTCTTGTCTCTTCCACCTTCTTAGTTTCATGCTAATAGGTTTATAAAAGTGAATCAGAAGCATATGTTTCATGAGGTTATTCTTGTGACTATCAAGTATCAATGGTAATCTATTTTATGAGTATTTTCTTGATCTATCATAGGCATAAACGTGATGGCTGAAGTGGATGTTCCTGGTGATGCAGAATAGTGGTAAAGCACATGCGTTGGTCATGTTTTTCCCCTAGTGTTATTGCCTTATAATATGATAATAATTGGCTTTATTATTATTACATAATGAGATGCAGGGAACTTCTTTTACCATAACAGTTTAATATAGTTTCTTTAAGAAAGACATAATTTACGAAAGAAAAGTTGATGCTTTCTAACTTGCAATATGTAATTCCATAAGTTCTTCATTTGAAGCATATTAGATGTTGAATGTAGGTATATGCTCAACTTATCCCTCCAATGATTGTTATGGATTAAAATTCAATTCACAATTTTATTATAGGAGGAAGTTCATTATTTATTCTCTTCTCTACTTGCTTGGTCTTATTATTACCTTGATTTCAATCACTACACTTAAATTTTTTTCCAAGTATTAGTCCATTAATTTTAATTAATTTGGACTTTAGTTAGTTGTTCTGGCAATTTAATATTTCTATTGATAACTAGCATTTATCAGAAGTATTAAAAAAACGTTCATATTAAATATTTTAAGGTTGTTGTATTTCTGTGTAGGGGTGCTGGATATCCTAGTCTTTGGCCAACACCTTCCTGTAGGGAGCCATTTGATATTTTAAAGAAGCTTACTTTTGATGTCATTTCTAATATTAATCTTAAATTCTTAATTACAGGTTAAGTTCCTATAAAACCTTTAGTCTCATAGTTGTTCACTTCTTTCTTGATTTGTGCACTACATATAACAACTTTCTCTTCTAGTAGCTAGTGAAAATATTTGATGACTTCATGAATTCATGGTAAATTTTGTGGGCAGTTTCTACGGAAAACAAATTGAATATTGTCAGTATCGTAACATACTTAGAGTCTATTATAGAGAACCAATTAATATTAAGCTGCAAACCACTTGTCTTTTTATTTTTTAGCTTCAGTCTTTTTTCTCTTATTTTGGCCACATAATGCAGGCTGCAGAATCACAACATGACTGCCAAATTAGATGCCTATGAATAATTGTAGTGGAAGCCCAAGACATATCCCTTTGGAAAAATTGGATTCCTGGGAACTGGTATGATCTATATATATATATATATACGGCATTATAAGAAATTGATTTATATCCTTCATTTGTCCTTGGTGACTATTTCGCCTTGGTATCCTCTTTTGCTTTATTCCTATTGAAAACATTAATATATTAACGTATTTAATGAGTATTTCAACTGCTTATAGTTTGCATATGCATCAAACAATATAACATATACGTCATAATGCATAATGGTTTTAAATTACGGTTACGGTTGCGTTGCGGCCATGATTGCGTTACAGTCGTTGCAACCGATGCGTTCTGCAATAACGGTATGATTTTGTTGCAACGACTATCACAACCGATATGTTTCGACCGTATCACATGATGCGGTCCATATTTTGAAACTTCTTTTAAGAATATCAATAAGTAGGTGAATTTTTTTAAGAAGTGACTTTTTTTTATACTTCGCAGGGAAGAAACCTTCAATATATTTCCAACAAAGCTCCAACCACAAACTGTAGTTCTTAAATGGTGAGTTTCCATATGTAAGTAGATTTATTGTGGTATGAAACTCAAATGTCAGAATTTCAGATTAAAAATTTACAAATAAATATTGTAGGTTGGGCTCTAGAGTTTGTCCAAAGGAAATTGCAAAATATTTTAGGTGATCATTATCCAAGGCGTCTTGTTGTATTTTGATCATATATCTAGATGCACATTAGAATGAGGTCTATATTGATGAGCCACTAAAAGGCATAGATAAGGCTTCTAAGCAAATGTTTATACTTGGAGGAGAAGGTTGCATGTGGGGTGAGACAGCTGATACTTCCAATGTTCAGCAAACAATATGGTGGCCTCAAGCTGCTGCAGCTGCAGCTGCAGCTGCAGGTAAGGATGTGTGATTGATGCCAAGTTGTTCACCATTCTTTTGTATTGTATTCATGGTTTTGCTGCTAGAGCATATATAGTTTTTTCCTATTAGATATGCTTTGTAAGTCTTCCTACCTGCAATTGGTTAGTGGACCAGGCAATTTAAATACCGTTGTCTTGAAATATTTGAATGCATATAAACAATGAGCAACCTACCCATTTTTCCTTGTGGGTGAGCTTGCATGTTGGACTTCCTCTGACAAAGCAACTATTATTGCAGAGTTTTGAGTCATAATTTCTTGATATCATATATAATTGATTTCATTGCATTAAGTAGGTAGCAGGAATTATAGTAGTTTCTCACTTCCATAAAATGAAAAATAGGTTTGGCTCTTCTATATATAAGAAAGGTCATCACCTATCTCTCTCATTTTGATAAAAGGTTAAATATTCTAGTCATGTAAGAATCTACAATGATCTTTAATTTGCATTGCTTGATGGATATACCCTTTTATTTGAAGATTTAGGATATGATATTTGTGTACGTTTATAAATTTATCATTCTTTTTTCTTATGATTAGGTGGCTTTCCGTTTATCATTTTCCTTTGGTGGTTGGGAATAAACAAGGGGTTGTCTACATTGTCCCAGTTTCAAAATTTCATATGTCTGTTGAATAAACAAGGGGTTTCCAATTGCTCCTGAGACAAATTATTATGCTAGAAAGGCTCCCGTTGGTCCAGGCTCATACTATGAGCAATAATGCTTATCTTACTTCATCTATCAGACTGTCACGATCACATTTAAACTTTGTGATAGTAACTGATGTTTATATTACTATGCCTAGCTTATTATTTGATGCTCAGCTCCTTGGCAGCTGTGGTAAATGAATGGTAGAGCACACTAGTGAACTGGCAATATTCATATTGTAATGTAACTTGTTGATGAGTTGAATAAATCATATCCAGTTTTACTTGTTTTTTTGTGTGCCATAAAGCAAATTATGGGGAACATATGGGAAGGGGAGTTTAGGAAATGGATGGTGGGACATCAATAATGCTTATCTTACTTCATTTGTCAGAGTGTCACATTCACATTTAAACTTTGTGAAAGTAACTGATGTTTATATTACTATGCCTAGCTAGTTTATTATTTAATGCACAACTCCTTGCCACCTGTGGCAAATGAATGTTGGAGCACTATAGTGAACTAGCAATATTCATATTGTAATGTAACTTGTTGATGAGTTGAATAAATCATTTCCAGATTTACTAGTTTTTCTGTGTGTCATAAAGAAAATTATGGGGAGCATATGGGAAGGGGAGTTTAGGAAAGGGACGGTGGGGCAGCAATAACGCTTATCTTACTTCATTTGTCAGTCTGTCACATTCACTTTTAAACTATGTGAAAGTAACTGTTGTTTTTATTACTATCCCTAATTTATTATTTGATGTTCAACTCCTTGGCAGCTGCGGTAATTGAATGTTAGAGCATTCTAGTGAACTGGCAATGTTCATATTGTAATGTAACTTGTAGATGAGTTGAATAAATAATATCCATTTTTACCTTTTTTTTTGTGTCATAAAGCAAATTATAGGGAACATATGGGAAGAGGAGTTTAGGAAAGGGATGGTGGGGCAGTTAATATGGACTTGTAAAAGCTTGAGCTTGTTTAGTATAGAAAGTTTTTTTTTCTCACCACAACCTTATAGGATACTTTTAACCTCACTAACCCTTCGTTTGAATCTATAGTAGTGAGAAAGAGAGAACTTGAGATGATGTAAGTGGCATAGAAAAGTGGAACTTCCACGGTTTTGAATACCAGAAAATGAAGAGAGGAGAGAAAACAATCTAGTGGGACACAACAAAACTAAATCTTCCAAGAGTGGAGAGATTATGTACGGCTTTGAAAAAATTATCTACAATACCAAATTTACCCTTACAATTTCAACACAGATAAAATTATCAATATTTTATATAAGAATAAATATTTCTTTATACAAAAACTTAACTTTTCTCTCTCTCATACCTCTTTCTTTTTTCTCTCAATCCAAACAATCTAAAAATCTACTTATTCTCTACTCATTTTCTCTTCTCTCCTACTTCTTTATTCCCTACTTCTTCTCATAGCCAAACATACCATAAGGACTCAAGGATGTCTTTAACAATGTTTTGAAAATCAGACCGGCCAATAAACTGGTGACTGGTGAAGATTCTAGTTCTAGGTTCACACGGTTAAATCGGTTGTAATCAAATTATATATTTTTAATTTTGTATAATACATTCAATAGTAAAAAATAATCTAACATATTTATAAAAGGGTTTTTCTATCGTGTGTAACATTGCATAGGTTAAGATGCATTAATTACCTACTTTGCATTAATTTTACTATCCTATTAATTATGATTGATCATTGAAAACAAACAATAATCTCTCTCCTCTTGTAAAAAAAAAATCTCTCACCTATTAATTTATGAATTCACCTTCCTATAATCTCTCTTCCAAAAAAATAAATAAATAATGATTCTTAATTAGTTCATAGTTTTTTTGCCTCTCTCTCTCCGGAGAAAGACTATATGCTGCAACAAAAGTTTAAAATTTTTTTCCTTCAAAAGTTGTGACTTCTTGAATTTTTTTTCATAAAAATGTTTAATACTCTAGTATTTGATCGTCACAGTAGTAAACGATAGTGATATACTAGTATGGTACTAACTCTGCCATTTTTTTCTGGACAATAAACCCCATTTCTGTCACAGTGTCCTCAATCCTCTCAATTGAATATGTAGCTGAAAGGTTGGGATGTAAATCTTATTTTCTTCTCAGAGACATCCTTGAACTCAAAGCATAGTGTGCATATAAATGAGCGAAGTTTTAGGAGGTGGTGAGCATCAAAAAACAAGAAAATATGTTAACGCATGAGTGAAATGAACTCAAAGTAGCGCATGCTAAGTGCTAAGTCACAACTTTTGAAGGAAAAGAGAAATAGAAATTTTCAATGAAAAAAGAAATTAGAACTTTTGTTGATAGTATTTGGAAGAGAGAGACTTAAAAAAGTACGAATTAAATAAGAATCATTATTATTTTTTTTGGGAGAGAGAGATTATAGGAAAATGAATTCATAAATAAATAGGAGAGAGATTATTGTTTCTTTTCAATGATCAAGTATAATTAATAGGATAGTGAAAATTAATGCAAAGTGGGTAATATCTTAACTTGTGCATTCTTTCGCAGGATAGAAAAACCCATTTTACTAATGGATGTTGGCAAAAAGTTATTATGATGTGAAACGGTTGGTGTCGAAACTAGGGTTGGGAGCTAGGAGGATTGATTGTTGTCCAAACGGGTGCATTCTTTATTATGACAATGATTCAGGAACAAATGATAGCTCACTGGAAGAATGTAATTTTTGTTAGACACCCAGGTACCGTGTCCAAAATAGTGACCGTAGTAAGAACAAACCAGTTCCTGCGAAGGCAATGTTCTATCTTCCAATAATTCCAAGGTTGCAAAGAATGTTTGCATCAATGCAAACTGTGGGACAAATGAGGTGACATTATGAAAATATAAGAAGTATGGGTATTTTATGCCACCCTTCTGATGGTGAAGCCTGGAAGCACTTTGATCGGGTACACCCTGATTTTGCATCAGATCCTCGCAATGTACGACTTGGGTTGTGCTAAGATGGTTTTACCCTTACATTCAAGCGTCAGCCTCGCCATATTCATGTTGTCCAGTAATTGTTACACCGTACAATCTTCCTCCCGAGATGTGCATGTCAAAACCGTATATGTTTTTGACTTGTCTCATACCGGGCCCATCTAATCCGAAGACTGGGATTGATATATATTTGCAGCCTTTGATCGATGATATGAAGAAGTTGTGGGTTGGTGTGTTGATGTATGACGTTTCAAAGAAGTGAAACTATATGATGAGGGCGGCACTGATGTGGACTATCAATGATTTTTTTGCGTATGACATTCTCTCTGGTTTGGGACTCACGGTAAATTGGCGTGCCCGTGTTGCATGAAACATGGAAAGGTTTTTACCATAAGATATGTTGTTTATGCCTACTCCTGGCATGACGCCACATCCGGACCCGGCCATTCCATCCTCATCAACCGTGCCCCAGTACGATCATGGCACATCATCATTTGTGCAGCAGTCGACCGCGTCGGAGGCCGTGCCGAAGTGGGCCAGGATTCCGGCACCTGAGGAGCGACTATGGATCCGGCATGTTGGTGGAGTGTAAGTTTTTTTTAAATTTTATGTTTTATAACAAATACTATTTTTGTTATTATTCAATAAATTTGTTGTTTGTCTCATATTGTTGTTTTTTTAAAATTATAAACCTTTCAAGTTTTTCCCATCGAAAGTGGGATCGAGGAATGTTATGTTCTCCATCATTCAGCAGTATCGTCGTTTCTGGCCATCATGTGGGAAGATACCGTTGGACGATAGAGATCGTATCTTTAGACGATTTGAGGTAAGATGTTTATTATTTCTCGTAATTTTACCTCCAAAATGTTCTAAAAATTATCTATGACGAAACCTTGTGCTTCTCAAAAAAAAAAAAAATGTTCTTCCCTTCACTAATACGGTTGCACTACCAAAGAAAAGAAACCATCTCAAGAACCTCTCCCTCTCCAAGCTCACTGTGCGGCCTCCCTAAGTTCATTGTGCGGCGCTTCTAAGGAACATGTGGCACCAATTCTAACTTGCACGGTGAATAAAGTGTATATATATATATACATATACACACACAGTCCGCGTGAAACACATCGGGTTTTTTTTTCTTACTTTTTATTTTATTTTATTTTTTTCCTTTTCTTTTCTCTTATTTTTTTTTGTTATTTCAAAACAATTCTAATAAATTTTATATTAACAAATCCTTTACACTAAACCTCTAAATTATATTTTATTTGCACTATATTTTTTAATAACTTAATATTTTTTTATCAAATTAATTATATTACAATTTAGGAAGTTACATTTTTATCATTTAGTTACATTTAAATCTAAATCTAGCTCATATTCTACACCTAACATTTATTTAATTTTACCAAATAAGCAAAAGTAATATATACAAATTACCTTTTTTTATATCACCAAAGACCAACAATAAAAGGCTCTCCTACTCAATACAAATACGACTCAACCTCGTAAAGCATAAACCACTTCGCTTCCCTTTTCCTAGTTGTAACTTAGTAACCCTTCTCCCTCTCTGACATCTCCATTTTCTTGTTCCAATTCCAAATTCTCTTTCTTCACCCTCTTCCCCTCTACCAACCCGCCAAATTAAAAAGTAAAAGCTAAAAAAGTCTCATCTTTCTATCCATTGGTTTTGATTCATCCTTCTTTTTCATAATATCCCTCTTCAATTTCTAGTTCCAAGATTCAAACTTTGCCTCCGTTACTCATTTCTCTTTCTCTATATGTGACCCATTTCTCAAAAAAAAAAGTTATGTCTTTTTGTCCTTATCAAATGCTTCATCCTCCATGACTTTGATTACTTCAATTCCTCTTAATATCCACCATTTTTTTTTGCATGGTCCCAAAAACCTAGGGCTTCATAATCCTCCTTCATTTTCCAGAATGGCTAGGGCATGGTGGGCAATGATGATGCTTGCGCTCCATCTCGCGGAATAATGTTTTAGCTCCGCCTCAAGGTCGCCCTCCTGCTCTGCCACTGCCACTGCCACTAACCCTTTCAGTGATGCAGAGAGATATTTGGTTGATCTTGATTCTAGCGTCGACAACACAACGACTAGAATCGGTACTTTTTTTATATCACTACAGACCAACCATAAAAGGACCTCTTACTAAATGCAAGTATGACTCACCCTCGTAAAGCATAAACCACTTTGCTTCCCTTTCCCTACTTTAACTTAATAACCCTTCTCCCTCTCTGTGATCTCCATTTTCTAGTTCCAATTCCAAATTCCTTTTCTTCTTCACCCTCTTCCCCTCTACCAACCCCCAAAAACAAAAGCAAAAGATAAAAAAAAATCTCATTTTCTATCCATTGGCTTTGATTCCTCCTTTTTTCTCATAATATCCCTCTTCAATTCCCAGTTCCAAGATTCAAACTTTGTTTCCGTTACTCAATTTTCTTTCTCTATATGTGACCCATTTCTCAAAAAAGAAGAAGGTCTTTTTCCCTTATCAAATGCTTCATCCTCCATGGCTTTGATTTCTTGAATTCTTCTTAATCTCCACCATCATTTTTTTTTGCATAGTCCCAAATACCTAGGGCTTAATAATCCTCCTTAATTTTCCCGAACGACTAGGGGATGGTGGGAAACTATGATGCTTGTGGTCCATGTCATTGGATAATGTTCTGGCGCTCGGCCTCATGGTCTTCTTCCCACTCCGCCAATGCTACTAACCCTTCAGGTGAGGCAGAGAGATATTTGGCCGATCCTGATTTCGGCGTCATCAACACCAACGGTCGGAATGACGGTGCCCCCCACTAACGCCTCGATCAAAGATAAATATCATGTCCGGATCTTGCCTTCTGGCGCTGCAGCCGCTCTGTGTTGCTAGTCGGAGCTTGGAAAAATGGTCGAATGTGGGCTATGATGATACTGGCGAGTGGCCGCAATCTCCTACCACCCTACATCACAATATTGTATATGCTTACTAAATATATTTTATAATTTATATACTCGATAAGAATTTGAGGTACTACTTCAGTTCAATTATATAAAATAATAGAGAAATTGTGCAACAACGAAAAAGTTTGGATCTATTGGCCTTGAAACGGCCTAACAAGGAACTGAAGGACATACTTGTAGACTGTACATCATCATGCAATGCAGGTATGTCATTTGTTTTTGTTGTTTTAAATTTAGGTACAAAATTGTTGGTTGCCTCCTCTTCAAAAGTTTTAAGCAAACTAAAGCTATCAGATTCATCAAGCAATACAATTTTGTACCTACGTTTAAAACAAGAAAACAAATCATATACCAGCATGGCATTGTGATGTACGGTCTGTAAGTATGTCCTTTAGCTCCTTGTTCAGCCGTTTCAAGGCCATTAGATCCAAACTTTTTGTTGTTGCAAAATTTCAATATTATTTTATATAATTGAACTGAAGTAGTAGCTCAATTACTGAGTATATAGATTATAAAATAAATTTAGTAAGCATCCATAATAAATATCGACATAAATTGTTTGGGCTCTCTTAATCTAGCATTGAGGATTATTGCACTTTCTTTATGTGTCACCCTGTGTTGATGTAAAGCTATGCCAAAATGAGAGGTGAGGGATCTTCGAATTCCTTTGAATTTTCTGTTGCTTAATATCCTCAGCATTTTGTACTATATAGATCATGATTTTCAGATTTTAGTTTTGCTTTTCCTTTTGTCTCTTCCACCTTCTTAGTTTCATGCTAATAGGTTTATAAAAGTGAATCAGAAGTATTATAAGAAACTGATTTATATCCTTCATTTGTCCTAGGTGGCTATTTCTGCTTGGTATCCTCTTTTGCTTTCTTCCTGTTGAAAACAATAATATATTAGCGTATTTAATGAGTATTTCAATTGCTGCTGATAGTTTGCATCTGCATAAAACAATATAATATATACGTCATAATGGTTTTAAATTGCGGTCTTGATTGCATTACAGTAGTTGCAACCGATGCATTCCCCAATAACGATGTGATGTTGTTGCGGCAACTATCACAACTGATATGTTTCGACCACATAACGTGACGCGGTCCGCATTTTTGAAACTTATTTTGAGAATATCAATAAGTGGTGGGTCTTTTTAAGAAGTGACTTTTTTTTATAATTCGCAGGGAAGAAACCTTCAATATATTTCCAACAAAGCTCCTTCCACAAACTGTAGTTTATAAATGTTGAGTTTCCATATGTAAGTAGATTTATTGTGATATGAAACTCAAATGTCCGAGTTTCAAAATAAAAATTTACAAATATAAATTATAGTTGGGGCTCTAGAGTTTGTCCAAAGGATATTGCAAAATGATTTAGGTGATCATTAACCAGGGCGTCTTGTTGTATCTTGATCATATATATAGATGCACCTTATAATGAGGTCCATACTGATGAGCCACTAGAAGGCATAGATAAGGCTTCTAAGCAAAAGCTTAAACTTGGAGGAGAAGTTTGCATGTAGGGTGAGACAGACGAAACATCCAATGTTCAACAAACAATATGGTGGCCTTAAGCTACTGCAGCTGCAGGTAAGGATGTGTTGTTGATGCTAAGTTATTCACCATTCTTTTGTATTGTATTCATGGTTTTAATGCTAGAGCATATATAGTTTTTGCTTATTAGATATGATTTGTATGTCTTCCTACCTGCAATTGGTAGGTGGATCAGGCAATATAAATATCGTTGTCTTGAAATATTTGAATGCTTATAAACAATGAGCAACATGCCTACTTTTCCTTGTGGTGAGCTTGCATGTTGGACTTCCTCTGATAAAACAACTATTATTGCAGAGTTTCGAGTCATAATTTGTTGATATCATAATTGATTTCATTGCATAAAGTCAGTAGCAGAAATTATATTAGTTTCTCACATCCATAAAATGAAAAATAGGCTTGGCTCTTCTATATATAAGAAAGGTCATCACCTATCTCTCTTCATTTTGATAAAAGGTTAAATATTCTAGTCATATAAGAATATAAAATGATCTTTAATTTGCATTGCTTGTTGGATATACCCTTTTATTTGAAGATTTAGGATATGATATTTGTATACGCTTATAAATTTATCATTTTCTTTTCTTATGATAAGGTGGCTCTCCATTTATCATTTTCCTTTAGTGGTTGGGAATAAACAAGGGTTTGTCTGCATTGTCCTAGTTGCAAAATTTCAGATGTCTGTTGAATTAACAAAGGGTTTCCAACTGCTCCTGAGACAAATTATTATGCCAGAAAGGCTCCCGTTGGTCTAGGCTCATACTATGAGCAATAATGCTTATCTTACTTCATCTATAAGACGGTCACGTTCACATTTAAACTTTTTTGATAGTAACTGATGTTTATATATGCTCAACTCCTTGACAACTGTGGTAAATGAATGTTAGAGCACTCCAGTGAACTGACAATATTCATATTGTAATATAACTTGTTGATGAGTTGAATAAATCATATCCAGTTTTACTTTTTTTTGAGCGCCATAAAGCAAATTATGGGGAACATATGGGAATGGGAGTTTAGGAAAGGGATGGTGGGGCAGCAATAATTCTTATCTTACTTCATTTGTCCAACTGTCACATTCACATTTAAACTTTGGGAAAGTAACTGATGTTTAAATTACTATGCCAAGCTTATTATTTGATGCTCAACTCCTTGGCAGTTGTGTTAAATGAATGTTAGAGCACTCTAGTGAACTAACAATATTCATATTGTAATGTAACTTGTTGATGAGTTGAATAAATCATATCCATATTTACTTTTTTTTTTGTGTGTCACAAAGTAAATTATGGGGAACATGTGGGAACGGGAGTTTAGGAAAGGGATGGTGGGACAGCAATAATGCTTATCTTATTTCATTTGTCAGAGTGTCACATTCACATTAAACATTGTGAAAGTAAATGATGTTTATATTACTATGCCTAGCTTATTATTTAATGCTCAACTCCTTGCCAGCTGTGGAAAATGAATGTTGGCGCACACTAGTTAACTGACAATATTCATATTGTAATGTGTTGATGATTTGAATAAATCATTTCCAGATTTACTTTTTGTGTGTGTGTCATAAAGCAAATTAAGGGGAACACATGGGAAGGGGAGTTTAGGAAAGGGATGGTGGGGCAGCAATAATGCTTATCTTACTTCATTTGTAAGACTATCACATTCACATTTATACTTTGTCAAAGTAATTGATGTTTTTATTACTATCCCTAACTTATTATTTGATACTCAACTCCTTGGCAGCTGTGGTAATTAAATGAATGTTAGAGCACTCTAGTGAACTGGCAATATTCATATTTTAATGTAACTTGTTGATGAGTTGAATAAATCATATGAAGATTTACTTCTTTTTCGTGTGTCATAAAGCAAATTATGGGGAACATATGGGAAAGGGAGTTTAGGAAAGGGATGGTGGGGCGGTTAATATGGAATTGTCAATGCTTGAGCTTGTTGGTATAGAAAGCTTTTTTTCTCTCCATAACCCTGCAGGATACTTTTAACCCCACTAACACTTCGTTTGGATTAGAAGTGAGAAATAGAGAACTTGAGACGATGGAAGTGGCATAGAAAAGTGGAAGCTCCACTATTTTGAATACCAGAAAATGAAGAGAGGAGAGAAAACGATCTAGTGGGACCCAGCAAAACAAAATCTTTCCAAGAGTGAAGAGATTAAGTATGGCTTTGAAAAATATTATCTACAATACCAAATTTACCCTTACAATTTCAACACAAATAAAATTATCATTATTTTATATAAGAATAAATATTTCTTTATACAAAAATTTAACTTTTCTTTCTCTCATACCTCTTTCTTTTTTCTCTCAATCAAAACAATATAAAAATCTACTTATTATCTACTTATTTTCTCTTCTCTCCTACTTCTTTCTTCCCTATTTCTTCTCATAGCCAAACATACCATAAGGACCCAAGGATGTCTTTAACAATGTCTTGAAAACCAGACCGATCAATAAACTGGTGACCGGTGAAGATACTAGTTCAAGGTTCACATGGTTAAATCGGTTGCGATTAAATTGTATATTTTTAATTTTATATAATACATTCAATAGAAAAAAATAATCTAACATATTTATAAAAGGGTTTTTCTATCGTGTGCAAGATTGCACATGTTAAGATGCGTTAATTACCCACTTTGCATTAATTTTCACTATCCTATTAATTATGGTTGATCATTGAAAACAAACAATAATCTCTCTCCTCTCGTAAAAAAAAAGTATTAATAATCTCCCTCCTATTTATTTTTGAATTCGCCTACCTATAATCCCTCTCTTCCCCATTTTTTTTTAATGATTCTTAATTAGTTCATACTTTTTTTTTGCCTCTCTCTCTTCGGAGAAAGACTATTTGCTGCAACACAAGTTTAAAGTGTTTTTTTCTTTCAAAAGATGTGAATCCTTGAAATTGTTTTTCATAAAAATGTTTAATACTCTAGTATTTGATCATCACGGTAGTAAACGATAGTCATATACTAGTATAGTACTAACTCTGCCATTTTTTTCTGGACAATAAGTCCCATTTCTGTCACAGTGTCCTCAATCCTCTGAATCAGAAATGTAGCTGAAAGGTTGGGATGTAAATCTTATTTTCCTCTCAAAGACATCCTTGAACTCAAAGCATAGTGTGAATATAAATGAGCGAAGTTTTAGGAGGTGGTGATTCTCAAAAAACAAGAAAATATCTTAACGTATGAGCGAAATGAACTCAAATGTAGCGCATGCTAAGTGCTAAGTCACAACTTTTGAAGGAACAAAGAAATACAACTTTTCAATGAAAAAAGAAATTTGAACTTTTGTTGATAGTATTTGGAAGAGAGAGGCTTAAAAAAGTACGAATTAATTAAGAATCGTTATTTTTTTTGGGAGAGAGAGATTATAGGAAAGTGAATTCATAAATAAATAGGAGAGTGATTATTGTTTGTTTTCAATTATCAATCATAGTTAATATGATAGTGAAAATTAATGCAAAATGGGTAATTAATATATCTTAACATGTGCAATCTTTGACAGGATAGAAAAACCCATTTTATTAAGGGATGTTTCCAAAAAGTTATTATGATGTGAAGCGGTTGGGGTCGAAACTGGGGTTGGGAGCTAGGAGGATTGATTGTTGTCCGAACGGGTGCATGCTTTATTATGGAAGTGATTCGGGCACAAATGATAGCGAACTGGAAGAATGTAAATTTTGTCAGACACCCAGGTACCGTGTCCAAAATAGTGACGTAGTAAGAAGAAACTTGTTCTTGCGAAGGCAATGTTCTATCTGCCAATAATTCCAAGGTTGAAGAAAATGTTTGCATCAATGCAAACTACGGGACAGATGAGGTGACATTATGAAAATAGAAGAAGTATGGGTGTTTTTCGCCATCCTTCTAATGGTGAAGCCTGGAAGCACTTTGGTCAGGTGCACCCTGAGTTTACATCAGATCCTTGCAATGTACAACTTGGGTTGTGCTCAGATGGTTATACCCTTACATTCAAGCGTCAGCCTCTATTCATGTTGTCCAGTAATTGTTACACCCTACAATCTTCCTCCCGAGATGTGCATGTCAAAACCGTATATGTCTCTGACTTGTCTCATACCGGGCCCATCTAATCTAAAGGCTGGGGTTGATGTATATTTGCAGCATCTGATCGATGATATGAAGAAGTTGTGGGTTGGTGTGTTGATGTATGACGTTTCAAAGAAGCGAAACTTTATGATGAGTGCGGCACCGATGTGGACTATCAATGATTTTATTGCATGGGGCATGCTCTCTGGTTAGGGGACTCACGGTAAATTGGCGTGCTCGTGTTGCATGGAACATGGAAATGCTTTTACCATAAGATATGTTGTTTATGCCAACTCCTGGCATGACGCCACATCCGGACCCGGCCATTCCATCCTCATCAACCGTGCCCCAGTACGATCATGGCACATCATCATGTGTGCAACAGTCGACCGCGCTGGAGGCCGTGCCGAAGTGGGCCAGGATTCCGGCACCTGAGGGGCGACTATGGATCCGGCATGTTGGTGGAGTGTAAGTTTTTTTTAATTTTATGTTTTATAACAAGTACTATTTTTGTTATTATTCAATAAATTTGTTGTTTGTCTCATATTGTTGTTTTTTTAAAATTATAAACCGTTCAGGTTTATCCCATCGAAAGTGGGATCGAGGAATGTTATGTTCTCCATCATGCAGCAGTATCG
Source organism: Sophora flavescens (assembly GCA_030762895.1). Classification (NCBI taxonomy): domain Eukaryota; kingdom Viridiplantae; phylum Streptophyta; class Magnoliopsida; order Fabales; family Fabaceae; genus Sophora; species Sophora flavescens. The sequence continues at coordinate 81,842,001 of CM061067.1, forward strand.
TCACTTCTGGCCATCATGTGGGAAGATACCGTTGGACGATAGAGATCGTAGCTTTAGACGATTTGAGGTAAGATGTTTATTATTTCTTGTAATTTTACCTCCAAAATGTTCTAAAAATTATCAATGACTAAAACTAGTGCTTCTCAAAAAAAAAAAAATCTTCTTCCCTTCACTAATACGGTTGCACTGCCAAAGAAAAGAAACCATCTCAATCCTCTCCCTCTCCAAGCTCACTGTGCGGCCTCCCTAAGTTCATTGTGCGGCGTTTCTAAGGAACATGAGGCACCAATTCTAAGTTGCACGGTGAATAAAGTATATATATATATATATATATATATATATATATATATATATATAGACACACACACAAACTCTGCGTGAAACACAGCGGGTTTTTTTTTCTTACTTTTTATTTTATTTTCTTTTTTCTTTTTCTTTTCTCTTCTTTTTTTAATATTATTTCAAAACAATTCTAATAAATTTTATATTAACAAATCCTTTACACTAAACCTCTAAATTATATTTTATTTGCACTATATTTTTTAATAACTTAATATTTTTTTGATCAAATTAATTATATTAAAATTTAGGAAGTTACATTTTTATGATTTAGTTACATTTAAATCTAAATCTAGCTCATATTCTACACCTAACATTTATTTAATTTTACCAAATAAGCAAAAGTAATATATACAAATTACCTTTTTTTTTATATCACCAAAGACCAACAATAAAAGGCTCTCCTACTCAATACAAATACGACTCAACCTTGTAAAGCATGAACCACTTCGCTTCCCTTTTCCTAGTTGTAACTTAGTAACCCTTCTCCTTCTCTGACATCTCCATTTTCTTGTTCCAATTCCAAATTCTCTTTCTTCACCCTCTTCCCCTCTACCAACCCGCCAAATTAAAAAGTAAAAGCTAAAAAAGTCTCATCTTTCTATCCATTGGTTTTGATTCATCCTTCTTTTTCATAATATCCCTCTTCGATTTCTAGTTCCAAGATTCAAACTTTGCCTCCGTTACTCAATTCTCTTTCTCTATATCTGACCCGTTACTCAAAAGAAAAAGTTATGTCTTTTTTTCCTTATCAAATGATTCATCCTCCATGGCTTTGATTACTTCAATTCCTCTTAATATCCACCATTTTTTTTGCATGGTCCCAAATACCTAGGGCTTCATAATCCTCCTTCATTTTCTCGAACGGCTAGGGCATGGTGGGCAACGATGATGCTTGCGCTCCATCTCGCCGAAGAATGTTTTAGCTCCGCCTCATGGTCTTCCTCCTGCTCTGCCACTGCCACTAACCCTTTCAGTGATGCAAATAGATATTTGGTTGATCTTGATTCTAGCATCGACAACACCACGACTAGAATCGGTACTTTTTTATATCACTACAGACCAACCATAAAAGGACCTCCTACTAACTGCAAGTATGACTCACCCTCGTAAAGCGTAAACCACTTTGCTTCCCTTTCCCTACTTTAACTTAATAACCCTTCTCCCTCTCTGTGATCTCCATTTTCTAGTTCCAATTCCAAATTCCCTTTCTTCTTCACCCTCTTCCCCTCTACCAACCCCCAAAAACAAAAGCAAAAGCTAAAAAAATCTCATTTTTCTATCCATTGACTTTGATTCCTCATTTTTCTCATAATATCCCTCTTCAATTCCCAGTTCCAAGATTCAAACTTTGTTTCCGCTACTCAATTTTCTTTCTCTATATGTGACCCATTTCTCAAAAAAAAAAAGAAGGTCTTTTTCCCTTATCAAATGTTTCATCCTCCATGGCTTTGATTTCTTGAATTCCTCTTAATCTCCACCATCTTTTTTTTTTTGCATAGTCCCAAATACCCAGGGCTTAATAATCCTCCTTAATTTTCTCGAACGATTAGGGGATGGTGGGAAACTATAACGCTTGTGGTCCATGTCGCTGGATAATGTTATGGCGCTCAGCCTCATGGTCTTCTTCCCACTCCGCCAATGCTACTAACCCTTCAGGTGAGGCAGAGAGATATTTGGCCGATCCTGATTTCGGCATCATCAACACCAACGGTCGGAACAACGATGCCCCCCACTAACGCATCGATCAAAGATAAATATCATGTCCCAATCTTGCCTTCTGGCACTGCAACCGCTCTGTGTTGCTAGTCGGAGCTTGGAAAAAGGGTCGAATGTGAGCTATGATGATATTGGCGAGTGGCCGCAATCTCCTACCACCCTACATCACAATATTGTATATGCTTACTAAATACATTTTATAATTTATATACTCGATAAGAATTTGAGGTACTACTTCAGTTCAATTATATAAAATAATAGAGAAATTGTGCAACAACGAAAAAGTTTGGATCTAATGGCCTTGAAACGGCCTAACAAGGAATTGAAGGACATACTTGTAGACCGTACATCATCACGCAATGCAGGTATGTCATTTGTTTTTGTTGTTTTAATTTTAGGTACAAAATTGGTGGTTGCCTCCTCTTCAAAAGTTTTAAGCAAACTAAAATTATCAGATTCATCAAGCAATACAATTTTGAACCTACGTTTAAAACAACAAAACAAATTTTAATAGACAACTATAAACACGAGAAGGGGGGGGGGGGGGTTGAATTGTGTTTATCAGAATTTAAACAATGTTGAAATCTTTTCGCAAACAAAAAGGCTAGATTTGGACGAGTGGAAGAATACAGGATGGACGGGTGACTTTTACAAACACACCACTTGATAGATGTAAGAAAACTAAAACAGTTAAAGAGTTTAAGGAAAGTGAGATTGACACAGTTATTTATCCTAGTTCACTCTTCAAAGCAAAGAGCTACGTCCAGTCCTTGGCAGCACCAAGATTTATCCACTATAACTGATCAGGTTACAGACTCAAGTATTATTTGCACACCTAGCCTCTTTAGGCTCAAAGACAAGTATTCTTTGCACACCTAGCCTCTTCAGGCTCAAGACAAGTATTGTTTGCACACCTAGCCTCTTCAGGCTCAAGACAACTATTGTTTGCACACATAGTCTCTTCAGGCTCACTCAGGTTTGTTTGAGTGATTTGGTTTGTAATAAATATAACTTCTCACAGGCAGATCTTTCACTAACACTAAGAGAGTGATTTAAATGTAAAGCTTAGGAAAGTCTGCGTAATAACTTCAAATAATTGAAGAATACAGAATGAAAGAATGAAGAAATTTATGCGCAGAGTAATGGCTTTTTAATGCAATGTGTATTCTCTTCTTCTTCATCTTCAATGACTTCTGTATTTATGGTCTTCAAGTATTTAGGATCCGTTAGAGACATTCCCTCAGATGTTGGCTTCAAGCAAAACTTCATTAAATACAATAGAGTCGTTCTAGGCAGCCATTAATGCAATAGAGTCATTCTCGGTAGCCATTAATGCAATAGAGTCATTCTGGGCAGCCATTAATACAATAGAGTCATTCTGGGCAGCCATTAATTCAATAGGAACGTTGGTTGTACTCTAACATGAAGGATCATGACTTTATGCATCGTGCTACAGCCATATCAGAGTTGTGCAGAGAGTTTTTTGTACTTTGCTGAGTACACTTCCTTTTTTCGTGTAAGGACCAGAGGTACTAGGGAATAAAGCCTGTTAGAAGCATTCTTTAACTGGTCTTTGGTTCTGATTATCCAAGGTTGCTTGAGAGAGTAACTTCTGACTTTTCTTGATAAGCGTGAAACTGAGTAGAAGAGAAGGCTTCAAGTCTCTTTCTTGTTCTTGAAATATGATTATGATAATCCTTATAGAATTCGTCATAAGATAAGTGCTTCCATCTTGAAAATAATCGCGTCTATCTAGCCATTTAATATTTTTCATTCGGGCTAGTGGACTAGCTCCATATTAAGGACTTAGCAAGGACTAGCTCCATATTAAGGACTTAGCAAGTCCAAAGACTAGTGTGGACGAGAGCTTCTGTCACCTTTAGTGGACGAGCACTTCTGTTACTCTAGTGGACGAGAGCCTCTATTACTCTAGTGGATGAGAGCCTATGTTACTTTAGTGGACAAGAGCCTCTGTTACTTTAGTGGACGAGCTCCATTTGCCATGTCTTTGGATGAATACTCCTTTAACTGGTTGAACGTAACCTAGTAGACGAGCTCCATATGCCATGTCATTGGATGAGCCATTCTGATACCTTAATGGACGAGCTCCAAATGACGCGTTATTGGACGAGCCATTCTGATAGCTTAATGGACGAGCTCCAAATGCCACGTCATTTGACGAGCCATTCTGATACCTTAATGGATGCACGTTTTTGTGACTCCAGTAGACGCTGGCTTTCATCACTTTAGTGGACACTGGCTTTCACTTTAGTGGACGCAAGTTTTTATCTCTTGCGTTTTGGACGTGCGCTTCAATCACTACAGTGTTGGACGTTTGTTTTAATCACTACTGTGTTGGATGTTTGTTTTAATCACTACAGTGTTGGACGTTTGTTTTAATCACTACAGTGTTGGACGGATGATTCTTTTATTTAATCTGAACACTCGATAGACAGGTTAGCAACCAATATGAAGGTTAATTAAATCATTAACCAATGTTTAGTTCTCATCAAAACTTAGGGAAATACACATCAGACATTTTAGAAACAATCTCCCCCTTTTTGATGATGACAAACATTGTGATGATTTAATGAACCTCAGAAAATATCAACAAAGAAAATAGCATATATCAGACAGGTTGAAATTTTCTTAAGCGAACAGGTCATATCATATTCATTCCCCCATTCTCCTATAACATATTTATATCACAAATCTCAATTTCTCCTATTCTCCCCCTTTTGTCAACATCAAAAAGGGTTATCAAGTTTTATATATGAGATATGTTAAGGGCAAGATAACATGTTAAGAAAGTCATAGTAATGCAGCAAGCATATTAGACATACTCCACTTAAACTATTGTATCAATACTCCCCCTGAACTAATGCTTAGTTAAAATAACATGTATATAGGAGTAATGACAGATTTAGCACAGATAGCTTAACATTCAAACACGTCATTCAACAATGCAATGCATGTTTAGATTATCTCTAATAAATAAAAACCTTTCTTCTGCGAGGGGTTTACTGAAAATATCAGCCCATTGATTTTCAGTTTTAACAAACTTAATATCAAAGATGCCTTTTTGAACATAATCCCTAATGAAATGATGTTTGATTTCAATATGCTTAGCCTTAGAATACTGAATTGGATTTTTAGTTAAGCATATAGCACTCGAATTATCACACCATACAGATATGTCATGTTCATAAATAGAGTAATCCTCAAGTTGATGTTTTACCCATAAGAGTTGAGAGCAGCAACTAGCAGCAGAGATATATTCTGCTTCAGCAGTAGACAGGGCAATGGTTGTCTGCCTCTTGCTTGACCATAAGACTAAACTTGCTCCAATGAAGTGACATCCTCCACTGGTGCTTTTTCTTTCTATTCCGTCTCCAGCAAAATCAGCATCACAATATCCCACTAACCTGTATTCTTTTGATCTTAAATACAGCATACCAAGATTAGTAGTTCCAAGCAAATATCTAAATATTCTTTTAACAGCCTTAAGATGAGATTCTCTAGGATCAGATTGGAATCTAGCACACATACAGACACTAAATTGAATGTCAGGTCTGCTTGAAGTTAAGTACATTAGAGAGCCAATCATACCTCTGTAGCCAGTTTGATCTACCTTTTTACCTTCATCATCTTTGCTTAGTTTTGTATTGGGTTGCATAGGGGTTTTCACGAGCTTTGCATTTTCCATTTTGTATTTCTTGAGTATATCCTTGGTATATTTTTGTTGATGAATGTAAATTCCATCACTTGTATGCTTGATTTGTAATCCAAGGAAGAACTTCAATTCTCCCATCATGCTCATCTCAAATTCAGCTTGCATTAGATTTGAAAATTCCTTTCACAACCTTTCATTAGTTGCTTCCAAAAATAATATCATCAACATATATTTGAACTATAATAAAGTTCTCTTTAGAGAATTTTTTGAACAGAGTAGCGTCTACTTGTCCTCTAGTAAAAACATTATGCATGAGAAAAGAACTGAGTCTATCATACCATGCTCTAGGTGCTTGTTTCAAACCATATAATGCCTTTTTAAGTTTGAAAACGTGATCTTGTTTATCAGTATCGTCAAAACCAGGGGGTTGTTTATCATACACTTCTTCAATTATACCATTTAGAAAAGTACTTTTTACATCCATTTGAAACAGGGTAATTTGGTGTTGTGCAGCATATGACATTAAAATGCGTATGGCTTCTATTCTAGCTACAGGTGCTAAGGTTTCAGTATAATCAATACCTTCTTGTTGGTTATAGCCTTGAGCTACTAACCTTGCTTTATTTCTGACAACTTTACCATCTTCATCTAATTTGTTTCTGAAGACCCATCTTGTTCCAATAACCGTCTTGTTTTTAGGCTTAGAGACAAGAGTCCAGACATCATTTCTGGTGAACTGGTTAAGTTCTTCTTGCATAGCAAGAATCCAGCTTTCATCCTCAAGAGCTTCTTCAATACGTTTAGGCTCCAAATCTAAAATAAAGGCCACATTGCTTGATTCTCTTAATGTGGATCTGGTTCTTACTCCTTCAGAAGGATTTCCAATAATAAGATCCTTAGGATGATGAGTGTTGAACTTCCAATCCCTTTTGATATCATCATGAAGATCTTGACTTGTCCGATGACTCGTTTGTTCCACTTGTCTTTCAGCCTCAGGCACATGTTCTATTTTGGTTAGATTGGGTTGTTGACTTTATGGCTTGTTTATATCAAGACCTGCAAGATCATCTTCTAGATCTGATAGTTATTTATCAGTCTTTAATCCATCATTGAATTTAACATGAGCAGATTCTTCAATAATACAAGTTCTTGAATTGTATACTCTAAAAGCCTTCGACTTTTTCAGAATAACCTACGAAAACACCTTTATCTACCTTAGAATCAAACTTTCCAAGATTATCTCTGGTATTCAGAATAAAAAATTCACATCCAAAAGCATGAAAATAAGATATGTTGGGGCTTTTTCCTTTCCACAATTCATAAGGAGTCCTTTTTAGAAAAGGCCTAATAAGTATTCTGTTTTGTACATAACAAATAGTGTTTACAACTTCTGCCCAGAAGTACTTAGGGAGATTATTTTCATTGAGCATAGATCTAGCCATCTCTTGCAGAGATTTGTTCTTTCTCTCAACCACTCCATTTTGCTGTGGAGTTCTAGGTGCGGAGAAATTGTGAGAGATTCCATTCTCCTCACGTAATCTGTCTAAATCGCTCATTTTCAAATTCTCCCCATGATCACTTCTAAGGGTAGAAATACGAAAACCCCTGCTCATTTTGTACTCTTTTGCAGAATCATCGAGAAAGCCTTAAAAGACTCATCCTTGTGTGTTAGGAAGAGTACCCATGTGTATCTAGAATAGTCATCAACTATGACAAATCCATATTTTCTTCCAGCCAGGCTGGCAACACTAACTGGTCCAAACAGATCCATGTGTAACAACTGAAGAGGTCTAGAGGTTGATACTTGGTTTTTAGATTTGAAACTTGATTTTATCTATTTACCTCTCTGACATGCATCACACAAGACATCTTTCTTGAAGCTAATATCAGGCAATCCTCTCACGAGATTATTCCTTTTTAATTCAGAAATTAGTTTCATACTAGCATGTCCTAGTTTCTTATGCCATAACCATCTCTCATCCTCTTTAGACATCAGACAGGTTACACTTTGATCTGAGAGATCAGACAGTTCAATCTTATAAAGATTTTGTTGCCTTTTGGCTAAAAAGATGGTTTTGTCGCAACAGTCTTTAACTATGCATACATCCTTGGTAAAGGAAACATCAAAACCACTATCACATAATTGATTTATGCTAAGCAAATTGTGTCTTAATTCTTTAACCATAAGAACATTAGATATAGAGGGAAGAGGGGGTTTACCACCAATAGTACCAATTCCAATAACTTTCCCTTTCTGATTCCCTTCGAAGGCAACGTGTCCTCCTTTCTTAAGTTGGAGGTCTAGGAACATAGACCTTTCTCCTGTCATATGACGCGAGCAACCACTGTCCAGGTACCAGCAATGGTGTTTTCTTTGTCCTGTTGAGGACATCTGCAACAAAATTTATTTGATCTTTAGGTACCCATATTTTTCTGGGTCCTTTTCTGTTAGTTCTAGGAGCCTGTAAAGACTTCATTCTCTTCTTATGGATACACTTAGACATAACATGCCTAGTTTTTCCACAGAAGTTACAAATAGGTGTTGATTTGGTTACAGTTGACTTAACAGATACTGTAGGAGCTTTAGTTGATACTTTATGATGTGTCTGATGGACATATCCAATACCTTCTTTGTTAAGAGAGTGCTTCTGACTGCCAAGTAGCTTAGTCAGATTGTCTCTACCATTAACAAAATTGGCAAGATCAGAAGTGAGCTCTTCCACTTTCTATTGAAGTTTTTCAACTTCTTTAGATGGTGATGTTTCACTTGAGATCTTAGCTTCATTAGACTTTTCAGTCTTTAGCTCACTGTTCTCTTTAGCCAGCTTCTCGCACTCTTGAGATTTATGTTTATGCTCACTGGTGAGCTTTACATACTCTCTCTTGAGGGATTTGAAGGCTTTAGATAACCAGTTGGATTCCTCCATCAACTCCTCATAGGCATCAAGTAATTCATCATAGTCAGGATGTACCTCATCATCAGAGTCTGAGTCAGTGTTGGCCATCAAATAGAGATTGGCTTCTTCCTCTGTTTCTTCATCAGAAGATGTTGATTCTAGATCCTCCCAAGTAGCCATCATTCCTTTCTTCTTCTTCTTGAAGAATTTCTTAAAAGGGGCCTTCTTGAGTTGAGGACATTCAGCCTTGAAGTGACCGAGCTTCTTGCACTCATAGCAAACAATTGGACTTTTGTCTGTTGAGGTGGATTCTTTGAAGTTATTGTCCTTGTTGAACCTTCTTAATGGCCTATCCCTCTTGAACTTCTTTTTCTGTAGGAGAATCTTTATCTTCCTGGTCAGGAGAGACAATTCTTCTTCACTCTCAGAATCCTCGAGTTCTGATAGGTCAGTATCACTAGATGACTCATCTGCCTTCAGAGCCTTGGAAACTTTTGCTGACTTTTGATCAGCTTTCAGAGCAATTGACTTGCCCTTCTTTGGTGCAACTTCATCTCCAAGTTCTTGCTCATGAACAGTGAGTGTTCCAAGAAGTTCATCCATAGTCAAGGTAGTGAGATCCTTGGCTTGAGAGCTAGCAGTGACCTAAGGTCTCCACTGTTTAGGTAGACTTCTCAGAATCTTTCCAACCTTCTCAGCATTGGTATAGACTTTGCCAAGAGATTTTAAACTATTGATTATAGTTTGAAATCTTCCTATCATTTGAGCAACAGATTCTCCTTCCTCCATGACGAACAGTTCATACTTTCTGACAAGTATGGCAATCTTTGACTCTTTGACTTTGGTTGTTCCTTCATGTGTGACAGCTAAAGTGTCCCATATTTCTTTGGCAGAGTCACAAGCACATACCTTCTCAAACTCCTCCGGACTAAGAGCACAAATGATGTTATATCTAGCTTTGTGGTTCAGCTCCCATTTTGTCTTTTATGCAGCAGTCCACTTAGCTTTTGGTTTGTCAGTGTTATCATCATTCTTGGGAATGAATGGACCATCTGTAATGACATCCCAAAGATCAGAGTTTGTAGATAGAATGAACCATTGACATCTATCTTTCCAATAGTTGTAGTTTTCTCCATTGAAGTAAGGAGGTCTGGTTAGGGAAGCTCCTTCAGTCTGATGACTTCCACTTGAACTAGCCCCAGCAGTCATGTCTATTCTTCAGGACCTTTTACCTCTACACTGTTAGATACTCAACCCAGAGGCTGAGCTCTGATACCAACTGAAATAGACAACTATAAACACGAGAAGGGGGGTTGAATTGTATTTATCAGAATTTAAGCAAAGTTGAAATCTTTTCGCAAACAAAAAGGCTAGATTTGGACGAGTGGAAGAATACAGGATGGACGGGTGACCTTTGCAAACACACCACTTAGTAGACATAAGAAATCTAAAGCAATTAAAGAGTTTAAGGAAAGAGAGATTGACACAGTTATTTATCCTGGTTCACTCTTCAAAGCAAAGAGCTACGTCCAGTCCTTGGCAGCACCAAGATTTATCCACTATAACTGATCAGGTTATAGACTCAAGTATTATTTGCACACCTAACCTCTTCAGGCTCAAAGACAAGTATTCTTTACACACCTAGCCTCTTCAGGCTCAAGACAAGTATTGTTTGCACACCTAGCCTCTTTAGGCTCAAGACAACTATTGTTTGCACACCTAGCCTCTTCAGGCTCACTCAGGTTTGTTTGATTGATTTGGTTTGTAATAAATACAACTTCTCACAGGCAGATCTTTCACTAACACTCAAAGAGTGATTTAAATGTAAAGCTTAGGAAAGTCTGCGTAATAACTTCAAATGATTGAAGAATACAGAATAAAAGAATGCAGAAATTGATGCGCAGAGTAATGGCTTTTTAATGCAATGTGTATTCTCTTCTTCTTCATCTTCAATGACTTCTGTATTTATGGTCTTCAAGTATTTAGGATCCGTTAGAGACATTCCCCCAGATGTTGGCTTCAAGCAGAACTTCATTAAATGCAATAGAGTTGTTCTGGGAAGCCATTAATGCAATAGAGTCGTTCTGGGCAGCCATTAATGTAATAGGAACGTTGGTTATACTCTAACATGAAGGATCATGGATTTATGCATCGTGATACAGCCATATCAGAGTTGTGCAGAGAGTTTTTTGTACTTTGCTGAGTACACTTCCTTTTTTCGTGTAAGGACCAGAGGTACTAGGGAATAAAGCATGTTGGAAGCATTCTTTAACTGGTCTTTGGTTTTGATTATCCAAGGTTGCTTGAGAGAGTAACTTTTAACTTTTCTTGATAAGCGTGAAACTGAGTAGAAGAGAAGGCTCCAAGTCCCTTTCTGGTTCTTGAAATACGATCCTGATAATCCTTATAGAATTCGTGTTCAAAAGATAAGTGCTTCCATCTTGAAAATAATCGCGTCTATCTAGCCATTTAAGATATTTCATTCGGGCTAGTAGACGAGCTCCATATTAAGGACTTAGCAAGTCCAAAGACTTGTGTGGACGAGCGCTTCTGTCACCTTTAATGGATGAGCACTTCTGTTATTCTAGTGGACGAGAGCCTCTGTTACTCTAGTGGACGAGATCCTCTGTTACTTTAGTGGGCGAGAGCCTCTGTTACTTTAGTGGACGAGAGCCTCTGTTACTTTAGTGGATGAGATCCATTTGCCACGTCATTGGATGGATACTCCTTTAACTGGTTGAACGTAACCTAGTAGACGAGCTCCATATTCCACGTCATTGGACGAGCCATTCTGATACCTTAATGGACGAGCTCCAAATGCCACGTTATTGGACGAGCCATTCTGATACCTTAATGGACGAGCTCCAAATGCCACGTCATTGGACGAGCCATTCTGATACCTTAAAGGACGTACAGTTTTGTTACTCCAGTGGACGCTGGCTTTCATCACTTTAGTGGATGCTGGCTTTCACTTTAGTGGACGCAAGTTTCTATCTCTTGCGTTTTGGACGTGCGCTTCAATCACTACAGTGCTGGACATTTGTTTTAATCACTACAATGTTGGACGTTTGTTTTAATCACTACAGTGTTCGACGGATGATTCTCTTATTTAATCTTCACACTCGATAGACAGGTTAGCAACCAAGATGAAGGTTAATTAAATCATTAACCAATGTCCAGTTCTCATCAAAACTTAGGGAAATGCAAATCAGACATTTTAGAGACTTAACACAAATCATATACCAGCATGGCATTGTGATGTACGGTCTGCAAGTATGTCCTTTAGCTCCTTGTTCAGCCGTTTCAAAGCCATTAGATCCAAACTTTTTGTTGTTGCAAAATTTCAATATTATTTTATATAATTGAACTGAAGTAGTAGCTCAATTACTGAGTATATAGATTATAAAATAAATTTAGTAAGCATCCACAATAAATATCGACATAAATTGTTTTGGCTCTCTTAATCTAGCATTGAGGATTATTGCACTTTCTTTATGTGTCACCCCGTGTTGATGTAAAGCTTTGCCAAGGGATCTTCGAATTCCTTTGAATTTTCTATTGCTTAATATCCTCAGCATTTTGTACTATATAGATCACGATTTTCAGATTTTAGTTTTGCTTTTCCTTTTGTCTCTTCCACCTTCTTAGTTTCATGCTAATAGGTTTATAAAAGTGAATCAGAAGTATTATAAGGAACTGATTTATATACTTCATTTGTCCTTGGTGGCTATTTCTGCTTGGTATCCACTTTTGCTTTTTTCCCGTTGAAAACAATAATATATTAGGGTATTTAATGAGTATTTCAATTGCTGCTGATAGTTTGCATATGCATAAAACAATATAATATATACGTCATAATGGTTTTAAATTGCAGTAGCGGTTACGTTGCGGTCATGATTGCGTTACAGTAGTTGCAACCGATGCATTCCCCAATAACGGTGTGATGTTGTTGCGGCGACTATCACAACCGATATGTTTCGACCACATAACATGACGCGGTCGACATTTTGAAACTTCTTTTGGGAATATCAATAAGTGGTGAGTTTTTTTAAGAAGTGACTTTTTTTTATAATTCGCAGGGAAGAAACCTTCAATATATTTCCAACAAAGCTCCTTCCACAAACTGTAGTTTATAAATGGTGAGTTTCCATATGTAAGTAGATTTATTGTGATATGAAACTCAAATGTCCGAGTTTCAAAATAAAAATTTACAAATAAATATTGTAGGTAGCATAAAGTCGGTAGCAGAAATTATAGTAGTTTCTCACATCCATAAAATGAAAAATAGGTTTGGCCCTTCTATATATAAGAAACCTCATCACCTATCTATCTCATTTTGATAAAAGGTTAAATATTCTAGTCATATAAGAATCTAAAATGATATTTAATTTGCATTGCTTGTTGGATTTACCCTTTTATTTGAAGATTTAGGATATGATATTTGTATACGTTTATAAATTTATCATTTTCTTTTCTTATGATAAGGTGGCTCTCCGTTTATCATTTTCCTTTAGTGGTTGGGAATAAACAAGGGTTTGTCTGCATTGTCCCAGTTGCAAAATTTCAGATGTCTGTTGAATAAACAAAGGGTTTCCAACTGCTCCTGAGACAAATTATTTTGCTAGAAAGGCTCCCGTTGGTCTAGGCTCATACTATGAGCAATAATGCTTATCTTACTTCATCTATAAGACTGTCACGTTCACATTTAAACTTTTTTGATAGTAACTGATGTTTATATTACTATGCCTAGCTTATTATTTGATGCTCAATTCCTTGACAACTGTGGTAAATGAATGTTAGAGCACTCTAGTGAACTGACAATATTCATATTGTAATATAACTTGTTGATGAGTTGAATAAATCATATCCAGTTTTACTTTTTTTGAGCACCATAAAGCAAATTATGGGGAACATATGGGAATGGGAGTTTAGGAAAGGGATGTTGGGGCAGCAATAATTCTTATCTTACTTCATTTGTTCGACTGTCACATTCACATTTAAACTTTGGGAAAGTAACTGATGTTTAAATTTCTATGCCAAGCTTATTATTTGATGCTCAACTCCTTGGCAGTTGTGTTAAATGAATGTTAGAGCACTCTAGTGAACTAACAATATTCATATTGTAATGTAACTTGTTGATGAGTTGAATAAATCATATCCATATTTACTTGTTTTTTTGTGTGTCACAAAGTAAATTATGGGGAACATATGGGAACGGGAGTTTAGGAAAGGGATGGTGGGACATCAATAATGCTTATCTTATTTCATTTGTCAGAGTGTCACATTCACATTAAACTTTGTGAAAGTAAATGATGTTTATATTACTATGCCTAGCTTATTATTTAATGCTCAACTCCTTGCCAGCTGTGGCAAATGAATGTTGGCGCACACTAGTGAACTAACAATATTCATATTGTAATGTGTTGATGATTTGAATAAATCATTTCCAGATTTACTTTGTGTGTGTGTGTCATAAAGCAAATTAAGGGGAACACATGGGAAGGGGAGTTTAGGAAAAGGATGGTGGGGCAGCAATAATGCTTATCTTACTTCATTTGTAAGACTATCACATTCACATTTATACTTTGTCAAAGTAATTGATGTTTTTATTACTATCCCTAACTTATTATTTGATACTTAACTCCTTGGCAGCTGTGGTAATTAAATGGATGTTAGAGCACTCTAGTGAACTAGCAATATTCATATTTTAATGTAACTTGTTGATGAGTTGAATAAATCATATCAAGATTTACTTCTTTTTTGTGTCATTAAGCAAATTATGGGGAACATATGGGAAGGGGAGTTTAGGAAAGGGATGGTGGGGCGGTTAATATGGACTTGTCAACGCTTGAGCTTGTTGGTATAGAAAGCTTTTTTTTTTCTCTCGCCATAACCCTGTAGGATACTTTTAACCCCACTAACACTTCGTTTGGATCTATAGAAGTGAGAAATAGAGAACTTGAGACGATGGAAGTGGCATAGAAAAGTGGAAGCTCCACTGTTTTGAATACCAGAAAATGAAGAGAGGAGAGAAAACGATCTAGTGGGACCCAGCAAAACAAAATCTTTCCAAGAGTGAAGAGATTATGCATGACTTTGAAAAAATTATCTACAATACCAAATTTACCCTTACAATTTCAACACAGATAAATTTATCATTATTTTATATAAGAATAAATATTTCTTTATACAAAAATTTAACTTTTCTTTCTCTCATACCTCTTTTTTTTTCTCTCAATCCAAACAATCTAAAAATCTACTTATTATCTACTCATTTTCTCTTCTCTCCTACTTCTTTCTTCCCTACTTCTTCTCATAGCCAAACATACCATAAGGACCCAAGGATGTCTTTAACAATGTCTTGAAAATCAGACCGATCAATAAACTGGTGACTGGTGAAGATACTAGTTCAAGGTTCACATGGTTAAATCGGTTGCACAGGTTAAGATGCATTAATTACCCACTTTGCATTAATTTTCACTATCCTATTAATTATGATTGATCATTGAAAACAAACAATAATCTCTCTCCTTTCGTCAAAAAAATAAATAAATTAATAATCTCCCTCCTATTTATTTATGAATTCACCTTCCTATAATCCCTCTCTTCCCCAATTTTTTTAATGATTCTTAATTAGTTCATACTTTTTTTTGCCTCTCCCTCTTCGGAGAAAGACTATTTACTGCAATAAAAGTTTAAAGTGTTTTTTTCTTTCAAAAGTTGTGAATCCTTGAATTTTTTTTTTCATAAAAATGTTTACTCTAGTATTTGATCATCACGGTAGTAAACGATAGTGATGTACTAGTATAGTACTAACTCTGCCATTTTTTTCTGGACAATAAGTCCCATTTCTGTCAGTGTCCTCAATCCTCTCAATCAGATATGTAGCTGAAAGGTTGGGATGTAAATCTTATTTTCCTCTCAAAGACATCCTTGAACTCAAAGCATAGTGTGCATATAAATGAGCGAAGTTTTAGGAGGTGGTGAGCGTCAAAAAACAAGAAAATATCTTAATGTATGAGCGAAATGAACTCAAATGTAGCGCATGCTAAGTGCTAAGTCACAGCTCTTGAAGGAACAAAGAAATACAACTTTTCAATGAAAAAATAAATTTGAACTTTTGTTGATAGTATTTGGAAGAGAGAGACTTAAAAAAGTACGAATTAATTAAGAATCATTAATTTTTTTTTGGGAAAGAGAGATTATAGGAAAGTGATTTCATAAATAAATAGGAGAGTGATTATTGTTTGTTTTCAATGATCAATCATAGTTAATATGATAGTGAAAATTAATTCAAAATGGGTAATTAATATATCTTAACATGTGCAATCTTTGATAGGATAGAAAAACCCATTTTATTAAGGGATGTTTCCAAAAAGTTATTATGATGTGAAGCAGTTGGTGTCGAAACTGGGGTTGGGAGCTAGGAGGATTGATTGTTTTCCGAACGGGTGCATGCTTTATTATGACAGTGATTCAGGCACAAATGATAGCGCACTTGAAGAATGTAAATTTTGTCAGACACCTAGGTACCGTGTCCAAAATAGTGACCATAGTAAGAACAAACCTGTTCCTGCAAAGGCAATGTTCTATCTGCCAATAATTCCAAGGTTGCAAAGAATGTTTGCATCAATGCAAACTACGGGACAGATGAGGTAACATTATGAAAATAGAAAAAGTATGGGTGTTTTTCGCCACCCTTCTAATGGTGAAGCCTGGAGGCACTTTGATAAGGTACACCCTGAGTTTACATCAGATCCTTGCAATGTACGACTTGGGTTGTGCTCAGATGGTTATACCCTTACATTCAAGCGTCAGCCTCGCCATATTCATGTTGGCCAGTAATTGTTACACCCTACAATCTTCCTCCCGAGATGTGCATGTCAAAACCGTATGTTTCTGACTTGTCTCATACCGGGCCCATCTAATCTAAAGGCTGGGATTGATGTGTATTTGTAGCATCTGATCGATGATATGAAGAAGTTGTGGTTGGTGTGTTGATGTATGAAGTTTCAAATAAGCGAAACTTTATGATGAGGGCGGCACCGATGTGGATTATCAATGATTTTCCTGCATGGGGCATGCTCTCTAGTTAGGGGACTCACGGTAAATTGGCGTGCCCGTATTGCATGGAACATGGAAATGCTTTTACCATAAGATATGTCGTTTATTGCATGGAAATTGGAGTGTAAGTATTTTTTTTAATTTAATGTTTTATAACAAATACTATTTTTGTTATTATTCAATAAATTTGTTGTTTGTCATATTGTTGATTTTTTAAAATTATAAACTTTTCAGGTTTATCTCATCAAAAGTGGATCGAGGAATGTTACGTTCTCCATCATGCATCAGTATCGTCGCTTCTGGCCATCATGGGGGAAGATACCGCTGGACGATATAGATCATATCTTTAGACGATTTGGGGTAAGATGTTTCTTATTTCTTGTAATTTTACCTGCAAAATGCTCTGAAAATTATCTATGACAAAAGCTAGTGCTTCTCAAAAAAAACTTCTTCCCTTCATTGATACGGTTGCACTACCAAAGAAAAGAAACGCGTCTCAGGAACCTCTCCCTCTCCTAGCTCATTGTGCGGTCTCCCTAAGTTCATTGTGTGACGCTTCTAAGGAACATGCGGCACCAATTCTAACTTGCACGGTGAATAAAGTATATATATATATATATATATATATATATATATATATATATATATATATATATATATATATAGACACACACACACTCTCTGCGTGAAACACATTGGTTTTCTTTATTTTTTTTTATTTTATTCCTTTTCTTTTCTTTTCCTTTTTTTATTATTTCAAAACAACTCTAATTAATTTTATATTAACAAATCCTTTACACTTAACCTCTTAATTATATTTTATTTGCACTATATTTTTTAATAACTTAATATATTTTTTTATCAAATTAATTCTATTAAAATTTTAGGAAGTTACATTTAAATTTAAATCTAGCTCATATTCTGCACTTACCATTTATTTAATTTTACCAAATAAGCAAAAGTAAAATATACAAGTTACCTTTTTTTTTTTTTATATCACCAAAGACCAACAATAAAAGGCTCTTATACTCAATACAAATACGACTCAACCCCTTAAAGCGTAAACCACTTCGTTTCCTTTTTTCCTTGTTGTAACTTAGTAACCCTTCTCTCTCTCTCTCTGATATCTCCATTTTCTAGTTCCAATTCCAAATTCTCTTTCTTCTTCCCCCTCCTCCCCTCTACCAACCCCCCCAAAACAAAAACAAAAGCTAAAAAAATCTCACCCTTTTATCCATTGGTTTTGATTCATCCTTATTTCTCATTATATCCCTCTTTCAAGTTCCAAGATTCAAACTTTGTCTCAGTTACTCAACTCTCTTTCTCTCTATGTGACCTATTTCTCAAAAAAAAAGTTATGTCTTTTTTCCTTATCAAATGCTTCATCCTCCATGGCTTTGATTACTTAAATTCCTCTTAATATCCACCATTTTTTTTTGCATAGTCCCAAAAACCTAGGGCTTCATAATCCTCCTTCATTTTCCCAAACGACTAGGACATGGGGGGCAACGACGATACTCGCGCTCCATCTCACCGAAGAGTGTTTTAGCTCCGCCTCATGGTTTCCCCCCTGCTCTGCTACCGCCCCTAACCCTTCCGGTGATTCAGAGAGATATTTGGTTGATCTCAATTCCAGCGTCGGCAACACCACGACCAGAATCGGTAATTTTTTTATATCACTACAGACCAATCATAAAAGGCCATCCTACTAAATACAAGTACGACTCACCCTCGTAAAGCGTAAACCACTTTGCTTCTTTTTTCCCTACTTTAACTTAATAACCTTTCTCCCTCTCTGTGATCTCCATTTTCTAGTTCCAATTCCAAATTCCCTTTCTTCTTCACCCTCTTCCCCTCTACGAACCCCCAAAAACAAAAGCAAAAGCTAAAAAAAATCTCATCTTTCAATCCATCGGCTTTGATTCCTCCATTTTTCTCATCATATCCCTCTTCAATTCCCAGTTCCAAGATTCAAACTTTGTTCCCGTTACTAATTTTATTTCTCTATATGTGACCCATTTCTCAAAAAAAAGAAGAAGCTCTTTTTCCCTTATCAAATGCTTCATCCTCCATGGCTTTGATTTCTTGAATTCCTCATAATCTCTACCATTTTTTTGCATAGTCCCAATTACATAGGGCTTAATGATCCTCCTTAATTTTCCCGAACGACTAAGGGATGGTGGGCAACTACGTTCCTTGTGTTCCATGTTGCCGGATAATGTTCTGGCGTTCCGCCTCATGGTCATCTTCCCACTCCGCCAATGCTACTAACCCTTCCGGTGAAGCAGAGAGACCTTTGACCTATCCCGATTTCGGTGTCAACAACACCAACAACCAGAATGATGGTTCCCCCCACTAACACCTCGATCGAAGATAAATTTCAAGTCTCGATCTTGCCTTCCACCGCTGCAGCCGCTCTTTGTTGCTCATTGAAGCTTGGAAAAATGGTCGAATGTGAGCTATGATGATATCGGCGAGTGGCCGCAATCTCCTACCACCCTACATCACAATATTGTATATGCTTACTAAATATATTTTATAATTTATATACTCGATAAGAATTTGAGGTACTACTTCAGTTCAATTATATAAAATAATAGAGAAATTGTGCAACAACGAAAAAGTTTGGATCTAATGGCCTTGAAACGGCCTAACAAGGAACTGAAGGACATACTTGTAGACCGTACATCATCATGCAATGCAGGTATGTCATTTATTTTTGTTGTTTTAATTTTAGGTACAAAATTGCTGGTTGCCTCCTCTTCAAAAGTTTTAAGCAAACTAAAGTTATCAGATTCATCAAGCAATACAATTTTGTACCTACGTTTAAAAGAACAAAACAAATCATATACCAGCATGGCATTGTGATGTACGGTCTGCAAGTATGTCCTTTAGCTCCTTGTTCAGCCGTTTCAATGCCATTAGATCCAAACTTTTTGTTGTTGCAAAATTTCAATATTATTTTATATAATTGAACTGAAGTAGTAGCTCAATTACTGAGTATATAGATTATAAAATAAATTTAGTAAGCATCCACAATAAATATCGACATAAATTGTTTGGGCTCTCTTAATCTAGCATTGAGGATTATTGCACTTTCTTTATGTGTCACCCTGTGTTGATGTAAAGCTTTGCCAAAATGAGAGGTGAGGGATCTTCAAATTCCTTTGAATTTTTTGTTGCTTAATATCCTCAGCATTTTTTACTATATAGATCACGATTTTCAGATTTTAGTTTTGCTTTTCCTTTTGTCTCTTCCACCTTCTTAGTTTCATGCTAATAGGTTTATAAAAGTGAATTAGAAGCATATGTTTCATTAGGTTATTCTTGTGACTATCAAGTATCAATGATAATCTATTTTATGAGTATTTTCTTGATCTATCATAGGCATAAGTGTGATGGCTGAAGTGGATGTTCCTGGTCATGCAGAATAGTGGTAAAGCACATGCGTTGGTCATGTTTTTGCCCTAGTGTTATTGCCTTATAATATGATAATAATTGGCTTTATTATTATTACATAATGAGATGCAGGGAACTTCTTTTACCATAACAGTTTAATATAGTTTCTTTAAGAAAGACATAATTTACGAAAGAAAAGTTGATGCTTTCTAACTTGCAATATGTAATTCCATAAGTTCTTCATTTGAAGCATATTAGATGTTGAATGTAGGTATATGCTCAACTTATCCCTCCAATGATTGTTATGGATTAAAATTCAATTCACAATTTTATTATAGGAGGAAGTTCATTATTTATTCTCTTCTCTACTTGCTTGCCCTTATTATTACCTTGATTTCAATCACTACACTTAAATTTTTTTCCAAGTATTAGTCCATTAATTTTAATTAATTTGGACTTTAGTTAGTTGTTCTGGCAATTTAATATTTCTATTGATAACTAGCATTTATCAGAAGTATTTAAAAAACGTTCATATTAAATATTTTAAGGTTGTTGTATTTCTGTGTAGGGGTGCTGGATATCCTAGTCTTTGGCCAACACCTTCCTGTAGGGAGCCATTTGATATTTTAAAGAAGCTTACTTTTGATGTCATTTCTAATATTAATCTTAAATTCTTAATTACAGGTTAAGTTCCTATAAAACCTTTAGTCTCATAGTTGTTCACTTCTTTCATGATTTGTGCACTACATATAACAACTTTCTCTTCTAGTAGCTAGTGAAAATATTTGATGACTTCATGAATTCATGGTAAATTTTGTGGGCAGTTTCTACGGAAAACAAATTGAATATTGTCAGTATCGTAACATACTTAGAGTCTATTATAGAGAACCAATTAATATTAAGCTGCAAACCACTTGTCTTTTTATTTTTTAGCTTCAGTCTTTTTTCTCTTATTTTGGCCACATAATGCAGGCTGCAGAATCACAACATGACTGCCAAATTAGATGCCTATGAATAATTGTAGTGGAAGCCCAAGACATATCCCTTTGGAAAAATTGGATTCCTGGGAACTGGTATGATGTGTGTGTGTGTATATATATATATATATGGCATTTTAAGAAACTGATTTATATCCTTCATTTGTCCTTGGTGACTATTTCGCCTTGGTATCCGCTTTTGCTTTATTCCTGTTGAAAACATTAATATATTAACGTATTTAATGAGTATTTCAACTGCTGATAGTTTGCATATGCATCAAACAATATAACATATAAATTGCGGTTTTAAATTACGGTCATAATGGTTTTAAATTGCGGTTGCGGTTACGTTACGGTCATGATTGCGTTACAGTCGTTGCAACCGATGCGTTCCGTGTGACACCCTAAAACCGGTATCACATGGTTACCAAAAACGCGGAAAATAAATGGTTTATCACCACGAATTATTTTAGGGAAATACTATTTTCAATTAAAGGTTAACTAAAATTAGGAATTAAATTTTTTTTTTGAAAATAAAGGTGGAATAAATAGCTTAGAAAGATGTATACTCAGAACATGAACATAAACTGTAAACAAAAGCAGAACACTGGGTAAATATATATATATATATATAATTCCTTCAAGAGGTACATCAGACTAATACAAAAGAACCAGGGCCTTATCAACGGCCATTGAAGGAATCTACACTAAAAGGAAATACCACTGAGCAGAAAATCAAAACTACGGGAAAAGGGAACTGGGCATACAACTCAAAAGATGACTCTAAAAGCTAAAAGTCTAAACATGGACTACCCACGACCTAAACTGAGCACATCAGTGGCAATCCCTACAGGAAGGGTTCCCACGCGTGCTCCCCATAGAAAAATCGTCGAGAATAGGGTCGATGACCTCACCGCCATTATCTATAGACTCGTCGTCGTCGTCATGGTCGAGGACCTCGTACTCGGGTGCGTCGTCGGCCTCTACCTCCATGAAATCTCCAGGGTTTCCCTCAGGTTCCTCTTCGGGGTTGTCCTCCGGATACTCCTCTGGGTCCTCCTCAGGATCCTCCTCCGGAACGTCTACCTCAGAAGGGTCTACGTGGAGTAGGCCCTGAACCTGAAGAGAGTGTAGGTTTAACCAAGTCGGAGGTAATGCCACTCTCCACGCCTCCCTAGGTCCATAACCTTTAAGATTCGGCCATCCTTAGGTTTTCATGATAGAAATCTTTAAATTTTTCCAATCTCTTAGACCTTTTAGCATCCAATAACTTATGGATCTCAAGTCTATGATCATCTTGAAAGCAACATAGGACTTTAAATAACAAAGCTCATAAGCACATAAAGTAAGAACAACATAAGCCTATAAGTAATTAAAGCATAATGACATAAGTAAATGAATCATAAATGACATAATCATAAATGACATAAAAGTAAATGACATAAAGTAAATGGAATAAATATAAATGACATAAAAATAAATAAGCACAAGTAAGGAAAACCATAAAGAAAGCACAATAAATAAATGAAGCAAGAATAAAGTAAAGCATCACAATGTATTAGGGTTCTAAGTTCATCATAACACTTGGATAAGTTGAAACATAGTATCCTAGGCCACTAATACATAGTTTTGGCCATCATGGGAAAACAAGCTGTCAAAACCTTTCAAGATTTATGGATTTAATGATCAAGGAACACTTAAAAAAAAACTAACACATGATCATGTAAAAGAAGTTGAAACAAAACACTCCCTATGCCATCATGAGTAGATTCGGCCTCCTCAAGAAATAGAGGATGGAGATTTTTGATTTATACAACCTCTTAGTATGTTAAACTAAAAGTAAATACAAGACCATAGAAATTGATTTCAACTCAAAAGGAGTTTTCTACCATTTTTGAGAGATTTTTGAAGATAAAAGCTCATATATGACATAAAGAAGAAACTTTAGAAAAAGATGAAGTTTTTAAAGAAAATAATACATGAGAGTATTACCCTAAGCATGAGGAACAACTTTGATGAAGAACACTTAGTGAAAAGAAGAAGAAAAACTAGAGCTTTGGAAGCTTGAAGTTAAGAAAAATATGAAAGCTTAAGAGTTTTAATGGAGCAGAAGAAAGGAAAGTGATGAAGTGAAGATGAAGAGTGGTATTTATAGAGGAAGGGGGAGGGGTGCACGGCCTATAGGAGAGGGAGCAAGGCTTGGAGAGGAAGTTTTGGTTTAAGGCATTGTTTGGATCATTTAAGGAAGGTTTAATGGGTTTTTGGAATAAAATAGATTATAATTTGAAAAGGTAATCATGATTACTTTAAAGTGTGTCATAAGCATTTAATTAGGCATCCCATCAAGCCTTATCTCATCCTTTAGGGTTCCTTTAACTGCTTAAATACGTAACCGGTTGCGCATCCGATCGTATTTTCTGAAGGTTTCGTCCGGATAAAATATTATATTTTATTCCCGGACAACAAAATTCGAAAATTTACCAAACCCACACAAAACCTCATGAAAAGATCCATCGTCTCGTTCACGGATTAAAATTAGGTTTATGGCTCAGTAAACTAGTACTGATAGAGAAAACGCAGACCGGTTTTCGTCTGAATTTTCAACCGAAAATTTTACCGTGACTTCATACAATAAAACAACACAAGGAAATGATTTTATTTTAATTAAAATGATCATATAGGTTTTATCAAAAATAAATACAATTAAACATGTATTTACTGATAATCGAAGTACAGGAAAAACAGGGCGTTACAACACTACCCATCTAAAAAGAATTTCGTCCTCGAAATTACGTACCGTGAAATAGTTCAGGGTATTCCAATTTCATCTTGTCCACAATCTCCCAGTTGTATCATCCCAGATGACCTTGACTAACGGAATTTGTTTACCTCTGAGTTGGTTCGTTATCTTATCCGTGATTCGTACTGGCGAAGTCTCAAAAGACAGGTTCTCTTTTAATTGCACTTTATCAGGCTTAATAACTTGCGATGGATCAGGAATGTATTTTCTCAACTGAGAGACATGAAAAACATCGTGGATATTTGAAAGAAAAGGAGGTAAGGATATTTTATAGGCTACTGGACCTACACGACGAAGAATTTGGTAGGGTCCAATGAATTTGGGAGTGAGCTTTCTGGATTTAATTACTCTGCCAACCCCAGTCGTTGGCGTGACTCTCAAGAACACATGCTCTCCCTCCTCAAACTCCAGAGGTCATCGTCACTTGTCAGCATAGCTTTTCTGCCTACTCTGGGTTGTCCGCATCTTCTCCTGGATCATCTTCATCTTCTCAGTCGTTTACTGTACCATTTCTGGTCCCAACAACAGACTTTCACCCTCTTGGTACCAACAAAGAGGTGTTCGGCAACGTCTATCGTAAAGAGCTTCAAAAGGTGCCATTCCAATGCTCGAATGAAAGCTATTGTTGTACATGAATTCTATCAGCGGTAGAAATTCGTCCCAACTCCCAGTGTTTTCTATTACACAAGCCCTCAACAAATCTTCAAGTGACTGAATTGTCCTTTTCGATTGTCCATCCTTCTACGGATGATAAGCGGAACCTAGTCGGAGTCTCGTTCCCAAAGAATGGTGTAGTCCTTTCCAGAATTCTGACATAAACCTCAGATCTCGGTCCGAAACGATGCTCGAAGGTATACCATGTAACCGAACAATCTCATCAATGTATAACTGAGTCAACTGCTTTACCGGGTACTTCATGTTGACAGGTAAGAAATGAGCTGACTTAGTCAGTATGTCTACTATTACCCATATTTCCTCGTGTCCTTTTCGAGTACTCGGTAAACAGGTAACGAAGTCCATCGAAATACCATCCCATTTCCATTCTGGTATGTCTAAGGGTTGTAGCATTCCCGCTGGCCTCTGATGCTCAATTTTAGCCTTCTGACATACTAGACATGCAGCGACGTACTCCATCACATCCATTTTCATCCCATACCACCAGTACAACTTCTTGAGGTCTTGATACATCTTCGTGGCTCCTAGATGTAAACTCAAGTTACTCTTGTGAGCCTCCTCTAAGATCAACTTTCTCAGCTCTTGATCGTCCGGTATACAAATCCTTTCATCGAATCTCAGTATCTCGTCCGTGCCTTCCCTAAATTTTGACAGTGTCTCAAATAGAGTTGACAGTTACGGGTTCAGCAGTTGGGGTAGAAACAATTAAATCATATGATAGGGAAGAAATAGGCAGTTTCAGAAGTTTCACATGATCCATCGAAATAAAAGAATGAGTTGCACCTGAATCGAAAAGTACAGTTAAAAGATTACCAGCTAGATCGCACTCCCCCTGTACCAAATCGACAGATTTTGATGCCTCAGCTCCACTCATAGTGTACACCCTTCCTTTGGTTGGTGGCTTGCTTGCCTTGGCATGGTTGACAACTGGTTCCCTCTTCGGCTCTCGGCAATCTTTGAACAGATGCCCCGTACGATCACAGTTAAAACACCTTATTTCCCTCCTCGGGCATTTGTCTGCCAGATGACTGGGATCTCCACACCGAAAACATCTTCTTCCCTGGCCTTGGTTGTTGTTTCTTTGGCCTCCACTTCCAGTTCCGAAAGTATTGGGACGGTACGATTGTTGTTGTCTTTGGTTGTTGCTTGGGGGTTGGTGATACGACTTCCTTTGATTTTGCTTCCATCTTGGATTGTGATTCTGGTATTGGCTCTTCGGACGGATGGGTCCGTCGACATTCCCTCTATTGTCCTTCCCTTTCCGCATAAGTTCAACCTTGCGACACTTCTCCACCAGTGCTTGGAAAGTTCTGATCTCCAAAGGCAACACTGATTCCTTGATCTCGAAGCACAGGCCGGCTTCGAGGGTTGTTCTGTAAGAAACGGAAATACTTGGCGAGAGACTCGAACTTCGTCGCGTACTCTCCCACTGTCAGATCTCACTGACTCAGCCTCATGAATTCTTGCTCCTTCTCCTTTCGAGCACTCTGGGGAAAGTATTTTTCCAAGAATTTGTTGCGGAATACTTCCCATGTGACCTCTTGATGTTCAGCCTCCAGCAGTTGATGGGTGCCCTGCCACCAGTATTCGGCATCACCGACCAGTTGGAACGTAGCATAGGGTAACTTTGCCCCTTCCGGAGTGTGTACCAGAGTGAAGATCTTCTCCAGTTCCTGGATCCACATATCAGCCTTGACCGGATCCACATCTCTATCAAACTGTGATGGATTCTGACGTCGGAAAGTGCTTAAGTTCTTTCCTTCTGCAGCCTGCTCTGCCCTCTGCTGTTCTTGTTGGTTCTGAGCAGCAGCATTGACAGTTTGAAGAGCGATGGCCGCAGCCACATCAACTAAGGCCTGGGCAGCAAATTCCATGCCTCCGTTGCCCCTTCCACGGCCTCCGCGTCCTCTTGAACCCCCTGGTTCCATACTGACCCTGTAAATATGGCAACCAGAAAAGAAAACAACTAAGCAAACCCGTTGGTTAACACACATTACTTCCAAGAAGTAATTCAAACAAGACTCGATCAGAGAAAACACAACTTCAATACAACAGACCTAACCCGGACATTCCCAAAAGACTCGACTCGCTCTGATACCACTAATGTGACACCCTAAAATCGGTATGACATGGTTACCAAAAACACGGAAAATAAATGGTTTATCACCATGAATTATTTTAGGGAAATACTATTTCCAATTAAAGGTTAACTAAAATTAGGAGTTAATTTTTTTTTTTGAAAATAAAGGTGGAATAAATAGCTTAGAAAGATGGATACTCATAACATGAACTTAATCTGTAAACAAAATCAGAACACTGGGTATATATATATATATATATATATATATATATATATATATATATATATATATATATATATATATATATATATAAAATTCCTTCAAGAGGTACATCTGACTAATACAAAAGAACCAGGGCCTTATCAACGGCCATTGAAGGAATCTACAATAAAAGGAAATACCACTGAGCAAAAAATCAAAACTACGGGAAAAGGGAACTGGGCATACAACTCAAAAGATGACTCTAAAAGTCTAAACACGGACTACCCACGACCTAAACTCGGCACGTCAGTGGCAATCCCTACAGGCAGGGTTCCCACACGTGCTCCCCATAGAAAAATCGTCGAGAATAGGGTCGATGACCTCGCCGCCATTATCTATAGACTTGTCGTTGTCGTCATGGTCGAGGACCTCGTACTCGGGTGCGTCGTCGGCCTCTACCTCCATGAAATCTCCAGGGTTTCCCTCGGGTTCCTCTTCGGGGTCGTCCTCCGGATACTCCTCCGGGTCCTCCTCAGGATCCTCCTCCGGAACGTCTACCTCAGAAGGGTCTACGTGGAGTAGGCCCTGAACCTGAAGAGAGTGTAGGTATAACCAAGTCGGAGGTAATGCCACTCTCCACGCCTCCTCGGTCTGACTCCGACGGATGGGGTCCCCATCCTCATTCAAGTCCGTGGTCATCACCGGTCCCGTGTACGTAGCGGTGGTAGCTCCTTGATGTATGCGCCAAGCTCTAATGTCTCCCGCGTTGTCGAAGACTTCAGTCTTCGACACGATTGGTATAAGGGGGATGTTGGGATCCATCTGAACCCACACATATACGTTGATCCAAAAGGAAGTAGAACATAACGAATAAAAAATGCAAGAGTGAGATACCAATAACAGATATATCATACAATAACCATAAACATGATATAGGCAACAGGTATTATAGCAAAGGGCTTCATACCCGTACACTCAACTTTATAAAACTATGCATGTCACTTCAATAATCAGGCTCTAACTTAATCTCATGAGATACTGTCACCGTTTTATCATAAGGGAATAAAGAGTTGATCAGGCTCAAATGCCACATTGGCAAGTTGTCTCCGTCACCTCGTGCACCAAGGTACCCGGATCAACATCATCTCGAATGCCTCATTACGCAGGCCACTCGGATAAACACCTCATCGAATACCTCAACTTAAGCGGGTATTCGGATTACTCAAGCACGTCTGCCAAGGGGAAATCCATATGAATAAAAGTCTTTTCATTATCGAGCTTTTCTTTGTGTTTACTCTTTTTCGTTGTCGAAGCTCAAGGTTGACGACTATTCACAATTTCCGACACTTGAAAAAAATGACACAGGACGCGCAGTCCGAGTGCTCAATCAGAACAACCTAGACCGATGCCTCAGACGAGGGTTGTGCTCATATAAATACTTATAGTTTTATCCATGTTTTTATCTTAACATAATAAGGACTCCTAGTCCACAACAACGAAATTAGGACACGCAGTCCTCAGTTCCGAGATTTAGGACTCTTAGCCTATAATATCATCATTAGGACCCTAGACCCATTTATCACGGATCCTAGATCACGTGCATACCACTGAATACTAGAGGCGATGTCTCGCGAACTAGATTCTCTTTCAAATGTACTTACTTTTCGTTCGGTGAAAATCAAATACAAAACAAAGTCTCGACTACTTGTCCAAGTAACCGAAATATTTCTAAATCGTTTAGGAGAAATCATTTTCTTTTACAAACCTTTTGTAAAACATATTGTAAAATCTTTTCTCTTTTGAAATCCTTATTTAAGTATTTTCACAAGGGTTTTTCTTCATCAAGTAAAGGTTACTAACAAAAGGTTTTCTCTTGAATAAGAAACTTAGTTCACAAAAGTAGTTCCCTTTGGTTTGAAATCAACTCAAGTTCCATTTCTAAAATAAGAAACTCATCCTCATAAGGTAAGCACTTTTAAACAAAGGTTATGATGATAAACCAAATACTCTTAGAGTTTTATTCAAGGCTTATTAAAGCTTTTAATCCTTAAAATTATTGGGCACGGACTCAAGTCCGGCTTCACAAACTTCAACCAACAATAATATCACAATAAAAGGGCAATTCATCATATATGTACAATTCACCATACTTTAAAGCAAGTAAAGCTCAACTTCATATAATGATCACATTAATTCAAGTAACCAAGTTAGACAAGTATTTGCTCAACATCATAATCATATTCAAGTTATTCAAGTAAACACATATACACATGCATATAGTTATTGAATATCTTAAGGCAATCCCCTCTTACCTCAAGAAGGTAAGAGAATGAGAAAAAATAGACGGTTTCACAAACGTTCTTCAAAGTCGGTTAGGATGCAAGTCTAGGTTTTAAGACACAAGGTTCAAAGGATTGGAACTCAACCAAGAACTTAGGGCTAGAAGTTTCCAAAACACATGCAACTTAGGGATTTATGATCCTTAAGTGCTAGGAGTTTAAAACAAGATTACTTTAAACAAAGTTGAACAAAAATCCCACCAAGTTATACTTGATGGAGATTCGGCCTTGACCAATAAGATAGGCTAGGAACATTTAAACTTTCCAATCTCTTTGGTTTAGCATCCATTAATAGTAAGGAGCTCAAAACCATGATCACTTTGGAAAATGAAAAACGAAACACCCTAGGTCCATAACCTTTAAGATTCGGCCATCCTTGGGTTTTCATGATAGAAATCTTTAAATTTTTCCAATCTCTTAGACCTTTTAGCATCCAATAACTTATGGAGCTCAAGTCTATGATCATCTTGAAAGCAACATAGGACTTTAAATAACAAAGCTCATAAGCACGTAAAGTAAGAACAACATAAGCCTATAAGTAATTAAAGCATAATGACATAAGTAAATGAATCATAAATGACATAAACATAAATGACATAAAAGTAAATGACATAATGTAAATGACATAAAGTAAATGGCATAAATATAATTGACATAAAAATAAATAAGCACAAGTAAGGGTAGCCATAAAGAAAGCACAATAAATAAATGAAGCAAGAATAAAGTAAAGCATCACAATGTATTAGGGTTCTAAGTTCATGATCACACTTGGATAAGTTGAAACATAGTATCCTAGGCCACTAATACATAGTTTTGGCCATCATGGGAAAACAAGCTGTCAAAACCTTTCAAGATTTATGGATTCAATGATCAAGGAACACTTAAAAAAAAACTAACACATGATCATGTAAAAGAAGTTGAAACAAAACACTCCCTAGGCCATCATGAGTAGATTCGGCCTCCTCAAGAAATAGAGGATGGAGATTTTTGATTTATACAACCTCTTAGTATGTTAAACTACAAGTAAATACCAGACCATATAAATTGGTTTCAACTCAAAAGGAGTTTTCTACCATTTTTGAGATATTTTTGAAGATAAAAGCTCATATATGACATAAAGAAGAAACTTTAGAAAAAGATGAAGTTTTTAAAGAAAAGAATACATGAGAGTATTACCCTAAGCAAGAGGAACAACTTTGATGAAGAACACTTAGTGAAAAGAAGAAGAAAAACTAGAGCTTTGGAAGCTTGAAGTTAAGAAAAATATGAAAGCTTAAGAGTTTTAATGGAGTAGAAGAAAGGAAAGTGATGAAGTGAAGATGAAGAGTGGTATTTATAGAGGAAGGGGTAGGGGTGCACGGCCTAGAGGAGAGGGAGCAAGGCTTGGAGAGGAAGTTTTGGTTTAAGGCATTGTTTGGATCATTTAAGGAAGGTTTAATGGGTTTTTGGAATAAAATAGATTATAATTTGAAAAGGTAATCATGATTACTTTAAAGTGTGTCATAAGCATTTAATTAGGCATCCAATCAAGCCTTCTCTCATCCTTTAGGGTTCCTTTAACTGCTTAAATATGTAACCGGTTGTGCATCCGATCGTATTTTCTGAAGGTTTCGTCCGGATAAAATATTATATTTTATTCCCGGACAACAAAATTCGAAAACTTACCAAAACCACACAAAACCTCATGAAAAGATCCATCGTCTCGTTCATGGATTAAAATTAGGTTTCTAGCTCAGTAAACTAGTACTGACAGAGAAAACGCAGACCGATTTCGTCTGAATTTTCAACCGAAAATTTTACCGTGACTTCATACAATAAAACAACATAGGGAAATGATTTTATTTTAATTAAAATAATCATATAGGTTTTATCCAAAATAAATACAATTAAACATGTATTTACTGATAATCGAAGTACAGGATAAACAGGGCGTTTCTGCAATAATGGTATGATGTTGTTGCAGCGACTATCACAACCGATATGTTTCGACCACATCACATGATGCGGTTCGCATTTTGAAACTTCTTTTGAAAATATCAATAAGTAGGTGAATTTTTTTAAGAAGTGACTTTTTTTTATACTTTGCAGGGAAGAAACCTTCAATATATTTCCAACAAAGCTCCAACCACAAACTGTAGTTCTTAAATGGTGAGTTTCCATATGTAAGTAGATTTATTGTGGTATGAAACTCAAATGTCAGAATTTCAGATTAAAAATTTACAAATAAATATTGTAGGTTGGGCTCTAGAGTTTGTCCAAAGGAAATTGCAAAATATTTTAGGTGATCATTATCCAAGGCGACTTGTTGTATTTTGATCATATATCTAGATGCACATTAGAATGAGGTCCATACTGATGAGCCACTAAAAGGCATAGATAAGGCTTCTAAGCAAATGTTTATACTTGGAGGAGAAGGTTGCATGTGGGGTGAGACAGCTGATACTTCCAATGTTCAGTAAACAATATGGTGGCCTCAAGCTGCTGCAACTGCAGGTAAGGATGTGTTGTTGATGCCAAGTTGTTCACCATTCTTCTGTATTGTATTCATTGTTTTGCTGCTAGAGCATATATAGTTTTTGCCTATTAGATATGCTTTGTAAGCCTTCCTACTTGCAATTGGTTAGTGGACCATGCAATTTAAATACCGTTGTCTTGAAATATTTGAATACATATAAACAATGAGCAACCTACCCACTTTTCCTTGTGGGTGAGCTTGCATTTTGGACTTCCTCTAACAAAGCAACTATTATTGCAGAGTTTCGAGTCATAATTTCTCGATATCATAATTGATTTCATTGCATTAAGTAGGTAGCAGGAATTATAGTAGTTTCTAACTTCCATAAAATGAAAAATAGGTTTGGCTCTTCTATATATAAGAAAGGTCATCACCTATCTCTCTCATTTTGATAAAAGGTTAAATATTCTAGTCATGTAAGAATCTACAATGATCTTTAATTTGCATTTCTTGCTGGATATACCCTTTTATTTGAAGATTTAGGATATGATATTTGTGTACGTTTATAAATTTATCATTCTTTTTTCTTATGATTAGGTGGCTTTCCGTTTATCATTTTCCTTTGGTAGTTGGGAATAAACAAGGGGTTGTCTGCATTGTCCCAGTTTCAAAATTTCAGATGTCTGTTGAATAAACAAGGGGTTTCCAATTGCTCCTAAGACAAATTATTATGCTAGAAAGGCTCCCGTTGGTCCAGGCTCATACTATGAGCAATAATGCTTATCTTACTTCATCTATCAGACTGTCACAATCACATTTAAACTTTGCGATAGTAACTGATGTTTATATTACTATGCCTAGCTTATTATTTGATGCTCAACTCCTTGGCAGCTGTGGTAAATGAATGTTAGAGCACACTAGTGAACTGACAATATTCATATTGTAATGTAACTTGTTGATGAGTTGAATAAATCATATCCAGTTTTACTTGTTTTTTTGTGTGCCATAAAGCAAATTATGGGGAACATATGGGAAGGGGAGTTTAGGAAAGGGATGGTGGGGTAGCAATAATGCTTATCTTACTTCATTTGTTAGACTGTCACATTCATATTTAAACTTTGCGAAGGTAACTGAT
This sequence comes from Sophora flavescens, assembly GCA_030762895.1. NCBI lineage: Eukaryota > Viridiplantae > Streptophyta > Magnoliopsida > Fabales > Fabaceae > Sophora > Sophora flavescens. The sequence continues at coordinate 81,874,755 of CM061067.1, forward strand.
GTTTATATTACTATGCCTAGCTTATTATTTGATGCTCAACTCCTTTGAAATTGTGGTAAATGGATGTTAGAGCACTCTAGTGAACTAGTAATATTGATATTGTAATGTAACTTGTTAATGAGTTGAATAAATCATATCCAGATTTACTTTTTTTTTTTGGTGTCATAAAGTAAATTATGGGGAACATATGGATGGTAACTTGTAGATGAGTTGAATAAATAATATCAATTTTTAACTTTTTTTTTGTGTCATAAATCAAATTATTGGGAACATATGGGAAGAGGAGTTTAGGAAAGGGATGGTGGGGCGGTTAATATGGACTTGTAAAAGCTTGAGCTTGTTTAGTATAGAAAGTTTTTTTTTTCTCACCACAATCTTATAGGATACTTTTAACCCCACTAACCCTTCGTTTGAATCTATAGAAGTGCGAAAGAGAGAACTTGAGATGATGTAAGTGGCATAGAAAAGTGGAACTTCCACTGTTTTGAATACTAGAAAATGAAGAGAGGAGAGAAAACAATCTAGTGGGACACAACAAAACAAAATCTTCCAAGAGTGGAGAGATTATGTATGGCTTTGAAAAAATTATCTACAATACCAAATTTACCCTTACAATTTCAACACAGATAAAATTATCATTATTTTATATTATAATAAATAATTCTTTATACAAAAACTTACCTTTTCTTTCTCTAGTATCTCTTTCTTTTTTCTCTCAATCCAAACAATCTAAAAATCTACTTATTCTATACTCATTTTCTCTTCTCTCCTACTTCTTTATTCCCTACTTCTTCTCATAGCCAAACATACCATAAGGACTCAAGGATGTCTTTAACAATGTTTTGAAAATCAGACCGGCCAATAAACCGGTGACCGGTGAAGATTCTCGTTCAAGGTTCACACGGTTAAATCGGTTGTAATTAAATTATATATTTTTAATTTTATATAATACATTCAATAGTAAAAAATAATCTAACATATTTATAAAGGGTTTTTCTATCGTGTGTAATATTGCACAGGTTAAGATGCATTAATTACCTACTTTGCATTAATTTTACTATCCTATTAATTATGATTGATTATTGAAAACAAACAATAATCTCTCTCCTCTTGTAAAAAAAAAATAATCTCTCTCCTATTTATTTATGAATTCACCTTCCTATAATCTCTCTTGCAAAAAAAAAATAAAATAATGATTCTTAATTAGTTCATAGTTTTTTTTGCCTCTCTCTCTTCGGAGAAAGACTATATGCTGCAACAAAAGTTTAAAATTTTTTTGTCAAAACTTGTGACTTCTTGAATTTTTTTTCATAAAAATGTTTAATACTCTAGTATTTGATCGTCACTGTAGTAAACGATAGTGATATACTAGTATAGTACTAACTCTGCCATTTTTTCTGGACAATAAATCCCATTTTTGTCATAGTGTCCTCAATCCTCTCAATCGAATATGTAGCTGAAAGGTTGTGATGTAAATCTTAATTTCTTCTCAGACACATCCTTGAACTCAAAGCACAGTGTGCATATAAATGAGCGAAGTTTTAGGAGGTGGTGAGCGTCAAAAAACAAGAAAATATGTTAACGCATGAGCGAAATGAACTCAAATGTAGCGCATGCTAAGTGCTATGTCACAACTTTTGAAGGAAAAGAGAAATACAACTTATCAATGAAAAAAGAAATTTGAACTTTTGTTGATAGTATTTGGAAGAGAGAGACTTAAAAAAGTACGAATTAATTAAGAATCATTAATTTTTTTTGGGAGAGAGAGATTATAGGAAAGTGAATTCATAAATAAATAGGAGAGAGATTATTGTTTGTTTTCAATGATCAAGTATAATTAATAGGATAGTGAAAATTAATGCAAAGTGGGTAATTAATATATCTTAACCTGTGCATTCTTTCACAGGATAGAAAAACCCATTTTATTAATGGATGTTGGTAAAAAGTTATTATGATGTGAAATGGTTGGTGTCGAAACTGGGGTTGGGAGCTAGGAGGATTGATTGTTGTCCAAACGGGTGCATGCTTTATTATGACAATAATTCAGGCACAAATGATAGCTCACTGGAAGAATGTAATTTTTGTTAGACACCCAAGTACCGTGTCCAAAATAGTGACCGTAGTAAGAACAAACCAGTTCCTGCGAAGGCAATGTTCTATCTTCCAATAATTCCAAGGTTACAAAGAATGTTTGCATCAATGCAAACTGTGGGACAAATGAGGTGACATTATGAAAATAGAAGAAGTACGGGCATTTTACGCCACCCTTCTGATGGTGAAGCCTGCAAGCACTTTGATCGGGTACACCCTGATTTTGCATCAGATCCTCACAATGTACGACTTGGGTTGTGCTCAGATGGTTTTACCCTTACATTCAACCGTCAGCCTCGCCATATTCATGTTGTCCAGTAATTGTTACACCATACAATCTTCCTCCCGAGATGTGCATGTCAAAACCGTATATGTTTCTGACTTGTCTCATACCGGACCCATCAAATCCGAAGGCTGGGATTGATGTATATTTGCAGCCTTTGATTGATGATATGAAGAAGTTATGGGTTGGTGTGTTGATGTATGACGTTTCAAATAAGTGAAACTTTATGATGAGGGCGACACTAATGTGGACTATCACTACAACAGATTAGACTTTTAATAACGCACCTTTAATAGCATTTCCATGCGGAAATGTTATTAAAAGTGATGCTGGGACTTTTAATAGCGGTTCCTTAAGGAAACGCTATCTTAGGTATCACCTAAGATAGCGTTTCCTTAAGGAACCGCTATTAAAAGTCAAGCTGCAGGAAAAGATAGCGGTTCCTTAAGGAAACGCTATCTTAACTAATCACCTAAGATAGCGTTTCCTTAAGGAACCGCTATTAAAAGTCAAGCTGAGGAAAAGATAGCGGTTCCTTGAGGAAACGCTATCTTAACTAACAACCTAAGATAGCGTTTCCTTACGAAAATGCTATCTTAGGTGATTCGATTATCACTCTGCGTACTCTTCACAGATAGAAACTCAATGAACCACCATTTTCAAGGACACTGGCGAACCACCATTGCAGGTAAACGTTCTTCTTCCCCTGTGAATGTTTGTTTTTCTCACTAAATCGTAGCAACTCTCTCTCTCTCTCTATGCAAGATCCACACACCAAACCCTAGCAAACCTCTGCAAGATCCAGATCTATCAGGTAAACCTCTCACTCACACATCATTGATTCTATTTTTCTCTGTTATTTTTATTAATATCTTTTTCGGGGGTGAATTTTTGTGTGGAAATCAAAGTTTCATGCCTTGAATAGAGGAGAACATCAGAAATAATGGTGGATTCAGGTGGATCGGGGCAGCTTGCGTCCGGGCTCGATGGCGAAGGAAAGGCGTGGTTCCAGTTATTTGTTGCAGATGGACGGAGCAGAGGTTGAACCATGATGAGGCGACGAAGGTGGGACTGTAGTGGTGGTTGGCGGTGGATGGCAAAGCTATGTGGACACCGGATCTGCTTGGAGAGGAGATGGATGGAAGAGAGTAAAAGAGCTAGTGGTTGGTATATCCGCCTGGAATGCCACCATCGTCGCCCTATTTCGTGCACCACACGTCGGAGGGCGAAGAAGATCAGGTTGATGAAGAGGGAAAGGGAAGGGTAATTTTTAAACTGGGAAATATGTAAAAAAAAAAAAAAAGGGAATAGATAGCGTTTCTGTATATAAACGCTATCTAAAGTCAGACTTTAGATAGCGTTTGTACACGGAAACGCTATCTAAAGTCTGACTTTAGATAGCGTTTCCGTGTACAAACGCTATCTAAAGTCTGACTATAGATGTTTCCGTGTACAAACGCTATCTAAAGTCACCTTTTAATAGCACTTCCTAAATGCTATCTTTGCTAACGAGTTTTAATAGCGGTGGCATAGATAGCGGTTACAAACGCTATTAAAAGGCATCCGGAAACGTTATCTAAAGTCATTTCTGTTGTAGTGTATCAATGATTTTCTTGCGTATGACATTCTCTCTGGTTGGGGACTCGCGGTAAATTGGCGTGCCCGTGTTGCATGAAACATGGAAAAGTTTTTACCATAAGATATATTGTTTATGCCTACTCTTGGCATGACGCCACATCCGGACCTGGTCATTCCATCCTTATCAACCGTGCCCCAGTACGATCATGCCACATCATCATTTGTGCAGCAGTTGACCACGCCGGAGGCCGTGCCGAAGTGGGCCAGGATTCCGGCACATGAGGAGCGACTATGGATCCGGCATGTTGGTGGAGTGTAAGTTTTTTTTAATTTTATGTTTTATAACAAATACTATTTTTGTTATTATTCAATAAATTTGTTGTTTGTCTCATATTGTTGTTTTTTTAAAATTATAAACCGTTAAGGTTTAACTCATCGAAAGTGGGATCGAGGAATGTCATGTTCTCCATCATGCAGCAGTATCGTCGCTTTTGGCCATCATGTGGGAAGATACAGTTGGATGATAGAGATCGTATCTTTAGACGATTTGAGGTAAGATGTTTATTATTTCTTGTAATTTTACCTCCAAAATGTTCTAAAAATTATCTATGACTAAAACTAGTGCTTCTCAAAAAAAATCTTCTTCCCTTCACTAATACGGTTGCACTACCAAAGAAAAAAACCATCTCAAGAACCTCTCCCTCTCCAAAGTCACTGTGCGGCCTCCCTAAGTTCATTGTGCGGGAACATGAGGCACCAATTCTAACTTGCACGGTGAATAAAGTATATATATATACATACATACATACATACATATATATATATATATATATATATATATATATAGACACACACACAAACTCTGCGTGAAACACATCGGGTTTTTTTTCTAACATTTTATTTTATTTTATTTTTTTCCCTTTCATTTCTCTTCTTTTTTTTATATTATTTCAAAACAATTCTAATAAATTTTATATTAACAAATCATTTACATTAAACCTCTAAATTATATGTTATTTGCACTATATTTTTTAATAACTTAATATTTTTTTATCAAATTAATTATATTAAAATTTAGGAAGTTTCATTTTTATCATTTAGTTACATTTAAATTTAAATCTAAATCTAGCTCATATTCTACACCTAACATTTATTTAATTTTACCAAATAAGCAAAAGTAATATATACAAATTACCTTTTTTTTTATATCACCAAAGACCAACAATAAAAGGCTCTCCTACTAAATACAAATACGACTCAATCTCGTAAAGCATAAACCACTTCGCTTCCCTTTTCCTAGTTGTAACTTAGTAACCCTTCTCCCTCTTTGACATCTCCATTTTCTTGTTCCAATTCCAAATTCTCGTTCTTCACCCTCTTCCCTTCTACCAACCCGTCAAATTACAAAGTAAAAGCTAAAAAAGTCTCATCTTTCTATCCATTGGTTTTGATTCATCCTTCTTTTTCATAATATCCCTCTTCAATTTCTAGTTCCAAGATTCAAACTTTGCCTCCGTTACTCAATTCTCTTTCTCTATATCTAACCCATTTCTCAAAAAACAAAAAGTTATGTCTTTTTTTCCTTATCAAATGCTTCATCCTCCAGGGCTTTGATTACTTCAATTCCTCTTAATATCCACCATTTTTGTTTGCATGGTCCCAAAAACCTAGGGCTTCATAATCCTCCTTCATTTTCCCGAACGGCTAGGGCATGGTGGGCAACGATGATGATTGCACTCCATCTCACCGAAGAATGTTTTAGCTCCGCCTCATGGTCTTCCTCCTGCTCTGCCACTACCACTAACCCTTTCGGTGATGCAAAGAGATATTTGGTTGATCTTGATTCTAGCGTCGACAACACCATGACTAGAATCGGTAATTTTTTTATAACACTACAGACCAACCATAAAAGGACCTCATACTAAATGCAAGTATGACTCACCCTCGTAAAGTGTAAACCACTTTGCTTCCCTTTCCCTACTTTAACTTAATAACCCTTCTCCCTCTCTGTGATCTCCATTTTCTAGTTCCACTTCCAAATTTCTTTATTCTTCACCCTCTTCCCCTCTACCAACCTCCAAAAACAAAAGCAAAAGCTAAAAAAATCTCATTTTTCTATCCATTGGCTTTGATTCCTCCTTTTTTCTCATAATATCCCTCTTCAATTCCCAGTTCCAAGATTCAAACTTTTTTTCCGCTACTTAATTTTCTTTCTCTATATGTGACCCATTTCTCAAAAAAAAAAAGAAGAAGGTCTTTTTCCCTTATCAAATGCTTCATCCTCCATGGCTTTGATTTCTTGAATTCCTCTTAATCTCCACCATCTTTTTTTTTTGCATAGTCCCAAATACCTAGGGCTTAATAATCCTCCTTAATTTTCCCGAACGACTAGGGATGGTGGGAAACTACAATGCTTGTGGTCCATGTCGCTGGATAATGTTCTGGCGCTCCGCCTCATGGTCTTCTTCCCACTCCGCCAATGCTACTAACCCTTCAGGTGAGGCAGAGAGATATTTGGCCGATCCTGATTTCGGCGTCATCAACCCCAACGGTCGGAACGACGGTGCACCTCACTAACGCCTCGATCAAAGATAAATATCATGTCCCAATCTTGCCTTCTGGCACTGCAGCCGCTCTATGTTGCTAGTCGGAGCTTGGAAAAATGGTCGAATGTGAGCTATGATGATATTGGCGAGTGGTCGCAATCCTCTACCACCCTACATCACAATATTGTATATGCTTACTAAATATATTTTATAATTTATATACACGATAAGAATTTGAGGTACTACTTCAGTTCAATTATATAAAATAATAGAGAAATTGTGCAACAACGAAAAAGTTTGGATCTAATGGCCTTGAAACGGCCTAACAAGGAACTGAAGGACATACTTGTAGACCGTACATCATCATGCAATGCAGGTATGTCATTTGTTTTTGTTGTTTTAATTTTAGGTACAAAATTGCTGGTTGCCTCCTCTTCAAAAGTTTTAAGCAAACTAAAATTATCAGATTCATCAAGCAATACAATTTTGTACCTACGTTTTAAACAACAAAAAAATCATATACCAGCATCGCATTGTGATGTACGGTCTGCAAGTATGTCCTTTAGCTCCTTGTTCAGCCGTTTCAAGGCCATTAGATCCAAACTTTTTGTTGTTGCAAAATTTCAATATTATTTTATATAATTGAACTGAAGTAGTAGCTCAATTACTGAGTATATAGATTATAAAATAAATTTAGTAAGCATCCACAATAAATATCGACATAAATTGTTTGGGCTCTCTTAATCTAGCATTGAGGATTATTGCACTTTCTTTATGTGTGACCCTGTGTTGATGTAAAGCTTTGCCAAAATGAGAGGTGAGGGATCTTCGAATTCCTTTGAATTTTCTGTTGCTTAATATCCTCAGCATTTTGTACTATATAGATCACGATTTTCAGATTTTAGTTTTGCTTTTCCTTTTGTCTCTTCCACCTTCTTAGTTTCATGCTAATAGGTTTATAAAAGTGAATCGGAAGTATTATAAGAAACTGATTTATATCCTTCATTTGTCCTTGGTGGCTATTTCTGCTTGGTATCCTCTTTTGCTTTCTTCCTGTTGAAAACAATAATATATTAGCGTATTTAATGAGTATTTCAATTACTGTTGATAGTTTGCATATGCATAAAATAATATAATATATACGTCATAATGGTTTTAAATTGCGGTAGCGGTTACGTTGCGGTCATGATTGCGTTACAGTAGTTGCAACCGATGCATTCCCCAATAACGGTGTGACGTTGTTGCGGCGACTATCACAACTGATATGTTTCGACCACATAACATGACGCGGTCTGCATTTTGAAACTTCTTTTGAGAATATCAATAAGTGGTGAGTTTTTTTAAGAAGTGACTTTTTTTTATAATTCGCAGGGAAGAAACCTTCAATATATTTCCAACAAAGCTCCTTCCACAAACTGTAGTTTATAAATGGTGAGTTTCCATATGTAAGTAGATTTATTATGGTATGAAAATCAAATGTCCGAGTTTCAAAATAAAAACTTACAAATAAATATTGCAGTTTGGGCTCTAGAGTTTGTCCAAAGGCTATTGCAAAATGATTTAGGTGATCATTAACCAGGGCGTCTTGTTGTATGTTGATCATATATATAGATGCACCTTAGAATGAGGTCCATACTGATGAGCCACTAGAAGGCATAGATAAGGCTTCTAAGCAAAAGCTTATACTTGGAGGAGAAGTTTGCATGTGGGGTGAGATAGCCGATACATCCACTGTTCAACAAACAATATGGTGGCCTTAAGCTACTGCAGCTGCATGTAAGAATGTGTTGTTGATGCAAGTTATTCACCATTTTTTGTATTGTATTCATGGTTTTACTGCTAGAGCATATATAGTTTTTGCTTATTAGATATGATATGTATGTCTTCCTACTTGCAGTTGGTAAGTGGATCAGGCAATTTAAATATCGTTGTCTTGAAATATTTGAATGCATATAAACAATGAGCAACATACCTACTTTTCCTTGTGGGTGAGCTTGCATGTTGGACTTCCTCTAATAAAGCAACTATTATTGTAGAGTTTCGAGTCATAATTTGTTGATATCATAATTGATTTCATTGCATAAAGTCGGTAGCATAAATTATAGTAGTTTCTCACATCCATAAAATGAAAAATAGGTTTGGCTCTTCTATATATAAGAAAGGTCATCACCTATCTCTCTCATTTTGATAAAAGTTTAAATATTCTAGTCATATAAGAAGCTAAAATGATCTTTAATTTGCATTGCTTGTTGGATATACCCTTTTATTTGAAGATTTAGGATATGATATTTGTATACGTTTATAAATTTATCATTTTCTTTTCTTATGATAAGGTGGCACTCCGTTTATCATTTTCCTTTATTGGTTGGGAATAATCAAGGGTTTGTCTGCATTGTCCCAGTTGCAAAATTTCAGATGTTTGTTGAATAAACAAGGGGTTTCCAACTGCTCCTGAGACAAATTATTATGCTAGAAAGGCTCCCGTTGGTCTAGGCTCATACTATGAGCAATAATGCTTATCTTAATTCATCTATAAGACTGTCACGTTCACATTTAAACTTTTTTGATAGTAACTGATGTTTATATTACTATGCCTAGCTTAGTATTTGATGCTCAACTCCTTGACAACTGTGGTAAATGAATGTTAGAGCACTCTAGTGAACTGACAATATTCATATTGTAATATAACTTGTTGATGAGTTGAATAAATCATATCCAGTTTTACTTTTTTTTAGCGCCATAAAGCAAATTATGGGGAACATAATGGAATGGGAGTTCAGGAAAGGGATGGTGGGGCAGCAATAATTCTTATCTTACTTCATTTGTCCGACTGTCACATTCACATTTAAACTTTGGAAAGTAACTGATGTTTAAATTACTATGCCAAGCTTATTATTTGATGCTCTACTCCTTGGCAGCTGTGTTAAATGAATGTTAGAGCACTTTAGTGAACTAGCAATATTCATATTGTAATGTAACTTGTTGATGAGTTGAATAAATCATATCCATATTTACTTTTTTTTTTTTGTGTCACAAAGTAAATTATGGGGAACATATGGGAACGGGAGTTTAGGAAAGGGATGGTGGGACAACAATAATGCTTATCTTATTTCATTTGTCAGAGTGTCATAATCACATTAAACTTTGTGAAAGTTAATGATGTTTATATTACTATGCAAACTTTGTGAAAGTAAATGATGTTTATATTACTATGCCTAGCTTATTATTTAATGCTCAACTCCATGCCAGCTATGGCAAATGAATTTGGCGCACACTAGTGAACCGACAATATTCATATTGTAATGTGTTGATGAGTTGAATAAATCATTTCCAGATTTACTTTTTGTGTGTGTGTCATAAAGCAAATTAAGGGGAACACATGGGAAGGGGAGTTTAGGAAAGGGATGGTGGGGCTGCAATAATGCTTATCTTACTTCATTTGTAAGACTATCACATTCACATTTATACTTTGTCAAAGTAATTGATGTTTTTATTACTATCCCTAACTTATTATTTGATACTCAACTCCTTGGCAGCTGTGGTAATTAAATGAATGTTAGAGCACTCTAGTGAACTGGCAATATTCATATTTTAATGTAACTTGTTGATGAGTTGAATAAATCATATCAAGATTTACTTCTTTTTTGTGTGTCATAAAGCAAATTATGGGGAACATATGGGAAGGGGGGTTTAGGAAAGGGATGGTGGGGCGGTTAATATGGACTTGTCAACGCTTGAGCTTGTTGGTATAGAAAGCTTTTTTTTTCTCACCATAACCCTGTAGGATACTTTTAACCCCACTAACACTTCGTTTGGATCTATAGAAGTGAGAAATAGAGAACTTGAGACGATGGAAGTGGCATAGAAAAGTGGAAGCTCCACTATTTTGAATACCAGAAAATGAAGAGAGGAGAGAAAACGAACTAGTGGGACCCAGCAAAACAAAATCTTTCCAAGAGTGAAGAGATTATGTATGGCTTTGAAAAAATTATCTATAATACCAAATTTACCCTTACAATTTCAACACAAATAAAATTATCATTATTTTATATAAGAATAAATATTTCTTTATACAAAAATTTTTCTTTCTCTCATACCTCTTTCTTTTTTCTCTCAATCCAAACATTCTAAAAATCTACTTATTATCTACTCATTTTCTCTTCTCTCCTACGTCTTTCTTCCCTACTTCTTCTCATAGCCAAACATACCATAAGGACCCAATGATGTCTTTAACAATGTCTTGAAAATCAGACCGATCAATAAACTGGTGACCAGGGAAGATACTAGTTCAAGGTTCACATGGTTAAATCGGTTGCGATTAAATTGTATATTTTTAATTTTATATAATACATTCAATAGTGAAAAATAATCTAACATATTTATAAAAGGGTTTTTCTATCGTGTGCAAGATTGCACAGGTTAAGATGCATTAATTATCCACTTTGCATTAATTTTTACTATCCTATTAATTATGATTGATCATTGAAAACAAACAATAATCTCTCTCCTCTCGTAAATTTTTTTTTTAATAATCTCCCTCCTATTTATTTATGAATTCACCTTCCTATAATCCCTCTCTTCCCCAATTTTTTTTAATGATTCTTAATTAGTTCAGACTTTTTTTCTGCCTCTCTCTCTTCGGAGAAAGACTATTTGCTGCAACAAAAGTTTAAACTATTTTTTTTTTTCTTTCAAAAGTTGTGAATCCTTGAAAAAAATTTTCTTAAAATTTTTTATTACTCTAGTATTTGATCATCACGGTAGTAAACGATAGTGATATACTAGAGTAGTACTAACTCTGCCATTTTTTTTTCTGGACAATAAGTCCCATTTCTGTCACAGTGTCCTCAATCCTCTCAATCAGATTTGTAGCTGAAAGGTTGGGATGTAAATCTAATTTTCCTCTCAACAACATCCTTGAACTCAAAGCATAGTGTGCATATAAATGAGCAAAGTTTTAGGAGGTGGTGAGCGTCAAAAAACAAGAAAATATCTTAACGTATGAGTGAAATGAACTCAAATGTAGTGCATGCTGCGACACCCCATTTTCAGGGTATCACATTTAAGTATCTTGTTGCGGAAATACACTAAATAAAAAAAAATGTTGCTGGCTGCTTTCAGAAAATATAGTTTTCTAGTTACTCATCCCTTTCAAAATTGGTGATAAATTTTTTTCTTTTTCTTTTACTCCATATACTATCCAACACCATTAATCTAACATAAATAGGTATCATAAGAGTTTTATATTTAGACCTTCACATAATAGGTCATCTCCAAAATCCTAACATAAGAAAATAAATACGTAATTATACCGTAGCGGTAATCTGGAATTACAACTCAAAAGAATGACTCTCAATAGCCAAACGTCCAGACTAACCAAGTAACACTACTTTATAAGACACCAAAAGTCCCATAGCTGGTCAATACCAGTAATCACTGTTTTCTCAAAGAATCTCATTTTCAAAAGAGAAAATCATAATAAGATCAACTTACCATCTCACAGTTAAATATTTTTTTGTACAACTCAATCAAAATTCGTAAGTTGGTCACTCTACAAGACAGTTATTGAAAATACCCTCGTGACATTCCCACTAACGAACGCTTCTTCAAGTATATAGGAGTTAAGTCCTCAATTGACTCAGTGAATTCCTTCGCTTCATCCGTACAAGTGTACCGAAGTACTACCTTAGTCTAGAATAAACCTGATATATTTGTAAGGGCGAGTTTCCAATATATGAGTTTTGATAAGACAACCCCATGCACGACACTCAAATAGCAAATACCATATATTCACAACATAATAAAATTATTTCGAAACATCAGAATAATTTAATTCAAGGGGTTTCATACCCGGCAGTCATCGTCATTTTGTAAAAATGCATGGCACATCAATATTCAGGCTCTATTTTGATACCAAATCTCCGGAGATCCCAACTCCTTTCAAATGAGCTGATCAGGCTCAAAAACACTTCATCTCAACCTCATGTGACCATTGCTCAAACAGCTATTGCAACTGTTCACATGACTCCTCTGTGACAACCACTCAAACAACTATTGCAGTTGTACACAGATTACACTATCGGACAATCCACCTCAACCTCATGTGACCATTGCTCAAACATCTATTGCAACTGTTCACACGACCCTTCTGTGACAACCACTCAAACAGCTATTGCAGTTGTACACAGATATATAACCACTCAAACAACTATTGCAGTTATGTACAGAGTCACTTGTGCAATAACCACTCAAACAGCTATTGCAGCTATGCACAAGTATTATCCGACCTCATATGATAGCCACTCAAACAGCTATTGCAGCTTAGTCATACGGCCCCTTGTGACAACTATCCAACCATTGTTGTAGTCATACACATGGTAACTCATTGGTCCACACAAAACACAATAATCATAACACATGGCACGTCTACCAAAAATGCATGAGAAAAACTTTTATTCTCGTTTTGTTTTCTTTGTCGTAATAATCTTTCCTTGTCGAAGCACAAAGCTAACGACCATGCTTAATTTCTTATTAAGACTTTCCCCTTAAACAAACACAAGACACACAGCCCAAATGTTTTAAACTCAACACAGGACACACAGTCCGAGTGCTCAATCACGAGACCCTTAAACCGATGTACCAGTCTTAGGCTCGCGGATATGGAACTCACAATTTCCACATCAACTTAGGACACACAGTCCACAAAATCATTGCAGGACACTCAGTCCAATGACACAGATCCTTGATCTACGTGTCCACAGAACACTAGAACCACGACGTCTCGATTCCTAGGTTCATTTATTTTCTTGTAAAACATTTCGCTCAGTGAAAAACAAATACAAAACAAAAGCTCCGAAAACTTATCCAAGTTTAACGGAATAATTTTACTGAATAAAATTCTCTTGCAGAAATTCTTTTTATGTTAAAACGTTGATAAAATCTGAAAATCATTGATAAATTCCTTTCATTTATGATTATTTCATTTTTGAAAATAATTTTCAATAAAATTTAACTTCCACAAAGTATTTACTAATTCAACTCATAAATTCATAATAATAAAATAATTATTTTTCTCAAAATAAATCAATAAAATTATGTTTTATTACTTAAATAATTTCTCTGTCAGATGTAATTATTCATTTCGCTATAAAACATTATTTTCGGAACTTAATCACTTTAAATAACATTTTATAATAAAATTGAATTTATTTTACAAAAATTAGAGCCTGTGAAAAAATTTCACGGTTTCGCCCTTACTGTCGCTTATTTACACAGTTTCCACAAAATATTATTAAAATAATAATTTTTTCATTTTTCTCAAAATCTCCCAAATTAACCCCTCTGATTAATTATCCAAGCTTATTAAGCTTTTATCCTTAATTATTTTTTTTAACACTGACCAATGTCAGGTTACTTAGTCCAACACTCAACAGCAGATAAATTCCATTCACAGAATAGCATGGCATATATCAATTCATGACATGTATCCCAATTATAATATAAACAAATAATTATAATCATGTAAATCCACACATCACATCAATTCAGTTACTCAAATAAACATCACATCAATCTAGCAGTTAACAGTAAACAATACAAGATAATAAAATATTTCCTACAGAAAATTAATAAATGACTCCAACAATAAGCATGTGATTATCTTAGACTCCTCAGGCATACTACCCTTACCTCTTGAAGATTCGAGTATTTGTTTCATGAACGATTTCCCGATTTGATCTATGTTTCCTTCGTACACTCAGGATAATCAACAACGATTTATCCTTCACAACAAATCATCACAAAATTAATGAAAATCAAACAAAAAAACTTTCTAAACCAAATGATAATGGTTCGGCCTACTCAATATCATTAGGCTAAGGATGTTAAAAATTTTCTAACTTATGGATTTATGATCCTTAAACATGATGGAGACTTAATCAATGATCATGAACCAAGAACTTTGAATGAAACTCATCTAGTTTCAAGACTAGGGTTTCGGTTTTTCCCAAAATAAAAAAGCTAGGGATTTTGAAATTTTATCAACTCTTGGATTCAACAAACATAGGTAACTTAGAGTTGGATTTAAGTGTCACAAGACAACTTTTTGAATCAAAATTCATCCAACAACAAAATTTAGGGTCTCGGCCCTTTTTGGAATAAATATGCTAGGGTTTGATTTTTGGTTTTCAAATCACTTGTATACAATAGTTATCATGATATCAAGAGATTAAATCATGAATCATGGCTTAAAGTTGAAACAAAATCCAAGAACACCTATTTGACATAGGTTCAGCCTAGCTTATAAAAATAGGGAAGAAATTTCTCATGATCACATGCTTCTAGTTGATGAAAATAGAGATGATTATGAGATCATAGCAATTGGTTTCTTGTCAAAAGGATTTTTCTAGAATTAGTTATGGATTTTTGAATTTTGCTTCATGAACTTTGAATGAAATGAAGAACATGATGATTCATGTCATAAATCTACAAAAGTTGTGAAGAGAAAGGATTTAAATGGCAAGATGAAGAGTTTTTACCTCTTTATGATCAAAGAAAATGATGATTTAGATGATGTTCTTCACAAAATCACCTTGGTGTTCTAAGTGTTCTAGAGAAGTTTAGAGAGAAAGATGAAGATTTAGAGCAGTTTCGGTAATTTGGACATATCTCTCAATATACTAGTCCGTTTTTGATGATCTTTATGTCGTTGGAAAGAAGAGAGAAAGATGAACAACTTTCATGTAGAAATCTTTACGAGATTCAGAATATAAAATGGTCAGAATCGCTATGAAAAAATCTGGCGTATATGAACACTTATGGTTGTTCTTGAAGTTCTTAAGAAAACATTAAGTTTGGAGGAAGAAGATGACATAAAGAAATGAAGAAATTTGCCAAAGTGTGTTGCTAAAGAGGGGGAGCCGTGGGTTTATGGGCAATTTGGTCCAAATTTACAACGGCATGGCTTGAAAAATTCATGAAGAGCCAAGGGTAAAATCGTCATTTCCAGGTAAAATATTCCTTTGTCATAAATGCGCCATTATGGCCATTATGACACGGATAGGATCGTCATAAGTGCCTATCAAATCAGTCAAATCCATCACCTCAGCCCCGTTGCTGACTCCCTGGTTCATTTGACGCAGGTTTTTCCTAGAGATATCTCGACGTTTTCCCCCGTAGCAAATATAGTATTTTAATTTTTACGCTAAATTTTTCAAAACTTCCCGTATTGTAGCAAATACGATAAAAAAAATTTTCATCTCATTCACGAGTTAAAATTACGTTTTCTGACCAGTAAACTTTTACTGTCAGTGAAAACACAAAATGGCAGACCGGTTTCCGTCTGAATTTTTAACCAAAAACTTCCCCGTAACCTTATGAAAATAAGTATAACATGGAAGTGACCTTGGTTTATCAAAAATCATTTTCTAAGTATCGGATAAAAATATATATTTATTACCGATATTACCAAACAGCGAAAATCAGGGTGTTACACATGCTAAGTGCTAAGTCACAACTTTTGAAGGAACAAAGAAATACAACTTTTCAATGAAAAAAGAAATTTGAACTTTTGTTGATAGTATTTGGAAGAGAGGGGCTTAAAAAAGTACGAATTAATTAAGAATCATTATTTTTTTTTTGGGAGAGAGAGATTATAGGAAAGTGAATTCATAAATAAATAGGAGAGTGATTGTTGTTTGTTTTCAATGATCAATCATAGTTAATAGGATAGTGAAAATTAATGCAAAATGGGTAATTAATATATCTTAACATGTGCAATCTTTCACAGGATAGAAAAACCCATTTTATTAAGGGATGTTTCCAAAAAGTTATTATGATGTGAAGCGGTTGGTGTCGAAACTGGGGTTGGGAGCTAGGAGGATTGATTGTTGTCCGAACGGGTGCATGCTTTATTATGACAGTGATTCGGGAACAAATGATAGTGCACTGGAAGAATCTAAATTTTATCAGACACCCAGGTATCGTGTCCAAAATAGTGATCGTAGTAAGAACAAACCTGTTCCTGCGAAGGCAATGTTCTATCTTCCAATAATTCCAAGGTTGCAGAGAATGTTTGCATCAATGCAAACTACGGGACAGATGAGGTGACATTATGAAAATAGAAGAAGTATGGGTGTTTTTCGCCACCCTTCTGATGGTGAAGACTGGAAGCACTTTGATCAGGTACACCCTGAGTTTACATCAGATCCTTGCAATGTACGACTTGGGTTGGGCTCAGACAGTTATACCCTTACATTCAAGCGTCAGCCTCGCCATATTCATGTTGGCCAGTAATTGTTAAACCCTACAATCTTCCTCCCGAGATGTGCATGTCAAAATCGTATATGTTTCTGACTTGTCTCATACCGGGCCCATCTAATCTAAAGGCTGGTATTTATGTATATTTGCAGCATCTGATCGATGATATGAAGAAGTTATGGGTTGGTGTGTTGATGTATGACGTTTCAAAGAAGCGAAACTTTATGATGAGGGTGGCACCGATGTGGACTATCAATGATTTTCCTGAATGGGGCATGCTCTCTGGTTAGGGGACTCACGGTAAATTGGCATGCCTGTATTGCATGGAACATGTAAATGCTTTTACCATAAGATATGTTGTTTACGCATACTCCTGGCATGACTCCACACCCAGACACGGCCATTCCATCCTCATCATTCGTGCCTCGTACAGTCATGGCACATCATCATGTTGGTGGAGTGTAAGTATTTTTTTTAATTTAATGTTTTATAACAAATACTATTTTTGTTATTATTCAATACATTTGTTGTTTGTCATATTGTTGATTTTCTAAAATTATAAACTTTTCAGGTTTATCCCATCGAAAGTGGATCGAGGAATGTTACATTCTCCATCATGCAGCAGTATCGTCGCTTCTGGCCGTCATGGGGGAAGATACCGCTGGACGATATAGATCGTATCTTTAGACGATTTGGGGTAAGATGTTTATTATTTCTTGTAATTTTACATGCAAAATGCTCTTAAAATAATCTATGACAAAAGCTAGTGCTTCTAAAAAAAAAACTTCTTCCCTTCATTGATACGGTTGCACTGCCAAAGAAAATAAACGCGTCTCAGGAACCCCTCCCTCTCCTAGCTCATTGTGCGGTCTCCCTAAGTTCACTGTGCGACGCTTCTAAGGAACATGCGGCACCAATTCAAACTTGCACGGTGAATAAAGTATATATATATATATATATATATATATATATATATATATATATATATATATATATATATATATATATATATATATATAGACACACTGCGTGAAACACATTAGTTTTTTTTTAATTTTTTTTATTCTATTCCTTTTCTTTTCTTTTCTTTTCCTTTTTTTATTATTTCAAAACAACTCTAATTAATTTTATATTAACAAATCCTTTACATTAAACCTCTTAATTATATTTTATTTGAACTATATTTTTTAATAACTTAATATATTTTTTTATCAAATTAATTCTATTAAAATTTTAGGAAGTTACATTTTTATCATTTAGTTACATTTAAATCTAAATCTAGCTCATATTCTGCACTTACCATTTATTTAATTTTACCAAATAAGAAAAAGTAAAATATACAAGTTACATTTTTTTTATATCACCAAAGACCAACAATAAAAGGCTCTCATACTCAATACAAATACGACTCAACCCCTTAAAGCGTAAACCACTTCGCTTCCCTTTTTCCTTGTTGTAACTTAGTAACCCTTCTCTCTCTCTCTGACATCTCCATTTTCTAGTTCCAATTCCAAATTCTCTTTCTTCTTCCCCCTCTTCCCCTCTACCAACCCCCCCAAAACAAAAACAAAAGCTAAAAAAATCTCATCCTTTTACCCATTGGTTTTGATTCATCCTTCTTTCTCATCATATCCCTCTTTCTAGTTCCAAGATTCAAACTTTGTCTCAATTACTCAACTCCCTTTCTCTATATGTGACCTATTTCTCAAAAAAAAAAGTTATGTCTTTTTTCCTTATCAAATGCTTCATCCTCCATGGCTTTGATTACTTAAATTCCTCTAAATATCCACCATTTTTTTTGCATAGTCCCAAAAACCTAGGGCTTCATAATCCTCCTTCATTTTCCCAAACGACTAGGGCATGGTGGGAAACGATGATGCTCGCGCTCCATCTCACTGAAGAATGTTTTATCTCCGCCTCATGGTTTTCCCCCTGCTTTGCCACTGCCACTAACCCTTCCGGTGATGCAGAGAGATATTTGGTTGATCTCGATTCCAGCGTCGACAACACCACTACCAGAATCGGTACTTTTTTTATATCACTACAGACCAACCATAAAAGGCCATCCTACTAAATACAAGTACGACTCACCCTCGTAAAGCGTAAACCACTTTGCTTCTTTTTTCCCTATTTTAACTTAATAACCCATCTCCCTCTCCGTGATCTCCATTTTCTAGGTCCAATTCCAAATTCCCTTTCTTCTTCACCCTCTTCCCCTCTACCAACCCCCAAAAACAAAAGCAAAAGCTAAAAAAATCTCATCTTTCTATCCATCGGCTTTGATTCCTCCTTTTTTCTCATCATATCCCTCTTCAATTCCCAGTTCCAAGATTCAAACTTTGTTTCCGTTGCTAATTTTATTTCTATATATGTGACCCATTTCTCAAAAAAAAGAAGAAGCTCTTTTTCCTTATCAAATGCTTCATCCTCCATGGCTTTGATTTCTTGAATTCCTCATAATCTCTACCATTTTTTTTGCAAAGTCCCAAATACATAGGGCTTAATAATCCTCCTTAATTTTCTCGAACGACTAGGGGATGGTGGGCAACTACGATGCTTGTGTTCCATGTTGCCGGATAATGTTCTGGCGTTCCGCCTCATGGTCTTCTTCCCACTCCGCCAATGCTACTAACCCTTTCGGTGAAGCAGAGAGATCTTTGACCTATCCCGATTTCGGCGTCAACAACACCAACAACCAGAATGATCGTACCCCCCACTAACACCTCGATCAAAGATAAATTTCAAGTCTCGATCTTGCCTTCCACCGCTGTAGCCGCTCTTTGTTGCTCATCGAAGCTTGGAAAAATGGTCGAATGTGAGCTATGATGATATCGGCGAGTGGCCGCAATCTCCTACCACCCTACATCACAATATTGTATATGCTTACTAAATATATTTTATAATTTATATACTCGATAAGAATTTGAGGTACTACTTCAGTTCAATTATATAAAATAATAGAGAAATTGTGCAACAACGAAAAAGTTTGGATCTAATGGCCTTGAAACGGCCTAACAAGGAACTGAAGGACATACTTGTAGACCGTACATCATCATGCAATGCAGGTATGTCATTTATTTTTGTTGTTTTAATTTTAGGTACAAAATTGGTGGTTGCCTCCTCTTCAAAAGTTTTAAGCAAACTAAAATTATCAGATTCATCAAGCAATACAATTTTGTACCTACGTTTAAAACAATAAAACAAATCATATACCAGCATCGCATTGTGATGTACGGTCTGCAAGTATGTCCTTTAGCTCCTTGTTCAGCCGTTTCAAGGCCATTAGATCCAAACTTTTTGTTGTTGCAAAATTTCAATATTATTTTATATAATTGAACTGAAGTAGTAGCTCAATTACTGAGTATATAGATTATAAAATAAATTTAGTAAGCATCCACAATAAATATCGACATAAATTGTTTGGGCTCTCTTAATCTAGCATTGAGGATTATTGCACTTTCTTTATGTGTCACCCTGTGTCGATGTAAAGCTTTGCCAAAATGAGAGGTGAGGGATCTTCGAATTCCTTTGAATTTTCTGTTGCTTAATATCCTCAACATTTTGTACTATATAGATCACGATTTTTAGATTTTAGTTTTGCTTTTCCTTTTGTCTCTTCCACCTTCTTAGTTTCATTCTAATAGGTTTATAAAAGTGAATCAGAAGCATATGTTTCATGAGGTTATTCTTGTGACTATCAAGTATCAATGATAATCTATTTTATGAGTATTTTCTTGATCTATCATAGGCATAAATGTGATGGCTGAAGTGGATGTTCCTGGTCATGCAGAATAGTGGTAAAGCACATTCGTTGGTCATGTTTTTCCCCTAGTGTTATTGCCTTATAATATGATAATAATTGGCTTTATTATTATTACATAATGAGATGCAGGGAACTTCTTTTACCATAACAGTTTAATATAGTTTCTTTAAGAAAGACATAATTTACGAAAGAAAAGTTGATGCTTTCTAACTTGCAATATGTAATTCCATAAGTTCTTCATTTGAAGCATATTAGATGTTGAATGTAGGTATATGCTCAACTTATCCCTACAATGATTGTTATGGATTAACATTCAATTCACTATTTTATTATAGGAGGAAGTTCATTATTTATTCTCTTCTCTACTTGCTTGGTCTTATTATTACCTTGATTTCAATCACTACACTTAAATTTTTTTCCAAGTATAAGTCCATTAATTTTAATTAATTTGGACTTTAGTTAGTTGTTCTGGCAATTTAATATTTCTATTGATAACTAGCATTTATCAGAAGTATTAAAAAAACGTTCATATTAAATATTTTAAGGTTGTTGTATTTCTGTGTAGGGGTACCTGGATATCCTAGTCTTTGGCCAACACCTTCCTGTAGGGAGCCATTTGATATTTTAAAGAAGCTTGCTTTTGATGTCATTTCTAATATTAATCTTAAATTTTTAATTACAGGTTAAGTTCCTATAAAGCCTCTAGTCTCATAGTTGTTCACTTCTTTCTTGATTAGTGCACTACATATAACAACTTTCTCTTCTAGTAGCTAGTGAAAATATTTGATGACTTCATGAATTCATGGTAAATGTTGTGGGCAGTTTCTATGGACAACAAATTGAATATTGTCAGTATCGTAACATACTTAGAGTCTATTATACAACCAATTAATATTAAGCTGCAAACCACTTGTCTTTTTATTTTTTAGCTTCAGTCTTTTTTCTCTTATTTTGGCCACATAATGCAGGCTTCAGAATCACAACATGACTGCCAAATTAGATGCCTATGAATAATTGTAGTGGATGCCCAAGACATATCCCTTTGGAAAAATTGGATTCCTGGGAACTGGTATGATCTGTACATACATACATACATACATATATATATATATATATGGCATTATAAGAAACTGATTTATATCCTTCATTTGTCCTTGGTGACTATTTCGCCTTGGTATCCTCTTTTGCTTTATTTTTGTTGAAAACATTAATATATTAACGTATTTATTGAGTATTTCAACTGCTGATAGTTTAAATATGCATCAAACAATATAACGTATATGTCATAATGGTTTTAAATTGGGGTTGTGGTTACATTGCGGTCATGATTGCGTTACAGTCGTTGCAACCAATGCGTTCCGCAATAATGGTATGATGTTGTTGCAGCGACTATCACAACCTATGTTTCGACCGCATCACATGACGCGGTCCGCATTTTGAAATTCTTTTGAGAATATCAATAAGGATATGTTGTTGATGCCAAGTTGTTCACCATTCTTTTGTATTGTATTCATGGTTTTGCAGCTAGAGCATATATATTTTTTGCCTATTAGATATGCTTTGTAAGTCTTCCTACCTGCAATTGGTTAGTGGACCAGGCAATTTAAATACCGTTGTCTTGAAATATTTGAATGCATATAAACAATGAGCAACCTACCCACTTTTCCTTGTGGGTGAGCTTGCATGTTGGACTTCCTCTGACAAAGCAACTATTATTGCAGAGTTTCGAGTCATAATTTCATGATATCATAATTGATTTCATTGCATTAAGTAGGTAGTAGGAATTATAGTAGTTTCTCACTTCCATAAAATGAAAAATAGGTGTGGCTCTTCTATATATAAGAAAAGTCATCACCTATCTCTCTCATTTTGATAAAAGGTTAAATATTCTAGTCATGTAAGAATCTACAATGATCTTTAATTTGCATTTCTTGCTGGATATACCCTTTTATTTGAAGATTTAGGATATGATATTTGTGTACGTTTATAAATTTATCATTCTTTTTTCTTATGATTAGGTGGCTTTCTGTTTATCATTTTTCTTTGGTGGTTGGGAATAAACAAGGGGTTGTCTGCATTGTCCCAGTTTCAAAATTTCAGATGTCTGTTGAATAAACAAGGGGTTTCCAACTGCTCATGAGACAAATTATTATGCTAGAAAGGCTCTCGTTGGTTCAGGCTCATACTATGAGCAATAATGCTTATCTTACTTCATCTATCAGACTGTCACAATCACATTTAAACTTTGTGATAGTAACTGATGTTTATATTACTATGGCTAGCTTATTGTTTGATGCTCAACTCCTTGGCAGCTGTGGTAAATGAATGTTAGAGCACACTACTGAACTGGCAATATTCATATTGTAATGTAACTTGTTGATGAGTTGAATAAACCATATCCAATTTTACTTGTTTTTTTGTGTGCCATAAAGCAAATTATGGGGAACATATGGGAAGGGGAGTTTAGGAAAGGGATGGTGGGGCAACAATAATGCTTATCTTACTTCATTTGTCAGACCGTCACATTCACTTTTAAACTTTA
Organism: Sophora flavescens; assembly: GCA_030762895.1. NCBI lineage: Eukaryota > Viridiplantae > Streptophyta > Magnoliopsida > Fabales > Fabaceae > Sophora > Sophora flavescens. The sequence goes on from CM061067.1 coordinate 81,897,815, forward strand.
CGAAAGCAACTTATGTTTATATTACTATGCCTAGCTTATTATTTGATGCTCAACTCCTTGGCAATTGTGGTAAATGGATGTTAGAGCACTCTAGTGAACTAGCAATATTGATATTGTAGTGTAACTTGTTAATGAGTTGAATAAATCATATCCAGATTTACGTTTTTTTTGTGTCATAAAGTAAATTATGGGGAACATATGGGAAGGGGAGTTTAGGAAATGAATGGTGGGACATCAATAATGCTTATCTTACTTCATTTGTCAGAGTGTCGCATTCACATTTAAACTTTGTGAAAGTAACTGATGTTTATATTACTATGCCTAGCTAGCTTATTATTTAATGCACAACTCCTTGCCACATGTGGCAAATGAATGTTGGAGCACTATAGTGAACTAGCAATATTCATATTGTAATGTAACTTGTTGATGAGTTGCATAAATCATTTCGAGATTTACTTGTTTTTTGTGTGTCATAAAGAAAATTATGGGGAGCATATGGGAAGGGGAGTTTAGGAAAGGGACGGTGGGGCAGCAATAACGCTTATCTTACTTCATTTGTCAGTCGGTCACATTCACATTTAAACTAAGTGAAAGTAACTGATGTTTTTATTACTATCCATAATTTATTATTTGATGCTCAACTCCTTGGCAGCTGCGGTAAATGAATGTTAGAGCATTCTAGTGAACTGACAATATTCATATTGTAATGTAACTTGTAGATGAGTTGAATAAATAATATCCATTTTTACTTACTTTTTTTGTGTCATAAAGCAAATTATGGGGAACATATGGGAAGATGAGTTTAGGAAAGGGATGGTGGGGCGGTTAATATGGACTTGTAAAAGCCTAAGCTTGTTTAGTATAGAAAGTTTTTTTTTTCTCACCACAACCTTATAGGATACTTTTAACCCCACTAACCCTTCGTTTGGATCTATGTGAGAAAGAGAGAACTTGAGATGATGTAAGTGGCATAGAAAAGTGGAACTTCCACTATTTTGAATACCATAAAATGAAGAGAGGAGAGAAAACAATCTAGTGGGACACAACAAAACAAAATCTTCCAAGAGTGGAGAGATTATGTACGGCTTTGAAAAAATTATCTACAATACCAAATTTACCCTTACAATTTCAACACGGATAAAATCATCATTATTTTATATAAGAATAAATATTTCTTTATACAAAAACTTAACTTTTCTTTCTCTCATACCTCTTTATTTTTTCTCTCAATCCAAACAATCTAAAAATCTACTTATTCTCTACTCATTTTCTCTTCTCTCCCACTTCTTTATTCCCTACTTCTCATAGCCAAACATACCATAAGGACTTAAGCATATCTTTAACAATGTTTTGAAAATCAGATCGGCCAATAAACCGGTGACCGGTGACCGGTGAAGATTCTTGTTCTAGGTTCACACGGTTAAATCGGTTGTAATTAAATTATATAATTTTAATTTTATATAATACATTCAATAGTAAAAAAATAATCTAACAGATTTATAAAAGGGTTTTTATGTCGTGTGCAATATTGCACAGGTTAAGATGCATTAATTACCTACTTCGCATTAATTTTACTATCCTATTAATTATGATTGATCATTGAAAACAAACAATAATCTCTCTCCTCTTGTAAAAAAAAAAAATCTCTCTCCTATTTATTTATGAATTCACCTTCCTATAATCTTTCTTCCAAAAAAATTTAATGATTCTTAATTAGTTCAAAAGTTGTGACTTCTTGAATTTTTTTTCATAAAAATGTTTAATACTCTAGTATTTGATCGTCACTGTAGTAAATGATAGTGATATACAAGTATAGTACTAACTCTGCCATTTTTTTTCTGGACAATAAATCCCATTTCTGTCAGTGTCTGTGATACCCTAACTCGGGTCATCACATGGTTACCCGTTTGCGGAAATAAAACTTAATTTGCTGGTTGCTTTCGGAAAATAATGTCTTCTCAACGTTCATATTTTCAAAATATGGTGATAATTTTTTTTTCTTTTAACCTCATAACAACAACAACTAATCAAATCACACTTAAATACACAATGTATATAAGTCATACAACTATACTGCCTCATATGTTTTCACACCTAAATCATAATCAGCTTTATTCTCAAAACATTATATAACATAATAGGACCTAAGCTGGTCGTAACTAACAGACACTACAGCCAATTGGAGTAGCACAACATGCCTCGAGCTAGACAACCTTCTTCTTCTTGTAGGGATCATACCCCTTGTACGACTTTGATATGTTTGTAAGGGTGAGACGCCAATATATGGATTTTTCACCATAACTAAATGCGCAACACAAAAGAAAGCACATACACATATACATGTTTATAACAACATAAGCATTCATATTATAGCATATCGTTTATTAATGGGTTTCACACCCCAAACATCAACGTTGGAAAACTATGCATGAACACTTCAATATATCATCTAAACATTCACACCTAATCTCATGAGATATCTCCAACCTTGTGATGAGTTGATCAGACTCGATAGTTACCGGTACACAGCCACAAGCACACAGCCAAAACCTATCACACACTGTCCAACATCGTGGCACAGGTGTCACAACGTAGATGGGGCCTCATTGTCCACCAGGCACAATAAGAACATCTTTATGATCTACCATGATGCCACAAGGTAATCACTCGTATAAAACCCATCACACACTGTCCAACATCGTGGCACAGAGTGCTAACAACGTAGATGGGGCCTCATTGTCCACTTGGCACAATAAGAACACCGTTGGTATGATCTAACCTGACGCCGCAAGGTAATCACTCGTTTGATCATGGCACGTCTGCCATATGCATGCAAGAAAAACATTTTGTTCTTGTACTGGCCGAGGTTACTAACCCGGCCACCGAGCTCAAGTACCCGGCCCAGTCCGGAAATTAAATACAATAAATCTAAGATCACTTAATTAAAGAAATAAGATATTGATATTAAATCCTGATATTATCTAAAATAACCTTATCTGGTTAAAAGGGATAATATCCCTTAAATTAAGGAATCATATCTCAAAAGAGATATTAAGAGATAAATCATATCTCAAAAGAGATATTAAGAGATAAATCATATCTCAAAAGAGATATTAAGAGATAAATCAAATCTCTAAAAGATATTAAGAGATAAATCAGATCTCTAAGAGATAGGGGAGTCCTATTATAAAAGGAGGAGTACCCCTCATAAGAGACTCACTTTTCACTGAACATAGGTGACTCTCTCTTAAGCGTATTAGAGAAACTAGTGTCGATAAAGAGACTATCAGAAAGTCCTTGCTCCCTAGTATTCGTCCGATACAAAATTAGGAGATTGAGATCACCACCGCCAAGGGTTGAATCAAGAACTACGTCCGACTTTGATTCCCTTCGGGATATGTAGGACCGGAATTGCTAAATTCTGTCAAGCCAAATCCTAAAACGACCCCAATATTCATCCTTGGTCTGACGTTCACGGCAGGGCTCCGGTAAACTGGATCTCGGCAGGAACATTTGGCGCCCACCGTGGGGCCGAGGCGAAACTTTCCCCGGTTCCACAAGAAAAGCTCGATGGTGACCACACGGAATGGAATGCGAGGAGGGGGGAGCAGCATGAATCACGAGGGTCATGAGGCTTCGGATGCCCAGAACCATGACAATCATCTCTTCTCCCCCCACAGTGAAGATAACCCTCGGTTGGAGGAAATTATGGAACAACTCAAGCAGCTTCGGAAGGAGAACGAGGAGATATGGGCGCAAAATCAGAAGCTTTTGAAAGCCCGAAAGAGAGGAAGATCCCTGACACCTTCAGACGGAGAGCAATCCTCACCCGAGGCCGGCAGGAAGGATCCCCCGGCGCACTCTCCTCGGGGCACTAACCGAGCATCCAAAACCAAACCCCCTCCCGGGGCATCGGAAGTCAAGTCCCATGCAGAGAGGACTAGTCAAAAAGGAAAGACATCAGACCGACGTCCGAGGCTTCCCTTCACCGAGGACATTAACGAGGTAAACGTGCCAACCCATTTTAAGCCCCTTAACATTGACAAATTCAATGGCACCACTGATCCAACCGAGCATGTAGAGTCCTTTATATCCTCAATTTACTTGGTGATTGATTCGGAGGCCGTCATGTGCAAAGTTTTTCCAACTACCCTACAAGGCCCAGCTCTGACCTGGTTAACAAATCTGCTGCCTCAGTCAATTGACTCTTTTGACGCCCTCATAACCAAGTTCACTGCACAATTTGCGGCAAGCCGAAGGCACAGAAGGCACTCCGTCTCACTGGTAAATTTCAAGCAGGAAAGGAATGAATCACTCAGAGATTACATGGCCCGCTTCAATGCAAAGCAGATCCTGATTCCCAATATGAGCTCGGAACTTTGCCTCCACACCGTCATGGCTGGTCTTAAGCCAGGACCATTCTTCGAGTACCTATCTCGGAAACCACCGAGAGATTTTGAGGAGCTACAGGAAAAGGCTACAGGGTTCATGAACTCGGAAGAGATGCTAGAGTTTAAAAGGCGAGAAAGAGGTTACGAGGATAAGAATTCAACCTCGAACAAAGACAGAAACAGGGGGTCTGACTCACAAAGGACCCAAAAAACCAATGAAAGAGAGTTCCCACAGAGGCATTCCAGGCGTCCATCTTACACTCCGCTGAACCGATCTCGAGCAGCCATCCTGCAAGAGGTGTGCAGAGCAGAATTGCTTACCTTACCTGAACCGTCCAAGACATTGGACAATGCTGACAGGAGCAAGGAGTGCATGTGGCATCAGAACTATGGACACTCCACTGAAGAGTGCAGAACACTCCAGAAAATGATTGAGGAGTTGGTACAAGCAGGCCGTCTTGACCGATTCGTCCGCCGAGATGGCAATGGTGGCGGACGATTCGGTCGGAGACCACAAAGACACGGTCATGATGACCGAGACCGAGATACAAACAATCGAAGAAATCATCAGGGCGGAGATCACCAGAACAACCAAAGGCCCCCGGCAGAAGAATCAGAGGGAGGAATCAGGGGGGTCATCAATACAATCTCGGGGGGATTTGCAGGAGGAGGAGCAACGAGCTCATCTCGGAGGCGGCATGTCAAAGCCCTCCGATCTGTTAGCACAGTGTCTGGAAGACCTCCAAGAGCAAGGCCCCCATAACATTCACAGATGATGACTTCCAAGGGGTAGATCCCAACCAGGATGACCCGATGGTGATAACGGTCGAGCTGGCCAACTTCTCGGTTAGATGAACGCTTATTGACCAGGGGAGCTCGACCGATATTCTCTACCTGGCAACCTTCAAGAAGCTCGGAATCCCTGAAAAGCTGATAAAAGAGCAGGAGGACAAGCTGGTGGGATTTGCCGGGGAACAAGTCAAGACTCGAGGATATATAGATCTCTTAACAACGATCGGAGAAGGCAGACTCTCCAAGTCTGTATCAGTCAGGTATGTTATCGTAGATGCCACCACGTCGTACAATATCCTTATCGGAAGACCGACGTTGAATGAGCTCGGGGCAATTGTCTCTACCCCACACCTAACAATGAAATTCCCAGCCGACTCAGGGGAGATAGTTTCAGTCCGAGCTGACCAAAAACTGGCAAGGCAGTGCTATGTTGACAGCCTGAAGGTTTCCCGTCACCAGGACGGCCCAAAGAAAGCAGAGGTGGTAAGCTCGGTCAGCTCGGTAAATTCAGCAAGTACAGTCAGCATGTTCGAGCTGGACCCAAGGGCGGAGATGTATGAGACCAGAGCCGAACCAACGGAGTCTTTAGAGAGGTTCCAGTTGGGAGTCCATCCTGAACAGTGCACCCACGTCGGTAGTCAGCTGGACCCCTCACTCAGAGAATCTTCGCATGGTACTTATAAAGAATGCTGACCTGTTCGCCTGGAAGACATCGGACATGCCGGGCATAGATCCTAACTTTATGTGCCATAAGCTGTCTATATGTCCCGAAGCTAAACATGTGACTCAGAGAAAAAGGAAGCTGGGGGAAGAAAGGCGCCGAGCTGTGGCCGAGGAGACTTATAAACTACTCAAAGCTAATTTCATCCGCGAGGTGAAATACACCACTTGGTTAGCCAACGTGGTATTAGTCAAAAAAACCAATGGTAAGTGGCGCATGTGCACCGACTATACCGACCTCAACAAGGCATGCCCAAAGGATTCCTATCCCTTACCTAACATTGACAGGTTGGTGGATGGGCCCTCAGGTTACAAGGTTTTGTCCTTCTTGGATGCATATTCCGGTTACAACCAGATCAGGATGCACCCCCCCGACGAGGAAAAAACAGCGTTCATGACTGATGGGGCTAATTACTGTTACCGAGTAATGCCTTTCGGCCTAAAAAATGCCGGGGCAACATATCAGAGGCTTATGGACAAGGTTTTCGCAGGCCAAATCGGAAAGAACTTAGAAGTGTATGTTGATGACATGGTAGTAAAATCTGATGATCCGAGCCAGCACCCTGCTGACCTCGAGGAAATCTTCGGCCAACTCAGAAAGTACAACATGAGGCTGAATCCAGAGAAGTGCTCTTTTGGTGTACAGGGAGGAAAATTCTTGGGGTATATGCTAACCCATCGAGCCATCGAAGCCAATCCAGATAAATGCAGAGCCGTCATGGAAATGCGGAGTCCTCGAAATGTGAAGGAAATTCAAAGGCTGGCCGGCCGATTAGCCTCCCTATCCCGCTTTCTACCGAAGTCCTCAGAAAAGGCAAGACCTTTTTCCAGCTCCTGAAGAAGCCGAAGGATTTCGTTTGGACTAAAGAGTGTGAGAAGGCATTCGAAGATCTGAAACTTTTCTTGGCCTCTCCCCCAATCCTTACTCGGCCTCAGCTCGGCAAGGATCTGTACCTATACCTCTCCGTCAATGATTATGCAATCAGTGCAGTAATTATCCAGGAAGAGGAGGAGCAACAGATGCCGGTATACTATGTCAGTAGAATCTTGAAAGATGCGGAAACGCGATACCAAGTAATTGAAAAACTGGCTCTCGCCTTAGTGATGGCAGCTCGGAAGTTACGGCCCTATTTCCAATCTCATCAAGTCATCGTCAAGACGGATCATCCGATAAAGCAGGTACTCAGGAAACCTGATCTAGCCGGACGAATGATAACTTGGTCAGTGGAGTTGTCAGAGTTCGGCCTACGGTATGAACCGAGGGGGCCAATGAAAGCCCAGTGCCTCTCAGATTTTATTGCCGAGCTTTCTTCCAAACCAAGGTCGGAATCCTTCCTCTGGCTCCTATACGTTGATGGATCATCTAACCAGAAAGGAAGCGGGACTGGAATAATTCTCGAAGGACCCGATGATCTGATCCTCGAGCAATCGTTGAAGTTTGGGTTCACTGCTTCAAACAACCAAGCAGAGTATGAAGCCCTCATTGCTGGGCTGTTATTAGCCAAAGAAGTCGGGGTTCGGGAGCTAAAATGCAGAAGTGACTCACAGCTCGTAACGGGACAAGTCGCGGGCAATTATCAGACAAAAGACCCCCAATTAACCAGATATCTCTGCAAGGTTAATAGTCTCATCTCCGAGTTTGAGCATTTCTCCATTGAGCACATACCTCGAGAAGAAAACTCCAGAGCAGATCTGCTTTCCAAATTAGCAAGCACAAAGAAGGCTGGCCAACTCAAGACTTTTATTCAGAAAGCCTCCTCGAGCCGAGCATCAAGAGTGCCGAAGTGACAGCGACCGAGTACTATGACCGGGGGTGGATGACTCCGATCTGGGAGTACCTAACCTCGGACAAACTACCAGATGACCAAAGGGAGGCAAGAAGAATCCGTCTGAAATCTTGTCACTACACCGTCCTCGACGGAGAACTGTACAAAAGGGGATTCTCCAGGCCGTTGCTAAAATGCCTCACAAAGGAGCAATCCGAGTATGTAATGGATGAGAAGCACCGAGGAATCTGCGGAATGCATTCAGGCGGTCGATCTTTGGCAGCTCGGATCTTGCGAGCAGGGTTCTATTGGCCAACCATGAGACTCGATTGTTCAACCTGGACCAATAAGTGTGACCCTTGTCAGAAGTTCGCCAACATAGCCCGTGCGCCAGGAGAGGAGCTCCACTCCATGTCCTCGCCATGGCCCTTTACCATGTGGGGAATGGACATAGTCGGTCCTTTCCCAGTGGCCAAGGGTCAAGTCAAGTTCCTTCTGGTAGGAGTAGATTACTTCACCAAGTGGATTGAAGCAGAGCCATTGGCCACGATAACTGCCAAGAAGGTCCAGAATTTTGTATGGAAAAACATTATATGCAGGCATGGCCTTCCCTATGCAGTTGTTACAGACAACGGGAAGAAATTCACCGATAAGGAGCTCAGAGAGTTCTATTCCAACCTCGGAATCAAACACAAAGTAACGTCGGTTGAGCATCCACAAACGAATGGCCAGGCAAAGGCAGCCAACAACGTTATTCTACATGAGCTCAAAAGAAGGCTGGGGCAATCAAAGGGAGCTTGGGTTGAGCAGTTACCCTGAGCTGAAGGATAAAAATAAATTCTTGAAAAAGAAGAAAGGCTTAATGGCGACATGGGACGATCTTGATTTGTCTTCATCAGATGAAGAAGATGAAGCTGAGGAAGAAGCAAACATTTGTCTCACTGCTAACACGTCATCAGAAAGTGAATACACTGATGCTGAGGTATTGGACTCTGACCCGTCCACACTTTAAAATGCTTTTGATGAATTGTTGCATGAGTCGTCCATACTGTCTCGAGAGTATAAGAGTCTCAAAAAGAAATTTTCTAAATTGTCTAGAGAATATGATAGGGTTTGCATTGAGAAACAAAACCTTAAAGATGAAAATGAAATACTAAAATAAGTGAATGTCAGTCTAGATGACAAAATGGAGTGTGAGCCTAATGTTTCTTGTGAAGTTGCAAAACTGAAACAAGATGTAACATATCTGACAGACTCTCTGTCAAAGCTTATAGGTGGCTCAGATAAAATTAGTCTTATTTTAAGGTACTCTAGGTCACCACATGATAAATCTGGCATTGGTTATGACAAAGAGAAGCAAGAAGCATCTCACCAAAAGTCAAAACCACATACACAGCATAGAGCTTCGAAAGCTCTAGATAAGCATGCTAAAATTAAGTCAAGCCCGTCCAACACCTTTTGCAAAATGTGTGGAAAAAGTGGGAATGTCACATTTAGATGCATACATGCTAAACATGCTAAACATTCTCGTCCAGTGAACACTAACAAGAATGGACGCAAGTCAGTTTGGGTACCTAAAAATAAGATAATACCTGTTGCATATTTGCTTAGAAACAAGAAAGAAACAAACATCTTGGTACTTGGACAGTGGGTGCTCACGTCACATGACGGGAGAAAGGTGTATGTTCCAAGACCTTAGAGCCAAAGATGGTGGCTGGGTTACATTTGGAGGAAACCAGAAAGGGAAGATCATTACTATAGGTAAAATTGGTAAACATCATTTTCCCTCCATTGATAATGTTCTTTTGGTAAATGGTTTAAAATATAATCTGCTGAGCATAAGTCAATTATGTGATACTGGATATGCTATTTCTTTTGATAAGGACATGTGTAAAGTCAAAAAAAAAATAATGGGTCAATTTTATTCACTGCTAAGAGGAAAAAACATCTGTATAAGATTGACTTGGAGGACCTCACAAATCAAAGTGTCTCATGTCTAGTGTCCATTGAAGATGAGCGATGGATTTGGCATAAAAGGCTAGGTCATGCAAGCTTGAAGTTGATTTCAAAGCTAAATAAGCATAACCCTCGTAAGAGGACTACCAAACCTTAAATTCAAATCTGATGCTCTCTGTGATGCATGTCAAAAGGGAAAACAAGTCAAAGGTTCTTTTGAATCTAAGAATGTTGTTAGAACCAATAGACCACTAGAACTGCTACACCTTGATCTTTTTGGTCCTACAAGAACTGCTTCTGTCAATGGTAAGAAATATGGTCTAGTCATTGTAGATGACTACACTAGATGGACATGGGTTATGTTCTTAGCTCACAAGGATGAGTCTTTCAAGGTCTTTTCTATATTCTGCAAACGTGTATAGAATGAAAAAGGCATGTGTATCACTTCAATCAGAATTGACCATGGAGGAAAGTTTGAAAATGAGCTATTTCTTAAGTTCTGTGAAGAAAGTGGTATTCTTCATAACTTCTCAATACCTAGAACACCACAGCAAAATGGTGTGGTAGAGAGAAAGAATAGATCTCTTCAAGAGATGGCTAGAACTATGCTTAATGACAACTCTGTCCCTAGATACTTCTGGGCTGAAGCTGTTAACAATGCCTGCTACATTCATAACAGAATACACATTAGACCTATCTTGAACAAGACTCCTTATGAATTGTGGAAAGGACGAAAATCCAACATTTCATATTTTCATCCTTTTGGTTGTAAATGCTATATACTAAACACTAAAGATCAACTTGGTAAGTTTGATGCAAAAGTAGATAATGGAATTCTGTTAGGATACTCTGAAACTTCAAAAGGCTTTAGAGTTTACAATTCTAGAACTTCAATTGTAGAAGAATGTATTCATGTCAAGTTTGATGACAAACAGCCTGATAAGAAATTATCAGAGCTAGATGAAGCTTTTACAGATCTTGATCAAAAGATCTCAGGAGATACAACAAAGATAAAAGCTGATGATCAAGTAGACAACCCCACTCAACAACCAGAAACCTCCACTTCTCAATATGATACTGTTCTGAGATATTGGTACTGCAAGAATTATCATCCACAAGATCAGATCATTAGAAACCCCAATGACAAGCTAAGAACCGGATCAACCTTCAGAGAACAAGATGATTTTGCACTAGTCTCTGAGTTGGAACCAAATACAGTAGACGAGGCTCTTCTGGACAATGGCCGGATTCTGGCTATGCTAGAAGAACTTAATCAATTTGAAAGAAGTGAAGTTTGGACTCTGGTACCCTTGCCTAAAGATAAATCGGTTATAGGAACAAAGTGAGTTTACATAAACAAACTTGATGAAAATGGTAAGGTGGTGATAAACAAGGCAATACTTGTTGCTCAAGGTTATTCTCAGGAAGAAGGTAGAGATTAAACTGAAACTTTTGCACCTGTCGCTAGAGTAGAAGCAATTAGAATTTTACTTTCATTTGATGCACATCATAGCATTAGTTTCAAATGGATGTTAAAAGTGATTTTCTAAATGGCTTTAATAATGAAGAAGTTTATGTTAAGAAACCTCCGGGTTTTGAGAGTGAAACCCATCATGAACATGTCTACAAGCTTAAGAAAGCCTTATATGGACTTAAGCAAGCATCTAGAGCTTGGTATGATAGGCTAAGTTTTTTTCTTATGGAAAATTGATTTAATAGAGGAAAGGTTGACACGACCTTGTTTAGAAAGTCCATTAAGTCTAATTTCATAATTGTGCAAATATATGTTCATGATGGGAGAACTTAAATTCTTCCTTGGACTTCAAGTTAATCAATCAGTGGATAAGGTGTACATCCATCAAACAAAGTATACAAAGGAATTACTAAAGAAGTTTAAGATGGATGGCTGCAAGCCAATGAATACCCCTATTCACCCCATGTCCATACTGAACAAAGATGATAAAGAGAAAAGGTAGACCAAAAGGTATATAGAGGTATGATAGGATCTCTCTTATATCTTACTGCATCTAGGCCTGACATTATGTTCAGTGTATGCTTATGTGCTCGATTTCAATCTGATCCTAGAGAATCTCCCTTATCAACAGTTAAAAGAATTTTTAGATATCTAAAAGGTACTACAAATCTGGGTTTGTGCTTTAAGAAAAATGAAGATTACAGATTAGTTGGTTTTTGTGATGCTGACTATGCTGGAGATAGAATTGAAAGAAAAAGTATCAGTGGAGGATGTCACTTCATTGGAGCTAACCTTGTCACATGGTCAAGCAAAAGACAACGTACCATTGCCTTATCAACTGCTGAAGCTAAGTATATTTCAGCTGCAAGTTGCTGCTCACAACTTCTATGGATCAAACATCAATTGGAGGACTACAATGTGTTTGTAAGTAGTATTCCACTTATGTGTGATGATACTACCGCAATAAATCTATCTAAGAATCCAATTTTGCATTCTAGAGCTAAGCACATGGAGATTAAACATTATTTTATTAGAGATTATGTGCAAAAATGTGTGTTTGATATAAAATTTGTAGATACTAACCATCAATGGGCATATATCTTTACTAAACCTCTTGCAGAGTATAGATTTATTTTTATTAGGAAGCATCTGAATATGTTATGTGTAGATTGATATAAGCGTCCAGACCTAAGAATGTTGTTCTGATAAATATACGTCTATTGATTTTTTCGTCCAATGTATGTTGAATATTTTGCATCCAAAGCATGATAAAAATTTGCGTCTATTGCATATTCAACTGCGTGTCTACTACATAATGCGTCTACTTCTATTTCCTGCCGCCTCCATTGCATGTTAATTTGTGCGTCCATACTTCCTTATGCTTGGACCCGTCTATGCATATATTTGTTAAATGCATTTATTTTGTCTCATAGACATATTTATCTAGTATATTCTCTTTGCCGAGTTAGTGATTTCCAACAATACCATCAAAACCTTTTTATGGTTTCAAAATACCAAAGCCATTCTATTCTTAATGACATGTCTTGTCATTTTTTTAAATTTTTTTTAAACCTTTTCAAGTAACTTCTTTCCCTCTGAAAAACCTTTCGCTACCCATCTTACCTGACATCTCTCTCTCTCATAAACTCTCGAGCTCTCTGTTTCCCCTGTCTCTGAACCCTAACCTTCAATCCTCAAAAATGGCTTCACCTTCACTCCCTGTCCATTCCTACGTCACTGATACTCTGAACATAGCGATTGAACACCACTTCAATTTTGAAGTTCTGAAAGAGTATAACTTGGATGTAAGCAAGAATATAAATGTTGCTAGTTGGGATGGAATGTTCTTAGAAAAAAGTTTCTATCTACCCCAAACTCATTAGGACCTTCTGGAGGAAACCTACAATCACTGAAACTAAGATTTTTGCCTTCATGTTGGGAAAGAAGGTTATTGTCTCTGAGAAGACCATTTCTGATGCTATTGCATGTGCCCAAGAGGGTTTAGTGATTACTGACACTTGGGAAAAAGACCTAGGTGGTTCTGAGACCATTGTTGTTACCCTAATGAAAGAAGATACTGTAAGAACTCATTCCTGGAAGTCTGCTGAGATGAAGGATGAAATCAGAATCCTCCATTAGATTTTGAACAAGATTGTCTTACACAAGACTAGCTCCAAGGACAACCTCTCCGCTCTCCACAAATTCTGCTTGTGCAGTCTATTCCTGGAAACCAAAATCAACCTTCCTTCGATCCTGTTTGGCAGATTCAAACACTCAGTATAAAATAGAAAGAACCTCTCTGCCATTCCCTACACTCACCTTCTATCAAAGATTCTCAGGAATCAAGGTGTTTATGATGTCCTTGCTGTCATGTCTAAAGAAGATCAAAACAAGATTCTAACTGAGAAAGGAACGTTAGTTGCTGATTTTGGGAGAAGCAATCTCTCAGGCATGCAACCGAGTACTTACAAACAAATTGCTTTGGCTAAGGCAGAAGAAGCAATGAGAATTAAAGAAGAACAAATTGAGGCCAATAATGCTGAGGTTTTAGGTCTCAAAAGAGGAACTAGGCAGAAAACCACTACTCAGGAAACCTGCCCTCAAGTGGCCAGCTAGTGGCATTGTAATTAGGGGATCTGATGCTCCTGCTCAGAAGAGACAAAGGAAAATTATCCTTTCTCATAATGAAGACTATGATGATGATTAGGATAATGTCACCATTGGGTCTGTTCTGAAGAAACAGAGGATTGAAACCTCTGCTGCTGCTGGTGCTACTCAAACCAGAAGGCAACCTGCAAGAAAAGCCAAGGCTACTGCAACATGAGGTAGTCATCCCTGCTAATGATGTTGTTCAATTAGTAGTTGATGCATTAGTCTCTAGCCTAGAGAATAGGAATGATATTATCTCTGCTGTTGCTGCTACTGTTGATAAATTTATTGTTGTTTCTGCACCTGATGATGTATATATTCCATCTCTGCCTTCACCACAACCATCATAACCTAGACAAATCACAGACTCATCCACATATTCATCTGCTCACTCACCAGACCAACCACAAATAGCCTCACCTCCAAGACCAAAATTTTCACCCATCTTACCTGAAATAGACCCATGGTTCAACCAACCAGATAATGGAATCATCCTAAGAGCCCCCTTTCCCAAAATTAGAAAAACCAGATTCCTCTACACTCCTCCCTCTATTCTCTATGATGGCCAAGCTGAAAGCTGCGCCAAAGTGAAAACAGATTGGAGGATCTTGTATCACAAACATGAACCAGAACCTGTTTCAACCAGGTCCCTCTACCCTCTACCCAAATACCAATATGAACCTGAACCCACTTACACACCATGGCATAAATATCACCCTGACATTAACATTGGCCGAACCCCTTCTCAAATGTACAATTACCTTGGACCACTCATTACTCACCCGCCCTTGAAGAAATTTTCACCAAGAAAAATTTACCCCAACTTGGTTAGATATCCAGCCTTCAAGCCCTTCACTGAAGGTGTTGAAAGACACATCATAATTGATTGGCACACAGATCCTGCCAAGAAGTATCTCACAAATGTGATCCACAAAAGATCTAGATCATTCAGGTATAGGATTCATCTTGGACAGAAACACCAAGTGGACTACCTTCAGACATCCTAGCACTTAAGGTAGAGCTGCTGACTTTCTTGATACTTTAATGTATGAAATGCTGAAGTGAGAGTTTAGTCACTTTAGAATTGACAGCTGTAAACTTTGTCCCTCCAACCTGGTTAAAGCATAATGGGGAAACCAAGATTGGGATCAAACCATACATGACCTGTCCTAGGCTACCCATGATTGATCACAATAAGGTTAAGGACAAGAAGAAGCAGAGAAACACTGGCAAGATGCCTTTTCCTAACAGCTGCATAATCAATCCAGCAACAATCAATCTCACTTATCAAAATGTGTTTGACTATTGGTTAGCTCAACCAATTGAAGATATTCAAGAGGATGTTGCTATGGACATCTGGAGGACTCACATGGTGGCATGTGCACAGGAAGCTTCATCCTATGGAATGACTATTGAAGAGAAGAAATATATTCCTTAAATCAGAGGGAAGTGTGTCCTTGCTTACTGCAGATTCCTCATCTATAAGGACATCATTGGCATTCCTGTCATAAGTCTTGTTTTTGAAGAGGACCCTATCCATTGGGGAAAAGAGTTGGCTCCACCAGTGCTATAATATGCTACTTCACCTCCACCTTCTCCACCATCAGAGCACACAGATGAAGAGATCATCATTGAGAACATGGAAGTTAAAGAAGTACAGCCTGGTCCCCAAGTGAAAGTGGTTCAACCTGTAGCTGAGGTTGAAGAAGTTGTTGAGTCCATTCTTAGACAAAGCACTTCTGAGAAACACTCTTCTCAACCACTGGCTCTAAACGTCATTCATCCAATAGAGCAACCTCAGACTTCCAGAGCTATAGACACTATTCTAAGTCAAGCATATGCTCAAGATAGTGCTGAAAGCTCAAGAACCTCACTCTCACTACCTCCAAACTTTGAAGAAATTATTGGCAGAATTATAGATGAAAGAGTAGAGAGTAAGGTTAAAGAACAAGTGAAAGAGCAGGTAGCTGAAGCCCTGGTTCCAACAAACATCATGATGAACCAGATGATGAACATCATGCTGCAATTCCAACAGAGTCAAAATCTACCAACTCAGATTCCTCCTCCTCCACCAAATCCAAATCCTCATTCTCCTCCTTCACCCTTTTCTTAGACTTTTCTTTTGCTGTTTCCATACTGGCAATGATGGTCCACTCCTTTTACCTTTTTGTCTGATGACAAAAAAGGGGGAGAAAGGAAAGAGAATTAAATTTAATATAAAAAGTCATTTTTTTGAAAAGTATATACTTGTCTGCATGTGCACGTCTCTTTCTGTTTATACTTTGACATGATTTGCTATATAAAAATTGTTCTGATATATCTATTTAGATTGCTCTAATACTATTTGCTATGATTTGTTTATTGATCTGATATATCTTAATTCCATATAGTCTAACACTATTTGATATGCTATATTTATTTGCTCTGAAACATGCTTAAGGTTGATAAAGACTTTAAAAGCTCCGATACTATACTTAACTGATAAGTAGTTGCACTAATCTGATAAGTTGTAAACATGTGCCGCTGAATCTCTGTCTTATGCTTTTCCAGATTAAAAGTTTGAATGTTTTGTCTTAGGGGGAGCTTTGTAAACTCTCTTAGACTTTGCTACTCAAATTTAATTAGTTTTTGTCATCATCAAAAAGGGGGAGATTGTTGGAACCAAAGTGGTTTGGATTAAATAATCTCTATGTTTTGACGTTAACAAAAGGATTAAATTTGATTGGCAAAGTGTTAGTTGAAATCTAACATGTGATATTCAGTTATGCAGGAACACTTGAAAATATATAAGTCATGGAAACTTAGAATAAGTTTTCCTGGACTCCTAAAGAGAAATGCACGTCCACCCATGAAGACGGGCTGCTCAATGTATTGGTAAAGTTATTTAATTATTTAATTGAGTAAACTGGTTTGTTTAAGTAGACGAGCCACGAAATGTTTACTAGACGGATTTTAAGTCTAAAAGCAAATAGACTAGTTTTAACTTGCCACGTCAGTAGATGAGTTCTTTGTTTGAGTAGACAAACTTTAATTGCCACGTCACCAAATGGAGATTAAAATAACTCTCTAAGCAATAGCAAGTCCAAAGACTGGATAGTAGACGAGAAAATATACCACGTCAGTGGATGAGTTGAATAAAAGAGTGAATAGACTTGGTTCTTACACATAACTGTATATACGGAAATTTTGAGTAGACGAGCTTCTATCTCTTATATATGTTCTTCTAATAGTGAATAAATGCAATCTGGTCCACAATGAATTTATTTCAAATGATTGATATTTATTTCAAATGAATATTTGTTCTTCCCATTTGTTTAATCTGGTTAATGCTTTTGTTTCCTTGTGAGAAAATCATAGTACCATTGACGAAATATAAAAAGTAAATAGTACAATGAGCAAATGAAAAGTGACTTGTACGAATTCATATTTACTGCTGGAAAAAACTGGAATTTACACAAAGGAGGAAAGACGGTTTTTTCAAGTTACAATGGCTCAGAGGTGTATCATTCCATATCGTGCAAATGTGATAGCAAAAAGTACATTTCACAAAGGCCACAATCAAGCTATTAGTCACAACGGATATCATGCATTTAATGCTATCTCTAAATGGGAGTATTCAAAATGACCGTTGAAGAAATACTAATGAAGAAGAAGGTCAATATATATAGAAGACCTCAACCTTTGAAGAACAACTTTTGCTAGCCAAACTTTTGTGTGCTGAACTTTTGCCAATCTACAATCAACTCATTCTAATATTCCTTCAAGAGTAAGACTTTGTAACATTTAGTTTGAATATTAGGAAAATATTCAACAGATCTTAAACTTTCATATCCTCACATATAGTGAGTTAAGAAGATTTTTAAGTTAAAATCTCTTTGTTAGAGTTAGAGCCTGAAGAGGCTTGGTAAGAAAGGAATACTTGTAGCCAGGAGAGGTGTTGAATACTTGATTGTAATCTATTTGGAGAAATAGTGGATAAATCCTTCAAGTCGAAGGGACTGGACGTAGCTCTTGGTTGGAAGAGAGTGAACTAGGATAAAATCTCTTGTGTGAATCTTATATCCCTAAACTCTTACAGTTTTATTTGTTTATACTAACTGTGGGGTTTTGATATTGCTTTTGTTAAGTTTCAAAAAGTTCATTCTTGTATGCTTACTTCTGTTTTAATCTTATTGTGTGAGAAAACAGTTTTGACAAAGGTTGTTTTTCGAAAATTATTAACAAACACAACTCAACCCCCCTTCTTGTGTTTACCTGTGTCAACTTCACCAAGAAGGTTAGACTTACCGCCTAACCTTTCCAACATTCACGATGTCTTCCATGTTTCCCAGTTGAGAAAATATTACCCTGATCCTTCTCATGTTATTGAGCCTCAGTCCATACAACTCCGAGAAAATCTAGAATATGAAGCTTTACCGTTTAAGATTGCAGATTGAAGGATTAAAGAACTCCGTGGTAAACAGATTCCCATGGTTAAAGTCATCTGGGATAGTGTTACCAGAGATGCTACTTGGGAGCGTGAGGCAGACATGCAGCAGCAGTACCCCCATTTGTTTTCAGGTATGTAAATTCTGAGGATGGAATTTCTTTTAAGAGGGGTAGAAATGTAAAGTCTGTTACTTTATGTGTTGTTTACGTAAGAGAATTAGATTTAAGGCTTGGATTATATAGTTAATATGTTGTTTGAGGCATAGATACCCTTGCATGGAAAGTACGCAACCTTTTGGAGTGAGTTTGAACGTAAGAATAACTTAGGGTTTTTCCCCGTTTATCGTCTTTAAGAAGTATGAGTGTGAATTAAGAAATTTGGAGTTAGAGTTGAGATTAGGCATTTTTGATGGTTTGATGTTGTTTATTAGGTCTTAATAAGCCTATATCTCAAATTTGAGCTCAATCGGACGTCGAACGGACCCAAAACGTAACAAGTTGACTTCTGGTCAATGGTCAACACTCAAGCATGGGTGTATCCATGCTCAATCACCCCAGTCAACCAGACAAGGTCATGCGTTGACTTCCACGTGTCAATCAGGGCTTACGTGGCACCTCCTGATAGGTTGCATGACACGGTGGCGTACCTGCTTCCCATGCTCAAACGTAGCTGTTCCCACGCTCGAGCGTGGCAGCGTGGATTAGCAAAAAATAAAAGGGACTTTTGGTTTACTTAAGTCCAAGAGTGAAAAATAGAGAGTGAGAGCAGAGAAAAAACCATAGAGACAGAGAGGGTGACTTTAGAGAGAGAGGGGGAGAAAAACCTAGAGAGAGAAGGCTTCTAGATGAGAGAGAAGGCTTCTAGATGAGAGTTTGAGAGATTAGATCATCTCGTCATGATTCTGGTTACGTGGTTTCGTTCGTGGCGATGATACCTTCATATTTCTATTCTCTTTTTCTTCCAAAGTGAAGGTGAAATCTCTCTCTCTCTAAGTGTAAATGTTGTCCGTTACGATACTTGAATTATCTTTCGTTTCGGTTAACGGATTTCGATTCCGTCTTTGATTTTGAACTCATGGTAACGTGTGCTTCACAATGTGGTATCTAGGTGAATTTTGGGAGGCTCGGAGGCCCTAGAACCATGCGAGGGAGAATCGTGAGGAGTAGAAGATGAGTCGTTTCGTTACGTTCCGGACATCGTACGACTTTTCAAGTGGGGGAAAGAAATCATTTAACATCGGAAACAGCGCAGTGGTGTTTAATTCGATAATGGCGTAGGGTGAACTAAACCCTATTCGAGAGCAAGTAACGGACAATGTCCATATCACATTGGGGACTACTTGGTGGTACCAATGATGATATTGAGATTGTACGTTTATTATCATTACGTTTAAAATATATTAATATTTTTATTATTTTATATATATTGGGAGATGATTGAATTTATGACATGTTGGCATGACTGTAATGATTATAATGATAACATGAGTGTAATGATTATGCTTAGATATTGAATAGTGATGAGACATGATGAATCCTGGTGATGTATGTGGGAAATTCATAATACATAAGATAGTAGTGCCTAACCGAGATAATTATTGTGATATGGTGATGAGACTTATGAGATGTGATTACGATTGTTTTATGAGATAGTGATGAAAGGTTAAGGCACTAGGGGGTGACTTGAAACAGGGTCTGTGATATGGTGGCTTGAAACAAAGCACGTGATCCAGTGTTGGGGAGTATTTATAGGCTAGATTTAGGCTTGGTTTGGTTTAAGGAATTGGTTTAATGGGTTTTATGAATATTTAATTAATATAAGCTTAACCATAGTTAATAGTTAACTTAACTAGGGTTATGTTACTAACTAGGGTTAAAAAGTATGTGGCTCACAATTAATATAGGTGTGGCTGATTTTGGGCCACATCTAATGAGTCGGCCATGACTCATTGATTCCATCCATTAGCGGTTCCCGGAAATCCCTTATGCAGCTCCGTCATTTACCCGATTTTGGTTCTTGAGGGGAAAATTATGAAACGAAAGCAAAATAAAATAGGTATGGTTTAGTATATATGGCTGCACGAAATTGAGGAGATGTGGGAGGTTTTCAACCATGTAAAATGAGTGGTTAAGAGTGCGTAGATGTGTCTTGTTAATAACCGCGAAAGCTTGGGGGTATTTTGGTCATTTTACCCAAAACTCATGAATACTAGCATTTAATGCTCATAAATGCTTGGTGACTCATCCTCCATGAGTCATCATGTATGACTCGTTGTCCCGATCTCTTGACGGGTCTCTACAGTTCCGTTTTCGACTCCGTCGGTATCCCGATTAGGATTTCTTTCTGTTTATCGATCGAAAATTTTCCAAATAACCAAACTCGTTTGAAATATATTTTAAACATAAACCATTTCGTTCACGAGTCAAAATTAGGATTTCTGATCATTAAAATCTTATTGTCAGTGAAAACACCGACTGTTTTCCGTCTGAACTTTTACCAAAATTCATCCGAATAAACATAATATTTAATTTCTGATCAAAAATTTGTAAAGTAGGATTCCTCACGGACATAATATAAAAAATCTACAAATTTCAGTTTCGGGTCAAATTAGGGTTTTCTGCCGGTATAAAATTATACTATCAGTTAAAAACGCAGACCGGTTTCCCTCTGAGTTTTAAACCCAAATTTTTACCAAAGCTTCCTACCATAGAGTAGGTTCCATATATGATTTTGTTTCCTCCAAAATCATTTCCTAGGTCTCAGATAAAAATATAAATAAATATATCTTTATCGTTAATACAGCATATCCGAAAATCAGGCTGTTACATTACTACCCCACTTAGAAAAAAATTTCGTCCTCGGAATTTCGTGACTCAAACAAAACATCATCTTGTAATCGTATCTTAATTTAAAGATCCCACATTATATTTCTCATCGTTGTCTTTCCTCTAGGTGACAGCGGTAACTTTATAACAGAATTCATTCTTATATCATTCTAGTTTTCCTCGAAACAATCCATCTCTACATTATATTCATCGTCCTTAGCATTTCACCTTGATCTATCATCTTTGAAGGACATAATTAAAACTTAATATTTTTCCTCTTCTTAATACCGGTCCACTAACATCTAACTTCCACAATTAGCACCACAATCAATTCCAACATCTAACTTCTACCATTACCCTCAATTAACACCACAATCAATTTCAACATCTAACTTCTACAATTAACACCGCAACCAATACTACCCTAACTTTCTACTTCGTGTATCCAATCACAGTCTTAGTTCCTTAGAATGTATTTCCTTATTCTAGATTATATCAAGATAACACATTTCAAGTCTGTAAATAAACATCTCAACACTCCTTAAGATAAACTGCAATCAAATTAACAACACCTGTTAGGATTATTCAACTTAACAAATTTGAATTTCTCTAGTAACCTCAATTTACATCAGAAATCATCTTTTCTGCTCATATTCAACTTAGGTGAAATTACTATATACACTTTTGTTTGCTCTTCCCAAACCCATACAATCCATCTTAACTGCCAACATTAATCATTGCCCTAGGTTCCATTATGATACTATGCCTCGATCAACATTTGACTTATAGTAATTGTCTTACTCACTGATATTAATCTTAAGGGTTCACATCCTACCAGTCACAACTATACCTCAACAAAAATCTCATCACTTTCTTGTCTATCATGCTACTTAGACAAACAAACAAAGTCTACCGGATATCAAATATATACCTTGTATAATATCCAAGATTGAGAATTCAGCTCCCCTCACGGTAAACACTCTTTCAGTGGCCTTAGGTCTGGCCATCTACTGTCCTACTGCTGGAACTCCTTTTCCAACTCCACCTCTCTGAACACTGGTATACGACTTATAATGCTACATAAAACTGGTATATATATATATATATATATATATATATATATATATATATATATATATATATATATATATATATATGCCATATAATTGTTAACTATCGCGTTGGGACTCACTACCCAACTTATAAGCATAGTCAATATTCGATAAGGATTCAACAAGACACGGTCAGGAACAACATCCTAGACCTCACAGTCCGATTAGAATCAAACTGCTCTAATACCAAAATGAGACACCCTGTTGTTCCCCTTTTGTGCCATTAACTTAAAACCTTATTAATTAATTATTTAATCGCACTCTTAATGTTAAATGTGTATTCCGAAACATATAGAAATTAAAAACTTAAGTTATTAAACATATAACTTCAAAATCACCCATAGTTATATTGTAAATACACACATAAGTCTTTTACACATATTTCAAAACACTGTTTAAGGGTATCCTCTCAGTAGGATCCCTCGCAAGCCTTTTTTTAAACAAACTATTATAATCAGCAGAAAATAAAATATCTTATAAGACTCACTGTCCCTAGACACTAAACTACATTGCTGGAATCCACAACTCGTCCTCCCATATTTGGTTTATACGGAATTCCATCTAACTCCTCAGCAACTGGTTCCTCCATCGGGTCTTCTCGTACGATCACATCAAGATAAAATACAACACACAAATATACAGGGGATAAAAAACAGTTCTATCATAAAAAAATGGAAAAGTGTCATAGTAAATTATACAGTAATTGTCACAGACAATTACACACATAACTAACAATCATCCTCAAATTAACGTATACTCCTCTACCCTCAACTCATACAATCTAAACCTTTACAATGACATGGCCACAAATTCCCATTTCCATTAGGGATGTTAGTCAGTCGTCCAAGCGACGCGTCCCCAAAACCAGTGCACACCCTTTTTCATGGTGAGAATGCTCAAGCAAAGCAATGACACTATAGTTGCATGGCACAGTCGGTGCACACCCTGGATCAAGGGTGCTCATGCAAAGCAATGACACTATAGCTGCACGGTACAGTCGGTGCACAACCTTATCCATGGTAAGAATGCTCATGTAATACAATTACACTATAGCTACACCGTACAGTCGGTGCACACCTTGATTCTCTTTCGAGGGTGCTCAAGCAAAGCATTGACACTATAGCTGCACAATTTAAATCTAACATAGGACGGTCCCATGAGGACTTTGGACCTCATATGTCTCAGACATACGGTTATAAACACAATGAAACCTATGAACCTCACTGAATTACATCAATAACAACCTAGTGCCTCAAGCTTCCATCATAGCCTAGACTCACATTCTATAACACATTTCATCTTTATTATAATCCATTTAAGCTAGACACTGCTAATTCTCCGATACTTTCTCACCCAAACCAAATCTTCCGAACAACATATATCCTCACTTAAAATCAATAAAGCATAGTACTAAACCTGGCAGATCATGCATAACATCAAGAAATATTCAAATATCACACTATCACATAAAGCAATTTATTACAATAATGAAATCAACAAGTCAGACTCTGTCAAGGCCTGGCCGTGATAGCCATCACGACCGTGACAGGCATCAAAGGCAAGCATTTCTAGAACACAGAACCTGTCACGGCCTGGCCATGACAGTCATAACGGCTGTGACAGACATTCTCTATCTCAATATCACAAAATTAACCTATGCCGATAAACCTGCAATCCCCGAATCACCAGGTTTTAGAGAAAAGGTTGCCAATGTGATTTATGTCTTGTCGATTACTCGACTACTAGTAGGGTTTAGGTTGCCCTACACAATTATCATATAATCTACTACTTACCGATTCCGACGATAGGTTGAGTCTTTCCCCCACTTAAGTTATCACCGGAAACACGAAAACGATGACCATCGTTATCCCGCCATAAGTTACCAAAACCACCTTCAACCAAATCAACAATAAAACAAATTAATCAACAAATCTAAATATGGACATATGGTGCAAGGTTCGGCCAACTCATCCAAATGAGGCTAGGGTTATATTCTTAATCTAATTTTTAGGTACTAGTTCCTAGAGCATTAACTAGCATATATTAAGTGCTAATAGTTAAAATTATGAAACATATCCTCTAACCAACTAGGTTAGGGTTTCGGCCTTCCTTGACAAAATAGGTTAGAAAATCCCTTTATATTCAAGCTTTTGGATTTAGATAACAAACATAGTAGAGAGCTTAGTTCAAGCATTAGATTTCACAATAGAAACAAAAACACCAAACTCATTTTTCATGACAGTTTCAGCCTTGAGAAGAACAATAGGAAAGAAAATGTTTTTGCTTACAAGCTCTTAGATGATGATAGTAGTGATCATAACTAGATCATAGAAATTGATTTCACATTTTTAGGATTTTACTACAATTTCCTAGAATTCTTTAAAGTTCTAGATCTAAGAAATGGAAACTAAAGAAATATGAAGAACAAGAGCTTAAAAAGAGAGGTGATGATCATGTTACCTAAGTTAAGAAAGTAGAATAAGAATTTATGATGATCTTGGCAAGCTTGTTAATGGAAATCACTTGAAGTTCTTGAATATCAACAATGGAGTTTTTAGAGAAAAGTGAAGAAATGAAGGAGATGCATGGGGCAGGGGGGGTGTGGAAGCCACGGTTTTGAGGAGTATTTATAGGTTATATTTAAGCTTTTTTTTGGTTATAAGTAATTGGTTTAATGGGTTTTGTGAATATTTAATTAATATAAGCTTAACCATAGTTAATAGTTAACTTAACTAGGGTTATGTTAATAACTCGGGTTAAAAGGTATGTGGCTCACAATTAATGTAGGTGTGGCTGATTTTGGGCCACATCTAATGAGTCATGCTCCATGACTCATTGATCCTATTCATTAGCGGTTCCCGGAAATCCCATATGCAGCTCCATCATTTACCCGATTTCGATTTTTGATTGGAAAATGATGAAACGAAAGCAAGATGAAACAGGTATGGTTTTTGTATATATGGCTGCACGAAATTGAGGAGATGTGGGAGGTTTTCAACCATGTAAAATGAGTGGTTAAGAGTGCGTAGATGTGTCATGTTAATAACCACGAAAGCTTGGGGGTATTTTGGTCATTTTACCCAGAAGGCATGACTACTAGCATTTAATGCTCATAACTGCTTGGTAACTCATCCTCCATGAGTCATCAAGTTTGACTCATTGTCCCGATATCTTGACGGGTCTCTGCAGTTCCGTTTTCGACTCCGTCGGTTTCCCGATTAGGGTTTCTGTCTGTTTTTCGATCGAAAATTTTCCAAATAACCAAACTCGTTGGAAATATGTTTTAACCATAAACCATTTCGTTCATGAGTCAAAATTAGGTTTTCTGATCATTAAAATCTTACTGTCGGTGAAAACACCGACTGTTTTCGATGTGAACTTTTACCAAAAATCATCAGAATAAACACAATATTTCATTTCTGATCAGAAATTTGGAAAGTAGGATTCCTCACTGACATAATATAAAAAATCTACAAATTTCAGTTTCGCGTCAAATTATGGTTTTCTGTCATTATAAAATTATACTGTCGTTAAAAACGCTGACCGGTTTCCGTCTGAGTTTTAAACCCAAATTTTAACCAAAGCTTCCTACCATAGAGTAGGTTCTATATATGATTCATTTCCTAGGTCTCAAATAAAAACATAAACAAATACATCTTTACCGCGAATACAGCGTATCCGAAAATCAGGCTGTTACATTACTACCCCACTTAGAACAAAATCCCGTCCTCAGAATTATGTGACTCAAACTAAACATCATCACGTAATCGTATCTTAATCCAAAGATCCCATATTATATTTCTCATCGCTGTCTTTCCTCTAGGTGACAGTGATAACTTCATAACAGAATTCATTCTTATATCATTCTATTTATCCTCGAAACAATCCATCACTACATTATATTCATTGTCCTTAACATTTCATCTTGATCTATCATCCTTGAAGGACATAATTAAAACTTAATCTTTTCCTCTTCTTAATATTGGTCCACTAACATCTAACTTCCACAATTAATATCACAATATCAATTCTAACATCTAACTTCTACCATTACCCACAAATTAACACCACAGTCAATTTCAACATCTAACTTCTACAATTAACACCGCAATCAATACTACCCTAACTTTCTACTTCATGTATCCAATCACAGTCTTAGTTCCTTATAATGTATTTCCCTATTCTAGATTATATCAAAATAACACATTTCAAGTCTCCAAATAAACATCTCAACACTCCTTAAGATAAACTGCAATCAAAGGAACAACACCTGTTAGGATTATTCAACTTAAAAAATTTGAATTTCTCTTGTAACCTCAATTTACATCAGAAATCATCTTTTCTGCTCATATTCAACTAAGGTAAAATTACTATATACACTTTCGTTTACTCTTCCCAAACCCATACAATCCATCTTAACTGCCAACATTAATCATTTCCCTAGGTTCCATAATTATACTATGCCTCGATCAACATTTGAATTATAGTAATTGTCTTACTCACTGATATTGATCTTAAGGGATCACATCCTACCAGTCACAACTATACCTCAACAAAAATCTCATCACTTTCTTGTCTATCATGCTACTTAGACAAACAAACAAAGTCTACCAGATATCAAATATATACCTTGTATAAGATCCCAGATTGAGAATTTAGCTCCCCTCACGATAAACACCCCTTCAGTGGCCTGAGGTCTGGCCATCTGCTGTCTTGCTGCTGGAACTCCTTTTCCAGCTCCACCTCTCTGAACAATGGTATACGACATATAATGCTACATAAAACTGGTATATATATATATATATATATATATATATATATATATATATATATATATATATATATATATATATATATATATATATGCCATATAACGGATAACTATCGCGTCGGGACTCACTACCCAACTTCTAAGCATAGCCAATATCCGATGTGGATTCAACTAGACACAGCCAGTAACAACATCCTAGACCTCACAGTCCGATTAGAATCGAACTGCTCTGATACCAAAATGAGACACTCCGTTGTGCCCCTTTTGTGCCATTAACTTAAAACCTTGTTAATTAATTATTTAATCGCGCTCTTAATGTTAAACGTGTATTTCTAAACACGTAGAAATTAAAAACTTAAGTTATTAAACATATAACTTCAACATCACCCATAGTTATATTGAAAATACACACATAAGTCTTTTACACATATTTCAAAACACTGTTTTAGGGTATCCTCTAAGTAGGATCCCTCATTTAAACAAACAATTATAATCAGTGGAAAATAAAACATCCTATAAGACTCACTGGCCCTAGACACTAAACTACATTGCTGGAATCCACAGCTCGTCCTCCTGCATCAGGTTCATACAGAGTTCCATCTAACTCCTCAGCAACTTGTTCCTCCATCGGGTCTTCTCGTACGATTACATCAAGATAAAAAACAACACACAGAAATATATATGGGATAAGAAGCAGTTCTATCATAAAAAAAATAGAAAAGGGTCATAGTAAATTATACAGTAATTGTCACAGACAATTACACACATAACTAACAATCATCCTCAAATTAACGTATACTCATCTACCCTCAACTCATACAATCTAAACCTTCATGATGACGTGGCCACAAATTCCCATTTCCGTTAGGGATGTTAGTCAGTCGTCCAAGCGACGCATCCCCAAAACCGGTGCACACCCTTTTTCATGGTGAGGATGCTTATGCAAAGCAACGACACTATAGTTGCACGGCACATTCGGTGCACACACTGGATCAAGGGTGCTCAAGCATAGCAATGACACTATAGCTGCACGGTACAGTTGGTTCACAATCTCATCCATGGTAAGAATGCTCATGTAATACAATGACACTATAGCTGCAAGGTACAGTCAGTGCACACCTTGATTCTCTTTCGAGGGTGCTCAAGAAAAGCATTGACAATATATCTGCACAATTTAAATCTAACATACGGACGGTCCCACTAGGACTTCGAACCTCGTATGTTTCAGACATACGGTTATAAACACAATGAAACCTATGAATCTCACTGAATTACATCAATAACAATCTAGTGCCTCAAGCTTCCATCATAGCCTATGTGAACACCCATTTTTGTCCGTATTTTATTTTGATTTTTATGATATGGAATTTCAGGGAGACTAATATTAATTGCATAAAGAGAAAAAAGAAAAAAAATGATGTAAGGATGGGGCTCATAACCAACTTGTTGTTGGATGCGGTTCAGTCCAGTCCATTCGACTTGTTGTTGGACACGGTTCAGTCCAGCCCATTTAATTTGCTGTTGGACGCAGTCCAGTCCATTACATTGGACTTCCTGTTGGACGCAATCCAGTTCCATCCATTACATTGGGTTTGTTGTTGGACGTGGTTCAGTCCAGTCCATTGCTTTAATTTTCTGTGGACGAGGAGGTTCCGTCCATTGCATGTTTACTTTCCTTTTGGACGAAGAGGCTCCGTCCATTGCTTGTTTACTTTTCTGTTGGACGAGGAGGTTCCGTCCATTGCATTTAATTTTTTGTAGACGAGGAGGTTCCGTCCATTGCAAGTTTACTTTTCTGTTGGACGAGGAGGTTCCGTCCATTGCATTTAATTTTTTGTGGACGAGGAGGTTCCGTCCATTGCATGATTACTTTTCTTTTGGATGAAGAGGCTCCGTCCATTGTATGTTTAATTTTCTGTTGGACGAGGAGGTTCCGTCCAGTGCATGTTTACTTTTCTGTTGAACGAGGAGGTTCCGTCCATTGCATTTAATTTTCTCTTGGACGAGGAGGTTCCGTCCATTGCATGTTTACTTTTATATTGAACGAGGAGGTTCCATCCATTGCATTTAATTTTATGTGGACGAGGAGGTTCCGTCCAACGCATGTTTACTTTTCTTTTGGATGAAGAGGCTCCATCCATTGTATGTTTACTTTTCTGTTGGACGAGGAGGTTCCGTCCGTTGCATGTTTACTTTTTTGTTGGACGAGGAGGTTCCGTCCATTGCATTTAATTTTCTGTGGACGAGGAGGTTCCGTCCAATGCATGTTTACTTTTCTTTTGGACGAAGAGGCTCTGTCCATTGCATGTTTACTTTTCTGTTGGATGAGGAGGTTCCGTCCATTACATGTTTACTTTTCGGTTGGACGAGGAGGTTCCGTCCATTGCATTTAATTTTTTGTGGACGAGGAGGTTCCGTCCATTGCATGTTTACTTTTCTGTTGGACGATGAGTTTCCGTCCATTGCATTTAATTTTCTCTTGGACGAGGAGGTTTTGTCCATTGCATGTTTTCTGTTGGACGAGGAGGTTTCGTCCATTGCATTTAATTTTCTCTTGGACGAGGAGGTTCCGTCCATTGTATATTTACTTTTCTGTTGGACGAGGATGTTCCATCCATTGGTTTGCATTATATCTTATGTTGGACGTGTCTGGTCCATTTGCATTGTACTTTTAGGTTGGACGCATCTGGTCCCTTTGCATTATATCTTATGTTGGACGCGTCTGGTCCATTTGTATTATATCTTGTGTTGGACGCGTCTGGTCCATTTGCATTGTATTTTTAGGTTGGACGCGTCTGGTCCATTTGCATTGTATTTTTATGTTGGACGCGTCCAGTCCATTGGAATTATATTTTATGTTGGACGCGTCTGGTCCATTTGCATTGTATCTTATGTTGGAGGCGTCGAGTCCATTTGCATTGTATTTTATGTTGGACGCGTCTGGTCCATTTGCATTGTATTTTATGTGGGACGCGTTTGGTCTAGTTGGCATTGTATTTTTATGTTGGACGCGTCTGGTCCCTTTGCATTGTATCTTATGTTGGACGCGTCTAATCCATTGTATTTAATTTACTGTTGAACATGTCCAGTCCAGTGTATTTAATTTGCTGATTGGATTAAGAGACCCCATCCATTGTATATTTAATTTGCTGTTAGATGAGGAGGTTCCATCCATTGCGTATTTAGGTTTCTATTGGACGAGTAGGCCGTCCATTGCATATCTAATTTTATGTTGGACGAGGAGGATCCGTCCATTGCATGTTTAAACTCTTGATGGACGAAGAAGTCCGTCCAGTGTATATCTTCTTTTACATATCTAAGTTTCTGTTGGTCGAAGAGACTCTGTCCACTGCAATTTTGTTTTCAGGCTAGAGACTAAAGAATAAAGAGAAAAGAAGGAGAAGATAATGAAGAAGGGACGAAGAAAACAAGGAGAAGAAGACAATCAACAAAAAGGAAACGAAACTGAGTCACGTCTCCTGCTTACTTTACGTGTCAGACAAGACCTCTTTTCCTCCTCTACCCATTGGTCCTTCTTCTTCCTCATCTCCTTCCTTGTTTTAACCT
This sequence comes from Sophora flavescens, assembly GCA_030762895.1. Lineage (NCBI taxonomy): Eukaryota > Viridiplantae > Streptophyta > Magnoliopsida > Fabales > Fabaceae > Sophora > Sophora flavescens. The sequence continues at coordinate 81,928,267 of CM061067.1, forward strand.
AGCAGCCCTACTCCTAATCCTAAAAAATCCATCATACACATCAGTCAAAACCTCCCCCTATCTCCTTCTTTCTTCAAACACGCAACCTTCACATCAAATCACCCCCTTTCCACTGCTCACGCCGCTTCCATCTGAACGCATGCTACCACTGCTCATGCCGCCCCCATCTAAACACACACTATTGCTGCCCACGCCGCCCTCATCTGAACACACGTTATTACTGCCCAGAACCTCCCAAGCCTTGGACTTCGTACAAACCGACCTTGAAGCCAACGGAGAAGAAGCAAGAGGCCCTCTCCTCCGTCTGTAAAAGGAGGGGGGAGAAGACAATTTGGGGGGACATTTTTTCTAGAGAGGAAACGGAAAAATCAGAGAGGAGATAGAGAGGAAAGATACAAGGAAAAAAGAAAGAGAGAGAGAGACTTTTATCTAACGTTTTCTTTGGGAGGAAGAGGGATTAGAGATCCGAGCTTCCTTTCTCTCTTCCCTGTTATTAGAGTAGTTAAGAAGGAAGAGCTGAAGGAATCAGCAAGATTGAATGTAAATCTTGAAATCTTACCACTGGGAGTAAACAAAATCATTCTTATTCTGCTCCTATTTGGTAATCTTTGTTCTTTTCGTTGATATTATTAATAAATGTCTCTTGATATTCTTATTTCTCTGTGCTTCTGTTCTCTGAATAAGTTAGTAAAAAGTTTCATTTCTACGTTTCTGTCCCATTTTCAATAGATAAAAATTATTTATTTTACATAAAAAATAGAGGATGATCACTTGATTAAAACAACCTTATTTCTTGGGTTGCCCTATGACAAGTGTCATGTTCAACCCTTCAGATTTAGAGGTTGCTCTGTGGACTTACGTGCCATGTTCAACCCCACATAGGTTTAATAAAAAATTTCACAACTAAAAATGTTTCTTTCTAAAAAAGAAGAAGATTTTCGGGGTAAAACAACTATTTTCAAAGTTATCAAAAATTTATACAACTAATTTTGGGTAACCATTTTATGGACGTTCTAGGGTGTCGTGGGGTTTAGTCTCCATGCCTTCCCTAGACGTAATCGACTCCCGAACCCAAAGCTTTTTCTTAAAGGGTTTCCCAACTTCCCTAAAATTAAATAAAGTTGGTGGCGACTCCATGTTTTCTCCTTGAAAGGAAAAACAAGTCCTTTTTTTTGGATCGCTGCAGATGGCGACTCCACTGGGGATTCCTTCTAAGAGAGTCAAGCCCATAAAAATTGGTTTTGCAAATTTTTAGTAACTTGTAGCTTATTTGTTTTACCTTTTATGGCTATATCTTACCATTTTTTCTCCTTGCAATAATTAAATGACAAAACCAAAAATGTTTTTATTTACAGTGCTGTTTGTTTGGATTGTCCTTTTGGTTGGGTTTTTCCTCTTATTTAAATAAGAAGAGTTAGTGGTGCATACATTTTAACTCATTTCTTTTCTTTTTCCCATGTTTTAACAATAGGGTAGAGGACTTATAACCATTTTTATATATACCTATGTTTGTGTTTTGCATGTTTTTCTTGTCTTCTGTTTTTATTTTTACTTTTATAAGTGTTATAGGTTTGTATGCCCCCTTCACACACATCACTATCACATATTGCACACACACTTAGCTCTATACCCGAGCTTGCCCAAAAACCCAAGGATTAGACAGTGCTCTGACGTTGTTATTGAAGAGGTCTTGTACCTCCCTAATACTTGTCAGTTCACCACTCAGATTGTACATGAGATCATGGAATAGTCATATTGAGAGGGTTTATCCCTACTTGTGGCTAGATTCATGAATCATACTCTTATGAGGGTAATCTGGGGACCATGACTTTTAGAGGTCTAGACCCGTCCTAATTCTCACTAATAGAGCAGACCTAGTGGCCAACCTGTTTAGAGTCCTAACCTTAGGGCGTGTCCATCCTTTGGTTTTACCTGGCTCAGGGCAAAAGGGGGCGTACTTTTCTTTCCTCTCTCTATAATCATAAGCATAAATTGTCATGCATACTCATTGTGAATATTCACAAAACTAGGGGCATCACATTGCTGCCCCAAACCTGAATGACATATTCGAATATTATTTCACACCTAATAGGCGCTCTGTCATAATGAAGGTAATGCATACCCATCGGGGTTTTCAACCCCCATTGGGTCCCATACAACATGAATCATGCAAGATATTTGTTTCACTAAACTCTTTTTTTTGTTTGTGTGTCTCTTTGTTAGAAGATTTTCGTATTCACTTTATAGCAAGAAAATGAAAAGCTTGGTTCAGAGAAAAGTACTAGCAACGCGAGCTGTCCCAAGAAAAATATCAAGATCGATGTGACACTTAATGACGTGAAGATATTATGTGAACTCAGCCAGTAAATGTCAGAAAAAGCACGCTCAGACTTTGTCAGCAAGTATGGTAGAATATTAGACCTATTGCGTGTTCCAGTGGAAGCTCCCGCTCTGAGTGCATTGGCCTAATATTGGAACTCAACTTTGAGGTGTTTTGAATTGCCTAACTTAGACATCACTCCGACCGTAGAAGAGTATGCTTATATGCTAAGACTGCCAATTCAAAAGGCGACTCGCTTCTACATGTATTATGGCCAACATGTAACAGACTGGAAAATACCAAGTCTATTGGAGCTTCAACCGGAACAGATAGAGAGAACAGAAAAGGGAACCACCAAAGGGTTGAAGAGGCGATTTTTGGAAGTGTATCTCAACAAGCTGGGCCAGCAACAACGATGGGTTACCTTCAACAAAGTACTAGCCCTCATGATGTATGGGTTGGTTCTCTCTTATTGATCAATCAGCCATGGATGTTTTCTATAGGGTCGAAGAATATGGCGTAAACCCAGTCCCTGCTATCTTAGCTGAAACTTTCCTCTCCTTACAGGTTTGTCATCAGAATCAACAAGGGAAACTGCAATGTTGTGCGTCAATATTGTATGTTTGGATCATGACTCACTTGTACGCTCGTGATAAAATTGATAGAATAGATGACCCGCTGAAAGGATTCACTCGCATGTAACTAAAGCCACGTAAGCTATATGAATGGAAACAAGAGTTTGATCAGATCGACCCGTGGTCATTTAGTTTGATATGTCAATGGTATAATGGAGATTCAGTTGTATTCGGTTGTGGAAGTTTTTCAAATGATCCATTGATGGGTCCCAGAGGTTGTGTATCATACTCACCAGCTTTGGTGATGAGCCAACTCAAGTGGACACAGGATGAACCCCCCGAAGAGCTGCTCGATGGGATATTCTTCCTATACCAAGAAAATGAAAGCATCAAGAGCCAAACGATAGCGGTAAGGTCAGCATGGAATGATGTTCATATAAAAGGACCGAAGGAATTGGGAAGGTGAATCATAGCTCACACAAAAAGATATGAGGTATGGAGAGAAGCAAGAAGAGGTTTCCATCCAAGACCTGCATCCCCTCTCCATAAGGAAAATAATCCTCTTACCAAAGATCAAATGTTGAAAGAAATCGAAGTTTTAAAAGCTCAGATGAGGATTTTTTTTATGAGAAGGACCAAGCTACCGAAGTAACTATTATCACGCTTGGAAGACAAGTGCTGAAGCTGAGTTTACAGATTGAGCATTTGAAGGATGAATGCACCGATGCCCACGAAGCCCCAAGTCGTGCAAAAAGGGCAAGAAAAGACAAAGAAACAGAAATTCAGGAGCTGCTGGCAAAAATAGGATGTCAAGAGAAGATGCTTGTCAAACTTCAAAAGAAGAAAAAAGAGCTCGAGACAAATGTAGGGGTTCACGTTGAAACAATACATATACTAGAAGAGAGGGTTGAATCCCTGCAGGAATCCTTAGCTCAAACTGAAGTGTACTCTGATCGAGGATGGGACGAAGCAGCCAAGTATCGCGAGCTACTAGCAGAAGCCAGGATGAGAGAAAATTGGCTTAGAAACAGGATAAAAGACTCTGAAAGGGTTGAAGCTCAACGTCATGCAGAATGGGTAAAGGGATGGAAATTAGTGGTGAAGGATGTAATGAATGAAAAGGAAGCATGAAAGAGAAAATACGAGGACGTGATGGATAAGCTCCAATATCACACTTCCCAGCTGGTGGAGCGATTTGAAGAGGTGTCCGTCCACATGCGTAACAACCATTTCCTTCAGCTACCACCGAAGGTGACCGAGTTATTCAATCATTTTAGGAAACTTTCTAGAGGGTTTAGGAAAAAGAAGATGAGGCTCTTAACATAGAACTTTGTAGGCCTCGGAGAAGGATGGAAACTATCAATGTACTTCTTTTATCTTGATCAAAGACTCATGATTTGTATCGGAATATTTATAATGAAAGGGAAGTTTTCATCCATGACTGACGAGCGTTTTTTAGATGATATCTATCGAGGAGTGTATCCTCCCTTAGATACATCATCAACTGTATTTTTACCCTAAAAACGACGAGTTTTCTGTGTAAAAATAAGGACGTTGCTAGTATGGGTGCGGTCTATCGAGGAGTAGATTATCCCTTGGATTTGACACCAACTGCATTCAAACTAGAAGGAACCATACCACTAGATTTGATTGCAGGATGAGTTTTCTTGCTATAGGTGTATACGATAGTCTTCCTGAGAGTACCCTCAAGATCGAATAAAGGATGATAACTTGCACATGCATGCATACACACACACAAAATTTTGGATTGACTAATGAGTTTTTCTTATTTTCTCCCATTTGAGTCCCATCCTTCTGTGGATTCAGGAACCATTGCGCGACCTAGGAAAGGTAACACCAATCAAACCCGAGTTCACAATACCAGATCTCGGACCTGGATGGCTGCCAACATGCCTGAAGAAGGAAGAAACTTAAGCTCTAAAGTAGACGAAGTTCTCAATAATTGGCGCTCTGAATCATTTGTTGATGTTATTTTCATGAAGTAATTATCCTATTGTACTATTTGTGAACTGATGTTTACTTTCTTTGAGACATGAATGAAAATGTAACACTTTGTCTGGTGTTTTCCTTTTGATTCCATCGTTTCTTTTCTCTCTCTCTTTCATTCATTTATTTTAAGCTTTTCTATCACAAATAAGACTCTTGCCTATACTTCTCCTATTCCCGACTTTTTCTTCTAGGAATATTTCTTCCACTAAAGATTTACACCTCAGGAGAGGAACTTTGAAATCTCATTTATTGATTCCCTCGTGGCCGCTGATGAATACAATCTTGAATCCGATGAGGAAGAAGAAGACATTGAAGAATTCATAAAAGTGGTGAAACGGTCATAGGAAGGGATTAGCTCGAATGATGAGGTTGCAGAAGTGGTCAATATGGGAACCCAGAGCGAGAAGAAATGGTTGCACTATTCAAAGAATATCAGGATGTTTTTGCATGGTCCTACAGAGATATGCCGGGTTTAGATCCTGAGATAGCATCGCATAGAATTCCCTTATACCCAGATGTGGCTCCAAAGAAGCAAAAGTTAAGGAGGATCCTGAGATGTCGCTAAAGATCAAGGAAGAAGTGACCAAGCAGTTGGAGGATGGCTTTCTGGAAGTAGCTAGACACCCGGAATGGGTAGCTAATATTGTTCCGGTACCAAAGAAGGATGGAAGGGTCAGAATGTGCGTGGACCTTATAAGAAGCATCAGGATGACGCCTTAGACGTCGGCTGTCTTATGCTTGCTACCATGACCTTTGAGCTGCAAAAGCAACATGAGACCATGGAGGCGTACGATATGATTGTGCACCTCAAGCTGCTCTACCAAGAGCAAGCAAGGCATGAGCAGTTCAAAGTTTCCAGAGCCCTTTTCCAGTGTAAATTGGCAGAAGGAAGCCCTGTGAGTCCTCATGTACTCCAGATGATCGGGTACATTGAGAATATCGAGAGACTGGGATTTCCTTTAGGCCAAGAGTTGGTCACCGACTTAGTTCCGCAATCATTGCCTGAGAGCTATAGTCAGTTTGTCATGAACTATAATATGAATGATCTTGACAAACCTTTGCCAGAATTGTTGAGCATGTTGAGAACTACTGAACAAAATATTAACAAAGGAAAGGGGAAGGCCATTTTGATGGTCCAGGCTGGAAATAGCAAGAAGCAGCCCAAGAAGCCCACGCACAAACAAAAGGGCAAGGGCAAGGGCAAGGCCATCAACAAGATCAAGCCCAGTGCTTCTGGCTTGAAGCCTGTGGGTGGTGTGGCTAAGGAAGGCAATTGCTTCCATTGTGGTCGGACCGGACATTGGAAGAGGAACTGCCCAAAATACCTGGAAGAAATCAAGAAGAAGAAGGGAAGTGAGACTTCCACTTCAGGTGTGTTTGTTATAGAAGTCAATTTATCCACTTATGCATCATGGGTATTAGATACTGGATGTGGTTCTCACATTTGTACAAATGTGCAGGATCTAAACTGGAGTAGACCGTTGGCAAAGGGCGAAGTCGACCTATGAGTTGGAAATGGAGCAAAGGTTGCTGCTTTAGCTGTAGGGACTTATGTATTGACTTTGCCCACTGGGCTTACTATTCAGTTAGATAACTGTTATTTTGTGCCTGCAATTAGCAGGAATATCATTTCCGTTTCTTTTTTGGACAAGATTGGTTTTTCTTTTAGAATAAAGAACAAAAGTTGTTCTATTTATTTGGATGATATTTTCTATGCTAGTGCACACATGAGTAATGGGCTTTATGTCCTTGATCTTGAAATGCCCATCTATAACATAAATACTAAGAGGTTCAAACCAAATGAGTTGAACCCGTCTTAAAGTGTCGTTTAGGCCATATAAATGAGAAGCGCATTTCGAAGCGCCATAAAGATGGACTCTTGGACTCATTTGATTATGAATCATATGAGATATGTGAATCTTGTTTATTGGGAAAGTTGACTAAAGCTCCATTCACCGGAAAAGGTGAAAGAGCTAACGATCTTTTAGGTCTTATACATAGCGATGTATGCGGACCCCTAAACACATTAGCTAGAGGTGGTTTTCAGTACTTCATCACATTCACTAATGATTTAAGTAGATATGGATTTGTGTATCTTATGAAACATAAATCGGAATCCTTTGAAAAGTTCAAGGAATTCAAGAATTAGGTACAAAACCAACTTGGTAAAAATATTAAAACTCTTCGATCAGATCGAGGTGGTGAATATTTGAGCCTAGAGTTTGATGATCATCTGAGAGAGTGTGGAATTTTATCTCAACTCACTCCACCTGGAACACCATAATGGAATGGTGTTTCTGAGAGGAGAAATCGAACCTTGTTGGACATGGTTCGGTCTATGATGAGTCATGCAAACCTTCCAAACTCTTTCTGGGGACATGCTCTATTAACAGCAGCTTTTACACTTAACCGTGTTCCATCCAAAGCGGTAGAAAAGACACCATATGATATATGGACTGGTAGACGACCCAGCATGTCTTTTATGAAGATTTGGGGTTGTGAAGCATACGTAAAACGTCAAGTTTCTAATAAGCTTGATCCCAAATCTGATAAATGCTTCTTTGTGGGGTATCCCAAAGAAACCAAGGGGTACTATTTCTATAATCCTTCCGAAGGCAAAGTGTTTGTCGCACGGACTGGTGTATTCCTAGAAAAGGAGTTTATCTCCATAGGAACCAGTGGGAGGAAGATAGACCTTGAAGAAATTCAAGAATCAAAGATTAGTGACCTACCATTGCTGGAACATGAGCAACCTTCACAAAATGCTGTGGAGGAACAACCTGCTCCAGTAGCACAAGACCAGCGTAGGTCTAACAGGATACGTCACCAGCCTGAGAGATATGGATTTCTCATGACTCCACAAGGTGATGTATTGCTCATGGATCAAGATGAGCCTGTGACTTACCAGGAGGCCATCACTGGCCCAGAATTTGAGAAGTGGCTTGAGGCCATGAAATCTGAGATGGATTCCATGTACACCAACCAGGTATGGACCTTGGTAGAGCCACCTGAAGGGGTGAAACCCATAGGGTGCAAGTGGGTTTTCAAAAATAAAACTGACATGGATGGTAAGGTTCACACCTTTAAGGCGCGATTGGTCGCTAAGGGTTTCAAGCAAATTCATGGTGTCGACTATGATGAGACCTTTTCGCCTGTTGCGATGCTTAAATCCGTCCGGATCTTACTTGCTATCGCTGCATACCATGATTATGAGATATGGCAGATGGATGTCAAAACTTCTTTCCTTAATGGAAAGCTTCTTGAGGATGTGTACATGACACAACCTGGAGGCTTTGGCATTTCGAGGATGCCGGAAAGGTATGTAAATTGCAGTGATCAATCTATGGATTGAAGCAAGCTTCCAGAAGTTGGAACATTCGTTTTGATGATGCTGTAAGACAGTACGGATTCATCATAAATGAAGATGAACCTTGTGTCTACAAGAAGGTTAGTAGGAGCATTGTTGTTTTTCTGGTGTTATATGTAGATGACATATTACCTATTGGAAATGACATCCCTACACTACAAAATGTAAAGACATGGTTAGGGAATTGCTTCTCTATGAAAGATTTGGGTGAAGCTACCTATGTATTGGGAATCAGGATCTATAGGGATGGATCACTGAAATTGCTTGGCCTAAGTCAGAGTACATACATAGACAAAGTGTTGATACGTTTTAACATGCATGAATCCAAGAAAGGACTCTTGCCTATGTCACATGGTATATGCCTATCAAAGGCACAATCCCATTCCACTCTAGATCGCATGAGTAAGATTCCATATGCATCCGCAATTGGATCTATCATGTATGCCATGTTATGTACTCGACCAGATGTATCGTACGCTTTAAGCATAACGAGCAGGTACCAGTCTGATCCCGGTGAAAGTCATCGTGTCTCTTGTCAAGAACATCCTTAAGTACTTGAGAAGAACTAAGGACTCGTTCTTGGTATATGGAGGCGAGGAAGAGCTTGCTGTAAAAGGTTACACCGATGCTAGCTTCCAAACCGATAAGGATGATTCCAGATCGTAATCTGGTTATGTGTTATGCCTGAATGGCGGGGCGGTGAGCTGGAAGAGTTCAAAGCAAGAGACAATCGCCAATTCTACTAAAGAGGCTGAGTATATTGCCGTGTCCAATGCATCAAAGGAGGCTGTTTGGATCAAGAAGTTCATTGCTGAGCTTGGTACAGTTCCTAGTATTGTGGACCCCATTGATCTCTATTGTGATAACAATGGGGCCATTGCACAAGCTAAGGAACCTAGATCTCATCAGCGATCCAAACATATACTTAGGCGCTTCCATCTCATTCGAGAGATTATCGATAGAGGAGATGTGAAAATATGCAGAGTACCAACACTTGATAACGTTGCTGACCCACTTACGAAACCTCTTGCTCAACAGAAGCACGAAGGTCACACTAGATCGATGGGCATTAGATTTATGCCTGATTGGCTCTAGTGCTAGCGGGAGATTGTTGGTGTAAGCCCTAGAGGCCAGTGTATTTCTTAGACTTACATTTGTATCTTGCCATTATATATATATATATATGATATGAGGCATTCCAGTTTATTGTGTTACTTGTTTAAACATAATAAAGTCCTTAGAATAGAAATTTCAATTTAATAGAATATCAAGTACATGACTTGATCGTGAGACACTATTGAACAATGAAATCCTATTCTTAAATATCCGTAGTCAAGTATTTTATTAATAAGGACAATAATAATACATTGAGACTATTATGTGTGCAGACTGATGACCATATCTCACGGGTCATGGATATGAGATATCGAGTCGCCACATAGGTACACATTAGAGTAATGATGTACTGGATTGACCCACCATGAGAACACTACATGGAGCGTTATGTGAGTGTCATAAGTAGTTCTTATAGTGACAATGGTGTATGCAATCCTTCGACCTGAAATCGCTACGATCCCTACATGAGGAGTCGTGTGCTTTAATATCGTCAAACGTCATCTGTAATAGGATGATTATAAAGACGGTCATTGGGCATACCACGAGCCATGCAGAGGGATGTGAGTGACCTAGATGGAATTTGTCCCTCCTACATAATAGGAGAGTAATATCTGTAGGGCCCCGATAGAGTGAGACTGTAAAATGCATGGCCCGTTCTGAAATGAGTCAATATGAGATATTGACCTCATTTGTTGTTAAGTCTACTCGGGTATCAGGGAACATGATATTGAACCATACAAGGGTGACACATTCTATGTCTTGTGTTCAATATAGATATATGGACAAAGGGATAATAATGCACATGAATATTTGTCACAGAAAGGTTTCATCAAATCACTGACTTTCTCACTACTTAGGTGGCAGTGATGTATTGCTAGATATCACAGCTCTTTGTTTGTAATATTAAATGGGATTTAATATTACTACTAACGTTTTGGGAACCTATAGGGTCACACACATAATAGCAGATCAAAAGAAGCATTAAAAGGAGAGTTGGACTCTTCTATTGGGCCTAGCGCATAGTACATGGGGCTTAGGTCAAACGATGCTCACTAACTCACTTAAGGAGGTACTACTATAAGTAGACCACTTAAGCTATTGTGCCTACACGGTTTTTACCCTAGCCGCACATAGAGAGTGACAGTGAGCAGCATGTCTCGGTTTTCGAAGCTAGCACTGTGAGGCAGAGACGCTTCGTGTTCGTGACGTTGGACGTTCACGGGATCTGCTCGTGTGGATACCTTAGAGACATCGCTCGTGTGGTGTTCGTGATAGACGATTTCAATCAATTGTAATCACTTCAAGAGGTAAATCTTCTAACCATGAATCATGACCATTCGCAAGGATCCTTCGATGGGAATTTTTTTCCGCTGCGTTATTTTGTTTTATACGCAAATTCCCAACAGTGGTATCAGAGCCAGGTTGCGAAACCATGATTCTGTTACGTGGTTTACCTGTTATGTATGATAACATGTTTATAATGTGAATCATTTTTCTGAAAATTGTTTTCTGAAAATCGTTTGCATCCGTTTTTGCGAAACCTTGTTTCTGTAATTTTCGTATGTATATGATATATGCGTCTATAGCATGTTTATGTATATATGCGATATGTACATTGGTTCTAGAATCCTTATTATGTTCTGCGATGGCCTCAAATGTTGATGTTTAACATGATCGGTTTCAGTTCTCTGTTGGCGGCGTTAAAGGGTGTGAGACATGAAAAGTTCTTGTTATTGCGGCTGAGGTTCCAAGGGTTGAAACCCTAGCCGCCGTTCCTTGCAGTGTGAAGTGCTCACAGGCCTTGCGGTTTTAGGGTTGAGAGGTTGAAGCCCTAGCCGCCAAGGAAGCGGGAACCCCGTGCTACCTCTACGTAGTGTGTTATTTCGAAATTCAATTTTTGAAATCTTTTATGTCACCATTTAATAATAACATCAATTACAATAAATGTGATTTATAGTAACATCAATTACAATAAATGTGATTTATTGTATATATGTTATGTTTTCAAAATTCATATTTTGAAATCTCTAATTAATAAAAAATAATAATAATAATAATAATTGTGTACTATTATTGGTTGATTATTTATTTGGTAATGTATGGTGAATGGTTATGGCCTTAGTCCTTTAATCTTTTGGTTTATATTTTGAAATACGGCCTGCGTGCCGTGCCTTTCTCTTATATTCCATATGTATATTCTTTTCTCATCTCACTCCCCTCATATGTAAAATGAGGTTTCATGTTATGTAATGTAATGATGGAGACAAGAAGACGTTATCCTGTGGGAGATCATGCTTGGAGAAGCTTGGACGCTCCTAGGTTTCAGTTTAGATTCTCTCATTGGCTTGGGAGAATCAATGTGTTAGGGGCCATAACCATATCACATTTATTTGCCTTATATATGTATGAGATGCATGTATGTATATAGTATGTTAAAAGGGGTTTAACTAATATATGTATGAGATGCATGTATGTAAATAATAAGTTAAAGAGTTTAACAAATGATGAGATCAAATTTTAATCAAATCCCTCAAAAGGAAATATTAAGTCACATTTAAAGGCCTTCCAATGCATGGCACTCGTCAAGACTAGGATCGATTAAGTGTGGGTCCGCCAAAGCGGGGTACCTTTATCTATACTAGTAAGACGCGATGGGACAAATGTAATGTTCAACTGCTATCCATTGGGTCTGACTTAACTAAGCCAACTTCAATAGGATTGAAAGGCTTAGAGGCTTATAAGTTGGGCTTTGGTCCATGTGATGGATTAGAATAAGAGTTATTCACCCAACTGTCCAAGAGTTGCATGAGATGCAATCGGAAAGTGTTTCCTACCTATATAACCGAATTTTGAGTGATCAACCAAAGATGACTTAAAGCTAGGTGAAATATGGATCTTGGCCCACTAGAAAATCTTCCAACGGGATTTTCCGAATCAATGATGAGGGTCATTGTTTTGAGTAAAATAGTGGGAGGCGTATTTAATTAAAGACCTTATTAGATAACTTCATAGCATGATACTTATATTTTGCATATTTATCTCTGTAGATTACCATGGCATCAAACACATCAAGTAACCTGTCATTGTGATCCGTCCTTGAGAAGGACAAACTATCTGGAAAAAAATTTCTGGACTGGTACAGAAACTTGAGGATTGTCCTCAAACTTGAGAAAAAGTTGTATGTTCTTGAGGAGCCTATTCCTGAGGAGCCACCGGCTTCAAGTGCTCCTAGGGCTGACAGGGATGCTTATAAGAAGCATCAGGATGACGCCTTAGACATCGGTTGTCTTATGCTTGCTACCATGACCTCTGAGCTGCAAAAGCAACATGAGACCATGGAGGCGTACGATATGATCGTGCACCTCAAGATGCTCTACCAAGAGCAAGCAAGGCATGAGCGCTTCGAAGTTTCCAGAGCCCTTTTCCAGTGTAAATTGGCAGAAGGAAGCCCTGTGAGTCCTCATGTACTCCAGATGATCGGGTACATTGAGAATCTCGAGAGACTGGGCTTTCCTTTAGGCCAATAGTTGGCCACCGACTTAGTTCCGCAATCGTTGCCTGAGAGCTATAGTCAGTTTGTCATGAACTATAATATGAATGATCTTGACAAACCTTTGCCATAATTGTTGAGCATGTTGAGAACTACTGAACAAAATATTAACAAAGGAAAGGGGAAGGCCATTTTGATGGTCCAGGCTAGAAATAGCAAGAAGCAGCCCAAGAAGCCCACGCACAAACAAAAGGGCAAGGGCAAGGGCAAGGGCAAGGCCATCAACAAGATCAAGCCCAGTGCTTCTGGCTTGAAGCCTGTGGGTGGTGTGGCTAAGGAAGGCAATTGCTTCCATTGTGGCTCGAATAGGACATTGGAAGAGGAACTGCCCAAAATACCTGGAAGAAATCAAGAAGAAGAACGGAAGTGAGACTTCCACTTCAGGCGTGTTTGTTATAGAAGTCAATTTATCTACTTCTGCATCCTGGGTATTAGATACTGGATGTGGTTCTCACATTTGTACAAATGTGCAGGATCTAAACAGGAGTAGACCGTTGGCAAAGGGCGAAGTCGACCTACGAGTTGGAAATGGAGCAAAGGTTGCTGCTTTAGCTGTAGGGACTTATGTATTGACTTTGCCCACTGGGCTTACTATTCAGTTAGAGAACTGTTATTCTGTGCCTGCAATTAGCAGGAATATCATTTCCGTTTCTTGTTTGGACAAGATTGGTTTTTCTTTTATAATAAAGAACAAAAGTTGTTCTATTTATTTGGATGATATTTTCTATGCTAGTGCACACATGAGTAATGGGCTTTATGTCCTTTATCTTGAAATGCCCATCTATAACATAAATACTAAGAGGTTCAAACCAAATGAGTTGAACCCGTCTTAAAGTGTCGTTTAGGCCATATAAATGAGAAACGCATTTCGAAGCTCCATAAAGATGGACTCTTGGACTCATTTGATTATGAATCATATGAGATATGTGAATCTTGTTTATTGGGAAAGTTGACTAAAGCTCCATTCACCGGAAAAGGTGAAAGAGCTAACGATCTTTTGGGTCTTATACATAGCAATGTATGCGGACCCCTAAACACATTAGCTAGAGGTGGTTTTCAGTACTTCATCACATTCACAGATGATTTCAGTAGATATGGATTTGTGTATCTTATGAAACATAAATCGGAATCCTTTGAAAAGTTCAAGGAATTCAAGAATTAGGTACAAAACCAACTTGGTAAAAATATTAAAACTCTTCGATCAGATCGAGGTGGTGAATATTTGAGCCTAGAGTTTGATGATCATCTGAGAGAGTGTGGAATTTTATCTCAACTCACTCCACCTGGAACACCACAATGGAATGGTGTTTCTGAGAGGAGAAATCGAACCTTGTTGGACATGGTTCGGTCTATGATGAGTCATGCAAACCTTCCAAACTCTTTCTGGGGACATGCTCTATTAACAGCAGCTTTTACACTTAACCGTGTTCCATCCAAAGCGGTAGAAAAGACACCATATGATATATGGACTGGTAGACGGCCCAGCATGTCTTTTATGAAGATTTGGGGTTGTGAAGCATACGTAAAACGTCAAGTTTCTAATAAGCTTGATCCCAAATCTAATAAATGCTTCTTTGTGGAGTATCCCAAAGAAACCAAGGGGTACTATTTCTATAATCCTTCCGAAGGCAAAGTGTTTGTCGCACGGACTGGTGTATTCCTAGAAAAGGAGTTTATCTCCATAGGAACCAGTGGGAGGAAGATAGAACTTGAAGAAATTCAAGAATCACAGAGTAGTGACCTACCATTGGTGGAACATGGGCAACCTTCACAAAATGCTGTGGAGGAACAACCTGCTCCAGTAGCACAAGACCAGCGTAGGTCTAACAGGATACGTCACCAGCCTGAGAGATATGGATTTCTCATGACTCCACAAGGTGATGTATTGATCATGGATCAAGATGAGCCTGTGACTTACCAGGAGGCCATCACTGGCCCAGAATCTGAGAAGTGGCTTGAGGCCATGAATTCTGAGATGGATTCCATGTACACCAACCAGGTATGGACCTTGGTAGAGCCACCTGAAGGGGTGAAACCCATAGGGTGCAAGTGGGTTTTCAAAAAGAAAACTGACATGGATGGTAAGGTTCACACCTTTAAGGCGCGATTGGTCGCTAAGGGTTTCAAGCAAAGTCATGGTGTCGACTATGATGAGACCTTTTCGCCTGTTGCGATGCTTAAATCCGTCCGGATCTTACTTGCTATCGCTGCATACCATGATTATGAGATATGGCAGATGGATGTCAAAACTGCTTTCCTTAATGGAAAGCTTCTTGAGGATGTGTACATGACACAAGTGTTGATAAGAATAATCCAGGAAGATGGGATGATGACTGTCAAGAAGCCTTTGATAAGATAAAGGCATATCTACTGAATCCCCCAGTGTTGGTACCACCTACCCAAGGTCATCCATTATTACTCTATCTCACCATATTGCCAACCTCAATGGGGGCAATGTTGAGACAACATGATGAATCTGGCAGGAAGGAGCAGGCAATTTACTATCTGAGTAAGAAGTTTGATGCCTGTGAGGCTCGTTATATGGCAATCGAGAAGACTTGTTGTGCACTAGTATGGACTTCCAGAAGACACAGACAGTACATGTTATATCACACCACTTAGCTAAATTCTCCAATGGATCCTTTGAAGTATATCTTTGAAAGTCCTCATATCTCCTTAAGAGTTTCAAAGTGGCAAGTGATATTGTCAGAATTTGACATCAAATATGTGACTCAAAAGTCCATCAAAGGAAGTGTGATTGTTGACCATTTAGCAGAGAATCCTCTTGAGGATGGATGGCCTGTCAATTCTGAGTTCCCAGATGGAGAGATAATGTCCCTTGAGGAAGATGAAGAACAAGAAGATGTGTGTAAAATGTATTTAATTGGAGTAGTCAATATGCATGGCAATGGTATAGGGGCAGTGGTTATCTCACCAAATGGCAAGCAGTACCCGGTGACCGTAAAACTGAAATTCGAATGTACAAATAATATTGCAGAATACGAGGCATGTGCTGGTGGATTGCAAATGGCACTTGAACTTGGTATAAAGCAGTTGAAAGTCTTCGAGGATTCAGTTTTAATCATTTACCAAGTCAATGGTGAATGGCAAACCAAAGACTCCAAGTTGATTCCGTATCAGAATTATTGACTCATTTGATTGCAAAGTTCGACGAGATTACTTTCTCGCATTTAAGTCAAGACAAGAATCAATTTGCTGATGCTTTAGCCACACTAGCTGCCATGACCAAGCTGGATATCCACATCAATGTCCAACCCATCCAAATTAGAGTGCAAGATGAACCGGCATACTGTGCTCATGTGGAAGGAGAACCTGATGGTAAGCCTTGGTATCATGATATCAAGCAATATATTCAGAACAAAGAATACCCAGTAGAGGCGAGTGAAGTAAGTAAAAAGACCATCCGGAGACTGGCTATGGCCTTTTTCTTAAACAAGGAAGTCTTGTATAAAAGAGGATATGATGGTACCCTACTCAGATGTGTGGATGCTCGCGAAGCTAAATTGATCATGATCGAAGTTCATGAAGGAATCTGTGGGACTCATGCCAATGGTCACATGATGGCTAGGAAGATCTTGAGAAGTGGTTATTATTGGTCTACTATGGAGTCAGATTGTATGGAGCATGTTCGTAAATGTCAAAAATGTCAGATGTATGCAGACCGGGATAATGCACCTCCGTTTCCACTGCAAAATTTAGTATCCCCATGGCCTTTTTCGATGTGGGGAATAGATGTCATCGGTCCCATTAATCCCAAGGCTTCCAATGGTCATCGTTTCATTTTGGTGGCGATAGACTATTTCACTAAGTGGGTAGAAGCTGCTTCATATGCCAGCATAACTCAAAGGGTGTTTCTCAAATTCCTCAAGAAGGACATCGTCTGAAGATACGGGATCCCAGAAAGGATAATCACAGATAATGCTGCTAATCTTAATGGTGCCCAGATTCAAAAGTTTTGCGATGGTTTCAAAATCAAACACCACAATTCAGCTCCTTATAGGCCTCAAATGAATGGTGCAGTTGAAGCAGCAAACAAAAATATCAAGAAGATCGTTGCCAAGATGGTTGTAAACTATAAGGACTGGCACAAAATGCTGCCATATGCTCTACATGCTTACCGGACTAATATACGATCAAGCACCGGGGCAACCCCTTTCTCTCTGGTGTATGGGATGGAGGTTGTCTCTCCTATTGAAGTAGAACTCCCTTCGCTAAGAGTCTTCATGGAAGCAGATTTAGAGGAATCTGAGTGGGTGAAAACTCGATACGAGCAGTTGGACATGATAGAAGAAAAAAGACTGACAGCTATCTGTCACGGGCAATTGTATCAAAGCAGAATGACAAGAGCTTTCAATAAAAGGGTTCGTCCTAGAGAATTTTGTGCGGGAGACCTGGTTTTAAAGAAAATCCTCCCTAGTCAAGGGGATGCCCGAGGAAAATGGGCACCGAATTATGAAGGCCCTTATATTGTCAAACAAGCATTCTCAGGAGGAGTTTTGATTCTACAAAACATGGATGGAGAAGAGTTACCAAGGCCAATAAACTCTGATGCTGCGAAAAAATTCTACGCTTGAAGGCCCGCTAGGTTGAAAACCCGAAATGGCAGCCTAGGCTAAATTTAGGGCAACGAACAATAAAAACAAAAGAAAAGAAAAGGCCCGCTAGGTTGAAAACCCGAAAGGGCAGCCTAGGCAAAAGTTAGGGCAAAGAACAATAAAAACAAAAGAAAAGAAAAAGCCCGCTAGGTTGCAAACCCGAAAAGGCAGCCTAGGCAGAAGTTAGGACAAAACACAAGCAAAGGCCCGTTAGGTTGAAAACCCGAAAGGGCAACCTAGGCAAGAGTTAGGACAAAGAAACCTTAGGCTGAAAAACCTGCAAAGGCAGCCTAGGGGAAGGATATGATCCAACATTTCCGCAAGCATTCACCATACTGGGGCAAGATTGTTGAGGAATGATTGAAGAAGGCGTGTTTAAGGAATCAGAAACGGAAGCCAAGACCTGTGTCATCAAAAGGCTGAAGGGAATCAATTAAATGAAAGTCAAAGGACCAACACTGGGGCAAATTTTATGTGATTCTCGTAATTATTTTTGTTTATCTTTACTTTTAATCTTCATGATCCCTTTGTAATTTTGTTCTCATGTTGTTAGTTTCTCTTAACAAACTAAATTCTCGTATTAAGGCAAGAGGTTTTCTTCCACACTCCCCTGTCGTGTCCACTCTCATGTTCAATCACTATGGTCATGTCTCAATAAAAGTAAATATAAGTTTAATGGTATGATTTGATAATTCTAATGGTAGCGTTGATGAATGGTTTAAACCAAGAAGACTCAATACTTCAAATTCAATGGAAGAGGTAGCATGCACTGGACAACAAAAGAATGATGCGATTAAGCTTGGGAGGACAAACATAACAATTATCATATTCTTGGGTGACCAATGTTGTTAAAAGAATGAGTGATGCCTCGACCCAGAGTGGCCGCTGAACAAGGGTTTGGTTGGTGGAAGTTTTTCCATGGAGCAATTGGTTCCGTTGTCCTCAAAAGGAAGGGATTCTCATTTGTTTTAAATTACTGATAGTTTATTTTCGAGCTCTAAGGCTCATTCCAAGTTTATTTTCGAGCTCTAAGGCTCATTGCATGTTTACTTTTCTGTTGGACGAGGAGGTTTCGTCCATTGAATTTAATTTTCTGTGGACGAGGAGGTTCCGTCCATTGCATATTTACTCTCCTGTTGGACAAAGAGGTTCCGTACACTGCAGTCTTGGTTTTCAAACCCTAATGTTTTTCAGACAAAGTATGTGTTCATTTTTCTTTACTTGTTCATTACTACAATACATGAAAAGTCACGACTAATCATGTCTTCTAGTATGCAACAAGTAAAGAGGGGCAACTGTGAACACCCATTTTTGTCCGTCTTTTATTTTGATTTTTATGATATGGTATTTCAGGGAGACTAATATTAATTGCATAAAGAGAAAAAATAAAAAAAATGATGTAAGGATGGGGCTCATAACTAACTTGTTATTGGACACAGTTCAGTCCAGTCCATTGGACTTGTTGTTGGACGCGGTTCAGTCCAGCCCATTTAATTTGCTGTTGGACGCAGTCCAGTCCATTACATTGGACTTGCTGTTGGACGCAATCCAGTTTCGTCCATTACATTGGGTTTATTGTTGGACGCGGTTCAGTCCAGTCCATTGCTTTAATTTTCTGTGGACGAGGAGGTCCCGTCCATTGCATGCTTACTTTCCTTTTGGATGAAGAGGCTTCGTCCATTGCATGTATACTTTTCTGTTGGACGAGGAGGTGCCGTCCATTGCATTTAATTTTCTGTGGATGAGGAGGTTCCGTCCATTGCATGTTTACTTTTATGTTGGACGAGGAGGTTCCGTCCATTGCATTTAATTTTCTGTGGACGAGGAGGTTCCGTCCATTGCATGATTACTTTTCTTTTGGACGGAGAGGCTCTGTCCATTGCATGTTTAATTTTCTGTTGGACGAGGAGGTTATGTCCATTGCACGTTTACTTTTCTGTTGGACGAGGAGGTTCCGTCCATTGCATTTAATTTTCTCTTGGACGAGGAGGTTCCGTCCATTGCATGTTTACTTTTTTGTTGGACGAGGAGGTTTCGTCCATTGCATTTAATTTTCTGTGGACGAGGAGGCTCTGTCCAATGCATGTTTACTTTTCTTTTGGACAAAGAGGCTCCATCCATTGCATGTTTACTTTTCTGTTGGACGAGGAGGTTCCGTCCATTGCATTTAATTTTATGTGGACGAGGAGGTTCCGTCCAATGCATGTTTACTTTTCTTTTGGACGAAGAGGCTCCGTCCATTGCATGTTTACTTTTCTGTTGGACGAGGAGGTTCCGTCCATTTCATGTTTACTTTTCTGTTGGACGAGGTTCCGTCCATTGCATTTAATTTCTTGGACGAGGAGTTTCCGTCCATTGCATGTTTTCTGTTGGACGAGGAGGTTCCGTCCATTGCATTTAATTTTCTCTTGGACTGGGAGGTTCCGTCGATTGTATATTTACTTTTCTGTTGGATGAGGAGGTTCCGTCCATTGCTTTGCATTATATCTTATGCTGGACGTGTCTGGTCCATTTGCATTGTATTTTTAGGTTGGATGTTTCTGGTCCCTTTGCATTCTATCTTATATTGGACACGTCTGGCCCATTTGTATTATATCTTATGTTGGACGCGTCTGGTCCATTTGCATTGTATTTTTAGGTTGGACGCGTCTGGTCCATTTGCATTGTATTTTTATGCTGGATGCGTCTGGTCCATTGGCTTTATATTTTATGTTCGACGCGTCTGGTCCATTTGCATTGTATTTTATGTGGGACGCGTCTGGTCCAGTTGGCATTGTATTTTTATGTTGGACACATCCGGTCCCTTTGCATTGTATCTTATGTTGGACGCGTCTAATCCATTATATTTAATTTGCTGTTGAACGCATCCAGTCCAGTGTATTTAATTTGCTGATTGGATGAATAGACCCCGTCCATTGTATATTTAATTTTATGTTGGATGAGGAGGTTCCATCCATTGCGTATTTAGGTTTCTATTGGACGAGTACACCGTCCATTGCACATCTAATTTTCTGTTGGACGAGGAGGATCCATCCATTGCATGTTTAAACTCTTGATGGACGAAGAGGTCCGTCCAGTGTATATCTTCTTTTGCATATCTAAGTTTATGTTGAACGAAGAGACTCTGTCCACTGCAATTTTGTTTTCAGGCTGGAGACTAAAGAATAAAGAGAAAAGAAGGAGAAGATAATGAAGAAGGGACGAAGAAAACAAGGAGAAGAAGACAATCAACAAAAAGGAAAGGAAACTGAGTCACGTCTCCTGCTTACTTTACGTGTCAGACAAGACCTCTTTTCCTCCTCTACCCATTGGTCCTTCTTCTTCCTCATCTCCTCCCTCGTTTTAACCTAGCAGCCCTACTCCTAATCCTAAAATAGCCATCATACACATCTGACAAAACCTCCCCCTATCTCCTTATTTCTTCAAACACGCAACCTTCACATCAAATCACCCCCTTTCCACTCCTCACGCCGCCCCCATCTGAACGCACGCTACCACTGCTCACTCCGCCCCGATTTGAACATACGCTACTGCTGCTCACGCTACCCTCATCTGAACACACGCTATTACTGCCCAGAACCATCCAAGCCTTGGACTTCGTACAAACCGACCTTGAAGCCAATGGAGAAGAAGTAAGAGGCCCTCTCCTCCGTCTATAAAAGGAGGGGGGAGAAGACAATTTGGGGGGACATTTTTTCTAGAGAGGAAACGGAAAAATCAGAGAGGAGATGGAGAGGAAAGATACAAGGAAAAGAGAAAGAGAGAGAGAGACTTATATCTAATGTTTTCTTTGGGAGGAAGAGGGATTAGAGATCTAAGTTTCCTTTTTCTCTTCCCTGTTATTAGAGTAGTTAAGAAGGAAGAGCTGAAGGAGTCAGCAAGATTGAATGTAAATCTTGAAATCTTACCACTGGGAGTAAACATAATCATTCTTATTCTGCTCCCATTTGGTAATCTTTGTTCTTTTCGTTGATATTATTAATAAATTTCTCTTGACATTCTTATTTCTCTGTGCTTCTGTTCTCTGAATAAGTTGGTAAAAAGTTTCATTTCTATGTTTCTGTCCCATTTTCAAAAGATAAAAATTATTTATTTTACATAAAAAATAGAGGATGATCACTTGATTAAAACAACCTTATTTCTTGGGTTGCCCTATGACAAGTGTCATGTTCAACCCTTCAGATTTAGAGGTTGCTCGTTGGACTTACGTGCCATGTTCAACCCCACATAGGTTTAATAAAAAATTTCACAACTAAAGATGTTTCTTTCTAAAAAAGAAGAAGATTTTCAAGGTAAAACAACTATTTTCAAAGTTATCAAAACTTTATACAACTAATTTTGGGTAACCATTTTATGCACGTTCTATGGTGCCGTGGGGTTAAGTCTCCATGCCTTCCCTAGACGTAATCGACTCCCGAACCCAAAGCTTTTTCTTAAAGGGTTTCCCAACTTCCCTAAAATTTAATAAAGTTGGTGGTGACTCCATGTTTTCTCCTTGAAAGGAAAAACAAGTCCTTTTTTTTTGGATCGCTACAGCATAGACTCACATTCTATAACACATTTCGTCTTTAATATAATCCATTTAAGCTAGGCATGGCTAATTCTCCAATACTTTCTCACCCAAACCAAATCTTCCGAACAACATATATCCTCACTTAAAATCAACAAAACATAGTACTAAACCAAGCAGATCTGCATAACATCAAGAAATATTCAAATATCACACTATCACATAAAACAATTTATCACAATAATCAAATAAACAAGTCAGACTCTGTCACGGCCTATCACGGCCATGACAGGCATCAAAGGCAAGCATTTCTACAACACAGAACCTGTCACGACCTGGCCATGACAACCATCACGGCCGTGACAGACATTCTTCATCTCAATATCACAAAATTAACCTATGCCGATAAACCTACAATCCCTAAATCGCCATTGGTTTTACACAAAAGTTTTCCAATGTGATTTTGGTCTTGTCGATTACTCGACTACTAGTAGGGTTTAGGTCGCCCTACACAATTATCATATAATCTACTACTTATCAATTTCGACGATAGGTTGATTCTTTTCCCAACCTATGTTATCACCGAAAACTCGAAAACGACGATCCTCGTTATCCCGCCACAAGTTACCAAAACCACCTTCAACCAAATCAACAATAAAACAAATTAATCAACAAATCTAAATAAGGACATATGGTGCTAGGTTCAGCCAACTCATCCAAATGAGACTGGGGTTATATTCTTAATCTATTTTTTTAGGTACTAGTTCCTGGAGAATTAACTAGCATAGATTAAATGTTAATAGTTAAAATTACGAAACAAAATCCTCTAACCAACCAGGTTAGGTTTTCTGCCTTCCTTGACAAAATAGGTTAGAAAATTCCTTTAGATTCAAGCTTTTGGATTTAGATAACATGCATACTAGAGAGCTTAATTCAAGCATTAGATTTCACAATAGAAGCAAAAACACCAAACTCATTTTTCATGACAGTTTCGGCCTTGAGAAGAACAATAGGAAAGAAAATGTTTTTGCTTACAAGCTCTTAGATGATGATAGTAGTGATCATAACTAGATCATAGAAATCGGTCTCCCATTTTTAGGATTTTTCTACAATTTTCTAGAATTCTTTAAAGTTCTAGATCTAAGAAATGGAAACTAAAGAAATATGAAGAACAAGAGCTTAAAAAGAGAGGAGATGTTCATGTTTCCTAAGTTAAGAAAGTAGAAGAAAAATTGATGATGATCTTGGCAAGCTTATTGATGGAAATCACTTGAAGTTCTTGAAGATCAACAATGGAGTTTTTGGAGAAAGGTGAAAAAATGAAGAAGATGAATGGGGGGAGGGGGAGGTGATATGGTGGCTTGAAACAAAGCACGTGATCTGGTGTTGGGGAGTATTTATAGGCTAGATTTAGGCTTTTTTTTGGTTTAAGGAATTGGTTTAATGGGTTTTGTGAATATTTAATTAATATAAGCTTAACCATAGTTAATAGTTAACTTAACTAGGGTTATGTTACTAACTAGGGTTAAAAGGTATGTGGCTCACAATTAATATAGGCGTGGCTGATTTTGGGTCACATCTAATGAGTCATCCATGACTCATTGATCCCATCCATTAGCGGTTCCTAGAAATCCCATACGCAGCTCCGTCATTTACCCAATTTCGTTTTTTGAGGGGGAAATGATGAAAGGAAAACAAAATGAAACAGGTATGGTTTAGTATATATGGCTGCACGAAATTGAGGAGATGGGGGAGGTTTTCGACCATGTGAAATGAGTGGTTAAGAGTGCGTAGATGTGTCTTGTTAATAACCGTGAAAGCTTGGGGGTATTTTGGTCATTTTACCCAAAAGTCATGATTGCTAGCATTTACTGCTCATAAATGCTTGGTGACTCATCCTCCATGAGCCATCATGTATGATTCTTCGTCCCGATATCTTAATGGGTCTTTGTAGTTTCGTTTTCGACTCCGTCGGTTTCCCGATTAGGGTTTGTCTGTTTTTAGATCGAAAATTTTCAAAATAACCAACCACGTTTGAAATATGTTTTAAACATAAACCATTTTGTTCACGAGTCAAAATTTGGTTTTCTGATCATTAAAATCTTACTGTCAGTGAAAAATCGACTATTTTCCGTCTGAACTTTTACCAAAATTCATCCAAATAAATATAATATTTCATTTCTGTTCTGAAATTTGGAAAGTAGGATTCCTCAAGGACATAATATAAAAAGTCTACAAATTTCAGTTTCGGGTCAAATTTGGGTTTTCTGCCGGTATAAAATTATACTGTCAGTTAAAAACGCAGACCGGTTTCCGTCTGAGTTTTAAACCCAAATTTTAACCAAAGCTTCCTACCATAGATTAGGTTCTAGATATGATTTTGTTTCCTCCAAAATCATTTCCTAGGTCTCAGAAAAAAATAAATAAATATATCTTTACCGTCAATACAGCTTATCCGAAAATCGGGCTATTACAAGTAAGACCCAGAGCGAGGGGAGTGGTGGTCACAAGAGCTTGAGAAGATCTTTGACACCGTGAGATGCAGAGATGATAGGAAGGTGACTTATGCTGCCTTCAAGTTGACCGGAGGGGCAGAGTCATGGTGGAGAGGCAAGAGGAGGTTGCTTGAGGCAAAGGGCAGGTTGATCAGATGGGAGCTGTTCCGAGAGTGTTTCTTTGAGAAGTACTTCCAGTGTTTGGTCAGGCCCGAGAAGGATCGAGAGTTCCTGAGTCTCCGACAGGGAGACATGTCTGTGAGTGATTATGCAGTGAGATTCGAGGCCTTGATTCAGTTTTCAGAGTTCTACCAGAGGTTTCCAGATGAGGATTGGATGTGCTAGAGATTTGAGGAGGGTTTACGGCATGAGCTGAGGAGAGCTATAGTGCCCTTGGATATTCTAGGTTTCTCAGAGCTAGTAGAGAGGTGCAGTGCTATTGAGAGTATGCACCAGAGACAGGGTGCAGAGCTGAGATAGCAGCGGAGTGGGGGTCCTACCAGAGCAAGGCATCATAGGAGAGGGGATAGAGGTTCTCAGTGGGGGAGATGACCATACACTAGACCGGGGCAGAGAACTCAGACATCTGCACCACCATTACCAACCACAGCATCAGCACCGGTTAGCAGAGAGGGCCAGCAGCAGAGAGGCCCAATTTGTTTTAGATGCAGAGGTCCGCATTATCTTAGGGAGTGACCAGGGGGATCTGGTTGTTTCATCTGTAGAAAACCATATCATTTTGCTAGGGAGTGCAGGCAGAGAGGGAGATAGCAGCATCCAGTTGCCGGCAGAGGTGTCAGTACTCACAGAGGTGGAGCTGGGAGAGGAGTTCCGGCGGCAGGACGACAGACGGCCAGACCTTAGGCCACGGGGAAGGTGTTTACTGTGAGAGGATCTGAATCCTCTCGATCTGCAGATCTTATTCAAGGTATGTGTTTACTATCTGGCAGACTCTCGCGTGTGTTGTTTAACTCGGGCTACGCATTCGTTTGTCTAGTATGAGTGTGTAGATCATTTACATTTGCCCATTTCTCTGTTACCATAAACACTTACAGTATCTACCCTGGCCTGTGATTCTTTGTTCACTATGTCCGTTTGCCGATAGTGTTCTATAGTTGTTGAAAATAGGACATTCCTTGTAGATCTCATATGTTTGCTTATGCAACGGATAGATGTTATCCTTGGCATGGATTGGCTTTCGGCTAACCATGTAGTGTTAGACTGTGCCCTAAAGACCTTATCTTTTATTGAGCCTTCTTGCATAATATCCGCCAATGAAGGAGCAATTATGAGGAGTGATGATTCTCGGCAGTATGTGATGTTTTTCTCTTTGGAAGCTAAGGAGACTCCGAACATAGATTCTAGGCCTATCGTGAGAGAGTTTCCTGAGGTTTTCCCTCCTGATGTTCTAGGTTTACCACCAGATAAGGAAGTTGAGTTCGCTATAGTTCTTATACCATGGACAGGACATATCCATAGCTCCTTACCGGATGTCACCCGTGGAGTTGGCAGAGTTGAAGAAACAACTGGATGATATGTTGAAGAAGGAATTCATCAGACCGAGTGTATCACCTTGGGGAGCATCGGTATAGTTTGTTAAGAATAAGGACGGAAGCTCTAGGTTGTGTACGGATTACAAGCAGTTGAATAAAGTGACCATCAAGAAAATATATGTTTCCTAGGATAGATGATTTGATGGATCAGTTGAAGGGAACTTCAATGTTTTCTAAGATAGATTTAAGATTAGGGTACCATCAGATTAGGGTGAAGAAGGAATATATACCCAAGACAGCTTTCAGGACGAGGTACGGACACTATGAGTAGCTAGTTATGCCTTTTGGTGTAACTAATGCTCCAGCAGTGTTCATGGATTACATGAACAGAATCTTTAGATCGTTCCTCGTTAAGTTTGTAGTGGTGTTCATAGATGACATTCTTATCTATTCCCGTGGCCGGGAAGAACACGAGGAACACCTGAGGGTTGTGTTGCAAGTGCTGAAAGATAGGCAGTTATATCCGAAGATATCCAAGTGTGAATATTGGTTAGAGGAAGTGCAGTTCCTAGGTCAAATAATCAACAAGGAAGGGGTAGTGGTGGATCCAGTTAAGGTAGAGGCAGTGATTAAATGGGAGAGGCCTAAGTCAGTGAGTGAAGTGAGAAGTTTTCTAGGTTTAGCCGGGTATTACAGGAGGTTCATTGAAGGTTTCTCGAAGATTGCGTTGCCTATGACGCAATTGACTTGGAAAGGTACGACGTTTGTTTTGACGGAGAAGTGTGAAGAGAGTTTTGTAAAGTTAAAGGAGAAGTTGACTACATATCCAGTGCTGATATTACCAGATCCATTAGGACAGTTTGACGTGTACTGTGACACGTCATATCAAGGATTAGGTTGTGTTTTGATGCAAGAGGGAGGAGTTGTGGCTTATACTTCCCGACAGTTGAGGATTCATGCTATGGTGTTCGCATTGAAGATATGGTGACACTATCTTTATGGAGCTAAGTTTAATGTGTTTAGCGATCACAAGAGTTTAAAGTATTTGTTTGATCAAAAGGAGCTGAACATGAGGCAGCGTAGATGGATGGAATTCATTAAGGATTATGAGTTTCATCTTCAATACCATCCAAGGAAAGGGAATGTAGTGGCGGTGCACTGAGTAGGAAGTCTTTGCACGTATCAGCGATGATGGTGAAAGAGATGGAGTTGCTTGAACAGTTTAGAGATATGAACCTAGGTATGGATTTGACTGAGGATAGAAAATGCTTAGGTATGATCACCATCAGTAGTGAATTTTTGAGAGACCTTAGGATTAAGCAGGGTCAAGATGAATATTTGCGAGAGGTGAGTCGAGGCATAGATGAGGGAAAAGTTTCAGATTTTAGGAAAGGATCTGATGGCATGTTGAGGTTTAAGTATAGGATGTGTGCCAAAGGACTTAGAGATTAGGAAGATTATATTATAAGAGGCACGTAAGAGTAAGTTGAGTTTCCACCTCGGAGCCACCAAGATGTATCAAGACTTGAAGAAAATGTTTTGGTGGCCAAAGATGAAGAAAGAAGTGGTGGAGTATGTTCTATCATGTTTGGTTTGTCAGAAAGCTAAGATAGAGCATCAGAAGCCCGCATGTTTGTTGCAGTCTTTGGATATCCCATAATGGAAATAGGATAGTATAGCTATGGACTTTGTGGTTAGATTACCACGAACTCCGAAGAGGTTTGATGCGATTTGGGTCATCATTGATAGGTTAACGAAGTGTGCTCACTTCTTACCTATTGGTGAGAGTTACAGTCTTGAGAAGTTGACCCAGATCTACATCAAGGAAGTTGTGAGATTGCATGGTGTGCCGTCGAGTATTGTCTCCGAACGAGTTCCTAGATTTACATCTAGATTTTGGAGACAGTTACACAATGCTTTGGGAACCAAGTTGAGGATGAGTTCTGCTTATCATCCTCATACGGATGGACAGTCAGATAGAACAATTCAATCACTGGAGGATCTTTTAAGAGCCTCTGTGTTGGAACATGCTGGCAGTTGGGATGAATTCCTACCTTTGATTGAGTTCACTTACAGTAACAGTTTCCACAGAAGTATCGGGATGGCACCATATGAGGCTTTTATGGGAGAAAGTGTAGGACTTCGTTGTGTTGGTATGAGACTGGCGAGAGCCAAGTGTTGGGTCCTGATATGGTACAGCAAACCACAGAGCAAGTCAAGAAAATAAGAGAGAACATGAAGGAAGGATAGGCAGAGGAGCTACAGTAACAAGAGGAGGAGACCCTTAGAGTTCCAAGAAGGTGATCACGTGTTCTTGAGAGTCACGCCGAAGACTGGAATTGGCAGAGCTATAAAGTCTAGAAAGCTTACTCCCCGATTCATTGGACCATTTCAGATTCTTCGACGAATTGTTCCAGTAGCTTACCAGATAGCCTTACCGCCTAACCTTTCCAACCTTCACGATGTCTTCCATGTTTCCCAGTTGAGAAACTATTACCCTGATCCTTCTCATGCTATTCAGCCTGAGACCATACAACTCCGAGAGAATCTACAATATGAGGCTTTACCATCTAAGATTACAGATAAAAGGATTAAAGAACTCCATGGTAAACAGATTCCCCTGATTAAGGTCATCAGGGATAGTGTTACCAGAGATGCTACTTGGGAGCGTGAGGCAGACATGCAACAGCAGTACCCCCATTTGTTTTCAGGTATGTAAATTCTGAGGACATAATTTCTTTTAAGGGGGGTAGAAATGTAACATCCTTTATTTTATGTGGTCTTTACGTAATAGGATTAGGTTTAAGGCTTGGATTATATAGTTAAGATGTTGTTTGAGGCATATAGACCCTTGCATGGAAAGTACGCAACCTTTTGGAGTGAGTTTGATCGTAAGAATAACTTATAGTTTTTCCCCGTTTATCATCTTTAATAAGTATGAGTGTGAAATAAGAAATTTGGAGTTAGAGTTGAGATTAGGCATTTTCGATGGTTTAAGGTTGTTTATTAGGTCTTAATAAGCCTATATCTCAAATTTGAGCTCAATCGGACGTCAAACGGACCCAGAACGTAACAAGTTGACTTTTGGTCAATGGTCAACGCTCAAGTGTGGGTGTATCCACGCTCAAGCGCCCCAGTCAACCAGACAAGGTCATGCGTTGACTGCCACGTCTCAATCAGGACTTACGTGGCACTTCCTGATAGGTTGCATGGCATGGAGACGAACCTGTTTCCCACGCTCAAGCGTAGCCCTTTTCACGCTCGAGCGTGGTAGCGTGGATCAACAAAAATAAAAGGGACTTAGGTGAACCAAGTTCACTTAAGTCCAAGAGTGAAAAACAGAGAGTGAGAGCAGAGAAAAAACCATAGAGATAGAGAGGGTGACTTTAGAGAGAAAGGGAGAGAAAAACCTAGAGAGAGAAAGCTTCTAGATGAGAGTTTGGAGATTCGGTCGTCCCGTCACGATTCTGGTTACTTGGTTGCATTCATGGCGACGATACCTTCATCTTTCTCTTCTCCTTTTCTTCCAAACTGAAGTTAAAATCTCTCTCTCTCTCTCTCTAAGTCGAAATGTTGTCCGTTATGGTACTTGAATTATCTTTCGTTTCGGTTAACAGATTTCTATTCCATCTTTGATTTTTGAACTCGTGGTAACGTGCGCTTCACAATGTGGTATCTAGGTGAATTTTTGGAGGCTCAGATACCCTAGAACCGTGCGAGGCAGAATCGTGAGGAGTAGAGGATGAGTCATTTCGTTACGTTCCGGACATCGTACAACTTTTCAGGTGGGGGAAAGAAATCATTTAACGTCGGAAACGGCACAGTGGTGTTTAATTGGATAATGACGTAGGGCGACCTAAACCCTACTCGAGAGCGAGTAATGGACAATGTCCATATCACATTGGGGACTACTTAATGGTACCAATTATGATATTGAGATTGTGCGTTTATCGTCGTTACGTTTAAAATATATTATTTTATTTATGAGGTTGACTGTTTGGCTGCCATTGATATGATGCTTGATACATGATGTGTTGACTGGATTATGGCATGTGATTATATTACTATTTTTATGATTTTATATATATTGGGAGATGATTGAATTTATGACATGTTGGCATGATTGTAATGATTATAATGATGACATGACTGTAATGATTATGCTTAGATATTGAATAGTGATGAGACATGACGAATCCTGGTGATGTATATGGGAAATTCATAATACATAAGATAGTAGTGCCTAACCGAGATAATTATTGTGATATGGTGATGGGACTTATGAGATGTGATTACGATTGAGGTTATTTATAAGATAGTGATGAAAGGTTAAGGCACTAGGTTATAGAATTAAACATTGTTAAACCCTTTCCTCGTTTGACGTTATATTGTTTCTTATCCCCTCTTCTTTTGTTGTGTGTTTGTTTATTTATGTTCGTACCTCAAACCCGGACCTGACTGATGGCGCATTGGGATCATCCCTGGATGACCCAAGATGCGGGATTTCCCCTCACGGTGAAATTTGAGTTAGAGTTCGTGGACCCTAATGGGTGGCCCGTGGACCCGGTCATTTGTTTTAATGTATATACGGGTCCAGTATCGGTGACGTACGGATCAGGGCAGGGAGCCCCACTAGGCTAAGTGGGCACTTTCAGAGTAGGGGCATGACACTTCCCTTCCCCATCGGACATCCGGACGGGCAGATACCTCCGATGCCGCCGATGTCGGGCATGGCCCCAGTTCCCTTTATGGTACCATTTGAGGCACTTGTGCCAGGATTTGTACCCGCACCTGCACCAGAGTCAAAGCTTGCAGCTATACAGGAGGACCTAGTTACTCCAGTTCCGGACCCGGTGCTTGTTTACGAGGTACCAGCTCCTCCAGAGGTCCGAGCTATAGTTTGAGTCTTCTCGTGTATCCTCCAGATTACATTCCAGATATCGCAGGCTATATCGGTAGATGTTCCAGTGGCAGTCCGATAGGAGCTCTTCCAGTGGCAGCGAAGGAGTATCTTGATCATCAGGACCACGGGATGCTAGCGAGGGTGGTAGTATTTGATAGCTCAGGCCAGTGCTATCAGCTTAGGTGTGTGTTAGGAAGTCCAACATGCAAACTCACCCACAAGTAAAAGTGGGTAGGTTGCTCGATCATTGTTTATATGCATTCAAATATTTCAAGACAATGGTATTTAAATTGCCTAATCCACTTACCAATTGCAGATAAGAAGACATACAAAGCATATCTAATAGGCAAAAATTATATATGCTCTAGCAGTAAAACCAAGAATACAACACAAAAGAATGGTGAACAACTTGGCATCAACAACACATGCTTACCTGCAGATTTGCAAAGGACTTGAGGCTACATATTGTTTGCTGAACATTGGATGTATCAACTGTCTCAACCCACATGCAAACTTCTCCTCCGAGTATAAGCTTTTGCTTAGAAGCTTTATCTATGCCTTCTAATGGCTCTTCAGTATAGACCTCATTCTAAGGTGCATCTAGATATACAATCAAGATACAACAAGATGCCCTGGTTAATGATCACCTAAAACATTTTGCAATAGCCTTTGGACAAACTCCAAAGTCCAACCTACAATATTTATTTGTAAATTTTTATTCTGAAACTCGGACATTTGAGTTTCATACCACAATAAAACTACTTACATATGGAAACTCACCATTTATGAACAACAGTTTGTGGATGGAGCTTTGCTGGAAATATATTGAAGGTTTCTTCCCTGCGAAGTATAAAAAAATAGTCACTTCTTAAAAAAACTCACCTACTTATTGATATTCTCAAAAGAAGTTTCAAAATGCAGACCGCGCCATGTGATGCGGTCGAAACATATCGATTGTGATAGTCGTCGCAACAACATCAGACCGTTATTAAGGAACGCATCGGTTGCAACGACTGTAACGCAATCATTACCGCAATGTAACCGCAACCACAATTTAAAACCATTATGACGTATGTATTATATTGTTTGATGCATATGCAAACTATCAGCAACAGTTGAAATACTCATTAAATACGTTATTATATTAATGTTTTCAACAGGAAGAAAGCAAAAGAGGATACCAAGGCAAAATAGCCACCAAGGACAAATGAAGGATGTAAATCAGTTTCTTATAATGCCACTTATATATATATATATATATATATATATATATATATATATATATATATATATATATATATATATATATATCATACCAGTTCACATGAATCCAATTTTCCCAAAGGGATATGTCTTGGGCTTCCATTACAAATATTCATAGGCATCTAATTCGGCAATCATGTTGTGATTCTAAAGCCTGCATTATATGGCCAAAATAAGAGAAAAAGACATAAGCTAAAAAATAAAAAGACAAGTGGTTTGCAGCTTAATATTAATTGGTTCTATAATAGACTCTAAGTATGTTACAATACTGACAATATTCAATTTGTTTTCCATAGAAATTGCTCACAACATTTACCATGAATTCATGAAGTCATCAATGATTATCACTAGCCAGTAGAAGAAAAAGTTGTTAATTGTAGTGCACAAATCAAGAAAGAAGTGAACAACTACGAGACTAAAGGTTTTATAGGAACTTAACCTGTAATTAAGAATTTAAGATTAATATTAGAAATGACATCAAAAGTAAGCTTCTTTAAAACATCAAATGGATCCCTACAGGAAGGTGTTGGCCAAAGATTAGGATATCCAGCACCCCTACACAAATACACAACAACCTTAAAATATTTAATATGAACTTTTTTTAATACTTCTGATAAATGCTAGTTATCAATAGAAATATTAAATTGTCAGAGCAACTAACTAAAGTCCAAATTAATTAAAATTAATGGACTAATACTTGAAAAAAAATTTAAATGCAGTGATTGAAATCAAGGTAATAATAAGACCAAGCAAGTAGAGAAGAGAATAAATAATGAACTTCCTCCTATAATAAAATTGTGAATTGAATATCAATCCATAACAATCATTGGAGGGATAAGTTGAGTATATACCTACATTCAACATCTAATATGCTTCAAATAAAGAACTTAGTGAAATCACAGATTGCAAGTTAGAAAGCATCAACTTTTCTATCGTAAATTAGGTCTTTCTTAAAGAAAGTATATTGAAATGTTAAGGTAAAAGAAGTTCCTTGCATCTCATTATGTCATAATAATAAAGCCAATTATTATCATATTATCAGGCAATAACTCTAGGGGAAAAACATGACCAACGTATGTGCTTTAGCACTATTCTACATGACCAGGAACATCGACTTCAGCCATCACGTTTATGCCTGTGATAGATCAAGAAAATACTCATAAAATAGATTATCATTGATACTTGACAGTCACAGGAATAACCTCATGAAACAAATGCTTCTGATTCACTTTTATAAACCTATTCGCATGAAACTAACAAGTTGGAAGAGACAAAAGGAAAAGCAAAATTAATTCTGAAAACCGATATCTATATATTACAAAATGCGGAGGATATTAAGCACCAGAAAATTCAAAGGAATTCGAAGATCCCTCACCTCTCATTTTGGCAAAGCTTTACATCAACACAGGGTGACACATGAAGAAAGCGCAATAATCCTCAAGGGTAGATTAAGAGAGCCAAAACAATTTATGTCGATATTTATTGTGGATGCTTACTAAATTTATTTTATAATCTATATACTCAGTAATTGAGCTACTACTTCAGTTCAATTATATAAAATAATATTAAAATTTTGCAACAACAAAAAGTTTGGATCTAATGGCCTTGAAACGGCTGAACAAGGAGCTAAAGGACATACTTTGGCACCGTACATCACAATGCCACACTAGTGCAATAAGTGCTTTTTACGTTAGTTAAAATTGATTTTTTACGTCAGAATACTGACTGACGTAAATATAGCTGACGTTAAAAGTTACGCTTTTAACGTCAGTTGACAACTGACGTTAAATATAACACTATTAACGTCGGTTCTTTAACACAACTGACGTTAATTTTGTCAAAATTAACGTCAGTTCTTTAAAAAAACTGACGTTAATTTTGTTAAAACTAACGTCAATTGTTATTAAGAACTGACGTTAAATGTCTTAATGTTAACGTCAGTTGTAATAAACAACTGACGTTAATAGTGTACTGTATATTTTATAAAATACTATTAACGTCAGTTGTATGATAAAACTGACGTTAATAGTATTTTTTTTTAAAATTCAATTTTAAAATATCACTCCCCTCAACCATCCCTGCATTCAGTAAATATCCCAGTAACACAGAATATCACACACATTATAGAATTGCAAAAGAAAAATGGAACAATAATCCATATGTATTCAGAAACAATTAATAATATTTATTAACATAGGTTATAACTCAAAATAAATACATAAATATAAATAAAAATAAATGTATACTAAGTTTAAACTACCTATATCAATATCCCTTCGTGATGATCATCACGAGTGGCATGTACATCGTCCACCTGTGTCTCCTCGATTATAGTAGGCATGTTTGTTGAAAAAGAAGGAGTCTCAGGAATATCAAGATTTGAATCTTCATTTTCATCACTACCATTATACATGCTTTTTCCTTGGAGAACCACGGACAACCTTTTGTTAGAAGGATCAGTGATGTAGAACACTTGTTTTGCTTGGGAAGCCATTATGAAAGGCTCATTTATATGACCTAACTTGTTGAGGTCTACCAATGTGAACCCCAATTCGTCGGTTTGTACACCACCGTTACTATCAACCCACTTACATTTAAATACCCGGCACCGTAAGCTTAGTGTAATCGAGCACCCAAATATCTTCAATATATCCAAAGTAAGGTCTCGGTCTGTAGAACGGGTTTTGTGTCCTTTGCACTAGAGAAGTGCATTGCTTCGGCCACGATCATTACCCCACTATTTTGCATGGTACTCTTGTTATCTTGTTCCTTTGTATAAAAGGAAAAGTTATTTATGTTGTATCCGCTCCAACATATGACGTTGAAGTTAGGCCCACGTGCTAGCCATTTTACGTCATCGATAAAGACTACCATCCTTAAGCATTTCTTCCTTGAACCATGGTAAGAAAGTCTTGTTATGCTTGTTCAACAACCACCTTTCGCTCATTCGAGGGTTTTCTTGATTGACTTTTCTTTTATGTTCAAATAAGAAAGGCTGAACACATTCGATGTTGTTCAATACATACAAATGTGCTTGAAGCACTTCCTCCCGATCCTTCCTATTAATTCTTAAGCCATGTGTACCCTTACCTTGACATCTGATCTCATCATGTCGAGGCTTAGGAACCCCTATAGGATCCGTGTTATGAAGGTAGTCCGAACAAAACTCAATATCTTCTTCTGCAACATACCTTTGAACAATAGATGCTTCCGGACGATGAGGATTCTTCACGTACCCTTTCAAGATCTTCATGTAGCGCTCAACTGGGTACATCCATCTTAGAAAAACCGGACCACATAATCTAATCTCCCTCACCAAATGAACAATTAAGTGAGCCATTATGTCGAAAAAGGACGGAGGAAAATACATCTCCAATAGGCACAAGATTGTAGCAGCCTCAACTTCCAAGTCATCCAACATACGGGGGTCAACGACTTTGCTACATATAGAATTGAAGAATGAGCACAACCGAGTAATGCATGTCTCACATTTTTTGTAGCAATACCACGAATAGCAACGGGCAGAAGTTGTTGCATCAAGATGTGACAATCATGAGACTTCAAGCCAACCAATTTAAGATCACTAGAGACAATCCTCTTCATATTTGAAGAGTAACCATGTGGAACTTTGATGCCCTGAAGACACCCGCAGAAACTTTGTCTATCTTTTTTTGACAAAGTATGACATGCTGGCGGCAAATAAGTCCGCTTACCATCCTAAACAACTAGAGCTAACTGCTCTCGTATACCCATAGCAACGAGGTCGAGACGAGCATTCACACCATCCTTTGTCTTGCCCTGAATGTTGAGAAGCGTCCCGATCACACTATCACACACATTTTTCTCCACATGCATCACATCAATGCAGTGTCTGACATCAAGCTTGCGCCAGTATGGAAGATCAAAGAATATCGACCTCTTCTTCCATATGTTTTTCTCAGCAGTTTTACCTTTCTTTTTGGATTTTTTGAATATAACATCGATGTCCTTTACCCTCTGATAAACCTGCTCTCCAATTAAGGCCGTCGACGCTTCTTCTGTCTCTTGGCATCCATTAAAAGCTTTTTTCATCTCACGATATGGGTGATCACGTCTAAGAAATCTCCGATGCCCAAGGTAAACCGTCTTCTTTCCATGATGCAACTGAGTGTAGCATGTGCCTTCTTCACATATAGGGCATGCTTTATGCCCCTTGACACTGTACCCGAACAAGTTACCGTATGCTGGAAAGTCGTTGATGGTGCAAAATAACATGGCACGAAGCTTGAAAGTCTCATGAGAATACCCATCAACTACATCAACACCTTCCACCCACAGTGTTTTCAAGTCTTCAATGAAGGGACCTAGATAAACATCTAAGTCATTTCCCGGTTGCTTTGGGCCCGAAATCATCATAGACAGCATCATGTATTTGCGCTTCATGCACAACCAAGGGGGCATGTTGTAAATTACCAACAGAACATGCCATGAACTATGAATACTACTCATGTTACCATAAGGATTCATTCCATCCGTAGCAAGTCCGAGCCTTAGGTTTCTTGGCTCATCGGCGAAATCCGGAAACATAGTATCGACATTCTTCCATTGAATAGAATCAGCAGGATGACGAACCTTTCCATCACGTTTCCTCTCATCATTATGCCATCTAAGATTCTTCGCATCTTTCGCATTGGCAAACAATCGCTTGAACCTTGGAATTATTGGAAGATACCACAACACCTTCGCAGGAGGACTCTTTTTTCTCACATCATCAGGATCATCATCATCATCATCATCACCACCCTTCACTTTGTATCGTGATAACCCACATTTGGGGCAATCGTGATTGTCTTCATGAACACCGGTGTACAATATGCAATCATTGGGGCATGCGTGTATCTTCTTATACTCCATACCATAGGACACAATACCTTATTGGCCTCATAGTTACGGTCAGGCAATGTGTTGTCCTCCGGAAGCAAGTCTTTCAACACTTCAAGCAATTCCGTGAAGCTTTTATCAGTCCAACCATTTCTCGCCTTCACACAAACCAATTTTAGCACCGCCGACAACCGTGTATGAGTAGTACACCCTGGATATAAAGGCTTATCCGCATCACCGCACAACCTATCATACACATGAGCTCGATGAAAAGATTCTTGTCCAATATCACGGATCATGTCCTCTACTCGATCATCCTCCATATCTACGTCAACGTCCTCACTTTGGGAGACACTCGCCGTACTACTCAACAACACATCACCATGCCATATCCATCTTGTATAACTCAAGCAAATCCCTTCACAAATCAAATGAGTACGTATATCCTTCACCGTACATTTCCTCATATTCAAACACTTGACACAAGGACAACAGAAAATTCCATTACTATTAGGAACATTCCTTTGAGCAAATTCTATAAATTCTCCCACCCCCTTCAAATACTCAGCACTAGTACGCTTACAGACCATCCAACTACGATCCATAACTAGATAGGTCCTGTAGACATACAAAACATATATCCAATATAAGGACAATACGGGAGATTGAAAACTATAGTTTTTGAAGATTGCCAAGCATTGGTCACGGCCTTGGAGTGATGTCCATCACGGCCGTAACGTGCCAACTGAACCAGCAGAGCAACATGCACTCAAAACCAAAAATAGAGACGTACATTCCAAACAACTCAAACTCACGGTTTCAAGTTTCAACTACTGAGACTACAGTTTCAACATACACTCAAAACCAAAAATACAAAAATGTGCCCTAAATACTCACCAGAAATAGGTGCTCACGTGGTGGTTGGGAGGAATCGCTCGAGTGGTGGCCAATGTTCGATGTGGTTACTGAGAGCAGAGGGACAAGGAGAGTTAGTGTGCGGGAAGGGGAAAGAGAGATGTCAAGTTATTGCAAAGAATGAATGGAAAGACAGAGTTGGAGTTAATAGTGTACCTCACGGTGGTGGCGAAGAAGCCCTCGCGGTGGTTGCGGTGGAGATGAGCTCGCGATTAGGGTTCTGTGCTGGGTGAGAGTGAGAGTGAGGGTTGAGAGTGATCTAGGGTTGAGCGCGCGTGATGAAAATAGAAAAGAGGCGACGCATTGAGAGCGAAATGCGTAGGCGCAGGGTGTAAGCGTTAATAAAACAACATTTAACGTCGGTTGTTTAATACAAGCCCGGCGTTAAAAGTAATTTTAACTTCAGTTTTATTAAACAACTGACGTTAAAAGTGTACAAGTTTCTGCAAAAACATTCATTCCTTTGACTACTCTGCTACTTACCCATTGACCTGTGTTAAGAGTATAGGATTATTTACGTCAGCTGTTTATTTAACTGAAGTAAAAATCACACTTTTAACGTCAGTTGTATAAACAACTGACGTTAAAAATAAATATTTTTTATTTTAAAAACACTTTTAACGTCAGTTTTATTCAACAACTGATGTTACAAGTGTATAAGTTTCTGCAAAAGCATTCGTTCCTTTGACTACTCTGCTACTAAATTACTGTTGATTCACCGGCAAGTGTACCGGGTCGTCGCAAGTAATAAAATAAACACGGTAAGTAATTACCGAGGTCGAACTCAGGGATTGGGCTACCAATTCGACTAATCCATGGGAAATCCAGACGCGTTTGGTCAAGTTACAGAAGGTGGTTGAGATTGAAGAGAAAATAGGATTGAAATCTAAATTAACAAATCTAATAAAATAATTAACTAAAAATCTGAAATTTAAAATGTCCAAGGTCACAAATCCACCTACCCAACATGCATACCCAAGTGATGATGAATTCCTCCCTAAGTTCAATTACAATGTCAACCGGGACCCCCAAATTCTCCTATATCCACTTTCGTGCTCAATAGGACGTATTCGATGATTGGATTAATTACTTACTAGGTCTCATAATCCTAATCTCGAATTCTATTAATTCTTGTTCCCTATAAGGTTGCACTAATCTCCTACTCACTCTCGTGTAATATTCGGTTAGTGATCCCAATTCAAGTTCTAAAACGTGAATTGCCTCTCAGCCTCAACACGTTTAACTAGTCAATCACGCAACACATATGATCAACGCAATCAAATCAGAATTAGAAAACATAAATTGAGACAAAGGGAGAAAGACATACATCACATCGAATCTACACCGCCATGGGCGGCTTCATTGCTCCCTCGGACGAGGGGATTAGTTCCTCATGCTCATAGACAAACAATCGGACATAATCACCATCGTAAAATAAAAAGAAAAGAGGAGACGCAGCTTCAAAGAGAAAAGAAATCTGGCCTAAACACTACTCTACAGTGGAAAAAAACTAGGATTCGGATCTGGATCCAAAGCTCTCCAAAACTCCCTTCAATTCTGATATGAAACAGCCTTTAAATAAGGATTCTGTTTCTCGCCCGCACGCGGGGCGAACAACATTTCGCGAGGCGAATCATTAGTTTTGGCGCGCTTTCAATTTGGATTCTCGCGAGGCGAGAGTGTGTTCGCGAGGCGAGTCTTCCAACTTCAATCTGTCACAGCCGTGACCTTCATCACGGCTAGGCCGTGATGGTCTCTGACTTCCAGGTCTTCATGATTCGCGAGGCGAGCATACTGTTCGCGGGGCGAACCAGAGTGATGACTGTTGCTGCTTTATCTGATGTTCAGGCTCGCGAGGTAAGCATCCACTCGCGCGGCGAGTATCTCCAGAAGTGCTTTTTTCCACTGCTTCTTGACTTTCCTTGACTCCTGGAGCATCACTTCTAACCTGAAACAATAAAAAGACACAAAAAGCGTAATTCTATCCAAAATAGACTAAAAACTACTAAAAATGCCTAGAACGAGTAAAAGTCTACTTAGGAATAAAACAAGGCCAAATTTGGGCGAAAACGAGATTGAACTCGAATAATTTGCACAAAAACCACAGTCCATCTAGTGATAAAACTAGATAAGCCGAAGGCTTATCAATTACCCATTAGTACTGCTGTGCTACTTACCCATGCACATTGTAACCTATAATCCTCTTTATGAGCACTAAGTTTATACCTAGACTTAAAGGTCTATTTCTTCATATTCCTTCGGGCGTTTTCTTTTCTGCACGTTTATAATATATGACTGCCAACTCCCAATGCGCCTTGGAACCTAATGTTCTTAATGATCAATTTAATTTTTTAGCAACTTACGACGCCTAGTAACTTCATCCCCTACTCCTATAAATAGCTTACTTCCTTCCTTTAATTTTTCTGCTTCACAATATGGCTCTGTCATGGAGATTAACTTCATCACTCTTTCTTCCTATAGCTAGACTTAAAGGTTTCTATCTTAATGGTCAAACAACTTCTGAGTTTGAGTAAATCACATTACATGGGTGATAAGGGTGTGTAAATCGCATTATGTGAATTGCACACACCATCATCCTTCGGGAGAATCAGCCGCTACAGTTCCAAAACCTCAGCTTTGGAACCAAGGGACTGTTCCAAGAATATTGCTGAAGCAGATCGAGTGCACCCTTCACTCTAATTCGGCTCCAAAGTGACTGTGGATTCACATGGAGCATCAAGGACTTTAAGTAAGGGAGGAGATGCATCCATTGGAGTTTCTGAGGACAGGACTGAGAAGAAAATGATGTTGAAGCAAAAACTTTTTTATATTTTAGTGCTATCTTGCAGAAATTTTTTATCTTTTAATCATGTAATTGTAACTTATGAATCGCTTCAATGAGATACGATTTGATTATACATATAACTTGTTTTATGTTAAGTGTTTATTTATTTTAATTTGCACAAGAATTTGTTTACTAATTCAAGCTAATTAATTAAGATTAAAAATAAACTTTTTAAAAAAAAATATTAGAAATAAACTGCACTATATATGGAGTGATGATCTGCATTAAGAGTGACAATAGGGAGATGACAACGAAAGAAAGATAGGAATGAGTTGATTATTTACGTCAGTTATTTATTTAACTGAAGTAAAAATCACACTTCTAACGTCAGTTTTATAAACAACTGACGTTAAAAGTGTTAATAATTCTTGCAAAACACTTTTAACGTCAGTTCATTAAACAACTGACGCAAATAGTGATTTGATATTTACAAAACTACCACCGCCTCACTTTTAACGTCAGTCCTTAAAACAACTGACGTTAACAGTGAAATAATGAAGTCTGATATTTACAAAACTGCCACCACCCCTTTTTTAACGTCTAGTTTTTGGTTAACTGACGTAAACCTTTACCGTCTAATGTATATTTTCCACTAGTGACATGATGGTATACGATTTGTTTTGTTGTTTTAAACGTAGGTACAAAATTGTATTGCTTGATGAATCTGGTAATTTTAGTTTGCTTAAAACTTTTGAAGAGGAGGCAACCAGCAATTTTGTACCTAAAATTAAAACGACAAAAATAAATGACATACCTGCATTGCATGATGATGTACGATCTACAAGTATGTCCTTCAGTCCCTTGTTAAGCCGTTTCAAGGTCATTAGATCCAGATTTTTCATTATTTCATAATTTCTCTATTATTTTATATAATTGAACTAAAGTAGTACCTCAAAATCTTATCGAGTATATAAATTATAAAATATATTTAGTAAGCATATACAATATTGTGATGTAGTGTGGTAGGAGATTGCGGCCACTCGCCGATATCATTATAGCTCACATTCAACCATTTTTCCAAGCCCCGACGAGCAAGATCGGGAGTTGAAATTTATCTTTGTTCGAGGCGTTAATGGGGGCACCGTCATTCTGGTTATTGGCGTTGTTGACACCGAAATCGGGATCGTCCAAATATATCTCTGCCTTACCGGAAGGGTTAGCAGCATTGGCGGAGTGGGAAGAAGACCATAAGGTGGAGTGCCAGAACATTATCCGGCGACATAGAGCACAAGCATCGTAGTTGCCCACCATCCCCTAGTTGTTTGGGAAAATTAAAGAGGAATATTAAGCCCTAGGTATTTGGGACTATACAAAAAAAAAAGAGAGATGGTGGAGATTAGGAGGAATTCAAGAAATCAAAGCCATGGAGGATGAAGCATTTGATAAGGGAAAAAGACCTTTTTTTTATAGAAATAGGTCACAAATAGAGAAACAAAATTGAGTAACGGAAACAAAGTTTGAATCTTGGAACTGGGAATTGACGAGAGATATGATGAGAAAAAAGGAGGAATCAAAGCCAATGGATAGAAAGATGAGTTTTTTTTAGCTTTTGCTTTTGTTTTTGCAGGTTGGTAGAGGGGAAGAGGATCAAGAAGAAAGGGAATTTGGAATTGGAACTAGAAAATGGAGATTACAGAGAGGGAGAAGGGTTATTAAGTTAAAGTAGGGAAAAGGAAAGCAAAGTGGTTTACGCTTTCCGAGGGTGAGTCGTACTTGTATTTAGAAGGAAGGCCTTTTATGGTTGGTCTATAGTGATATAAAAAAATTATCAATTCTAGCCGTGGTGTTGTTGATGCTAGAATCGAGATCAACCAAATATCTCTCTGCATCACCGGAAGGGTTAGCGGTAGTGGCAGAGCAGGAGGAGGACCATGAGGCGGAGCTAAAACATTCTTTGGCAAGATGGAGCACGAGCATCGTCGTTGCCCACCATGCCCTATTCATTCGGGAAAATGAAGGAGGATTATGAAGCCCTAGGTTTTTTGAACTATGCAAAAAAAAAAAATGGTGGACATTAAGAGGAATTTAAGTAATCAAAGCCATGGAGGATGAAGCATTTGATAAGGAAAAAAAGACATAACTTTTTTATGAGAAATGGGTCCATATAGAGAAAGAGAATTGAGTAATCGGGACAAAGTTAGAATCTTGGAACTAGAAATCGAAGAGGGATATGATGAGAAAGAAGGACGAATAAAAACCAATGGATAGAAAGATGAAATTTTCTTAGCTTTTGTTTTTGTTTTGGGGGGTTGGTAGAGGGAAGAGGGTGAAGAAGAAAGAGAATTTGGAATTGGAACTAGAAAATGGAGATGTCAGAAAGGGAGAAGGGTTACTAAGTTACAACAAGGAAAAGGGAAGCGAAGTGGTTTATGCTTTACGAGGTTGAGTCATATTTGTATTGAGTAGGAGAGCCTTTTTTCTTATTTGGTAAAATTAAATAAATGGTAGGTGTAGAATATGAGCTAGATTTAGATT
This sequence comes from Sophora flavescens, assembly GCA_030762895.1. Taxonomy (NCBI): domain Eukaryota; kingdom Viridiplantae; phylum Streptophyta; class Magnoliopsida; order Fabales; family Fabaceae; genus Sophora; species Sophora flavescens. Next base: position 81,971,580 of record CM061067.1, read on the forward strand.
TAAATGTAACTAAATGATAAAAATGTAACTTCCTAACATTTTAATATAATTAATTTGATAAAAAAAATATTGAATTATTAAAAAATATAGTGCAAATAAAATATAATTAAGACCAACATGAATATGGCGAGGCTGACGCCTGAATGTAAGGGTAAAACCATCTGAGCACAGTCCAAGTCGTACATTGCGAGGATCTGATGCAAAATCAGGGTGTTCCCGATCAAAGTGCTTCCATGCTTCACCATCAGAAGGGTGACGTAAAACGCCCGTACTTCTTCTTTTTTCCTAATGCCACCTCAACTGTCCCGCAGTTTGCATTGATGCAAACATTCTCTGCAACCTTTGAATTATTGGCAGATAGAACATTGCCTTTGCAGGAACTGGTTTGTTCTTACTACGGTCACTTTTTTGGACACGGTACCTGGGTGTTTGACAAAATTTACATTCTTCCACTGTGATATCATTTGTGGCCGAATCATTGTCATAATAAAGCATGTACCCGCTCGGACAACAATCAATCCTCCTAGCTCTTAACCCCAGTTTCGACACCAACCGCTTCGCATCATGTGACACCCTAAACTCGGGTCATCACATGGTTACCCTTTTGCGGAAATAAAACTTTATTTGCTGGTTACTTTCGGAAAATAATGTTTTCTCAACGTTCATATTTTCAAAATATGGTGATAAATTTTTTTTTTCTTTTCAACCTCATAACAATAACAACTTAATCAAATCACACTTAACAACACAATGTATATAAATCTTACAACTATACTGCCTCATATATTTTCATACCTAAATCATTATCAGTTTAGTTTATTCCCAAAACATCGTATAACACAATAGGACCTAAGCTGGTCGCCACAAACAGACACTACACCTGAAAGGAGCAGCACAGCATGTCTCGAACTAGACGGCCTCCTTCTTCTTGTAGAGGTCATACCCCTTGTGCTACTCTGATATGTGTTGTAAGGGTGAGACACCAATATAGGGATTTTACAAAATAACTAAATGCTCGCACAAAAGAAGGTACAAGTACAATTTCATGTTATAACAACATAAGCATCCCTACTATAGCATACAATTTATCAATGGGTTTCACACCCCAAACATCAACTTTGGAAAAATTATGCATGAGCACTTCAATACATCATCTAACTTTTCCTAATCTCATGAGATATCTCCAACATCATAATGAGTTGATCAGACTCGATAGTTACAGGCACGCAGCCACAGACACGCAGTCACAGACACGCAGTCAAAAACAGAATACCAGGCACGCAGCCAGAACAGAAAACCCAGGCACGCAGCCAGAACAGAACACCAGGCACACAACCAGAACAGAAAACCCAGGCACGCAGCCAGAACAGAACACCAGGCACACAGCCAGAACAGAAAACCCAGGCACGCAGCCAGAACAGAACACCAGGCACGCAGCCAGAACACAGGCACGTCTGCCAATGCATGCAAAACACTTTTGTTTCATTCTTTTCTTTGTGTTCAATCTTTCTTTGCCGAAGCTCAAAATGGCTTACGACTCACATAGTTTTAAAACACTTTTAAAACTTTCATCACAACACAGGACCTCACTGTCCATAAAATTTTTATCAAAACATAGGACTTTACTGTCCATAAAACTTTTATCAAAACATAGGACCTTACTGTCCGAGTGCTCAATCACGACACCTCTCGACCGGTGCACCAGTCTTAGGTTCGTGGCACTAGAAACATCTTCAATGTTTCAACATGGTATACCTCATGTATACAATATAGGCCCTCAAAGTCCAAATGACTGAGTTCATCACAACACAGAACATTAGTACCCCGACGTCTCGGTTACTAAGTTCCACACCACTTTTAACACTAAATCAGTTTTGTTTTCATAAATTCTTTTTCAAAATTGGAAATTCATTAATAAAATCTTTAAATAATCAAACTTTTACAAAGGTGAGTCACTTGAGGTTTTAACTTCCTTAAAATATGTACTACTGTTTCAAAATACTTGCCTTCTACGTTTTTTCCAAATCTGTCATCACACTTTTCCAAATCATTCATCAATTATCACTTTAAAGCTTCTCAAGCCAAAACTTAACTTTTTCCACTGAAACCACTTTCTAAAATCATCATTAACTTCTTTTCAACAATTAATTCTATAAAATAACTTTGTATAATATTGCAAACTTTCTTTCATAAAAATTGGTAATACTTAAACATTTTCACAATTTCGCTCTCATTGTGACTCAAGTTACTTTTACACTAATAAATCATCAAAAATAATAACATTTATCAAAACTCATTATTTTTCCAAAATAATATTTTCCACCACTATTATATTCCAACGTTTCCCATAAAACCTGGAATATAATTTACACAGCTTATTAAAGCTTTTATCTGATTAATCGGTTGTGCACTGACCACAGTCAGGCTTCTCAAACAACACTCACAAATAACATTCAACAACAATTATCAAGATTATATCCCCAGGTAGATCATGCATCATAGCAATATACTATACAACTGCAGATAATTAAATAAATTAAAAGCAGATAAATCACCGATACTCAGATAAACAACACAACGTAAGCCACATAAACAAATAATCACAACCACATATAAATCATATAAACCACACTACAAGCAAAGAGTTATTGAGAAAAATCCATCATGGCAAGCCCCCCTTACCTCTTGAAGATTAAACTAACCGTTCCTGTTAATCTCCTGATCCCGATCCGATTTTTCCTCTCCGTCAGCGTAAATCGGTTAACTCAGTTGTTTCCTTCAAACGAATTGTAACCAAAATAAATCAAATCAAACAACAACACACTTAAATCAATGGGGGTTAGGGTTCGGCTTTACCCAATTTTCTAGGTTAGGAAACTTAAAATTTGATTAACTTAGGGATTAATGATCCATAAGTTACTTAAGCATGATTAATCACTTTAACCATGATTATGAACTAAGAATCATAAACTAAACCCATCTAGTTCTAAGAACTAGGGTTCGGTTTTCTCAAGATCAATAGGCTAGAAATTTTAAAATTTCATCAACTCTTGGATTTAATCAACATACAAAGCTTAGAGTTGAATTCAAAGATTACAACAACTTTTGAATCACAAAATCATTAAGTGATCATACCTAGGGTTTCGGTTTTTGAAGAAGCGAATAGGCTCAAGTTGGATTTTTGATCCTCTATATACTTGAATACAAGAACTATCAAGATATAATCATGAATCAAGACATGAAATTGAAACAAAACCTAAGAACACAAAGTTAACCTAGGTTCGGCCATGACCAGAAATCAAGGAAAGAAATTTCTCATGATCTTGTGCTTCTAGATGATGAAAATAGAGATGATTATAAGATCATAGCAATTGGTTTCATGTCAAAAGGAGTTTTCTAGAATTAGTTATGAATTTTTGAATCTAGCTTCAAGAACTTTAAACAAATGAAGAACATGTTGATCAAAGGCATAAACTCAAGAATCTTATGAAGAGAAAAGCTTAGAATTAAGAGAGATTACCTCTTGATGATCAAATAAAATGATGATTTGGATGATGTTCTTCAAGGTTTTCTTATGGTGTTCTTGAGAAACTTAAAGAAGAATATGAACATAGTTAGGGTTTTAGAACAGTTTCAGTATTTTGGGTAGATATCTCAACATACTTATCCGTTTTGGATGATATTTATGTCTTTGGAAAGAAGAGAGAAAGATGAACAACTTTCATGTTGAAAGTTTTTCGAGATTCAAAATAGAAACTGGTCAGAATTTCCAATCAAAATCTGGCGAATTATGAGCTCCAAAGAACATGAAAATGGAAAAATGCCTTAAGGAAGAAGACAACTTATTTAAATGAAGAAGAAAACAAGCTTAATGAAGAAGGCATTGGAGCCGTGAGGATGGGGCAAAGCTTGGTCAATTTGTCCAATGGCATTTGGTAGAAATTGTCATAAAAAGACAAGGGTATTTTGGTCATTTCATAGGAAAATTTAATGTTGCCATAAATGTGCCATTATGGCCATTTATGATAGGATAAACTCGTCATAAATGCTCGTCAAGTCGGTCAATCCAATGTCTCTACTACGTTGCCGACTTCCCGATTCATCTGACTCAGGCATTGCCTAGAGACATCTCGACGTATAGGCCCGCAACAAATATAATATTTTAATTTTTTTACCAAAATTTTCAAAACTTCCAGTATCGTAGTAAATATGATAAAAATATTTTTCATCTCGTTCACGACTCAAAATTAGGTCTTCTGAGCAGTAAACTTTTACTGTCAGTGAAGACGCAGAAAACAGCAGACCGGCTTCCGTCTGAGTTTTCAACCAAAAACTTCCCCGTAGCCTTATAAAAATAAGTATAACAAGGAAATGACCTTGGTTTATCCAAAATCATTTTCTAAATCTCGGATAAAAATATATGTTTATATATTTATTACCGATATTACGAAACAACGAAAATCGGGGTGTTACACATCATAATAACGTTTTGGCAACATCCCTTAGTAAAATAGGTTTTTCTATCCTGTGAAAAATTGCACAGGTTAAGATATATTAATTATCCACTTTGGATTATTTTTCACTATCCTATTAATTATGATTGATCATTGAAAACAAACAATAATCTCTCTCCTATTTATTTATGAATTCACTTTCCTATAATCTCTCTCTCCCAAAAAAAAATATTCTTAATTAATTCGTACTTTTTTAAGCCTCTCTCTTCTAAATACTATCAACAAAAGTTCAAATTTCTTTTTTTCATTGAAAAGTTGAATTTCTTTTTTCCTTCAAAAGTTGTGACTTAGCACTTAGCATGCGCTACATTTGAGTTCATTTCGCTCATACGTTAACATATTTTCTTGTTTTTTGACACTCACCACCTCCTAAAACTTCGCTTATTTATATGCACACTATGCTTTGAGTTCAAGGATGTCTCTTAAAGGAAAATAAGATTTACATCCCAATCTTTCAGCTACATATATGATTTAGAGGACTGAGGACACTGTGACAGAAATGGGATTTATTGTCCAGAAAAAAAATTGGCAGAATTAGTACTATACTAGTATATCACCATCGTTTACTACCGTGATGATCAAATACTAGAGTATTAAAACATTTTTATGAAAAAAAGTTTGAAGGAGTCACAACTTTTGAAAGAAAAAAAACTTTAAACTTTTGTTGCAGCATATAGTCTTTCTCAGAAGAGACAGGGGCAAAAAAAGTATGAACTAATTAAGGATCATTAAAAAAAATTTGGGAAGAGAGAGATTATAGGAAGTTGAATTCATAAATAAATATGAGAGAGATTATTGTTTTTTTCACAAGAGGAGAGTGATTATTGTTTGTTTTCAATCAATCATAATTAATAGGATAGTGAAAATTAATACAAAGTGGGTAATTAATATATCTTAACCTGTGTAATCTTGCATACGATAGAAAAACCATTTTATAAATATGTCAGATTATTTTTTACTATTGAATGTATTATATAAAATTAAAAATATATAATTTAATTACAACTGATTTACCTTGTTTATTGACTGGTCTGATTTTTCTAAACATTGTTAAAGACATCCTTGGGTCCTTATGGTATGTTTGACCATGAGAAGAAGTTGGGAAGAAAGAAGTATCAGAGAATAAAAAATAGTAGAGAATAAGTAAATTTTTATATTGTTTGGATTGAGAGAAAAATGAAAGAGGTATAAGAGAAAGAAAAGTTTAGTTTTTGTGTAAACTCTGGAATTCCTAAATCTCCATAAAAAATTCCAAAAAACCCTTTTATCCAAAAAATTTGAAAAATCTCTTCCAAGAAAATTCCAGAAAATCCCTCCCCCTTCCTGAAGGTTTGAGTTTGAAATTTATAGATGGGTCCGAGGGATGACCGATTGCTGTGGTGATGTCGCAACTTCTGTTGTTTCAATCACCTTTGGATTTGACCAGATTGAAAACAATCAAACTCTGCTGAACATTATTGAATGAGAATCATGTTTTATGTTGGAATTCCATATGTTGAATTATGTCCGGATATGTGAAATGAAGAAATTTTGGAGAAAGAAATAAAGGAAGGAAGAACGAAGTGGGTGTGGATGGGGTGCGTAGCAGAGAGGAAGAAAGGAGGAAGAGAAAGTGGGTGTGGGGGTGCATAGCAGATAGAAAGGAAAGAGGCAAAAGGTTATTATCATTTCACACTTTAAAATTCCAACTGTAGGGATGGATGAGGTAATTACGGGGATACATGTAACATCTCTTATGTTTTTATTTTTGGTCCATTATAAGAGAGTGGTACTTTTTAAGCCACAAATTTTTCTTGATACACCACAAAATTATTAGAAAAAATTGAATATCCCAAAAATGCCCTATCTTTATACACCACAAAACCTCCCTCCCCTCCATCTTCTTATTTCGCTCTTCTCCCTGCTCACTCCCACCATTAAGCAATCTTTATTAAATGTTATTGTTTTAGTATTACATTGAATTTATATGTTGAGTTTGATTCGCTTTTCCATTTTTCATTCCCCTGGTACCACCACCCCCACGAAAAAGAAAAGCTACAACTTTTAAAAAAATGGCAGAAGACATCTAGAAGAGCCTTAAACTGCACCGAGTACTGGCAGATAATCACATCATGTTATTAATCACATCATCGTTCATGTTATTTGCTTCTATTCGCGCTCGTATTCTTGACGAATGTTCTTCTTGTCGGCTTCAACCAACTGCAAATTCTCGATATTGAATTCTTACAACAAAACATGTACGACCGAAAATATAAGGTCGGATCGATCAAGCTTACTCCTGTAAATGGGTTTTGAACCAAACTCCTCCAAAGTCGAGGATTTGTTAATACACTTGCTAGCCGGGGATAAATACTCGGACCTATCCCATCATAGACCGCGAATGAAGACATCTCGGTCCCGTGCAATCCGGTCACAACTGACTTGGTCAAACATCTTACTCGATTATTCAAATATCTCTCCGTATAACTCGGAGCCTTATCCTTATCTAGTTATGATAACAACATAATTTTGTCAGAATATCTAAAGATAGATAAGATCTCAATAACAGTCCAACTAAAACTGTTATACCTAAAAATCTCTATAAATAGGGGATCAACCCCCTCACTAGAACTATGTTGCTTTGATTCCCACTTGGGATACGTAGGAGTAGAATATCAATTCTGTCAAGCTATTCCATAAATACTCCCACAAAGTTTCACCGGACGAGTATCTCTCACTTGAGATATTTGGACGGAACATTGGCGCCATCTGTGGGAATCGAAGCAAAATCTTCCCATACCACATACAATGGTGAGGACAAGGAGCGGGAACGGCAGGAGAGAGGGGCTGGAGAATGCCAACAATGGGGATAATGGAGATCGATCCATAAACCTAACGACGATGACCGACAATCCCATTATTCAAGAACTTCTCGCGCATGTGGCAATGCTGAGAAGGGAGAGTGAAGAGATTCGTCGGCAGAACAGTCATCGTGAATGAGAACAAAGCAGAGAAAGATCTACCTCTTCTCCTCATGAGAAAGAGCGCCAGACAGCTGGGAATGAAGGATCCAGGAACACGCGCAAAGAAGAAGGAATCTCACAACCCCGTGTTTCTCATCAGGTTGACCGAAGAGACGAGGAAGAATTTCCTAGACAGGCCGCTGAACTTTCACTTCAGGTAAATAGGCCCAATGAAAGGGCTGGCGAGCGGAAGCCGAGACATCCCTTCACTGATGCCATCATGGAAGTTCCTCTACCAGCCAATTACAAATCAATAAACATTGACAGGTATGATGGCACCACGGATCCAGAACGTCATTTAGATGCTTTTACCACCCAAATATATCTCTTTACCAATGATGATGTTGTTATGTGTAAAGTTTTCCCTACTACTCTGAAAGACGTTGCGTTAAGCTGGTATACTCAGCTACCGCCAGTGTCAATTGACACCTTTGACACGTTTATGATTAAATTCATTGCTCAGTTTGCCACGAGCCGAGCTCATAAAAAAACCTCGGCCTCGTTGGTAAATTTTAAGCAAGAAAAAAACGAGTCTCTGCGTGATTTTATAGCCAGGTTCAAGAAAGAGACCGTCCCGATCCGGAATCTCAGTGCCGATGTCGCACCGCATACTATCTTGACCGGATTACAACCCGACCCTTTCACCAGACACCTAGCTCGGAAGCCTCCATCCAGCATGGATGAGTTGAGGAGAAAAGCTGTCGGATTCATTAATATGGAAGAAATAGAAGAGTCAAAGAAGAGAGAAAGAACCGATGATTCTGATAGACGAGAGGGGAAAGAGAAGAGGAGAGCTGGAAGTGACAAGCAGAAATTCAAAAAGACATCCGAGCATTTATATAGGGGGCCAAAGTATGAGCACTATACCCCCCTCAACACCAATCGAGCTCGGGTATTTGAGGAAGCCTACAATGCAGAACTTTTGCTACTCCCCAACCGTGGCCACACGCCCGAGAATGCTGATCGACAGAAGCATTATCGGTACCATCGTAACTACGGGCATACCACCGAGGAGTGCTGGGTCTTGCGTGACAAGATTGAAGAGCTAGTTCAAGCTGGTCATCTGAATAATTTCGTTCAGAGAAGCCACAACAATGGTGAAGGGCGTGGCAGAGGTAGAAGAGGGGGAGGCAGCCAAAACCCGGGAAGGGGTGGTGGTCGGCAAAATGATGAAAGAAGAGAAAATAGGGAAGAGCAGAATGAAAGAAGGGTGGAGGATAATACTGTCCGAGGTGTAATAAATACTATTTCAGGTGGATTTGCGGGAGAAGGTACAACGAGTTCAGCCCGGAGAAAACACATGCGGGCTATTCGGGCTGTAAACTAGGTAGTTGGTAAACCCCCGAGAATTTCCCCGCCGATTATTTTCTCCGATGAAGACTTCTTGGGTGTGGATCCTAATCAGGATGACCCAATGGTAATCACTGTGCAATTGGCCAACTTCTCCGTCAAGAGAACTCTCGTCGACCAGGGAAGCTCAGCTAATATTCTATATTATTCAACATTTCAGAAGCTCGGGATCCCAGAAAAATCTATTCAGCCATACGACAGTAAACTCATCGGTTTTTCAGGAGAGCGGGTGGATACCCGAGGATACATAGACCTCCTAACTACTTTTGGAGATAGCAAAACGTCCAAAACTATTCTGGTCAGGTACGTGTTGGTTAATGCAGTAACATCGTACAATATCTTGATTGGAAGACCATCCTTGAACGAGTTGGGAGCCGTGGTCTCTACTCCCCATCTTACTATGAAGTTCCCTTCCAACTCGGGAGACATAGTTACTATCCGGGCTGATCAAAAAATGGCCAGACAGTGCTATGCAGATAGCTTGCGTGTGAGCAAACTCAAATATACACCTGAAGAAACACTAGAAAGAGGAAAAGGTGAGTATGTAAACTCGGTTAGTTCTGTTGAACTAGACCCGCGGATTGACATGAAAGAACAACGGCCACAACACATCGAGGAATTGGAAAAATTTCAGCTTGGATTACAACCCGATTAGTGCACTAAATTAGGAGGTCAACTCGAGCCGAATTTAAAAGAAAAAATAATGGAAGTACTCCGGAGCAATGCCGATTTGTTCGCCCGGGTAACATCATATTTGCCGGGGATTGACCCCAATTTCTTATGTCACAAATTGGCAATCTGCCCCGAGGCAAAACCGGTAGCTCAGCGGAAAAGGAGACTTGGTGAGGAAAGAAGAAAAGTGGTAGAAGAACAAACAACAAAATTGGTTAAAGCCAACTTTATTCGAGAAATAGAATACACTACTTGGCTGGCCAACGTGGTTCTGGTTAAAAAACCAAACGGCAAGTGGCGAATGTGCATTGATTATACAGACTTAAACAAAGCTTGTCCAAAGGATTCTTATCCTTTACCAAGTTTTGACAGGTTGGTGGATGGTGCTTCCGGGTACAGAATTTTGAGCTTCTTGGATGCATACTCGGGGTACAATCAGATACGAATGTATTCCCCAGACAAGGAAAAAACAGCTTTTATAACCGAAGGCTCAAACTATTGTTACCGGGTAATGCCATTCGGATTAAAAAATGCTGGAGCAACCTATCAAAGGCTCATGGACAAAGTGTTTGAAAAACAGATCGGGAAGAACATGGAGGTTTACGTGGATGATATGGTTGTAAAATCCGATGACCACAACAATCATCCGAGGGATTTGGAAGAAATTTTTCAACAATTAAGAAAGTACAATATGAGATTAAATCCAGAAAAATGTGTTTTTGGTGTCCAAGGCGGAAAATTCCTCGGTTTTATGTTGACACACCGAGGAATCGAAGTCAATCCGGACAAATGCCAAGTCGTGATTGAGATACGAAGTCCACAAAATGTTAAAGAAGTGCAACGGCTTGCAGGGCGACTAGCATCATTATCTCGGTTTCTCCCCAGATCTGCAGAGAAAGCTCGGCCTTTCTTTAAATTGTTGAAGAAACCTCAAACTTTCGCGTGGACTGAGGAATGCAAGAAGGTCTTTGTTGACTTTAAGACCTTTCTGTCTTCACCACCAATATTAACTCGACCTATCCCAGGTAAAGAGTTGTATTTATACTTGTCAGCCATCGAGTATGCCATCAGTGCGGTCGTTGTGCAAGAAGTAGAGAAAACGCAAATGCCGATGTATTTCATCAGCAGAGTTCTTCATGACGCTGAAACCCGGTATCAAGTTATAGAAAAGCTAGTTTTAGCTCTTATAACTGCAGCTCGGCGATTGCATCCATATTTCCAGAGTCACCAGGTGATTGTCAAAACTGATCACCCTATTAAGCAAATTCTCAAAAAGCCTGAGTTGGCAGGCCGCATGATTGCTTGGTCAGTGGAATTATCCGAATTTGGCCTCAAGTACGAGTTGAGAGGTCCCCTGAAAGCTCAATGTATCTCTGACTTCGTAGCCGAGCTCAATCCACTGCCGATTACTGAAGATTTATGGTGGAATTTATATGCGGATGGATCCTCGAATGTCAAAGGCAATGGAGCTGGGGTAATACTGGAGGGTCCGGGAGAGCTAATCCTAGAGCAATCATTAAAGTTTGAGTTCAAAACCTCAAACAACCAAACTGAATATGAAGCCTTGATAGCAGGATTAATGTTGGCTAGGGAAATGGGAGCAAAAGCTGTTAGATGCCGAAGTGATTCACAGCTGGTCACAGGTCAAATCTCTGGAGAATACCAAACAAAAGAACCTCAACTTACCAGTTATTTATGTAAAGTAAATCAGTTAATTTCCAATTTTGAGAAATTTACTATTGAACACATTCCCAGGGAAGAAAATACTCGGGCTGATCTACTGTCAAAATTGGCCAGCACGAAGAGGCCAGGCCAACATAAGACAGTTATTCAGGAAACTATTAATGAACCGAGTATTGCACTTGGAGAGGTGATGGCTAATGAACCAGCTAACCGAGAATGGATGACACCCATATGGGAATATTTATCCTCAGGTACTTTGCCCCCAGATCACGCCGAGGCTAGAAAAATCAGGCTTAGAGCGAGTCATTTTGCTATTATTTCTGGAGAGTTGTATAAAAGGGGATTCTCGGTACCGATGTTGAAGTCTCTAACTAAAGCCCAGTCAAAATATGTAATGGAAGAGGTTCACAAAGGAATCTGTAGTTTTCACTGCGGGGGAAGATCGATGGCCTCCAAGGTAGTCCGAGCAGGATACTATTGGCCTACCATCCGAGCAGATTGTGTCGAGTGGACGAAACAATGTGATGAATGTCAAAGATTTGCCAATATAAGTCGTACCCCGCCCGAAGAACTTCACACATTGAACTCGCCCTGGCCCTTTACTATGTGGGGGATGGATATACTTGGACCATTCCCCATAGCCAAAGGTCAAGTCAAATTTCTTTTGGTAGGGGTAGACTACTTTACAAAATGGATTGAAGCAGAACCTTTGGCAAAAATTACAGCCCAGAAGGTACAAAAGTTCGTTTGGAAAAATATTATCTGCAGGCATGGAATTCCCTTGGCAATTGTCACCGATAATGGAAGGCAGTTTATAGATAAATCATTGCGAGAATTCTATGTCAATCTCGGTATTAAACATCATGTCACATCGGTGGAACATCCTCAAACCAATGGACAAGCCGAGGCATCCAACAAAGTCATTCTCGGAGAGCTGAAGAAGAGAGTGGGAAAAGCTAAAGGAGCTTGGGCAGAAGAATTGCCGAGTATTCTTTGGGCCTACCACTGCACGCCACAATCCACTACTCAAGAAACACCCTTCAAGCTGACATACGGAACGAATGCCATGATCCCAAATGAGGTCGGTGAGCCGTCTTTTCGGCGAATGCAATATGAGCAGAATGAGAATGAAAGCAGCCTAAGGGTCGAACTTGAGTTGGTGGAGGAGATCAGAGAAGAGGCTAAAATCAGAGAGGAAGCCTGCAAACGAAGATCTACTCGGAGGTATAATTCAAAGCTAAAATCGAGGAGTTTCGTGCACGGGGACTTGGTGCTAAGAATGCAAGGAGAAGCAAGAAGAGATCATACCGAGGGCAAGCTAGCAGCGAATTGGGGAGGACCATTCCGAGTAGTAGAAAACTTAGGAAACGGAGCATTCAGATTAGAAGAATTGTCAGGGAAATCTATTCCGAGAACTTGGAATGCTTCCCATTTGAAATTTTATTACAGTTGATGTCTGGTGATGTACTCTTTTTCCTACCTCGGTATTTTATCCCAAAAAAGGGTTTTGACCGAGAAAGTTTTAACGAGGCACACCGCAGACTTTTCTTCTATCCAATAAAGAATTTATTATGAACATTGGTCCATTTTCTTATTTTGCCGATGTATTTACTATTATTCCGCGAATATTTAAATCGTAAAGGCCGAATTCGAGCCATTTAAATTGTTTAAGGCCAAGTTTGAGCCTAAAGGTCGAGTACGAGTCATTAAATTGTTTCAGGCCAAGTTGAGCCAAAAGGCCGAGTACGAGCCATTTAAATTGTTTAAGGCCAAGTTTGAGCCTAAAGACCGAGTACGAGCCATTAAATTGTTTAAGGCCAAGTTTGAGCCAAAAGGCCGAGTACGAGCCATTTAAATTGTTTAAGGCCAAGTTTGAACCTAAAGGCCGAGTTCGAGCCATTTAAATTGTTAAGGCCAAGTTTGAGCCAAAATGACAAGTTCGAGCCATTTAAATTGTTAAGGCCAAGTTTGAGTCATTAAATTGTTAAAGGCCAAGTTTGAGCCTAAAGGCCGAGTACGAGCCATTAAATTGTTAGAGGCCAAGCTTTAGCCTACAAGCCGAGTTCGAGCTATTAAATTATTAAGGCCGAGTTCGAGCCTTGAAATTGTTAAGAGAAATCGAATACGAGCATCAATTAAGGAAGAACAAAGTTTGAATCCAAAGGCCAAATATGAGCCATGAAATTATTAAGGGAACCGAGTACAATGCTGAAATTGAAAATAAGGCCGAGTTCGAGCCTTAAAAGTTACAAATCTGAAATAAAAAATAAGGCCGTGCCGACCTCAAAGTCTTCGGAACTGGGGCAAGACCAAGTGGCCAGTAGTCCCCCCACTTGGATGCCCCGACCTTCCTTTGGTGGAGGAAGTAATCACTTCCCCCCCTGAGAAAGCTGGATGATGAGGTGCTCGGCCAGCTTCGGGAGGAGATGGTTGCTACCCCATTCTCCACTCCCGTAAACTGTTGTTCTCCCAGTTAACATCCTTTTTAAAAGGATTAAATCACGAAAGGGATTCTGGATCCCATCTCCCAATTACATCCTTTTTGGCAGCTATAAAGCTCAAAAAAGGATGTTAACTGGGAGAGAGGAACGTAAACCCCTAGCAATATTATGAAGAGAATTACTCGGGTCAATAGAGGACGAACTTTGCTGGTCGAAAAGATGAAGAATGAAGAAGCGAAGCAAACAAACAGCCCTATTTATAAGGGGGAAGAGGCGTTGGAAAGAGGAGATATGCGTTGGGAAAAGGTTTATTGAAAAAATAAATCTTGAAACTTAGCAAAAAGCAGTAATTGCATGAACCCACTGGAATTTCCAAGGCACATAACGTGTGAACGCGTATATGAAACGTGAATCATGCATTTAGCATTTGATAACAACCAGTTGTTTTTTATACGAATGACAAAATATCTCGGCCTTAGTCGAAGTCTTGTTTAAACAGCCGAGCACGCAATACAAACAACCTCGGAATATAAAAATATTTCGGTCTTACTCGAAGTATTCGAAGAATATCTCGGTCGAACAAATGCTATAAGAGGAAGAAGAAGTCATCAAAATGCTGGAAGAGTTTTCATTAAATCAACAAGGATTACAAAGGGAAAACCCATTACGAGGGTATGAAAAATAAAAAATACAGTTACTCATCTCTATGGCTATCTTCAGCAACGACATGGTCCTCGGGAGAATCTCCCCCCCCCCCCCCCCCCTCCCCCTTCCTCCTCTTCCTCTTCGGAAATAATGGGAACAAGTTCCCCATTTTGTACCTCTTTATTTACATCGGTACCCGAGATATGAATCCCTGGAGCGAGAATTTGAATCTGAGCGATGGCCTTTGCGAAACCTGCCCGATGCTCCTCAAGGATGCAATCGGTGGCCTCTTTCAAATCTTCCTGAACCTCCATCTTGGCCTTAGTCTCGGCATTCAAGTCGGCTCTAGGTTGTTCAATTACAACTTGAGCCTCCTTGAGCTCCTCCTCAGCACGAGCTTTATCCTCTTCAGTACGAGCTTTGTCCTCCTCAGCTAATTTTGCTTGGGAGTTCAACTCGGAGTTCTGACCATTAAGCTCGGTGATGGTAGTATTCAGAAGATTATTGGCTTGGGCCAGCTCATCGCGCTCCGAGGAAATCTGGGCGAGATCCCCCTTCAGCTTCTCAATCGAAGCAAACTCAGCCTCCAAGCGCTGGGACTTTCTCTCGGTCTCTTTCAATTCTCGGCTACACAAACGGGCCAGAGCAGCAGCTTAGATACAGTAGACTGAGAGGGCCTCCATACTAGACTGAGCCCCATGCTGCTTAATTAAGCGGAGATCGGCAGCCTTCAGGTAATGCGAGTCAAAAGAAGGGAAGGGGTTGAAGTCATCGCTCCAGAGAGACGAGGTTCCTGCCTTCAAAGAAGTGTTATACCACTTCAAGTCGGCAGGAAGAGGAAGTTGCTCCTATCATTCCTTAGCACCCATCTCATGTGTGGTAGGACGTTTGGAACTCGGGCGAGGAAGGGGAAGAATCTTCGGCATCAATTACCATCTCCACCCTTTTTCTTTTTTGAGGGGCAGACGATGAAGTCCCCTTAGTAGCGACCTTAGCATCGGCCGAAGAAACTCTTTTCTTCTGCTGCTTCTCGTTAGCTGAAGGACCCTCCTTCGGGGCAGATTTCAAAAGCTTTGAAAAGTCGAATTTCCCCATAGTAACTGCCAAAAAGGAAAGCTGTTAGTACAGGAACACATACAAAAAAGATTTAGAAACTAAAAAGCCGAACACTTACTTTTAAAATCGGCTATCGGAGTGGATGAAAAGGGGAGTTTCAGAAGACGTCCACAATGGAGAGGCGGAGGAAGTTTTTCTAAGATATCTACATCCCGTTTATCCTCGGTAGGAAGGGATTCGTATTCAAAACCAACAAATTTGGTAGGGGACGATTGCCAGTACAAAGGAGACCTGGCACATCCGTTTTCGTCAAAAAAGAAGGAAAGGTGAGAATCCGAGGGGCGAACTTGGAAGAAGTCAACTTTGAAGTTTTTATACGATGATGAATACAAACTAATCAACCCTCTTCGGTTCAGCCCATTGAGGGAGATCCACCCAGTTTTCTCACCAAACCTTGTTTGGTAAAAGTGCAGAAATTTGGGAGTGGTAGGCTCCATCCCGATGTATTGACAGAGAATTTGAAATGCTTTCAAGGAAGCCCAACTGTTAGGATGAAGCTGAGTAGGTGCGACATTCATGGTTCTCAGAACGTCACACTCAAAGTCAGTAAAGGGGAGAGACACACGTAGATGATAAAAAAGTGTTTTATACATATATGTAAAATAAGGCTAGGAAGGATGAGCGCTGAGGAAAACATACTCATTACCTGAGCAAGGAAAACATATGAACTCGGACTCGTCTCCAGATGCCGAAATAGTAATCTGGGACCGAAGACAAGTGATTGAATCCGAAGATTGATAGCTAGAAAAATAAACCCCAACTTCGCCCTTAACCCAGGTATACCCAGGAAGGGTAATATCGGGAATAGGGTCTTTAGGAACCCTTTGGGGTCGTTTGCGTGCTTTGGGTTTGGAGATTTGGGGGGAGGGAGAACCAGACCCAGAAGAACCAGACCCAGAAGAAGATGACCCGGAAGAGGACGGCCTTACCTGACCGACGTTTAGTTCCTGTGGAGGAACAGAAGAGTTTGAAGGAAAACCCCCAATGGGAGAAATCTCGCGTTCCACCAGAGGCGAAGTGTTCGACTCAGTAGACTCAGATGAACTCATATCCGGAAGTAACAAATAAAACTTAGAAACACGAAAGAAGGAAGAAGGTTGGGCGTACCTGAAGAACGAAATGCAGAAAAACGATTGCAGAAACTCGAAAAACAGAGTTGAAGAGCGAAAGAAGGTAATGGACGAGGAAGAACAAGGTGGAATTAGAAGAGATGTTTATAAAAGAAAGATGCCAACCGTTGATGAAGAGACACAATCAAAGGTTCACGTTCCTTTAAATAAATAAAAAGGAAAAGGGTGCGACTTTCAATTTTCCTCCCTCATTAAATGAGCGCGGAGCTCTAGGGTTACTCACCTATAACGTACAACAGAAGGATGAAGGAGAATGATTGCCTTCTCTGATAAAAAAAGGGTGGAGAAGGAAAATTCAGTTGAAATGACGGTTTGAAACACGGAAGGAAGAAAGTCTACGTGGCCGAAGCATAAGCTCGGTTTGATACTTGTCAGCTCTTTCGCTTATTTAAGCTCGGAGCTCGGGGGGCTTGTGTACTGACCGAAAATATAAGACCGGATCGACCAAGCTTACTCCTGTAAATGGGCCTTGACCCAAACTCCTCCAAAGCCGAGAACTTGTTAATACACTTGTTAGCCGAGGATAAATACTCGGACCTATCCCATCATAGACCGTGGATGAAGACATCTCGGTCCCATGCAATCCGGTCACAACTGACTTGGTCAAACATCTTACTCGATTATTCAAATATCTCTCCGTATAACTCGGAGCCTTATCCTTATCTAGTTATGATAACAACATAATTTTATCAGAATATCTAAAGATAGATAAGATCTCAATAACAGTCCAACTAAAACTGTTATACCTAAAAATCTCTATAAATAGGGGATCAACCCCTTCACTAGAACTATGTTGCTTTGATTCCCACTTGAAATACGTAGGAGCAGAATATCAATTATGTCAAGCTATTCCATAAATAATCCCACAAAGTTTCACCGAACGAGTATCTCTCACTTGAGATATTTGGACGGAACAAAACATAAAAAGAGTATAAATAAAACAAGGATCCAACGTAAAAGACGAAGACAATTGAGAAGGTGAAGAGATGGATCAATTGGCAGTTACTTCTTCGGCGGAGACAGATCTCGTTGGCTTTCACCTCTCTTCCTGGCGAATAAACTTCACCATCTGCTGGATTTGCTTCCAGACATCGGTGTCGTTCAGTTATATTCCCAAAAATTTTAATAATGCTATTAAAAAAATTCATAATGTTGTTTTCATATATTTCTGTTCTTAGGTGTATTGGTGAAGGAGAGGGGAAGGGTTTCATATACTTCTGAGGTGTATTGGAGAAGGAGAGGGGAAGGGTTAATTTCAGAATATAGGAGGTATTGTGGTGTATGAAGATAGTAGGGATATTTTGGGAATATTAATTTTTTTTTAAAAATTGTGGGTATTAGAATGATTTGTGGTGTAAAAAGCAACACCCTTATAAGATTAGATGTGGTCCAATTTCATTTTCATTATTGCACCCCATGATCCAAATCGAAAATAAAAAATAAGTAACAAACGAAATGAAAAAAGGAAATGCCAAGCTCACGTGCAAATATGGCCATGAGCAAAAGACAAACTAAGTTAATTCATGTTGGTAAGATAGGCAAGTCAACTTTGATTGAATTTTTGAGTTTGGAAATATGGTGCCTTCTACCTTGCTCCATCACTTAATTGGAGTAAGGTTGCTCCTTGTTGACCAACACTTGCAGGTCATTCATTATGCCAGAGTGGAATTCTCATGTACCATCTTTTTTTAAGTAGTCAATGTATACATATTTAGTATTTGGAATACATGTATTTTTTCACCCATTATACAAAATTTTAAAAAGCATCTTTACTCAAATATTACTCAAAACTCTTCATCACCACCGTTGGTGGATTGCAAACTCCCACCGCTGTCAGCCGAATCCATGAGTGCAGAAAATGGAAAGACGCGAGGGAGACACTAATTTGAGAGATAAGTTACTGCTCAAAGCAATGCTGTGATTGTTGTTTTCGATCGGATCTATTCGCCATCGGATTCGTACCACCGTCGGTTGTTGCATGCTGGCGTCCCCATCGTGAACCGGAATCGCGACATCAACCACCAATACCATATCCGGCCTCCTCCTCCGCCGCACTAGATCCGGCTTCCTCCACCGCACCAGATCTAGTCATCACAAGCCCACACTCATCCACCACGACTCACGCCCACCACCGGCGAACCGCCACCACCATAAAACATAGATCTGCCACTAGATCCACCGTTATCAAGCACGGAATAAAGAAGACAAACAACTACATATACGATTACAAAGACAAACAAAAAAATACGGATATATACACATGTAAATACAACATAGCTTTCTGACCGGGTTAAAATCAATCAAAAAGTGATTTGCTTATCTATCAGAATGGAGACTTCATATTGGTTAAACAAGAGTGGTGCAAGGTTACACCAGCATTTTTGCTGGTGTAACTTAGACAGAACTTGGAAGTATAGCATGAACGGTGCAACTGCTTCCCTGTTCCTATGTTCAGAAAATAGAGTGTGTAAAGAGAACCAAAAAGGGACTTGGCAAAGGGGAGGAAAAGTGAAGCATGAGAAGAATGGATGTAGAGGCAAAGATCCAAGAAGAGAAATTGGAGAAGGACCAGACCTTTGGTGCAATCAAGGTTGGTTCTTTTTTTTGAATTTTGAAATGCAAGTATTTGAGACAAAGAAGACAACCCCTCTATAAAAGGGCTCCTTCTCTATGAGAAAAAGGGATCCGAAAAAATAAGGAAAAAAAAAACTCATTCCCTCTTGTTTCCCAACAGAATCCTTACTCTGTTTTTACCACTTTCACTTTGAACCTCACTGGTCATCACCATAGCAACCATGTCAACAGAACCTCCATAACCTCTCCTATACTATCATCCCTTACGAAAAACCAAAAATAGTAACAAAAAAAATCACAGACAGTCACCCTCTTACTCACTGCCATCGTCGCCGCTGTCGTGCCTCGCCGCACGACACCTCCACGTTACCCCCAACCAGAATCACTGTCTCGCCTCACCGTCGTCGTGCCTCGTCGCGTGACA
Organism: Sophora flavescens; assembly: GCA_030762895.1. Classification (NCBI taxonomy): domain Eukaryota; kingdom Viridiplantae; phylum Streptophyta; class Magnoliopsida; order Fabales; family Fabaceae; genus Sophora; species Sophora flavescens. The sequence goes on from CM061067.1 coordinate 81,991,131, forward strand.
CCACTCACCGTCTTTCCTAGCACCGCCCATAGCTTCCACTCCTCATTGCCCTCTGCACCGCCGCTGTTTCCATCGCGTGTCTCGCTCAGATCCACAACTGAACGCCGCCACTTCGATGTTTTATCTGCTCCGCCAACCATCACGATCGCGAGCACTGCCCAGTCACATCGGACCAAACCAAACCTACTACCATCACTGCCTCTGCACTTGTATTGGTAACGATAGCAGAGTGCTTCCTGCCTCTTTCCCCTTTTATTTTTCTCTCTTTATTTGTTTTTTTTACTATTGTTGGTTATATTCTAAGGTGGCTTCTAGGGTGAGGGAGCAAATAAATCCCTCACCCATGAGGGAGCCAAAATTACAGGCTATACCAGGTTTCATCCACACGGTTAAATTATTGTGTCAGGAGTCATACTCTTCTCTCTCCACTATGTCGTTTACCATCAAACTTTTTTCCTTGGCACAAGCTCTTCTCTCTCATCTCTATGTCAGCTCCGTTCAAATATTACTTTTTCCTCCCTTATTTTTCTTTTCCCATCATCCACCCACCATGCTCTCCTCTCTCTTTATGGGCTTTTGGTCTCCTCTAAACTACTGGTTGGGCTTTTGCTCATTGTAGTCGTAGAAAAACTCTTTCATTTAGTTAGGATATAAGCACCAAGATGAAGTTTTTAATTGTTCATCTTCTTTCCCATTTTTCTCAAATGGGGTTTAGTTTCTTTTCCATGCCCAGTTGCCAAAACCACTAGATCTTGAGGTTTTGTGTTAACGCTTTCAGTGCAATTCTTTGTTTAAGAATAAAAATCATTATATAATCCATCAAAAAATAAAAAATCATTATATATTATATATAAATGGAACAAGGATGAGGATGGAGCTATATGAAGGTTTGAGAAATGTGGCTACGGTGCTAGCTTCTCCTCTTGATCAAGCACAGGCACATCCAACCTAAATTCCAACAAACCCGGCCTAGACAAAAGAGGTTTCCAACCTCATACGAAAACTCTTCTTCATTCCCATTATCAATAAAAAAAACCCAGTTCTTTCATTCCTATACGAAAACTCTGTTTGCACTTGTCTTCCTCTTCTTTGTCTCTGTCATGTTCTCGTCGAAACCCATGGCCTGCACCGGCAACCACATACACAGCTTTTTGATTTCAGCTTCCTTCTAACTCCATCCATTCCTTCTTAATTAGTTTCTCAACCTCGCCTTTACCCCTCGGCTCAACCGCCCCCCACAAGGAGTTGATGTCCATGGTCCACATGAGACTGCCAGGGAGAGGGAAGTTGTGAAGGGACGGGGTAGAAGGATGCAACACACATCATAGATGGCTGCGATGGGGTGAGTGCAGTCTTTGGTTGTCGGATACTAAAATGGAAGACCATGGTTTCACCCGGATCGGGTCAAAAGAGTAGAAGAAACGGTGCTTTAGATGGAAGAGGGAGGGGGAGAAAGAGTGAGTAATTAAGAGGAAGAAATTTGAAGGAAGCAAAAGATTAGGAGAAAGAAAGTTATTAATGGTAGAATGCCCATGTCGTTCAACAAACAACCACCATCTTACTAGTGCGCCTCCAACCACCACCGCATCATCGCTGATCCTTTGCCTCGGACCAATATCACGACCTGCTGCCGCCTGGGACAAGAGCGCAACTCAACCACTCACGCCGCACTAGAATCACAGTAGATACACCGCCGCGTCCAATGTTAGTGACGACGTGCTTGTTCTGTCGGAGTTGAACATACCACGAAACCCCAAATCGATCAACTTCATTGGCTCAAGCAGAACCACATAGTCACGTATTGCTACACGCCAAACAGAAATGACAAAAGAGAGGAAAGGACGTGAGATGAAGAAAGAGTAAGGAACTGAAAGGAAGAAGACACATGGCGTAATAATGTAATTCGTACTTTTTTTTACGAAATTCCATTCGTACCAACCAGCATTTTCCTAAAAATTTTTGGTTGTTTAAATTTGTTATAAAGATGTATAAAAGAGATGATTTATTGAAATTAAATTGTTTATTAATTCCTTAAGCATATATGATTATTTACTACAATAACATATCAAATTTAAAATAAGAAGGTTAGCTGAGATGTGACATCTTGTTAATCCTTATTTTTTTAGGACACCTGAGTTGTGATAACTCGGTGATCCTAAGATCTTTTAACAAATGAAAAATATTAATGATTTCTTTTAAAATAAAATGGTTAGCTGAGATGTTACATCTTGTTAATCCTTAATTTTGGGACACGTGAGTTTATGACAACTTGGTGATCCCGAGCCTTTTAAAAATAATATATAAAATTATTTTCTTTTAAAATAAGAGGGTTATCTATGAGATATGAAGTCTTGTTAATCCTTGTCTTTTAGGACACCTGAGTTGTGATAACTTGGTGATCCTAAACCTCTAAAAAAACTAAATTAACTTATATCTTCTTTTAAAAATTAAATCAACCAATCAATCAAACATTTTCTATAAGTATGAGCAGAACCAATCATTCTGGAAAGCCAAAATTTTATTTTCTCTTTTATTGTGTTCATTCTATTTTTATTTTAGTTTCAAAATGGGGTAAAATAAATATTCATAAAGTTATTACAATTTTGCACAATTAACTTGAGGTACTGTTTTTTAAACGGACGATGTAAAGTGCTAACACCTTCCCTACTCGTAACCGACTCCCGAGTTCAGATCTCTATCTTTTTGTTAATACTAGTTTACCTTAAATAAATTGTTTTTCTTCCAATATTTTCTCAAATAAAATATTAGTGGTGACTCCTCTATTTCTACCTTTTTTCGCGGTGTCCGGACGTGATGGTCGCGACAGGAGTCGAATAACTCATTTATGTTTTTTTTTTTCTAAGGATATGTTCCACGTGCAATTGTGGGAATTAATCCCTTGAGGTATTGGACATCAATGAAAGACTTGAAGGAAAACATATAATACTAAATACCATACAGATACAAATTATAGCATGTGATTCATGTTAATCAATAGGAAAGAGAAGAATGTTCATACCTTGGAGATTCGCAGAATCCATCACAGCAGATCAAAGGGTGAGAAGGAGATGAACAGTGATCAGATTGTTGGAGAAGATGAGAGGGTTACTCCTCTCTTTCTGGTTGGTTTTGGTTTTGTGTTACTGACCGTAAGAATGCCTAATGGGGAGGCTATTCTTATAACCTACCAGCAGAGAGTAGGGACCTCTCAACGGGTTAATATTAGAGATGACCCATCCCATCATAGGGTCACTCTTTAGTAAATACCCAACAACTATTTCACCAATTGGTTACGTAATTAAGAATTAATTTTATAACTGATATATTAATAATTTTAATTATAATTCAATAACCAATTAATGCTAATCCACACATTAAAATGTAACATTCTCCCACTTGGATAGCATTAATCAATTATTAAAGAGAAATACCGATTCACGATCAAAGCACACGTTAACTAAAGAATTATAAGAAATACAAGCTTTAACAATGCAGAAATAGTATCCGATAGGAAGTAAATCATACATGCTAAAGACTCATATTTCACATAAAGATTGATGAATATAAAATTGCATATAATTAATAAAGAGAAATATGCAATTCAAAAAATGGTCCAAGCATCTTAAAATGCTATAAGAGATATGAATCCAAGAATGACGTCAATTTACATATCTCATAAAAAACGATAATGGGCAAATAATGGTTTCAGACTCCCACTAATCCAATACATCAAAAGACTTAACTAAGCCCATATGAATTACATGATTCGGAATATTCCAACGAGTTAAGCATTTGGTTAGTGGATCAGCAAGCATGTTTCCTGTATCTATATGCTCAATACGAGTCTGAAACTCCTGAATCTTCTCTCTAACGAACAAATATTTCACATCAAAATGCTTAGTGCGAGAAGAGCTTCTATTGTTATGAGAGAAGTTCACAGCAGTGAGTATTGTCACAATATATCACAAGTGGCCTAGATATGCTTTCAACAATGTGAAAGCCGGGAAATCAATATTTTTCAGCCACATGGCTTGACAAGTAGCCTCATAGCAAGCAACATACTACTGCTTCCATGGTAGAAGTAGTTTGTAAGCGTCTGTTTGACGCTTTTCCAAGAAATAGCTCCTCCTGCCATCATAAAGATAAAGCCGAAGTAGATTTTTGGTCGTCAGGGCAACCTGCGAAATCGGAATCGAGTAACCGGTGACTGAAGTTGATCGGGACTTCTTATAGGTCAACATATAATCTTTGGTTCCCTGCAAATATCTCATGACCTTTTTTACGGCTTTCCAATGACCCAAACCTGGGTTGCTCAAGTATCTCCCTAAAGCATTTACAGCAAAAGCAATGTCGGGACGAGTACAAACTTGAGCATACATTAAAGCGCCAACAATGGAAGCATATGGGACCTTTTTCATTTCATTTATTTCTACATCATTTTGAGGACATTGAGATTTAGAGAATTTTTCTTCACCCTTTTGAACAGGTGCAGCACTTGGGGAGCAAGAATGCATATTAAACCTTTTGAGGACCTTTTCAATATATCCTTTTTGAGACAATCCAAGAACACCACGTGACCTATCACGATAAATCTGGATGCCTAAAACAACAGAAGCATCACCAAGGTCTTTCATATCAAAGTGGCTACTCAACATGAGTTTTGTCTCGGTCGAATTTTAACACAGCTGCTAGCAAGAAGTATATCATCAACATATAGAACGAGAATGATGAATTCACCCTCACAAGTCTTCAAGTAAACACACTGATCTGAGGCATTTTCTTTGAAGCCAAGAGAAGTGACAACCTGATCAAACTTCAAATACCATTGTCTGGAGGCCTGTTTCAGTCCATAAATAGACTTATTCAGCTTGCAAACCAAGTGCTCTTTCCCTGTTTCAGCAAAACCTTCAGGCTGAACCATGTAAACATCTTCAGTAAGGTCTCCATTCAGAAATGCTGTCTTCACATCCATCTAGTGAAGTTCTAGATCAAAATGAGCTACCAAAGCCATGACAACTCGAAATGAATCTTTCGTAGAGACTGGTGAGAAAGTCTCCTTATAGTCAATGCCTTCTCTTTGGTTATAGCCTTTAGCTACTAGTCTGGCTTTGTACCTTTCAACTTTACCATCTGGAGTACGTTTGGTTTTGAAAACTCATTTGCATCCAACAGGTTTACAACCAATTGGCAATTCCTCCAGACTCCAAACACCATTATGAGACATAGAAGACAACTCATCATGCATAGCATTCAGCCAATCAGAAGCATGAGAGTTAGAAATTGCCTCCTCAAAGGTAATAGGATCATCATCTTCATTGAGGTCAAACTCATGTTCCTGAAGATATACAACATAATCATCTGGTATGGAAGGTCTGCGCACTCTTTGAGAACGTCTCAGTGGAATTTCATCAACAATAAGATCATGTTCTTGTTCATCTACAAGCGGTGCTGCCACACTATCTTCATGTTGAAGATTCTGATCAACATCATCAGCTGGAATCAAAACTTCTGTAGGAAAAGGAACAGCTGGTATAGGAACAATGGTGCGATCTTCTTTAAGAGTAACTGGTCGTGGTACATCACTCCCACTATCCAAGTCATCCTCAAAGAAAACCGCTCGATCAGATTCGACGACTCGCATAGAATGAGATGGACAATAGAATCTGCTACCTCTGGAACCCACACAATAGCCAATAAAGAAGCCACTAACAGTCTTAAGATCAAGCTTCTTAGACTCGAGGATTATAAGGTCTAACTTCGCCTTACAACCCCATACATGAAAATGTTTCAAACTCTGCTTCTTTCCACTCATGAGCTCATATGGAGTTTTTGGTACAGACTTGCTTTGGGTACTTGATTTAGAATATAGACAGCAGTTTTTAAGGCATCTCCCCAAAGAAAGTCGGCAATGATGAATGGCTCAACATACATCTTACCATCTCCATAAGTGTGCGGTTACGCCTCTCCGCAACTCCATTTTGCTCGGAGTACCAGGCATAGTGTATTGAGCTTCAATACCGCATTCCTCAAGAAATATGGCAAAAGGTCCCGGGTTTCTACCCGTCTCATTATATCTACCATAGAATTCTCCACCTCTGTCGGATCTTACACATTTTATTTTCCTACCTGTTTTCAACTCAACAAAGCTGACCTTAAAGGATTTGAAAGCATCTAGGGAACTAGACTTTTCTTGAAGAAGGTCTATCCATCCATATCTCGAGAAATCATCTATAAAGGTAATGAAATACCCATATCCACCCATGGCAGTGGGTGTAATAGGTCCACACAGGTCGGTGTGAATCAACTGTAGCACATCGTCACACCTATTTGCAGCTTTATTCCTAACCTTGGCAGTAAATTTGCCCTTGATGCAATCAACACATGTATCAAAATCGGAGAAGTCTAGATCATGGAGAATACCTTCCTTGACTAGCCTCTCAATACGGGGCCTAGAAATATGCCCCAAACGTCGATGCCATAACATAGAAGATTGTTCATTAATCCTACTGCGTTTGTTTCCAACAGCAGAATTAACAGACATGTCATGCAGATCTAACATATAAAGGCCATCACGTAAAACTCCTGAACCAACGGAAACAGAATCTGTATAAACAATCAATTTCCCACTACCAAACTTAAAAGTGTAACCATGTTTATCCAAAGCAGAAACAGAAATCAAGTTCCTTCTCATAGAAGGTGCATACACAGCATCTCTTAAAAGCAAATTATGTCCAGAAGGCAAAAGTAAAGAAACAATTCCAATGTCAATAACAGAAACTCCAGCTCCATCTCCCATAATAATCTTAGACTCAGCATCACTTGGTTTCCTCAGGCTTGTGAACCCCTGCAAGGAATTCACAACATGAATGGTTGCACCTGAATCTAACCACCAAGTATTTGGAGGAACATCGATGACATTGGATTCAAAGCATGTTAGAGCCTTCTCAAAAGTCATAAATTTCTCCCCAACAGCTTTCTGATATTCTTTAGCATTATCGGTCTCTAAGATACTCTGCCTGATGGATTTTTCCATAGTATACTTCATCACTTTCAGGCACACTCTATTAGAGTATTCCCATTTCTCATAAGCAATCCTCTGTGCTGCAGTAGACTCATTTATGAGAGCAGCTGGCTTGTCTTCCCTCAAGGCCAGATCCAAGTCAGCAATGGTTAAGTAGAGATTTAGAGTCTCTTTCCAGTCCTCATATTTTGTCCCATTTAGAGTTTTGACAGAATTTGGGAAGGAGGCTGACATAAAACATAGAATAAGGAATCATTAAGAATTGAAGGGTAATATGATTCCATATATATGTTCAGCCAATCTTGCCCATAATACAAATTTCTTATTCATTATAATTCCGCCTAAGGGTCCCGAATCATAATAAATAAGAAATACAATAAGAAGAATAATACAATGTACTGAACTTACATCACCAAAATTTCTAATACCGATAGGGTACTTGAAACCATAATTGACATAAGCTTAAGACAATAGTACAATGTATAATAACGAATTACATTAATAATAGTACACCGATAGGGTATAATTATTATTAATATAATACAAATATAACACATTAGAATAATTAATTATTTAACAACACAAATTTTGTATAATTATACCCACGATAGGTGAGTTCATAACTATACAAAATATCAATAGTCATGCTACAATTATACATTAGAATAATTAATTGTTTAACAACACAAATTTTGTATAATTATACCCACGATAGGTGAGTTCATAACTATACAAAATATCAACAGTCATGCTACAATTATACATTAGAATAATTAACCGTTTAACAACACAAATTTTGTATAATTAAACCCACGATAGGTGAGTTCATAACTATACAAAATATCAATAGTCATGCTACAATTATACATTAGAATAATTAATTGTTTAACAACACAAATTTTGTATAATTATACCCACGATAGGTGAGTTCATAACTATACAAAATATCAACCGTCATGCTACAATTATACATTAGAATAATTAATTTGTATAACAAATGCAGCATAGAACACACAACTTAATTCACATAAGGCTCTAAAATTAATTCCATCTATATGACACATGATCAAAGAGAGTATAACATATCATAGTGTCACAAAAAAGTAGAGAACAATCCAAAAATTTTAGATCAAAACCTTAGAGTACAGTATTAAAAAATGCAATATATTTTTCGGTTTTAACCATATAAAATATTCGCGAGGCGAGAGGTATCTCGCGAGGCGAATCTTGTGAAAAGTCAGCAACGTTTGGTCTTCTCGCGGGTACTCGCGAGACGAGTAAAGTGTTCGCGAGGCGACCCTGAAACCTTTCATTTTCCTAGAACAGTCAGCCTTCGGGGTCGCGAGGCGAGGAGCATGTTCACGAGGCGACCCAGAGACCTTTCATTTTCCGAGAACAGTCAGCCTTCGGGGTCGCGAGGCGAGAAACGTAATCGCGGGGTGACCCAGAGAGGATGACAATTTCACTGTTCTTCTGGCTTTCAGGTTCGCGAGGCGAGAATAATCTCGCGAGGCGAATCTGGAATTCCAACTGTTGCTGATGCCCAGAATCTCGAGGCGAGCAAAACTCGCGGGGCGATTGAACCAGTTTCACGAAAAAGGGAAACGAAAAACATCGATTTCTCACGTTTTATTTAATGAAATCCAACGATTTTCGAGTATGTTACTCGAATAACATGTGAGAAGAAAAGCCCTTAAACAATTTTCGAAATCATTGGCCAGAATCATAGTTTCGAATTTTGAAGAACAAGCATGAAAACGAAAGTTGTTGAAGGAAAAACTTACAATTTTCATATTGATATAACATGATATGAAAATCCCTAACAATTTTCAGAACAGCTATAACATGTATCTATCCAAGGCTCTGATACCAATTGAAGGAAAACATATAATACTAAATACCATACAGATACAAATTATAGCATGTGATTCATGTTAATCAATAGGAAAGAGAAGAATGTTCATACCTTGGAGATTCGCAGAATCCATCACAGCAGATCAAAGGGTGAGAAGGAGATGAACAGTGATCAGATTGTTGGAGAAGATGAGAGGGTTACTCCTCTCTTTCTGGTTGGTTTTGGTTTTGTGTTACTGACCGTAAGAATGCCTAATGGGGAGGCTATTCTTATAACCTACCAGCAGAGAGTAGGGACCTCTCAACTGGTTAATATTAGAGATGACCCATCCCATCATAGGGTCACTCTTTAGTAAATACCCAACAACTATTTCACCAATTGGTTACGTAATTAAGAATTAATTTTATAACTGATATATTAATAATTTTAATTATAATTCAATAACCAATTAATGCTAATCCACACATTAAAATTTAACAAGACTGACCTCTCTCAACCATGTTTTCATAACTTTTTGAAAATCTTTTTCAAAAACAGTTTTGCACAAGTTGTAGAAAACAAAGGCACACGGGAAACCAGTTTCTTAAAGGAGTTAAGAAACTTCAAATGCAAATCCCCAAAGGTTAGTTTAAAATAAACTTAACAGATATAGGTTTAGAGAAAATCACACAGAGATGTTATCCTGGTTCACTCTTTTCCAACCAAAAACTATGTCACAGTCCCTTTGACTTGAAGGTTTTATCAACTATATCCAATAGCTTTACAAATAATCTTTACACCTGCCTCTTGAGACTTACAACACTCAAGTATTCAACACCTCTTTAGGTTAACCAAGTATTCTTAGAGTTGAACACCTCACCTCTTCATTTATGAACAACTCACAGAGTGTGAGGGTTTTACAATTTTTAGCTCAGTTATAACAATAGACTTTATAGGAAAGTGAATGAAAGATAAAGCATAGTTTTTGCACTTTGAATATCTTAGCTTTTTCATGGTTCTTCATGGAGGTCTTCTAACATTTAAAGGCTTCATGCAATCTTCACAATTTTCATCTTTAACGAAATTTAATATGTCATTTTAGATATAGCACTAAATGCTATTGAGCTGTTTGAGCCATTTGAGTTCTAATAGCTTGTTGCTTTTCTCTAAAATGTTGTCTCTGTTATCAGCTTGGCAAAAAGATCATACTGATATTTCTTTTCTTTATTTCTTAGGTAGGTAGCGGCAACAACATCAAGAGAATGTCAGCCAGTTGACTCGGATTTTCTTTGCTCGAAGAGTACTACATTGTAATTGCTTGTCTCTTGTTCATAAATGATTTGTACAGTACAAATATTCAAAATAATACACTTGGACGAATACATCTAGGGAACACAAAGTACAACATTTGGGCTCTCCAATTTAATTAAAAGAACAAAGATAACGTTGGACGATTCAATCAACATAATAGAGCTGAGAGAGCATTGGATGTATACCATTAAAAGAAACAACAGTCCGGTCAGACAGACAAAAGACCTTACTAACATTTGTTGGACGCCTATAAAAACTTTTAAGTAACTCTCGAGAGAGTTAGTTTATAAAACATATCATTCAAAGAACGTGCGATAAGTGATCACTTATTATAACTCGCCTGGATCTTATTCAAATAAGACAAACATAAGTATTCGGACCTTTCTGAGTTAACCTTCTTATATATTCTATTGGACTTTCTTAAGAGATCATAATCATAACCACTTTGGTTCCAACTTCCAAGAGGTTCTCTAGGAAGTTATATATAATTACAATAAAAATTTGTTAGGTAAATACTATGATGGAGAAAATCAAGAATTATAATATATACACATCACTGACCTACTATTTTTCATCTTAAACCAACTCCGATCACTTGAACTTGACAAGGAAGAAGACGACAATGGCCAGGAGGAGTGTAACACCCTGTTTTTTGTATAAAGACTCTAAGTGTTTATGTGTTGCATGTTGTTAAAGTTTGACCTTAGGAAGGTTAAAAAGGGGCTAAGTGTGATTTTAAAGTGGAAAATCCCTTTCTAGTGCATGAGCACGGTCGTGCTCATGTCCAGCTCGCCCGTGCTTAAGGCAAGTGTTTTGTGGCTGCCTGAGCCACAAGCACGACCGTGCTCACGGGGAGCACGACCGTGTCGGAAATACGCGTTTGTGATGTTAATGTTGAGGACCCCGTGCTTAGTTAAGCACGTCCGTGCTTAGTGGGAGCACAGTCGTGCTCGGGTCTGGAAGTATACAAATAGAGGAGTCTGCGAGGGTTTCGAGTGTTAACCCTCAAATTGATACTTTTAGTAACCCTAATGTGACAAAAACCTATCCCTTTTCCCTTCCCTTGAACCCTTCAAAGTTCTTGGTGTTCTTGAATCCATTTGGGAGAGAAGTCACGCGCGCTAGTGCCATTAAAGGTAATGGTTATCCCTCTATTAATCTCTTTTTCATATTTCTTGGATTTAGAGATTAATTGGTTATTCTTTTCATGTTTGGCCAGGGTTTGAGGAACTCGTCGAGCTGCTCGAGGGAATGACAATAGTTTGCTTGCGTTGTCATAGTTGGAATCTTCATACCAGGTATGGGAAGAAGGAATAGTATGAACATGTAGGCATTAGGAGTAGCGTAAGAAGAAGGGTTAACCCATGACCCTATTGTTGCTATTTGTCTAAATGTTTTGTCTTGTTATATGTTCAATTACGTTTTATGTATGATTGGCATGTCTATTGTGAATACTTGATGATGATGATGCTTATGCCATGGATGAATGATGATGATGATGTTGTCATACTATGAATGAGTGTTTGGTTGTTAAGGTTGTTAATGCCAACATTAATTTTAATAAGACGTTAAGAATGTTGATAATGATGATTAAGGATTAAGGGATAATTTCCCCAAATGTTCATAAGACTTGAATTATAGTAATGAGAGGCAAGGTTATTGCTCAATGGTATAGTCAAGACCCTAGGATTGATCCATGAGTGTTTTAGGGACATTAAGAATGAAACTAGAATTAAAGGATTAATCCCCAACAATTATAAGACATAAGATTAAATGAGAGTAACAAGTTAATGATTAATGGTTAGCTAAAAGCCAATAGGATTGATCCTTGAATGCCCTAGGAAGCTTAGCAAGGTTTTTCCAACCCTTCTGCCCAGAAATAGTACGGCCATGCTCTAGTAAGCACGGGCCGTGCTCAATAAGACAGCGCGTCCGTGCTCAACTTAAAGTTCAGCATGCTTGTGCTAGGGGTAGCACGATCGTGCTCCCCTAGACAGACTAGACCATGAACAAGGGTGTTTTACCCAATATGTTCCCTATGACGAAATAAGACACCAAATGAAGTAAAGACATGTTAGATAATTTAATTAAGACTTAATGAAGATAATTAAATACAAACATAAGATGGTTAAGACGATGACGATGTGTTACCGCACGTTGTTGTACCTTGGTGCTTATTGGCTAAGGGGGCCTTGATGCTTATTGGTTAAGGTGTTGTTGATGTTGAACCTTGGTGCTTATTGGCCAAGGGGGCCTCGATGCTTATTGGTCGAGGTGTTGATGGTGATAAAACTTTGGTGCTTATTAGCCAAAGCGGAGGTGGTGATTTTTTGATTGTGTGTTGTTGTCAGCGTTGGTTCTTAATGGACAATGTGGATATGTAACTCCGAAGTTGACTTCCTGAGGTAGATTGGATCCACGTGCATAACGGAGTAATGGAGTAGTTCTGCACCAAATAGCATACATTGTTAAGATGATGTAAGTGATATGAATATGTTATGTATGTTGTTATGTTATAACATGCTTGATTTTGATGTATGCTCATCTTGCTAACCGCTTCCCTTGTCGTTGTGTTTTATACGTGTTTCTTACTCCTCGTTTTTCTGTTGTTTTGATTGGCATGTATCTTTTATGCAGAGGACAGTGAGCAGCCTGTTGAGGAATGACTCTGAGGAACCGCTACTCGTAGTTTAGGATTTCTTTGTTTTAGTTTGTTATTTGAGATGTTTTCAGACTTTGGTCATACCAGCTCGGTAATGTGACATTGGGGTTGGGTTTCTTTTATGGTTATGTTTTGTTATATTTCTTTTAGAACTTATTTTATTCCGTGTTGAGATAGTTGTTACAATGTGGTATCTTCTACCTTAGTTTTCATTTTAAATAAATGACATGTATGTGTTTTATATTTAATTTCTTTTATTTTCAGCCTTTATAAATACATGCGGGGTAGAGGGTGTCACATTTAGTGGTATCAGAGCAGATCTGTCCAATCAGGCCGTGGTATGAGTGTGATTTATTCTAGACAATAATGTGTAGTAATAGGTATCGATAGTTCTTCCTGCTTGGTTCTCTGTATTTAATAGTTGTCTTGGGCAAGTGCAGGAACCAATGGCAGGAAGAAGTAGGAACGACAAGGTTATCGTTGATGCTTTGGCACTGCTTGCCAATGCTATAGGACAAAACTAGAACAACAACAATGGGGGACCAGCTGAGTTTCAGGGTCTGGATAAGTTCCAGCGGAATAATACGCCTTTCTTCAAAGGAACCTAGGACCCTGAAGGTTCTTTTGTGGATCCGGGAGAAGATCTTTCGGGCTATGGCGTGCAACGACATCCAAAAGGTCATTTTTGGGACCTTCCTGCTGACAGAGGAAGCTGAGCATTGGTGGGAGAATTGTCGCCAACGTATGGAAACTGGTGGTACAATATTAGGTGGAATGCCTTCAAAGAAAGATTCTTGGAGCAGATAGAGCGAGTTCTGGAATAACCAAAGAAGACTTTCATTTTGGGAATTATTCCCAAAAGGAGAAGATCTGGTTACCCAGTACCTGTAAAGATTGAAGTGTCTGCAGAAGCTAACACTGTAGAAGACCTGTCTGGTGGAGCTCAGACAATTGTACCTGAGGATGACCAAGTGTCTCATTCTCACAAGAAGTTGAACATATTTGAAGAGCATATATCTCCTTCATTCCCTTTCCCTTCTCATCAAGGTATCATCACCCCACCCGTCTCTTCTCCATCTGCCCTTTTTATTCAACCTCTCTCTGTTGCATCTCCTCTTCCTTCACCCGTCCACTCCTTTCAAAATCAAAAATCATCTTTCACTGTTGTACCTGATGACTATCAGTACACAGTTGTTCATAGGGACTCTGCTCCCAAAGAACAAACTGGCATATCATCGAGACTCTTTGTGTCTGATCTGCAATCTCTTTTCTTTGCAAGTATCTCATACGTCTCTGTCATCCCTTCTCCTCCACCTCATATTCTTAACCCCTGTAGAGAATTTTTCTTCAACCCACATATTGTTGTCTTCATTAGAACATTAGCTGGAACTCACTATCCTGCTTCTGTTGTAATGATATCTCATAAGTCTAGGTATTTCTTTATGTTAGTCACGGGATGTAATTCTTTTTTCTGCCATATTGATTCTTTATTACCTATCCCTCCCTCTATTTTAGCTCAAACACCTCTTCCCCCACCTACCCAAATAAACATCACCAGAATGTCTTTGTCCGATAGACTTTCCTGTATGTTTTCTTCACCTGATACTGACTTTGTCAGAATCAGTCTTATCTTCAAATTTGTCTTTCTTCCTTTCTATGCCCTTCAAACTCTCCATGAACTTTTCTTCCCTTCCATCATCCCTCCCCTTTCTATACCTAAGCCATCCCCAGTTTTAGCCTTACACTGGCTCTCTCCTCTGTCTGTCTCTTCCCCAAGCCTGTCTACATAAGCTTCCATTTCTCATACACTGGCCTTAAAAGACTTTCATCTGCTTCAAGGACAAGTAGAACACATAAGAAGACAGTTGGATGAAGAAAGGCGAGCTAGGCTGCTCTTAGAGCAAAGGATTGATGCCTTATATTTGTTACTTAGTCAATCTAGGTAGTTTTTGTTTCTCTGTTGGAAACTGGCATGTACTTATCAAAGCTCATAATGAATAAAATATATTTCTTCTTTACTTTCCTTATTTCTTTACTTTTTATTATGATTAGTCCATTTTGCTGTGACAAAATGGGGAGAATGAATATGATTTCATCTTAATAATGGACATGAGTATGTTCTGATATGAGCAAAGTATGCTGATCAAAGTATGTTCTGATAGTTGCTATAATTGCTCAGATAAATCTTAAGTAAGATTGCTCTGATAATTTCTAAGTAAGACAATTCAAATTTATGCGCGACTAAGTTAACCCAATTATATGATTAATCTTAATGTCTGATCAAGCATCTCCATAACTTGTCCGCTTAAGAAAATTTCAACCTGTCAGTTATATGTTATTTTCTTTGTTGATATTTTCTGAGGTTCATTAAATCATCTCAATGTTTGTCATCATCAAAAAGGGGGAGATTGTTAAGTCTCTAAAATGCCTAATGTGTATTTCCCTAAGTTTTGATAAGAACTAAACATTGGTTAATGATTTAATTAACCTTCATATTGGTTGCTAACATGTCTATCTAGTGTACAGGTTAAAAACAGTAAGAATCATCTGTCTACTCGTATAAGTGACTACCTGTCTGGATAAGCAAAAGTCAACCTGTCTACTGACTAGGATTATTGACTTCTTTCAAGATACGTCTTCAACCTGTCTCTCCATGAGTTCCTACACTTGTCTGAAGTTACTCGTTGAAGAACCAAGGACCTAACAAGCTTTTGTGAGCTGTCCTATCAGAAAGAGACTTGAAGCCTTCTCTCCTACTTAGTCTCACGTTTATCAAGAATAGGCAGAAGTTACTCTCTCAAGCAACCTTGGATATAAGAACCAAAAACCAGTTAAAGAATACTTCCAACGTGCTTTATTCCCTAGTACCTCTGATCCTTTCGCGAAAAGGGAATTGTACTCAGCAAAGTACAAAAAACTCTCTGCACAACTCTGATATAGCTATTTCACGATGCATAAAGCCACGATCCTTCAAGGTAGAGTACAACCAACGTTCCTATTGCATTAATGACTACCCAGAACGACTCTATTGCATTTAATGAAGTTCTGCTTGTAGCCAACATCTGAGGGAATGTCTCTAACGGATCTTAAATTCTTGAAGACTATAAATACAGAAGTATTTGAAGATGAAGATATAGAGAATACATATAGCATTAAAGAGCCATTACTCTGTGCATTAATATCTTCATTATTTCATTCTGAATTCTTCAATCATTTGAAGTTATTATGCAGACTTTCTAAGCTTTACATTTAAACCACTCTGAGTGTTAGTGAAAGATCTGTCTGTCTAAAGTTGTATTTATTACAAACCATATTTCTCAAAACAAATCTGAGTGAGAATGTAGAGGCTAGGTGCGCAAACAATACTTGGAGTCTGTAACCTGATTAGTTATAGTGGATAAAACTTGGTGCTGCCAAGGACTGGATGTAGCTCTTTGCTTTGAAGAGTGAACCAGGATAAATAGCTGTGTCAATCTCTCTTTCCGTATAAACTCTTTAGTTGCTTTAGTCTTCTTATCCGTTTATCAAGTGGTGTGTTTGCCTAAGTCTCTATTAAAATTTTATCAGACAGGTCACCTGTCTGTCCAGTATTCTTCTGCTCGTCTGAACTAAGCTTCTATACGCGAAAAGTTTTCAACTTTGTTCAAAGTCTGATAAACACAATTCAACCCCCCTTCTCCTGTTTATAGTTGTCTATTTCAGTTGGTATCTCAACTCAGCATCTGGGTTGAGCATCTAACAGTGCGAGGTAAAAGGTCCTGAAGAATAGACATGACTGCTGGAGCTAGTTCAAGGGGAAGTCACCAAACTGAAGGAGCTTCCCTAACCAGACCTCCTTACTTCAATGGAGAAAACTACAATTATTGGAAAGATAGATTTCAATGGTTCATTCTATCTACAAACTCTGATCTCTAGGATGTCATTACAAATGGTCCATTCATTCCCAAGAATGATGAGGACACCGACAAGCCAAAAGCTCGGTGGACTACCGCTAAGAAAGAAAAAATGGGAGCTTAACCACAAAGCTAGATACAACACCATTTGTGCTCTCGGTCCGAGGAGTTTGAGAAGGTATGTGCTTGTAACTCCGCCAAAGAAATATGGGACACTTTAGCTGTCACACATGAATCAATGACCAAAGTCAAAGAGTCAAAGATTGCTATACTTGTCAGAAAGTATGAACTATTTGTCGTGGAGGAAGGAGAATCTATTGCTCAAATTATAGGAAAATTTCAACCTATAGTCAACACTTTAACTTTGACTTTCAACCTATAGTCATCATTCCCAAGAATGATGAGGACACTGACAAGCCAAAAGCTCAGTGGACTACTGCAGTAAAGAAAAAATGGGAGCTTAACCACAAAGCTAGATACAACACCATTTGTGCTCTCGGTCCTGAGGAGTTTGAGAAGGTATGTGCTTGTAACTCTGCCAAAGAAATATGGGACACTTTAGCTGTCACACATGAATCAGCAGCCAAAGTCAAAGAGTCAAAGATTGTTATCCTTGTCAGAAAGTATGAACTGTTTGTCGTGGAGGAAGGAGAATCTATTGCTCAAATTATAGGAAAATTTCAACCTATAGTCAACACTTTAAAATCTTTTGGCAAAGTCTCCACCAACACTGAGAAGGTTGGAAAGATTCTGAGAAGTCTACCTAAACAGTGGAGACCTTTGGTCACTGCTATCTCTCAAACCAAGGATCTCACTACCTTGACTATGGATGAACTTCTTGGAACACTCACTGTTCATGAGCAAGAACATGGAGACGAAGTTACACTAAAGAAGGGCAAGTCAATTACTCTAAAGGCTGATTAAAAGTAAGCAAAATCTTCCAAGGCTCTAAAGGCAGACGAGTCATCCAGTGATACTGACCTGTCTGAACACGAGGATTCTGAGAGTGATGAAGAATTGTGTCTCCTGACTAGGAAGATAAAGCTTCTCCTATAGAAAAAGAAGTTAAATAGGGATAAGCCATTTAGAAGGTTCAACAAGGACAAGAACTTCAAAGAATCTACTTCAACAGACAAAAGTTCAATTGTCTGCTATGAGGGCAAGAAGCCTGGTCACATCAAGGCTGAATGTCCTCAACTCAAGAAGGCCCCTTTTAAGAAATTCTTCAAGAAGAAGAAGAAAGGAATGATGGCTACTTGGGAGGATCTGGAGTCAACATCTTCTGATGAAGACATAGAGGAAGAAGCCAATATCTGTTTGATGGCCAACACTGATTCAGACTCAGACGATGAGGTACATCCTGACTATGAGGAATTACTTGATGCCTATGAGGAGTTGCTGGAGGAATACAAGTGCTTATATAAGGCCTTAAAATCCCTCAAGAGAGAGTATGTAAAGCTCACCAGTGAGCATAAATAGAAATCTCAAGAGTGTGAGAAGTTGGCTAGAGAAAACAGTGAGCTGAAGACTGAAAAGTCTGATGAATCTAAGATCTCAAGTGAAACATCACCATCTGAAGAAGGTGAAAAACTTCAACATAAAGTGGAAGAGCTTACTTCTAATCTTGCCAAATTTGTTAATGGTAGAGACAATTTGACTAAGCTACTTAGCAGTCGGAGGCACTCTCTTAACAAAGAAGGTATTGGATATGTCCATCAGACACATCATAAAGTATCAACAAAAGCTTCTACACATGTCTGTAACTTTTGTGGAAAAACTGGACATGATATGTCCAAGTGTGTCCATAAGAAGAGAAAGAAGTCTTCATAGACTCCTAGAACTAATCGAAAAGGACCCAAAAAAATATGGGTGCCTAAAGATCAAATATTTTTTGTTGCAAATGTCCTCAACAGGACAAAGAAAACATCACTGTTGGTACCTGGACAGTGGTTGCTCGCGTCATATGACAGGAGAAATGTCTATGTTCCTAGACCTCCAACTTAAGAAAGGAGGACACGTTTCCTTTGGAGGGAATCAGAAAGGAAAAGTTATAGGAATTGGTACTATTGGTGGTAAACCCCTTCTTCCCTCAATATCTAATGTTCTTATGGTTAAATGATTAAGACACAATTTGCTTAGCATAAGTCAATTATGTGATAGTGGATTTGATGTTTCCTTTACCAAGGATGTATACATGGTTAAAGACTGTCGTGGTAAAACCCTCTTTTCAGCTAAAAGGCAACAAAATCTTTATAAGATTGAACTATCTACTCTCTCAGATCAAAGTGTAACTTGTCTGATGTCTAAAGAGGATGAGAGATGGTCATGGCATAAGAAACTAGGACATGCTAGTATGAAACTAATTTCTAAATTAAAAAGGAATAACCTTGTGAGGGGATTGCCTGATATTAGTTTTAAGAAAGATGTCTTGTGTGATGCATGTCAGAAAGGTAAACAGATAAAATCAAGTTTCAAATCTAAAAACCATGTATCAACCTCTAGACCTCTTCAGTTGTTACACATGGATATGTTTGGACCAGTTAGTGTTGCCAACCTGGCTGGAAGAAAATATGGATTTGTCATAGTTGATGACTATTCTAGATATTCATGGGTACTCTTCTTAACCCACAAGGATGGGTCTTTTAAGGCCTTCTCAGTATTCTGCAAAAAGAGTACAAAATGAGTAGGATTTCTATATTTCTACCCTTAGAAGTGATCATGGGGCAGAATTTGAAAATGAGCAGTTTAGATAATTCTGTGAGGAGAATGAAATCTCTCACAATTTCTATGCACCTAGAACTCCACAGTAAAATGGAGTGATTTAGAGAAAGAACAGATCTCTACAAAAGATGGCTATATCGATGCTCAATGAAAATAATCTCCCTAAGTACTTCTGGGCAGAAGCTGTAAACACTGCTTGTTATATACAAAATAGAATACTTAATAGGCCTTTTCTAAAGAAGACTCCTTATGAATTATGGAAAGGAAAAAGCCCCAAAATATCTTATTTTCATGCTTTTGGATGTGAATGTTTTATTCTGAATACCAGGGATAATCTTGGAAAGTTTTATTCGAAGGTAGATAAAGGTATTTTCGTAGAATATTCTGAAATGTCTAAGGCTTTTAGAGTTTACAATTCAAGAACGTGTATTATTGAAGAATCTGTTCATGTTAAAATCAATGATGGATTAAAGACTGATAAAGAACTATTAGATCTGGAAGATGATCTTACAGGTCTTGATATAAACAAGCCAGAAAGTCAAGAACCCGATCTAACCAAAACAGAACCTGTGCTTGAGGCTGGCAGAAAAGTGGAGCAGACAAGTCAACAGATGAGTCAACAGACGAGTCAGCAGGCAAGTCAAGATCATCGATCTCAAAAGGGATTGGAAATTCAACACTCATCATCCTAAGGATCTTATTATTGGGAATCCTTCTGAAGGAGTAAGAACCAGATCCACTCTAAGATAATCAAGCAATATGGTTTTTATATCAGAATTAGAGCCAAAATGCATTGAAGAAGCTCTTGAGGATGAAAGTCGGATTCTTGCTATGAAAGAAGAACTTAACCAGTTCACCAGAATTGATGTCTGGACTCTTGTCTCCAAGCCTAAAAATAAATTTGTTATTGGAACAAGATGGGTCTTCAGAAACAAATTGGATGAAGATGGTAAAGTTGTCAGAAATAAGGCAAGGTTAGTAGCTCAAGGCTATAACCAACAAGAAGGTATTGATTATACTGAAACCTTTGAACCTATAGCTAGAAAAGAGCCATACGCATTTTAATGTCATATGCTGCACAACACCAAATCACCCTGTTTCAAATGGATGTAAAAACTGCTTTTCTAAATGGTATAATTGAATAAGAAGTGTATGTTAAACAACCCCCTGGTTTTGAGGATACTGATAAACGAGATCACTTTTTCAAACTTAAAAAAGGCATTATATGCTTTGAAACAAGAACCTAGAGCATGGTATGATAGGCTTAGTTCTTTTTTCATGCATAATGGTTTTACTAGAGGACAAGTAGACACTACTCTGTTAAAGAAATGCTCTAAAGAGAACTTTATCTTAGTTCAAATATATGTTAATGATATTATTTTTGGAGCAACTAATGAAAAGCTGTGCAAGGAATTTTCAAATCTAATGCAAGCTGAATTTGAGATGAGCATGATGGGAGAATTGAAGTTCTTTCTTGGATTAAAAATCGAGCAGACAAGTGATGGAATTTACATCCATCAACAAACCATGGAGTTACTCAAGAAATACAAAATGGAAAATGCAAAGCTCATCAAAACCCCTATGCAACCCAATACAAAACTAAGCAAAGATGAAGGTAAAATGGTAGACCAAACTGTCTACAGTGGTATGATTGGCTCTCTATTGTACTTAACTTCAAGCAGACCTAACAATCAATTTAGTGTCTGTATGTGTGCTAGATTCCAATCTAATCCTAGAGAATCTCATCTTAAGGATGTTAAAAGAATATTTAGATATTTGCTTGGAACTACTAATCTTGGTTTCTTGTATTTAATATCAAAAGAATACATATTAGTGGGATATTGTGATGCTGATTTTGCTGGAGACAGAATAGAAAGAAAAAGCACAAGTGGAGGATGTCACTTCATTGGAGCAAGTTTAGTCTCATGGTCAAGCAAGAGACAGACAACTATTGCACTATCTACAGCTGAAGCAGAATACATCTCCGCTGCTAGTTGCTGCTCTCAACTCTTATGAGTAAAACATCAACTTGTGGATTACTCTATTTATGAACATAACATATCTGTATGGTGTGATAATTCCAGTGCTATATGCTTAACTAAAAATCCAATTCAGTATTCTAAGGCTAAGCATATTGAAATCAAACATCATTTTATTAGGGATTATGTTCAGAAAGGCATCTTTGATATTAAGTTTGTTCAGAAGAAAGGTTTTTTTTATTAGAGATAATCTAAACATGCATTGCATTGTTGAATGACATGTCTGAATGTTAACCTGTCTGTGCTTTATCACCTGTCTATATTTACGTGTCCGACTCTGCTGAGTCACTATGCTAGAACTCAACAGTTTTGTTGAAATGGCTATTAAGTGTTTAATACCATTCCTTATCTGAAGCTAATCATGTGCACGGTAGTTTATATATCTCGAAACCATGTTTTCATTATGTCTTAAGTGGGCGTTGTGGTTCCCCATACAAATCGTGCCATTTTGAATTAAAAATGGCGTTTTCTCTCTCCTACTTTTATGACTATAAAAGACAATAGATCAGAAAGGTTGAACCTTTACGTTTCAATATTCCAAAATCTCTTTGTCTTCTCATCTTTCAAACCCACTTCTCTCTCGAAACCCTAGAACTATTTTCTCTCAAAAATGGCATCATCCAAGCGTCTCTCTACAAACGAAATCGCTGAGAAATACAATCTCAAAGTTACTGAGATTGAGAAGATCATTCCGGGAAAGACTGTTGATCTTCAACAGATGAAGAAGCTAGGTATGGATGTCACTGAAGAGTTGGAGTACTCCAAATGGACTCCTTTCTTCGACATCAAGGAGCTTGTTCACCCTAAGCTCGTTCAAACATTCTAGAGAAATGATGTGGTTGTCACCAGCAGACTCAACGGAATCAAGATCTTTAAGGCTGAAATAGGGGATAACCTTTCTCTTCCCCATTAGCTCTCCTGGAGCTTGTCACAAAATGTCCAAGAATCGGAGCTGGCTTCACACCCAACCGGGAAGATGAAGTAGGAGTTAATAATGTCAACATTGCCATCTATGGTGTTCCCAAGCCTGTGAACCCTAAAACCATCAACATGGTGGTCAAGTGCAAATTCCTGCACAAACTGCTGTTGGAGTGCGTGATGCCAAGGAAAGGCTCACGAAACAAGCAGTGTGACCAAGATGGACAGATTTGCTCTGCACCACTTGATCCACAAAATCAAGGTTGATATCAACGACCTTATCTACCTGCACCTTGATACTCGATCAAGAGAACCAACATGCCGACCTATCCTTATGGGATGTTGTCGACAAGGGTCTTTCGTGAACAAGTCGCTTGTTCCCAAAGGATGTTCACTTTATGGACATGTCACCGCCCATTGACCGGAAGACACCGTCTCTATGATGGAAATCAAGGGAATCCCTCTTGCTAATGAGGAGGCCGTTGAGAAGAAGAAGCAGCCTTGCTGAGCGGAAGGAGGAAGAACCCAATGGTTTCCACCGATGAATCAAGTCCCTATCTCTCGAGAGATTGTTCAAATCATCCGGAAAGGTTGACAGACAAGACCAAAATCCAGAACAAAGCAACCTTCAGGTACGAATATCCTGCTGAGACAGTTGAGCCCTTGAGGTTCAAATTGTAGAGACCCTCTCCCAAGAGGAAGACTAGCGAAGCTGAGGAATCAGTAGATGTTCCTGCTCATCCCAGTAAGAAGAGGAAGCTGGTGAAGACCTTTGCCAAGGTCAGACAAGTTGAGTCTGAGCCTATCAAAGAGGAAGCATCTGCTCTGGGGGAGCAGACAGATCAAGTTCTGGAAAAACCAAAGAAGACTTTCATTTTGGGAATTATTCCCAAAATGAGAAGATCTGAGTTACCCAAGACTGCAAAGATTGAAGTGCCTACAGAAGCTAACACTGCAGAAGACCTGTCTGGTGGAGCTCAGACAGTTGTACCTGAGGATGACCAAGTGTCTCCTTCTCACAAGAAGTTGAAGATATCTGAAGAGCAGACATCTCCTTCTTTCCCTTTTCCTTCTCATCAAGGTATCATCACCCCACCTGTCTCTTCTCCGTCTGTCCTTTTTATTCAACCTCTCTCTGTTGCATCTCCTCTTCCTTCACCTGTCCGCTCCTTTCAAAATAAAAAATCTTCTTCCACGGTTGTACCTGATGACTGTCACTACACAGTTATTCATAAGGACTCTGCTCCCAAAGAACAAACAGGGATATCATCGAGACTCTTTGTGTCTGATCTGCAATCTCTTTTCTTTGCAAGTATCTCACACGTCTGTCATCCCTTCTCCTCCACCTCATATTCTTAACCCCTGTAGAGAATTTTTCTTCTACCCACATATTGTTGTATTCATTAGAACATTAGCTAGAACTCACTATCATGCTTCTGTTATAATGCTACCTCATAGGTCTAGGTATTTCTTTATGTTAGTCACAGGATCTAATTCTTTTTTCTGCCATATTGATTCTTTATTACCTATCCCTCCCTCTGTTTTAGCTCAAACACCTCTTCCCCCACCTATCCAAATAATCATCACCAGACTCTCTCTGTCCGAGAGACTTCCCTGTATGTTTCCTTCACCTGATACTGACTTTGTCAATATCAATCTTGTCTTCAAATTTGTGTTTCTTCCTTTTTATGTCCTTCAAACTCTCCATGAACTTTTCTTCCCTTCCATCACCTCTTGACACGCTGTCACACACGGGTCAAAAAACAAGTGGTTTACAAAAACTGTAGTTAGGGCGCGACAACTCGAGTATCATATCACAAAGACTCTTGGATTGTTATTAACCTCAAAATCAGTTTTTTTTTTTTTTTTTGGGGGGGGGGTTGAAGTTGAATGATTCAATTAATAAAAAAATGCAAATAAGTGATTATCAATAACCTAAAAACGATTAATCTACTGTTTTCAATTTCCCAACTATCATTGATTCATATAAATTCCATGCCCTAAGCGGATTCTAATCCCTTTTCGATTGTAGTAGCAATTAGACAAGCGCAATTGACACTACGAGATATATTTTCCTATTCCAAATTAAGCAAACGAATTAAGGTCATCGTGAATTAAGCAAACACAATCGTACACACGCGAATTAAGCAAACGCGATTAGAGTAAGGAACATATGATCATCGAAATAAATCAATACTTATTTATATAACTTGAATTAAGCAAACAAGACATATAGGGTAATATTGAAAGGGAATAACAATAAGATTGGGAATTATAGAACCTCAAGTGTCGGCGGAAATCGATTACAGCAGATTAATCTCAGGGAATTAGTTCTCCATTACAAACGTAAGACAAAACCTTGAAAAGTATTGTAAACAGTGAAAATTGGATTGATTTTGCGTCTACCCTGGTATCTTTTATAAATCAGGATTCGCGTCACGGTCGTGATGGCCATCACGGTCAGGCCGTGACGCATTCTGCCAAGGGCGCGCATTCAAATTCTGGTCTATCACGACCGTGATGCCAATCACGGCTAGGCCGTGATGCTTTCTGACTTTGGGCGCTGATTTGTCAAGGTCGTGACCTCCATCACGGTTGGGCCGTGATCAATTCTGTTCTTCAGGGGTTCTCTCATCACGCCCGTGATGGGTATCACACCGGGTCGTGATGCTTTCGACTTCCAGGTCTTCTCATCACGCGCGTGATGGTCATCACTACCGAGCCGTGATGCTCTCTCGATCTTCATGGGTGGCTCATCACGGCCAGTGACCAGTGTCACTGCCTGGGCCGTGATGGCTTCTGCTTCAAGAGTCCTTCCCTTTTTGCTCTTCTTATTAACCTGAAAACATGAAATATCAGTGAATACTTTATTTGACTCAAAATTAACTAAAATGTCCTAAACTACTTAAGAAACTCAAAATATTGCTTGAGGACAATTAAATCCAAATTCGGGCGAAAACGAGATTAAACTCGAGTGATTAGTGCAAAAGCCATGGTCTTACTAGTTATAAAACTAGTCGAGCCAGAGGCTTATCAAAATACCCCAAACTTAAACTTTGCTTGTCCCCAAGCAAACTAAAACTAAAAAAGACTCAAACTTGGCAAGCTTAAGGGATTCAACCAATCCCGCACAAATTTCATGCAATTTTGACAAGACAATTTTTCTTCAATGTTTCCCCCTTGCAACAATGTAATACCCACATTCATTTACTTTAAACAATTGAGAATTCCATCATTCATGCAATCAGTAATCTGAGTTAAGGGTCCAAGTTACACACAAAAGGGAGATCACTAATTTCAAACAATTGCCTTCCTCACAAGGGCATGTAATATTTCACTCATTCGCTCAATTTGTCTAGGCTATCAACTTTTCACTCAATTACACATTTCAAGAGCAGTTCCCATGAATTTGATTTCCATCTCAAAATGGTTCCCGCGAGAACATGAATGCAACATCAAAAGGTCTTTTAAAGGTTGTAATAAGGCCTAGCTAAGGGTAGGGTTATTCAAAGGTACTAGGCTTAAGTCCCTAGGAACTAAGAGAGCATGAGCATTTTGATACATTGAACTTCCACTCAAGTTCCTTTTTCTATTTTTCTTTTTGCTTTGGGTGACTACAGCCTCTTTCTTCCAAAATCTTTTTTTTTTTTTGACATTTTGTTCTTTTTTTTTTCTTCTCCTTTGCTTTTGGCTCCAACCTTTATTTTTATTTTTCTCAACCCAGAATGACATATCAAACCTTGTAGCCACCCCAAACTTAGTTTCTTGCAACCCTTCTCTTGCTAAGCTTCCATGCTCTCCTAATCCTAAGATTGGGTTAACATGGTTTTTTTTTTAGATTTTTGGCTTGTAACATAGGGTCATCAAGAAAAAATAGGCTAATTAGGCTCAATGTGGCTAACCAGGGAACATGCATTAGGGATGGTTCTTTTTCGGCCAAGTAGTTATTTCAAAGAAAATTGCCTAAATCATTTGATGCAACACACAAACATGCAAACGATGAAGAGATTCAAGCAAATTAGGGAAAGTGCAGCTTAAAAGTGATTCACACAATTAAAAACATTTTGGAGGCTCAAATCCTCACCTGAACATTTTTTCGTAAATTGTTTGACCGAGATTCAATCCCTAGTGTGTGCACCCCTTCACCCCAAACTTATCATAAATCATGCAATCACAACAAAATATCTCAAAGTTCAATTTTCAATTTTTCACATGGGGATCAATTTCAGTTTCAAAACCTAGGGGAAATCATCAATAGTCAACACATATCATGCAATCCATCTATGCAAAATTTGATTAAAATCCATTCAAGCTCACCGACACAACAAATCAACACACATAAGACTCGAAGCAAAGCAAAGCGAAGATAATTAAAGAGAAAAAGGTTTAGAAAAACTCATGAAGGCGGTTCCACCGGGATCCCACTGCCTGTGATACAGCGGCCAAGGAATTCTCAAAGTGCAATATGATCCTCCCGGATCCCATGGCATGCAAACATAAGTATGAAAGTGAGTGCTTGACAATCATGGTGACCTCGCCCGATGCGGCGGACTTCTCACTCCCTCTTGGGTCAAAGATGGTCTCCTTGTCAACAAAGTCTTCCCAATAAAAATGGGGTTCAACCCCGGACCGGCCACAAGTGCCTTCATATTTAAAGATGCAAAATCCAGTTCCTCGTGCAGAGGCTTGAACTCCATTGTTGGCTCGCTTATCGGTGGGAGGTGGCAAACAAGTAAAGAGGATCACCGGTGCTTGCTTTGACTTCTCGCACAATCTTCACTCACTGCGTCACCAAATCCATCACCTTCCAAATATGCAGAAATCTCAGCACAAACCACGCAAGTATTTTTTCCATCACAATCAACACATGCATAGGAATTGATAGAATCATCTAATTCTAAAAGTCCTTCATCATCCTCAAGCATGGTGAAGTAGATGTCCTCCTGATCCTCATTTTCTATACCCCTTGACTGAACAGGGCCCTCAACCTCATGTGTCCCATGTTCCATATGGATGTCTTGCTCATCATACCCTGAAAAGGATGAAATTTCAACACAAAGTTCATCAATAACAGTATTCTTGACATCATTATCAAAATTATGCTCAAAAGAAGCATTGTCAAGAATATCTAATTATGAATCTGAATGCTTTTCAAGGAGATGTTGTGATTGCAGTGTAGTCAAGGTGGAGGCAATGTGACCAATTTGAGTGGCCAAATCCTGAAGACTTGCTTCTGTCCTCTGTTGGAATTCAAGAGCGTGTTCTGCCATTTGTTGCACCAATTCCTCCAGACTGGGTTGGACTGGTGTGGGGTCAGGCTGATATTGATGCTGGCTTATTGTCAATTGATGCACCAACGAAGCCAACTCATCCAAGCTGCCATGTTCTCCACCATGTTGGCCAGAATAGTCATTCACTCCAACCATGCCAAAACCACAACTAAACTCATAACCACCAGTAAAGTCAGGATAATATATGCATGATGGCTCATAATGAACATTAGGCATATAATTTTGCATATAATTATCCATGGGAAGTATTAAGATTCACCACCACGACAATCACAATGTGCAATACCATCAATATGATATAAACATATAAGCTCAAGACACGCACATATAAGCTCCAAACAAAAAAATAAAAAAAAGAGTTTGATTCCTAATATGGCTAATAAAAATCAAAGAGTCCCTGGCAACGGCGTCAATTTTGGCACACTGTCGTACACGGGTCAAAAAACAAGTGGTTTACAAAAACTGTAGTTAGGGCGCGACAACTCGTGTATCGTATCACAAGGACTCTTGGATTGTTATTAACCTCAAAATCTTTTTTTTTGGGGGGGGAGTGAAGTCGAATGATTCAATTAAGAAAAACAATGCAAATAAGTGATTATCAATAACCTAAAACGATTAATCTCATTGTTTTCGGTTTCCCAACTATCATTGATTCATATAAATTCCATGACCTAAGCGGATTCTAATCCCTTTTCGATTGTAGTAGCAATTAGACAAGCACAATTGACACTACGAGATATATGTTCCTATTCGAATTAAGCAAACAGATTAAGGCCATCGTGAATTAAGCAAACACGATCGTACACACGCCGAATTAAGCAAACGCGATTAGAGTAAGGAACATATGATCATCGAAATAAATCAATACTTATATATATAACTTGAATTAAGCAAACAAGACATATAGGGTAATATTGAAAGGGAATAGCAATAAGATTGGGAATTATAGAATCTCAAGTGTCGTGAAACCGATTCTGATGAGATTAATCTCGGGGAATTAGTTCTCCATTACAAACGTAACACAAAACCTTGAAAAGTATTGTAAACAGTGAAAATTGGATTGATTTTGCGTCTGCCCTCGGTATCTTTTATAAATCGGGATTAGCGTCACGGCCGTGATGGCCATCACGGCCCGGTCGTGACGCATTCTGCCAAGGGCGCGCCTTCAAATTCTGGTCTATCACGGTAGTGATGCCAATCACGGCTAGGCCGTGATGCTTTCTAACTTTGGGTGCTGATCTGTCACAGGTCGTGACCTCCATCACTACCGGGCCGTGATCAATTCTGTTCTTCAGGGTTCTCTCATCACGCCCGTGATGGGTATCACAGCTGGGCCGTGATGCTTTCTGACTTCCAGTGTCTTCTCATCACGCCCGTGATGGTCATCACGGCTGGGCCGTGATGCTCTCTAATCTTCATGGGTGGCTCATCACGGCCGTGACCAGTGTCACGGCCTGGCCGTGATGGCTTCTGCTTCAAGAGTCCTTCCCTTTCTGCTCTTCTTATTAACCTGAAAACATGAAATAGCAGTGAATGCTTTATTTGACTCAAAATTAACTAAAATGTCCTAAACTACTTAAGAAACTCAAAATATTGCTTGAGGACAATTAAATCCAAATTCGGGCGAAAACGAGATTAAACTCGAGTGATTAGTGCAAAAGTCATGGTCTTATCACCTCTCCCCTTTCTATACCTAAGCCACCCCTAGTTTTAGCCTTACACTAGCTCTCTCCTCTGTCTGTCTCTTCCCCAAACCTGTCTACAAAAGCTTCCACTTCCTACAAAAATTTCATTTGCTTCAAGGGCAAGTAGAAGACTTAAGAAGACAGCTGGATGAAGAAAGACGAGCTAGGCTGCTCTTGGATCAAAGGGTTGCTGCCTTATATTTATTACTTAGTCAATCTAGGTAGTTTTTGTTTCTCTGTTGTAAACTACCATGTACTTATCAAAGCTCATGATGAATAAAATATATTTCTTCCTTACTTTCCTTATTTCTTTACTTTTTTTTATTATGATTACTCCTTTTTGTTGTGACAAAAGGGGGAGAATGAATATGATTTGATCTTAATAATGGACATGAGTATGTTCTGATATGAGCAAAGTATGTTGATCAAAGTATGCTCTGATAGTTGCTATAATTGCTCAGATAAATCTTAAGTAAGATTGCTCTGATAATTTCTAAGTAAGACAATTCAAATTTACGTGCGACTAAGTTAACCGAATTATATGATTAATCTTAATGTCTGATAAAGCATCTGTGTAACCTGTCCGCTTAAGAAAATTTCAACCTATCTGTTATATGCTATTTTCTTTGTTGATATTTTCAGAGGTTCATTAAATCATCTCAATGTTTGTAATCATCAAAAAAGGGGAGATTGTTAAGTCTCTAAAATGTCTTATGTGCATTTCCCTAAGTTTTGATGAGAACTAAACATTGGATGATGATTTAATTAACCTTCATATTGGTTGCTAACCTGTCTATCTAGCATGAAGATTGAAAACAATAAGAATCATCTGTCTGCTCATATAAGTGACTACCTGTCTGGATAAGCGAAAGTCAACCTGTCTGATGGTTAGGATTATTGACTTCTTTCAAGATACGTCTTCAACCTGTCTCTCCACGAGGTCCTACACTTGTCTGAAGTTACTCGTTGAAGAACCAATGACCTAACAAGCTTTTGTGAGCTGTCCTATCAGAAAGAGACTTGAAGCATTCTCTCCTACTCAGTCTCACGCTTATCTAGAAAAGTCAGAAGTTACTCTCTCAAGCAACCTCGGATATCAGAACCAAATATCAGTTAAAGAATTCTTCCAACGTACTTTATTCCCTAGTACCTCTGGTCCTTTCACGAAAAGGGAATTGTACTCGGCAAAGTACAAAAAGCTCTCTGCACAACTCTGATATGGCTGTTTCACGATGCATAAAGCCATGATCCTTCAAGTTAGAGTACAACCAATGTTCCTATTGTATTAATGTCTACCCGTAATCGACTATATTGCATTTAATGAAGTTCTGCTTGTAGCCAACATCTGAGGGAATGTCTCTAATGGATCTTAAATGCTTGAAGACTATAAATACAGAAGTCTTTGAAGATGAAGATATAGAGAATACATATTGCATTAAAGAGCCATTACTCTGCGCATTAATATCTTCATTCTTTCATTCCGTATTCTTCAATCGTTTGAAGTTATTCATGAGACTTTCCTAAGCTTTACATTTAAACCACTCTTTGAGTGTTAGTGAAAGATATGTATGTCCGAAGTTGTAATTATTACAAACCATATTTCTTAAAACAAACTGAGTGAGCCTGAAGAGGCTTGTTGGGTAAAGAATACTTGTCTTGGAGCCCTGAAGAGACTAGGTGTGTAAAGAATACTTGTCTTGGAGCCTCAAGAGGCTAGGTGTGCAAACAATACTTGGAGTCTGTAATCCGATCGGTTATAGTGGATAAAACTTGGTCTGCGAGGACCGGACGTAGCTCTTTGCTTTGAAGAGTGAACCCGGGATAAATAGCCGTGTCGATCTCTCTTTCCGTATAAACTCTTTAGGTGCTTTAGTCTTCTTATCCGTTTATCAAGTGGTGTGTTTGCCTAAGTCTTTGTTAAAATTTCATCAAACAGGTCACATGTCCGTCCAAGTATTCTTCTCAAATGTCTCGAACTAAGCTCAGACCAAAAAGTTTTCAAATTTGTTCAAAGTCCGATAAACACAATTCACCCCCTTCTCGTGTTTATAGTTGTTTATTGCAGGAGTATACTACGAAGTTTGATGAGCTTGCTCGTTATTACACACTATATCAGTATGTGACTGATGATCACTCCAAGTGCGTAAAGTTTGAGGATGGTCTCCGTCCAGAGATCAACCAAGCTATTAGTTATCAGGACATTCGTGTCTTTCCGGTCTTGGTGAACAAGTGTAGGATCTTTGAAGATGCCTACAAATCCAAAGTGGAAAATTACATGAGTTCGTATGCTCAGGGCAACAAGAAGAATGATCAGAAGGACAAGGGAAAGCAATGTCTAGCTCCAGTCGGCCGAGACTTCAAGCAGAGTGGCAAGAAGCCACGGTTCTCTTTAGATAGGTTCAGGAGTTGGGATTCTTCTGCCCCTATACCCATCAGATGCGGCAAGTGCAGACAGGATCATTTCACCACTCAGTGCAAGGAGACCGACATCATCTACTTCAAGTGTGGCAAATATGGTCACATCAACCGAGAGTGTGGAGGGACAAAGTCAGAATCGCAGAGTGCTAGCAAGAATCAGAGTTCTCAAGCCAATCGACTGAAGACTAATGGAAGAGCCTTTACTCTTAGCGGAGCTGAAGCCTCCGAGTTCGAGGACTTGATCCAAGGTATATGCCTCATTGGTGAAACTTCTTTAATTGTTTTGTTTGATTCGGGTGCAACACACTCGTTTATATCATATGATTGTGTCAAAAATCTTAAATTGCATGTGACCCTTTGTGAACACCCTATTTTGACCGGATCTTTTTTTAGTTTTTACTAAAATCTTAAAAAAAATAAAAAAAAAATACAAAAATGTTTTGCCATTTAATTTTGACATTTGTTTTTTTATAAAGACTAAGAAAATCACAAAAATATTTTGCTTTGTTTCTATTTATCCCAAAATAAAGACAAAAATCACAAAAGAATTTTTAATTTTATGTCATATTTTTTGTTTAGGGTTTAGGAAGCCAAGCGCATTATCCATGTGGTAACCCAGACCTTTTTCCCATCTAACCCATATCCATCTTGCTCTCCACCCATCAGAAAAGCTTCAGAAACGTTCATGCCTCCTCTAGCAACCCTAGCAGCCGTCACCCTCTCTTCCCATGTATCTATCACGTTTTCTTTCTCATCCCAAATCATATCTTTCCTTCCTTGTCGCATCATCTTTCCAAGTGCGAAAATATCGCATTCTTCTTCCTTTGTCTCGTGATTTCGAGGAGCAAGTGAAGGTAAGCATTATTTCATTCCTTTCTTACTCCCAATTTGAAATTAATGGGGATTTGGTTTTGATTTCTACATATTAACAACAAAGGTGCAATTGGGGCTCTGTAAAAAAAGGAGGACAATTGCGAGTAGAAGGCAGCAACACAGAAACAACAAGAACAAATACAGAGAGGGATTCGATAAAACCAAAACAGGGAGAAGAGAGATTTTCGAATTCTGGGTGTTCTTGGGAGAAATATACAAATAAACTGAGAGTGGTGCTGAGTTCGAATTTTGTTTCTTCACTATCACCATCGTTTTTTTTTACTCTGTGTCACGTCCCTGGAGACGTCGCCATTGACGCGGCTGTTGTTGCTCCATTCCGAGAGCTTGCGCAGGAACATTAAGAGGAAGTACTCAGGGAGAACATTGGAATCATCTTTTTAGTGTATCTTCCATTTGTGGATACAATAATTTTTTTCTTTTCCTTAATGTTACAGATGATCATGTAATGACATGATAATTTTATCATTTAGATAAAAGTATGTGTTGACTGATCAAGAAGTTTCTTACGTTGGTTCTGCATTTGGACATTTTGTGACAAGATTTGAAAGAAATTGAGTCATTAATGTTGGCGTGAATCAATCTTTATAAATGTCTAACAAAAGAAAATATCAAAACAGGTGACGTGTAAGGTAGAACATCAAATAGGTGGTGTGGTTCACTTTAGAATCTTTTTTTTTTCTTTTTGAAAACCCATTTTTTTTCTTTTGAAAACTCATTTTCTATCGATCATATATGTCGAACCTTAAATGTCACAACCATGAAAAGAGAATATTGTCATGCGCAATAAAGTTTCTGATCTGAACTTACGAATTGATTAAATTGGCATTAATGAATCTATTATATACGCTAATCAATTCATGGATTAAAAGGACCTTGAATGTAACAACTGTCTGAAGATAGTTTCACCATGCACGGTAAAGTTTGTGGCTTGGATGTGTCAGACTTATGAATTGATTCAATTTGCGTTAATGGATCATTTTCTTTAGTCTTGAAGTTTTACAAGGTTTTTTTTTTCTTTTAAAATATTACAAATCAAAATATTTAAATAAATAAAAACATCCAAAAAAGAATTATAGATACAATTAGGTTTAGAAGGTTAAGAATATTTAGATTCATTTTAATTTTAAAATTTGTATTATAATAAAAATTATATACATTAGTAATATATATATATATATATATATATATGGTCTGTATCAAGTGAAACCTCTTCCTTAATATGAGAAATAAGAATTACCAATATAAACCATTCGATCACAATTAAAAAAAATTAATAAATTGGATTATATAATCACGTTAAAGCATCACGTGACTTCCTCCATCCCCTCCCTTTCAGTCCAAAATGGTGCCGCCTCTGAAAGATGCATGAACAAGGCGTATCTGCCTCTGTTCAGGCTGAAGTCTCAACGCAACCTGCGGTCCTACTGTTCAGTTATTATTGTTAATATTAATTATTCTTTAACATTGAAAAATGGTCAATCTGAAGATTCTGAACATAGTTAGGTTAGGTGGGCGTAAATAAATTGAAATTGAAATTGCTTGAGGGATGACTGAAAATCTGAAATTGAAGTATTGTGGTAAAGCGAGCAAGGAAAAAGAAGGTATCATATCATTATCGAGATTGAGGTGTTTTTTAATATTAAGAATTTGGTGGAGAGTGGAATGAAAACCCCGGGTTCAGCTTTGAGCAGAAACCTTGTTAAGTTCAGTAAGTCATTCTCTCCCTCTCTTTTATTTGTTTAAATGCACGTGATTTTTTAATATAACTATATACTCAGGTCCTTTAATACCTTTTAATTTTGATCAAACGACTCTAGTTTTTATTTCGTTAAGGAGGAGTTCTTACTTAATACTTTCAAAATAATATATATATATATATATATATATATATATATATATATATGTATGTATGAGTGTGTGCGGGTATTTTATATGTGAGTGCTAACATTGTCTTTGTATCGTTGTCACATTCAAGTAAGGTATATAGGTTGAGAATAAGGGCAGAATAGTAAAGTTGACATTTAAATTTTTTTTAATCTATTATCATATTTTAATATGAACCATACATTTATTTTATTAATATATCTAAGGATTAAAATTGGTGGTCCATTTATGAACCATTTAACCCACTATTCCACCCTAGAAGCCACCATCAAAACACCTCTTCCTTGATTCTTTTGTTTACCTTTTTTATGTTTCAGTTCTATTTTAGTTTTTTTTAATTTTTAATCAATAAATAATAAAATAGTGAAGCAAATTCATTTTTGAGTGAAAATAAATATGCTGGAATTTGTTAAACATTTGCACAATTGATTTGGGTAACCATTTTTTAATGGGTGTACTAGGGATGTCATGGGATTAAAGTCTTCATCCTTCCCTATACGCAATCGACTTCTAAACTCAACTTGGCTCAAAAGGCCATTTTTAAATGATTTTCCAATTTTTATCAAAATTAAATAAAATTGGTGACGACTCTGCTTCTTTTCTAAAATCGCTTGTTCTTTTTTTCATCCCCGCCGCAATTTTTGATTGCGACACTCTTCTTGATTGTGATTTGATTGTTGCCACACCCACAAATTAACTTGCTCTTACTTCACATGCAAGCAAGAATTGTCTCATTACCATTGATGGTAGGAACTTTATTGTTGATCTTGTATGCTTACCCCTGAAAGAACTTGACGTTATTCTTGGTATGGACTGGTTATCTTCCAACCATGTCCTCTTAAACTGCTTTGATAAAACCATCGTTTTTGGAACTCTAATGGAGTCTAAAGATCCAAGATTTCTCTCTCCCAACCAAGTTAAGGCTTCTATGAAAGAAGAGGTCCAAGTTTACATGATGTTATGTTCTCTGGAAGTAGAGAGCAAGCCCGATGATGGGAATATGCCAATAGTGAGAGAGTTTCCAGAAGTTTTCCTTGGGGATGTTTGTGAATTACCCGCTGAGAGAGATGTGGAGTTTACCATAGACTTAGTGCCGGGAACGGGACCCATATCCATAGCACCTTATAGGATGTCTCCTCTAGAACCAGCAGAGTTGAAGAAACTGTTGGAGGAACTAATTCAAAAATAGTTCATTAGGCCTAGCGTGTCCCCATGGGAAGCGTCTGTGTTGTTAGTGAAGAAGAAGGATGGCAGCATGACGCTGTGTGTCGACTATCGACAACTCAAAAAAGTGACTGTTAAGAATAGGTATCCCCTCCCTAGGATTGATGATCTTACGGACCAGTTGATAGGAGCTTGTGTTTTCTCCAAGATAGATCTAAGGTCTGAGGACATCCCAAAGACTCCGTTTAGGACGCGTTATGGTCACTATGTGTAATTGGTTATGCCATTTGGTGTGTCTAATGCTCCTGCTGTGCTCATGTACTATATGAACACAACCTTTCATCCTTACTTGGATAAGTTTGTGGTGGTTTTCATAGATGACATCTTAGTGTAATCCAAGACCAAGGAGGAATATGAGGAACACTTGAGGGTTGTCTTGCAGACCCTTAAAGAGAAGCAGTTGTATGCTAAGTTGTCTAAGTGTGAGTTTTGGCTAGAAGATGTGAGTTTCTTAGGACATGTCATCTCTAAAGGAGGGATAGCCGTGGATCCAGCTAAGGTAGAGACTGTGCTCCAATTGGAAGCACCAAAGTCAGTAAGAGAGATTTGAAGTTTCTTGGGTTTAGCAAGGTACTATAGAAGGTTTATAGAGGGTTTCTAAGATAGCTTTGCCTTGACCCGTCTCACCAAGAAGGGACAGCTCTTTGTATGGGACTTTAAGTGTGAGGGGGTTTCCAAACCTTAAAGGAAAGGTTAACGCCTGCACAGGTTTTAGTTTTGCCCAATCCTAGTGAACCTTTCGTAGTGTACTGTGATGCTTCTAAGCAAGGTTTAGGTGGCGTGTTGATGCAGGATGGTAAGGTAGTAGCTTACGCATCTAGGCAGTTGAAAACATATGAGAAGAACTGTTGCACTAAAACTACACTTCAGAGCAATTGCACCCTATCGCAAAAGTAATATAGGGGTATTTGGGACTCCGAGTATCGAACCCACGAGAGGTTGTTGACAAGTACTAGATTAATTACTTCCTTATGTTATTTAGACAATCGAATTGGTTGAAAACAAAGAAATAAAAATAACGAAGTTGTGAAAACTAAGAGAAGCAAATAATTGCAAGCAAAGGTTCAATTATGGAAAGCCTAGGTGCCTGGTTTCACTTATGTCACCGCCTATGATATTACCGAATCCCTCAATAATATGTGTTTCTTATTGATTGCCAATCACTCGCTCTAAAGCTATTAATACCCAATGGTCATGCAATATTAATATTTTTTCCACAAAATAGTTACCCCCAATGGTCATGCAAGGCAAACAATTAGAAGAAGCATAAAGAACTGGCAAGTTTTGTTAATTCAATAACTGATTGAAAATAGGGGATTGCGTTTGGTCGACGCAACCCCAAATCTGGTTAATCCTAGAGTTTCGTTAACTAATTATGGTACGGTCGTCAGTCAAATAATCAACTTAGTAAAGGACGATCAAACCTTCCAGATATTCAAACGCAAGGGTTAAACCAACCAGTTAAACGAAACACTATATCATATTAAAATTGGGAAGACATCAAAGGTATCAAAACATAAGATCCACCATTACCCTAGGAATGAAATTACTTAAGCATAGTCATGAAGATCACTATGCAAATCACAAACATGTAACAATCCACAAAAGAGAAATAGAAAACTAAAACCCGAACACCCTTTTGATGCAAAGCAGTCTTCGAGTCAACAGGGAGACGGTCCTTCGCTTGACGGCTCAATTCTTCTCTCTACGATCAGCTCTTTTTTTTTTATTTCAGGATCGTAAAGGATGACTCCATTGAAATTCCACTATTGAATTTTTGCCCAGCAGCTCCAGTTCACAGCACTGTGCAGCACTGCCCTGTTACTCGCTGATGGTATTGCGACCCCCTTCGCTAACGCTCAGGCTTTTCTTTTTATATGTATCGTGCTCCTTCTTAATTGTGGCACTCTCTGACTTTTATCCTAAACCAATTCAATGTTCAATTGGATTCTTCTTCACTTGTGCGCCCAAGGCCTTTTATCATTTTAATTGCAATGCTCCTTAGTGAATTCCAATATCAAGTCCCCTTGGTCCTGTATGTGAGTGTTGAGGGAATGATTTACTTTTTATTCCTTTCAAATTCAATTTGTCATTATAATTCATTTGCGGGTCCCACTTGATTTTAATAGTCAAAGTTAATTCTTCTTCCTCCTGTAGCTTCTTTATATCCAATTTTGCTCTATTTCTTCATCTTTTATTTAATTGCAACCTTTCTTCATTATTGTTGATATGTTCCTAAAATTCAAAATAAGAAAAATATAATAAAATTAACTAAAATCTAATTAAAATTAATTAAATACACACATTGACTCTAAAATATCAAAATAGGAAAACAAAGTCTAATTTGGGCTAAATCAAGCAATCAACTCCACATAATTGATGAAATACACTTTAAAATAATAGATAAAATATCATAAGCTAGCGGATTATCAAATACCCCAAACTTAAACTTTGTTTGTCCTCAAGCAAACAAAAAAAATCAAAAGACACCACTAACACAAA
Organism: Sophora flavescens; assembly: GCA_030762895.1. NCBI lineage: Eukaryota > Viridiplantae > Streptophyta > Magnoliopsida > Fabales > Fabaceae > Sophora > Sophora flavescens. The sequence goes on from CM061067.1 coordinate 82,029,428, forward strand.
AACTAAGAGTTGACATCAAAATCAATGGACCAAAAATCATGTAAGCCCCCACTCTTGCCACACCATAGCCAAAAAAATTCCAATCTAAGTATGCATCCTTAAGATCAAAACAATCAATTTGCAAGATGAATTTAAAATTCATCACAATATAGAATCACACAACCAGGCAATCTCAATTAAAGTCTGGAATTATAAGAGTTTAGCATTATTCATGACAATTATTGGGTCTCATAACCTCACAAAGGTAAATAAGTCACTCAGTCACTCAAGTATTTAGGTTTGTGTTTCTCTCAAATTTCACATATTAAGCACACAATCCATGAGTTTGATCTTCATCTCATCACAAAATAAAACAATCACATGCATGCAAGAGTTAAAAGGACTTGTCATGGTTGTAATGGGGCCAAGGTGAAAGGTAGGTAAGAAAGGAGAATGAGAGCTAAACACCCTAGGGATTAAGAGAACATTGGTGATTTTTTTTTTCACACTTTTCCTTATCAATTCCAACACCACAATCATCCCTTTTCACATCCTCTATACTTTTAAATTTCCCTCTCCTTTTTTTTTTGTTTTTTTAGAGAGATAAAAATCATTATCATTCTCATTTTTTATTTTTTTGAGAGAGAAATTCTTTATCATTCTCTTTTTTTGTTTTTTGTTTTTTAAATTTCTCTCTTTTTTTTCTTTCTTTTCTACCTTCACAAAATTGTATTCTCAAATGTGTCACCCCAAACTTGGCACTTTGCTTGTCCATAAGAAAAACAATAATGTGCCAATGCTCACTTAATTCTTTCGGGCTGGTAAACATGGTTTTTCAGTTTAGGCATAAAAGTGGGCAAACAAAGAATAGGATTTAAAGCTTAAAAGGGGCTACCAATGGAAAATTTTCATTAGGTAAGCTTTTGGCCAAAACTGATTATGTCCAATAAAATGCCTTTATCATACTCATGCAACATGCAATCAGGGAAAATAGACAAGATTCAAGCAAACCTAAGAGCATGTAACTCAATAGTGACTTCGACAAAGAATAATTCATGTTGAAAGCTCAAACAACTCACTAGGACAACATTAGAGACCCAATAAAAATTAATCATGCCAAGAATTCCCACACCCCAAACGTATCATGAATCACGCATTGAAGTTATGACACTTCTTTCTCTAAATTCAATCTCAAGTAGCTTCAGGTTCATCAAAAAGGAACAAACACAATTAATAAATATGCATGATGGTTCAAGTGGCATGACATTTTTCTAATGGGAAATAACACAATTAATCCACTAATATCAACATCAACTCAATGACACAAGACAAAAAAATCACACAAAGGTTCGTTGCAACCAATTTATTCAAAGCAAGAACAAATAAAGAGAAGAGTTTAGAAAAACTCATGAAGACGCTTCCACCCATATCCCATTGCCTGTGGTACAACGGCCAAGAGATACTCAAAATGTAAGATCTTCCTCCCAGATCCCATGGCTTGTGGAGCGATGATGGAATAAGCAAGTGTGAGGAGATTACATTGACTTCTCTAAGTGCTATGATGAGGTCATTTCCTCCTGGGTCAAATGGTAAGTCATAGACCCCAAGTAATGCCTTTTTAAGCATAAAATCGCCTTGAAGCACGAGAAGCATAACTTCTTGAGATGTGACCTTAGAGCCTTTGCCACTATTGATGCAAACTCTAAACACTTAGTCCATGACATGAAACTCCAAATTTGGTATTTTTACAAAGTAACATGGTAGACAAATAGAAGGGATCAACTTTGTAGTGTCCACACATGCATGTAGACCAATATACTTATCCAACTCAGAATTTCGAGATTCCTCATTAGGAATGATGAAGGAAGTGTTTTCCACAAGATTCTTCTCATTTATCCACTATAAAGGAATAATGGGAAATATTTACTCTTTGCTCTCCATTTCATGCTCTTCTCTTCTGGACTCATCTTCCACCACCACTACTTCATCTTCATATAGGTCCATCCTTACAACCATGTTTTTCTCCAATTGTGCTTCATATGGTGCTTGTGCTAACTGTTTGCAAATTTCACCTACTTGCTCGTCGAAATTATGCGTCATAACTTGCAAACAATCATAGGTGGCTCTTGTTTTGGCAGTAGTGTTAGATAACTCTTATGCATGTTTCTCCAGAGAAACTTTCAAAGGATTTGGCTCATCCAATTCTCATTCCTCCTCATGCTTCATTATTATACTGTAAGCCTGTGCATGAGGGCAATTTCCCCCCCAAAGAAAGTAGTCTCCCATGACCAAATTAGGCCCAAAATAATATCTTGTAACTCCATCCAAGGTTGGATAATAATATTTGTCCATCTATTGCATCCACCTTGCACAAACAAAACTCAAAAGAAAAAAATAAATATATATACAAAATAAAAAATTAAAAAAATGTCTAAATTAACTAGGAATCAATCTCTCCAATATTGTAAACAACAATCCCCGGCAATGGCGCCAAAAACTTGTTGCGCTACAACTACATTTAAGGGCAAGTGCACCCTATCGTTAAAGTAATATAGGAGTATTTGGGACTCCAAGTACCGAACCCATAGAGATTGTTGACAAGTACTAGATTAATTACTTCCTTATGTTATCTAGACAATCGAATTGGTTGAAAACAAAGAAATAAAAATAACAAGGTTGTGAAAGCCAAGAGAAGCAAAGAATTGCAAGTAAAGGTTCAATTATGGAAAGCCTAGGGTGCCTGGTTTCACTTATGTCACTACCTATGATATTACCCAATTCCTCAATAATATGTGTTTCTTATTGATTGTCAATCACTCGCTCTAAAGCTATTAATACCCAATAGTCATGCAATATTAGTATTATTTCCCCTAAACAGCTACCCCCAATAGTCATGCAAGGCAAACAGTTAAAAGAAGCATAAAGAACTGGCAAGTTTTGTTAATTCAATAACTGATTGAAAACAGGGGATTGCGTTTGGTCCACGCAACCCCAAATCCGGTTAATCCTAGAGTTCCGTTAACTAATTGTGGTACGGTTGTCAGTCAATTAATCAACTTAGTAAAGGACGATCAAACCTTCTAGAAATTCAAACGCAAGGATTAAACCAACTAATTATCCTAGGAATGAAATTAGCTAAGCATATTCATGAAGATCACTATACAAATCACAAACATGTAACAATCCATAAAAGAGAAATAGAAAACTAAAACCCGAACACCCTTTTGATGCAAAGCAGTCTTCGAATCAACAGGGAAACGGTCCTTCACTTGACGGCTCAATTCTTCTCTCTGCGATCAGCTCTTTTTTTTTTATTTCAGTATTTTAAAGGATGACTCCATTGAAATTCCCCTATTGACTTTTTTCCCAGCAGCTCCAGTTCACGGCACTGTGCAGCGTTGCCCTGTTACTCGCTGACGCTATTGCGACCCCCTTCGCTAACGCTCAAGCTTTTCTTTTTATATGTATCGTGCTCCTTCTTAATTGTGGCACCCTCTGATTTTATCCTAAACCAATTCAATGTTCAATTGGATTCTTCTTCACTTGTGGGCCCAATGCCTTTTATCATTTTAATTGCAATGCTCCTTAGTGAATTCCAATATCAAGTCCCCTTGGTCCTGTACGTGAGTGTTGAGGGAATGCTTTACTTTTTATTTCTTTCCAATTCAATTTGCCATTCTAATTCATTTGCGGGTCCCACTTGATTTTAACAGTCAAAGGCAATTCTTCTTCCTCCTGTAGCTTCTTTATATCCAATTTTGCTCTATTTCTTCATCTTTTATTTAATTGCAACTTTCTTCATTATTATTGATATCTTTCTAAAATTCAAAATAAGAAAAATAAATAAAATCTAATTAAAATTAATTAAATACACACATTGACTTTAAAATACCAAAATAGGAAAACAAAGTCTAATTTGAACTAAATCAAGCAATCAACTCCACATAATTAATGAAATACACTCTAAAATAATAGATAAAATATCATAAGCCAGCGGATTATCAAGAACTTCCCTACCTATGATTTGGAATTAGGAACCGTAGTGTTTGCCTTAAAGATTTGGAGGCATTATCTGTATGGACAAAGTTTGAGGTCTTTAGTGATCATGAGAGTTTAAAATATATGTTTGACCAAAAGGAGCTCAATTTGAGGCAGTGTAGGTGGATGTAATTCCCTAAGGATTATGATTTTGAGTTGACCTACCACCAAGGAAAAACCAATGTAGTTGCAGATGCTTTAAGTTGAAAGACCTTGCATGTTTCAGCCTTGATGGTTACAGAAATGGTTTTGATTGAGGAATTTAGAGACTTTAACTTAGCAGAGGAAGTTACCCCTCAGAGTATTAGGCTTGGAATGTTGAAGATTATAAACAGCTTGATGGATCAGATTAGAGAAGGTCAGAAGATAGATGAGTACCTATTAAGTCAGAAAGTGTGGCTTGCTCAGGGTAGAAACCTTAGTTTTAAGGAAGGACGTGACGGAGTTTTGAGGTTCCAAGATAGAGCTTGAATACCGGATGTTCCAGAGCTTAGGAAGTTGATCCTTGAGGAAGGACATAGGAGTGGATTGAGTGTGCACCCAGGTGTCACTAAGATGTATCAGGATTTAAAGCGAATGTTTTGGTGCCCTAGGATGAAAAAAGGATGTGGCTGAGTTTGTCTATGCGTGTTTAGTATGTCAGAAATCTAAGATAGAACACCAAAAGCCTTCCGGTAAGATGCAACCTTTAAGTATCCCAGAATGGAAATGACATAGTATCACTATGGACTTTGTGTCTGGACTCCCTAGGACTCCAGCTGGTTGTTATGCTATATGGGTTGTTGTGGACAGGTTGACTAAATTTGCCCATTTCATCCCTATGAACATGGAGTATCCTTTAGAAAATTTGACTAGGTTGTACACAAAGTAAATAGTTAGGTTACATGGTGTGTCCTCTAGCATAGTGTCGGATAGAGACCTTAGATTTACCTCTAGGTTCTGGAATAGTTTGTATGAGGCTTTAGGAACAAAGCTTAGACTAAGTTTAGCTTATCACCCACAGACTGATGGTTAATCTAAGAGAACCATCCAGTCCTTTCTCGGACTTGTTGAAGCTTGTGTGCTAGAGCAGTTGGGTAGTTGGGACAAGTTTTTGCCCCTGATAGAGATTACCTACAACAATAGCTTCCATTCCAGTATTGGGATGGCACCCGATGAAACTTTGTATGGGATGAGATGTAGAACACCCTTATGTTGGAATGAACCTGGTGGGAATGTTGTGCTAGGACCTGAGATAGTGCAAGAAACTACAGAGAAAGTGAGAATTATCTAGGAAAAGATGAGAGTGGCACAAAGTGGGCAAAAGAGCTATCATGACACGAGGAAGGCTCTTGAATTCCGGGAAGGTGATCATGTGTTCTTGCGAGTTACTCTAACAAGCGGGGTTGGTAGAGTGATGAAAGCGAGGAAACTTACTCCTAGATTCATTGGCCCTTACCAAATTCTAAAAAGAGTCGGTGAAGTTGCTTACCAAATAGTGTAACCTCCTTTCTTATCCAACCTTCATAATGTTTTCCATGTTTCTCAACTTATAAAGTACATTAGCCATGTGATAGTACCCAATACAATTCAATCGAAAGAGAACTTGACTTTTGAGGTACTACCGCTTTGGGTTAAGGATCGGAGGGTGAAGCACCTAAGAGGGAAGGAGATTCCTTTGATCAAATTTGTTTGGAGTGGGACTACTGATGAAAGGATATCCGCACCTTTTCAATCGAGGTGAGTATAAATTTTGATGACGAAATTTTTATAAGGCGGGTGGAATTGTAAAACCCCGTTTTTCGTATAAAGCCTCTAAGTGTTTATATGTGTTGCATGTTTTTAAAGTTTGACCTTACGAAGGTTAAAAAGGGGTTTAGTAGGATTTTAAAGTGGAAAATCCCTTATTGGTGCATGAGCACGACCGTGCTCATGTCCAGCACGCCGGTGCTTAAGGCGTGTGTTGTGTGACTGCCTGAGCCACAAGTACCCGTGTCAGAAATGCATGTTTGTGACGTTAATGTTGAGGGCCCTGTGCTTAGTTAAGCACTCCCGTGCTTAGTGGGAGCACGATCGTGCTCGGGTCTGGATGAATATAAATAGAGGAGTCTGCAAGGGTTTCGAGTGTTAACCCTCAACTTGGCACTTTTATTAACCCTAGTGTGATAGAAACCTCTCCCCTTTCCCTTCCCTTGAACCCTTCAAAGTTATTGGTGTTCTTGAGTCTATTTGGGAGAGAAGTCACACGCGCTAGTGCCATTAAAGATAACAGTTATCCCTCTATTAACCTCTTTTTCATATTTCTTAGATTTAGGGATTAATTGGTTATTCTTTTCATGTTTGGTCAAGGTTTGAGGAACTCATCGAGTCACTCGAGGAAACGAGAATAGTTTGTTTGCGTTGTCATAGTTGGAATCTTCATATCATGTATGGGGGGAAGGGATAGTATGAACATGTTGGTGTTGGGGGTAGCATAAGATGAAGGGTTAACCCATGTCCCTATTGTTGTTATTTGTCTAAATGTTTTGTCTTGCGTTATGTTCAATTACGTTTTATGTATGATTGTAATGTCTATTGTGAATAATTGATGATGATGATGTTTATACCATGGATGAATGATGATGATGATGTTGTCATGCTGTGAATGAGTGTTTGGTTGTTAAGGTTGTTAATGCCAACGTTAATGTTAATAAGACGTTAAGAATGTTGATAATGATGATTAAGGATTAAGGGATAATTTCTTCAAATGTTCATAAGACTTGAATTATAGTAATGAGAGGAAAGGTTATTGCTCAATGGTATAGGCAAGACCCTATGATTGATCCATGAGTGTTTTAGGGACATTAACAATGAAGCTGGAATTAAAGGATTAATCCCCAACAATTATAAGACATGAAGATTAAACGAGTGTAACAAGTTAATGATTGATGGTTAGTTAAAAGCCAATAGGATTGATCCTTGAATGCCCTAGGAAGCTTAGCAAGGGTTTTCCAACCCTTATGCCCAGAAACAGTACGGTCATGCTCCAGTAAGCACGGTTGTGCTCAATAGATAGCACGACCGTGCTCCCTAAACAGAACATACGTTAAGACATGAACAAGGGTGTTTTATCCAAAATGTTCCTTATGACGAAATAAGAAATCAAATGAAGTAAAGGGAAGTTAGATAATTTAATGAAGACTTTATGAAGATATTTAAATACAAACGGAAGATGGTTAATATGATGACGATGTGTTACCGCACGGTGTTGTACCTAGGTGCTTATTGGCCAAGGGGGACCTTGATGCTTATTGGTCAATGTGTTTTTGATGTTGAACCTTGGTGCTTATTTGATGGTGATAAAACTTTGGTTCTTATTGGCCAAAGCAGAGGTGGTGATTGTTTGATTGTGTGTCGTTGTTGCTCATGCATTCACGCATTGGAGATGTTAGTGGAGGATGTTCAACATAGGGGAGGTCGTCTGAGAGCAAGGAGATCTGGCCGTTCGCAGTTATTCATCCGAGAGTTAGGTGAATCTGGCTCCCCGTGGTGGTGCATTCGAGAGTAAGGTGCATTGGATATCCAAGGGGTTCACCCATGGTTTGGTGAATTGCCGACATTGATGCTTATTGGCCAAGGTGGATATGCAACTCCGAAGTTGACTTCCTGAGGTAGTTTGGATCCACATGCATAACGGAGTAGTGGAGTAGTTCTGCACCGCATACCATACATTGTTGAGATGGTGTAAATGATATGAATATGTTATGTATGTTGTTATGTTATAACATGCTTGGTTGTGATATATGCTCGTTTGCCAACTGCTTCCTTTGCCGTTGTGTTTTATACATGTTTCTTACTCCCCGTTTTTTCGTTGTTTTATTTGGCATGTATCTTTTATGCGAGAGGATGGTGAATGACCTATTGAGGAGTGACTCGAGGAGCCCCTACTCGTAGTTTAGGATTTCTTTGTTTTAGTTTGTTATCCTAGATGTTTTTGGACTTTGGTTATACCATCTGTAATGTGACATCGGGGTTGGGTTTCTTTTATGGTTATGTTTTATTATATTTCTTTTAGAACTTCTTTTATTCCGCGTTGAGATAGTTGTTACAGTGTGGTACCTTCTACCTTGGTTTTCATTTTAAATAAATGATATGCATGTGTTTTATGTTTAATTTCTTTTATTTTCTGCCTTTACAAATACATGCGGGGTAGAGGGTGTGACAAAGAGGGAGAGGAAAACAAGGGTGTCAAGAAAATAATTATTTCAGAGTGGGGATTGAAAATACGACTTATAATCCATACATTGAACTAAGTGAGTAATTGCTAGAGGAAGAATTCTAACATAGTGAAAACTGGGCCGGAAGTAGGAAATGAAATTCCAGATAGGATTGAGTCATTTGATTCTAAGCAACATTCAAGCTTGTATTTGATTTTTATTTTTATCTTGTATTTCGTGCATTCTATTGTATTTTTAATTTGCTTGTAGTTTGACTACAAGGGGGTGTAATTGGGCTACTTGGGGGTGTCTTAGTAAGAACTTTTTAGCCTCTTGATCATTTGACTAGTTTTAGAATATTCTAGGTCATCTCTTGGATCTATAAATAGGCATGTACTCCCTCCATTTGAATCAACGGAAGTTTAGAGAATTTGCTCATATTGAGCATAAGAGAGCTTTGAGCCTCTTGTGGGATATCTTGGAAAACATAACCATGCTTGGATCTCATCAAGGTATCCATACCTTTGTGTCGATTCTTTAATATAGGCTTATCTCTTCTCATTTCTCCATAGAATTGACAATGTGTGGCGCCTCTTCTTCCATCTACTACCTTTCTCCATATTTGATTTTGGCAACTATTGTTTGATTATAGTTCTTGCTTCATTTAATTTTTTTAGCCAATTTCATGTTATGATAGTGTCAGGTTTTAGAAATAATAAACAAATCTTTGTTTACCTCTTCCAAGTCCTTTCATGAGCAATATCCATCTCATATTTCTCCACCTCCCCACCGTCATACTCACAACATGAAAATGCAATCATATCATCTATATAAAAATTATTATAATATATAATTGATGCAAAAATAAACAATCAAATCTAATAATTACAAATATAAAATATCCTAAATTATTCTTGTACTACACTGAGAAAACTCTATTACGGAGGGGTAAATATCATGTACTACTCGAAGAGGTTCTTCAGGAAGTTATATATAATGATAAATATAAATTCCATTACATAAATACTAAGACGGAGAAAATCAAGTATCATAATGGATATACATCGCTGACCTATAAGTATTAGAAAATATGACATGCATTGAAGGAGAAAAGAAATTGAGAGAAGCTGAAATTGATACTTTGATTGTATGAGAAAAAGTGATTACACAAATGAGTACATCAAGTCTTTATATAGGCTAGTAAATAATTATCAACAAACTAACTATATCTCCAACTAACTATATCTCTAATAATAAGTCTCCATCTTAAGCCACCTCTAAGCACTTGAACTTGGCAAGGAAGAATATGGTGATGCGCAAGAGGAAGGAGAGGAAGACATGGGTGGTAAGAAAATAATTACTTCGGAGTGGAGATTGAAAATACAACTTATGATCCATCTAGTGAACAAAGTGAGAACTTGCCAGAGGAAGAATTCTAGCATGGTTAATATTGGGCTGGAAGTTGGAGTTGATATTCTGGATGGGATTGAGTCATTTGATTCTAAGCAACATTTAGGCTTATATTCGATTTTGATTTTTATCTTGTTTTTCTCGTCTTCTATTGTGTGTTAAATTTGCTTGTATTTGACTACAAGGGGTGTAATTAGGCTACATAGGGGGTGTCTTAGTAAGAACATTCTAGACTTTTGATCATTGGGCTAGTTTTAGAATATTCAAGCATCTCTTGGATCTATATATAGGATTGTACTCCCTTCATTTGAATCAATGAAAGTTTAGAGAATTTGCTCATATTGAGTATATGATAGCATTGAGCCTCTTGTGGGATCTTGGAGAACATAACCATGCTTGGATCTCATCAAAGGTACCTATACCTTTGTGTCAATTCTTTAATATAGGCTTATCTCTTCTCATTTCTCCATAGAATTGACAATGTGTGGTGCCTCTTCTTTCATCTTCTACATTTCTCTATATTTGATTTTGGCAACTATTGTTTGGTTATTGTCTCTGCTTCATTTATTTAATTTTGTGCCAATTTTATCTTATGATCAAGAGTCAGGTTTTCGAAATGATAAATAAAGAATCAACTCTAACAATTACAAATATAAATTCCAATATTAGATAAATACTATATATATATATATATATATATATATATATATATATATATATATATATATATATATATATATATATCGCTGACTTATAAGTCACCATCTTAAGCCATCTCCTAGCGCTTGAACTTGATGAGGAAGAAGACGACGATGGCCAAAAGGAAGGAGTGGAAGACATTGATGGCAAGAAAAATAATGACTTCGGAGTGAAGATTATAAACAGCACTTATAATCCATCAAGTGACCCAAGTGAGTAATTTCTAGAGGAAGAATTCTAGCATGTGTTTGTGTCAGTGTGTATGTGTGCACGTTCACGCATGGTTTGCTTGTGTGTACGTGTGCGAGGCGTAGGCATGAGCTTGTGCGTGCGTCTATGCGTGTATGTGCAAGCACACATGTATGTGTGTGCACATGCATGCACGATAAGTGTAAGCATATGTGTGTGTGAGGTGTGCGTGTGTGTATGCATGTGTGTGGGTGCACGTGCACGCACGATTTGTGGGTGTGCATGCACATGCAAGAGGTGGGTGTGCTTGTGCTAGGTACGTGCATGTGTGTGCTCATGCACGCACGGTTTGTGTGTGTGTATGCATGCGTGTGCACGTATATGCGTGTGTGTGTTTATACGTGCATGTGTGTGGCTTTCAATTCTTTTTTAATGAGTGTGGAATTTTTATGAATATATATATATATATATATATATATATATATGGGTGGGGTGGGGGGTTTCGTGTAAGTTGCACCAGCAGAAAATTGGTGCAACCTTGCTCCTGTTTGACTAACTAATAGATTATTTGAAATTTGACACATCAGCTGCACTTCACTTTTGTTTTAGTATTCCCTGGTCAAATAGGATAATGCTAGTGTAACTTCAAATTTTTTGTATTGTTTATGTATACAGGTAAATGGAATGTCGAATATGGTAATATAGACCACATTTTTGTTTTTCGTTGAATGTCTCTATGCAGTTGTTTTTTCTCTCAAGCGTATTTCTTCATTGTTTGCTATACTGGTAATCACCATGGTTCTTCTATAACATGCGATGGTCCTTCGTTTTGTCATAAATAAGGAAAGAATGCTTCATCTCAAGGTTTCGTTTTCACTATCAGTTAGGTACACACAATAAGCTTTCGATTGCTGGATGGTCAGATTTGGTGTTGTCTGGCAGGCATGAACGTTACTCTGTAGAATGGGTAGGGAAGACGATCTTCCAGGTCAAATAACCTATAGGTGTCTACACAGCCATTGACATGTTTAGTGGTTCTTCGTGGTTGTTTATCCTGGTAGCTCAGGCTTGGAGGTGTTAATGGCAGAACCTGGGGAGGAAGATGGTTGGCTACTAGGTCGTTATACGGGTAGGGTAGACAATAATGGTATTTGGTTTGGGTCATCCGGGTTGGACCATTGTGGTGTGTAGATGATGGATATATGATTTGGTGGGCTACAAAATATTGTAAAAGGGCCCATCGTTGAAATGACCAATTTTTTATGGAGCAGAGAAAATTGGGCCAATTGAATGGGTTTTTATCATCCATTTTATTTACGTTAGGTTTATGAAATAACCAAAGTTAATATAAGAACGGGGGTTGAATTGTGTTTACAAACTTTTGAGGAAATTTTGAAAATTATTTTGGCGCACAGCAAACAAAAATAAGACAACATAAATTTAGACGAGTGACATGTCTAAATTTAAGACAGAACACACAAGCATACCGAGAAGGGTAAAACAGATATTGATATTCACAACAATAACTCCCCAAGTCAAAAGCTTAAACAAATAATAATTAAGCAAATTAAAGAAATAAGGGAAGAGAAATATCACTCAAGAGTTTTATACTGGTTCACCCCAAAATTCACAGAGCTACGTCCAGTTTCTTGGCAGCACCAAGTTTCCACTATAAGCGATCGATTCAAAGACAAGTATTCTTTTCACACCTAGCCTCTCTAGGCTCACACTCAAACAAGTATTATTGTCTCACCTAGCCTCTTCAGGCTCAATACAGTAAGGGATAAAGGTTTTGTGTAATTAATACAACTTGCAAATCTTTCAGATATCACTCAGAGAGTGAAATAAATATGAAGTGTGAAAGACTACAAATTAATATCAAATGATTGAAGAAGTATTCAATGAAGGAATTAAGAAGTTAATGAAGTGAGTAAATGCTTCTTGCGCAGTGTTCTTAATGATACTCAACTTCTTTTTTTCATCTTCAACTTTTGTTAGGCACATCTTCAGAAAGTGTGTTCTTTGATTTGAGCTTTTGGGACGCCATTAATGCCAAAGAGTCGTTCTGTGTAAGCATTAAATGCTTAGGAACGTTGAACTTTGATAAGGTAGTCCAAGAGTACACTTTGTTACGAATGTTGTTGTTTCATAGTTGCGGCGAAGAGCTTCTTGTACTTTATGTGCAGAGAGCTTTCATCTTTCAGTGCAACACTCAGTTCACTTTCAGGAAAACACTTTTACTTTGTACTAAAACAGCTAAAAGGTTACTACTGTGGTACAGAGATTGCGTGTTTATTCCTTAAATCCTTGAAACAAACGTTCTTTATTATGTATCATTGGTGGTATTGTCCAGAGGTCTTCAAGATCCTTAAGGAAGGCATCTAATTTGAAGTGTCAGTTTTTAGACGAGTGTTTGTGGAGTCCAGATTTAGACGAGTGAAAATGAGCAAGAAACTCAGACGAGTGATGGTGTCATTTTCTAGACGAGTGATCCACAGAGTCATCTCTAGACATATGCTTCTTGCCACGTCATCAAGTATATCAGAATCTTGACTGAGCGTTGTGTTAGAACCAAAGTGGTTTTGGATTAAATAATCTCTTAAGTTTTGATGTTAACAAAAAGGTTAAATTTGTATGGCAAAGTATTGTCAAAGATCTAACTTGTTTATTATAGAGATCGTAGGACTGTTTGAATGATATTAGACTGGGAAACTTAGAATAAGTTTCTTCGCTTTACTATGGAATCATATCGGATTCTATACTTGATCCTCTAGATGAGTCTTCTATTCTTGGTAAATTTTATGAGACTGTTAAGTTATCGCTAGACGATGTCTTAAAATATTGGCTAAGGTAATATTCTGTAGACGTATCTAAGTCTAAGAAAACTCAAGTAGACGAGCCAATAAAATAACCTTCAGAAAAACAAGTCCAAAGACTGGATATTAGATGAGAAGTCTTACTAGACGCCACGTCAGCAGATGAGCTATTGAGAATAGCAAATCAAATGACCTGGAGCTAGACAAGAGTCTATATACGCAGTATCAGTAGACGAGCCCGTCTTAATGATAAGTTAATATTGCACGTTCAAAGACCTGCACGTCTACTAGATATTAAAAATGAACCCGTCTAAGGTTAAGAATATTTATTTCAAATGATTGTTTATTTCATTCAATAGAATATATGTCACTTTCCCTAGCTGCTTCTTTCATAACTCTTTGTTTCTTGAGAATAAAAACATAGTACCATCGAGAACATAAACCTTTGTACTTTGTCATCTACACTACTGTAAAGTTCAAACCAAATACAAATAAGGAAAGTCAGAAAGCAACCTTCGATACAACAGGGAAGTGACAGCTCTACTTTGAGCATTCCTCTGATAAACAAGAGCACTTCTCCATGAAGAATATCAAGTTAGCAGTCTCAACGGATTCTATTATTTAATGCTATGTCTAAACGGATACAATTTTAAGATCGTTGAAGAAGTTCAAGACAGCCAAGCACTCATTCTATAAATACTAGAAGAACCTAGTAGAAAAACAAGCTCTGATATCAAAGTGCAAAAACTCTGCTAAAATTGTTAAACAAGTTTACTTGTAAACCTTACTGATCTAAAACTTTCATATTATCACATATAGTGAGTTCTTAGATCAAATCTGTTAATCTCTTTGTTAGAGTTAGAGCCTGAAGAGGCTTGGTAGAGAAAGAATACTTGTAGCCTGAAGAGGTGTTGAATACTTGTAATCTATTTGGAGAATAGTGGAGAAAACATTCAGGTTGAAGGGACCGGACGTAGCTCTTGGTTAGAAGAGAGTGAACCAAGATAAATCACTTGTGTGAATCTTCTAATCCCTTTCCTTTATAGCTTTCGGTTATACTAACTGTGGGGTTTTGAATCTGAGTTTGTTAACTCTTTAAAAAGGTTTTCTAGTTCGTGTATTTACTTTGATTTTTGCTTGTAAAATATTTGATAAAAGGCTTTTTCGAAAAAATGTTAATAAAAATAATTAACCCCCCCCCCCCCCCCCCTCTTGTGTTTCCCTGTGTCAAATTCAGTTGGTACCATAGCCGGCTTCGAAAGGGTTGAGCATCTAACAAGTACTGAGGGAATACGATCCAACAAGTATGGATATAGAAGGACAAGCAATCAACAGACCTCCTCTCTATGATGGTAGTGATTATGACTCTTTGGAAAAAGATAATTATGGCTTTTCTTGATGCACAAAATGTGGACATCTGGGAGCTGATTGAAACTGGCTACACTGAGCCAAGAGGTGGTGTTGGAGCTACAATTCCTAAAGCTCAATGGACTCTAAAGTAGAGAACTCAACATCAACTCAGTCTAAAAGCTAAGCACTATTTGATGTGTGCTATCACCAGAGAATAAAGATCAGGCCATATAAATTTTGAGGAGCTTACATCAACAGTGGAGACATAAGGTCACCGCTTTCTATTGGGAGGCAAAGAACCTCAATACTCTCACTTTGGAGGAACTTCTTAAATCTCTGAAAGTTCATGAGCTTGAGCTCAATGAAGAAAAGAGTTCTAGAAAAGGAAAATCCGTTGCCCTAAAGGCAAAGAAGGCTAGCTCATCTAAAGCTTTCAAAGTTGAGGAATCCTCAGATGAAGCAGACCCTTCTGACACTGATGAAGGATCTGATGAGGATGAACAGTCTTTCATCTCCAGAAATATTCAACATATGTGGAGAAAGAAAGGTGGTTTCAGAAGGAAGTAGTTCAACAAAAATTTTCTCAAGGAAAAATCAAGGTCCACCTCTGTGCTTCGAATACAAGAAGCCTGGACACTTCAAAGCCGATCGCCCGGATCTGAATGCCAAAAAGAAGTTCTTCAAAAAGAAGAAGGGTTTGATGGATACTTGTGAGGATCTGGATATGTCTTCATCTGATGAAGAAAATGAAGCTGAGGAAAAGGAAAATATATGTCTCATGGCTGATACATCATCAGAGAGTGAATACACTGATGCTGGGGTAATGGATTTTGACTCATCCATCCTTCAAGATGCATTTGATGAATTATTTCACAACTCATCAATTCTGTCTCATGAGTATAGAAGTCTCAAAAATAGATTTTCAAAACTATATAAAGAATATGATAGGGTTTGCATGAAAAAAACTAAGTCATGTAATTGAAAATAATAACCTTAAATCCGAGAATGTCAGTCTAACTAACAAACTCAAGCGTGAGCCCAATGTTTCTTGTGAAGTAACAAAACTGAAACAAGATGTGACATGCCTGACAGACACTCTATCTAAATTTGTATGTGGCTCAGATAAAATAAGTTTAATTTTAAGGTACTTTAGGTCACCTCATGATAAGTCTGGCCTTGGTTATGACAAAGAGAAGCATGGAGCATCTCATAAAAGTCAAAACCACATACATATAATAGAGCTTCAAAAGCTCAAACACAGCATGTTAAAACTAAATTGAGCTCGTCCAATACTTACTGTAAGGTATGTGGAAAAGGTGGTCATGTAACATCTAGATGCATACATTACAAGCATACCAAACATGCTTGTCCAGTGACTACTAAAAAAAAAGGACCTAAGTCAATCTGGGTACCTAAAGATAAGATTATACCTGTTGCAGGTTTGCTTAACAACAGGAAATAAACACAGATCTTGATACTTGGACAGTGGTTGCTCACGTCACATGACGGGAGAAAGGTGTATGTTCCAAGTCCTTAAACATAAGGGTGGTGGATGGGTTACCTTTGGAGGTAATCAGAAAGGAAAGGCCATTGGAATAGGTAAAATTGGTAAACATCATTTTCCCTCCATTTATAATGTGCTTTTAGTTAATGGTTTAAAACATAATCTGTTAAGCATAAGTCAATTATTTGATAGTGGGTTTGCTGTTTCTTTTGATAAGAACATGTGTAATGTCAAGAAGACTGATGGGTCACTCTTATTCATTGCCAAGAGGCAAAACAATCTGTATAAGATTGACTTGGAGGGCCTCACAAATCAAAGTGTCTCATGTCTATTGTCCATTGAAGATGAGCGATGAATTTGGCACAAAAGGCTAGGTCATGCAAGCTTGAAATTAATTTCAAAGCTAAATAAGCAAAACCTCGTGAGAGGATTACCAAACCTTAAGTTCAAATCTGATGCTTTCTGTTATGCATGTCAAAAGAGAAAACAAGTAAAAGGTTCCTTTGAATCTAAGAATATTGTTAGTACCAATAGACCACTAGAACTGCTACACCTTAATCTGTTTGGACCAACTAGGGACCTCTCACAGTGGGAAGAAATATGGCCTAATCATAGTAGACGACTACACTAGATGGACATGGGTTGTGTTCCTAGCTCACAAGGATGAGTCATTCAGGGTCTTCTCGTGATTCTGCAAACGTATACAGAATGAAAAAGGCATGTGTATCACTTCAATCAGAAGTGACCATGGGGGAGAGTTTGAAAATGAGATATTCCAAAAGTTCTGTGAAGAAAGTGGTATACTTCACTTCACAACTTCTCAATACCTAGAACACCATAGCAAAATGGTGTGGTAGAGAGGAAGAAAATATCTCTTCAAGAGATGGCTAGAACGATGCTCAATGACAACTCTGTCCCTAGACTTTTCTGGGCTGAAGCTGTTAATACTTCCTGCTACATTCAGAACAGAATATACATTAGACCAATCTTGAGTAAGACTCCTTATGAGTTGTGGAAAGGACGAAAACCCAACATATCTTACTTTCATCCTTTTGGTTGTAAATGCTATATATTAAATACTAACGATCAACTTGGTAACTTTGATGCTAAAGTAGATGATGGAATTCTGTTAGGGTATTCTGAATCATCAAAACGATTTAGAGTTTACAATTCTAGAACTTTAGTAGTAGAAGAATGTATATATGTTAAATTTGATGATAAGTAGCCACGATAAGAAATTATCGGAACTTGATGAAGCTATTGCAGAATTGAATCTCAAAGATTATGAAATTCAAGCAAATGTCAAACCGATGATCAAGTGGACGACCCTTAACAACATGAGTCAGAAACTTCAACTTCTCGACGGGAAAATGTTCAGAGATCTTGGTACTTCAGGAATTATCATCCACAAGATCAAATCATTAGGAATCCTAATGATAGGCTAAGAATCAGATCTACATTCAGAGAGCAAGATGATTCTCGCATTAGGCTAGGTTAGAACCAAAGGCAAGAGAGACGAGGCTCTACTGGATGAAGGTAGGATTCTAGCAATACAGGAAGAATTGAACCAGTTTGAAAAAAGTAGAGTATGGACTCTTGTGCCTTTATCAAAAGAAAAATCAGTAATTGGAACCAGATGGGTTTATAGAAACAAGCTTAATGAAAATGGTAAGGTGATAAGAAATAAAGCTAGACTTGTTGCACAAGGTTATTCACTGGAAAAAGGTATAAACTATACTGAAACTTTTGCACCAGTTGTTAGACTAGAAGCTATTCCCATCTTATTATCATTTGCTGCACATCATAATATCATGCTTTATCAAATGGATGTAAAAAGTGTTTTTCTGAATGATGTTATCAGTGAGAAAGTTTATGTTATGCAACCTCCGGGTTTTGAAAGTGAAACCCAACCTGAACATGTATATAAGCTAAAGAAAGCTTTATATGGCCTTAAACAAGCTCCTAGAGCTTGGTATGAAAGGTTAAGTTCATTCTTAATGGACAATGGATTCAGTAGAGGAAAGGTTGGTACAACCTTGTTTAGAAAATCCAATGAGTCCAGTTTTATTATTGTTCAAATATATGCTGATGACATAACCTTTGGTGCTACTAATGAATCTCTATGCAAAGATTTTTCTAAGCTAATGCAGAAAGAATTTGAAATGAGCATGATGGGAGAACTCAAGTTCTTCCTTTGACTTCAAGTTAAACAAATAGTGGATGAGTTGTACATCCATCAGACTAATTACACAAAGGAACTGTTAGAGAAATTCAAGATGGATGATTGCAAACCTAAGAACACTCCTATGCATCCCATGTCCATACTTGAACAAAGATGATAAAGATAAAAAGGTAGACCAAAAGGTATATAGAGGTACGATAGAATCTTTGTTATATCTTAATACGTCTAGACCTGATATTATGTTCAGTGTAAGCTTATATGCTCGATTTCAATATGATCCTAGAGAATCTCACTTGTCAGCAGTTAAAAGAATATTTAGATATTTAAAAGGTACTACTAATCTGGGTTTGTGCTTTAAGAAAAATTGTGATTACAGATTAAGTGGTTTTTGTGATGCTGACTATGCTGGAGATAGAATTGAAAGAAAATGTACCGGTGGAGGATGCCACTTCATTGGAGCTAATATAGTCTCATGGTGTACTATAGCCTTATCAACTGCTGAAGCTGAGTATATTTCAGCTGCTAGCTGATGCTCACAACTTCTATGGATCAAACATCAATTGGAAGACTACAATGTGTTTATAAGTAGTATTCCACTTATCTATAATTAAATTTGCATTTAATTTATGTCCAAGACATATTTAATTATATTCTCTTGATGAGTCAGATATTTCCATCAATAACTTTTTTACAGTTTCAAAAAACCTGTGACGCATCAGCACTCATTACCTGTCTATTCACACATTTTCTTTTTTAATTATTTTCTTTAGGAAAACTCTTCACATTCGACACCTTTTTTAATTAATATCATTTCCCTCTGAAAAACATTTCACAACCTCTTCTCTTTGAATCTTCGAGTTCTCTGTTTTCCACTGTCTCCAAACCCTAACTCTCAATCTTCAATAATGGCTTCTTTGTCCTTTGTTTCAACTTATGATGTCACTAATA
Organism: Sophora flavescens; assembly: GCA_030762895.1. Classification (NCBI taxonomy): domain Eukaryota; kingdom Viridiplantae; phylum Streptophyta; class Magnoliopsida; order Fabales; family Fabaceae; genus Sophora; species Sophora flavescens. Next base: position 82,048,718 of record CM061067.1, read on the forward strand.
TGAACATTGGTATCGAGTACCACTTTGATTTTGGGATTTTGAAAGAATACAATGTGGATGTAAGCAAGTACATCAACGCTCCTGGCTGGGATGGTCTTTTCCTTGAGAAAGTTTCTGTCTACCCTAACCTTATTAGGGCCTTCTAGAGAAACCCTCAGGTGACAGACAATCGAGGTATATCTGATGTTCTTGGTAGGAGAGTGGTGGGGTTTGAGAAAACCATATCCGAAGCTATCAACTGTTCCCAGGAGGGGTTGATCATTTTTGATACTTGGGAGCAAGACCTGGGTGGACCAAAGGTCATTGCTTCTCTTCTGATGAGGTCTGACAAGGTTAGAACTCACTCATGGAAGGCCGTGGGGATAAAGGATGAGATTAGAATCCTCCATCGGATGTTGAACAAGACGGTTCTTCACAAAACTGGGTCAAAGGACAACCTATCTGCGTTGTACAAGTTTTGTTTGTGGCATCTTGTAACAGAAACCAAGGTTAATCTTCCACACATCCTATTTGGAAGATTTAGAGACTATCTCAACAACAAGGAGAAATCAAATGCAATTCCTTTTTGCCATCTGTTGTCGAAGGTCTTCAAAGCTCAACAGCTTTATACCTTTCTGGAGGCTAAAGCCCTTGAAGAACAAGCATTAATTCTTAGGGAGAAAGGCATGTCAGCATTAGTCTTTGGCAAGGTGAACCTCACCAACATGAAACTGAGCACTGTTGCTCAAGTTGAGTTGGCTAAGGAAGAAGAGAGGTTCAAGATAAAGAAGAGCAAGTAGAGCTCAGCAATGCTAAGACTCTAGGGCTGAGAAAGAAAATAGCTGGAAGAAATACCATTATGGGAAGGAAACCTGCTGCCAGGAAACCTGCTACTAGCGTTGTAAACAGGGAGCAAGTTGCTGAAGCACCTCAACCTACCCTAACACAGAAAAGAACAAGAAAGATTGTTCTGTCTCAAAATGAAGAGGGAGATGATGAAGACAATGTTCCTATTGGAACTGTGCTGAAAAAGCAGAAGATGTTTGCTGTTGTTGCTACTGCCTCAACTCAAACCAGAAGGCAACCCTCAAGGAAGGCCAAGTCTGATGTGGCTCCTAAGGTAAGCATCCCTGCTAATGATCCTGTTCAATTAGCAGTAGATGCTCTATTAGAAAGCTTTGAGAAGAATAGGAATGATAGTACACCTGCACATTCTGTACTACCGCCATCATTTCCACCACCTCACACTGATGTAGACATACCTACACTGCCACCACAACTTGAGACTGAACCACAAATTACACCATAAATAACCTCACCTGTCCAGTCACCTGTCCAAACCTCACCAACTAGACCACATTTTCAACCAATCATACCTGCAGATGATCCTTGGTTTAATCAACCATATGATGTAGGGATCAACCCTGGTGTCCCCCTTTCCTAAAATTCACAAAGTCATTTTCCCTTATACAGACCCTTCAATCTTGTATGATGGCAAAGCTGAAAGCTGGGCCAAAGTCATAAGAGAATAGAGAATCCTCTATCACACACACGAACCTAAACCTGAATCAACCAGACCATTCTACCCCTTACCAGAGTATAAATATGAGCCTAAACCCACATACACCCCATGGCATGCACCTATTCCTTATGAGCATACTGGTCCACTTCCATCTCTCTTATACAATGAAATTGGACCTGCCCTCACTCACCTTTCACTACAGAAATTCCCACCTAGAAAAATCTATCCAAACCTCATAAAATTCCCACCCTTCAAACCACACACTGATGGTGTAGACAGGCATATCATTTTTGTCTGGTGGTCAAATCCACTCAGTTTGCATCCAAATACATTGAATTCGGAAGATATAGGACATTTGGCGAGAGAAGTTCATCATGGACGGAAATACAAAATGGAAGAATTTTGTGCATCCGAGGGAGTATGGCGGAGCTATTGATGTTGTGGATCACATCATGTATGCTCACTTGAAGACCGAGATTGTTTGCCAAGGTATATCAGGGCTGCCAATTTTGTTCCACCCACCTGACTATTTCACTCCTCCAAGGATACCAGAATTGGAGTGAGACCTCCCATGATTTGTCCAAGGCTTAACATGATTGACTTGAATCCGGACAAGGATGCCAAGTTTCAAAGAAAAACAAAGAAGATGCATGCTGATGGCTCTTGCTTGTTTGAAGCTAGTCCTGATCCTTCTATTGATGAAGAGATGATGAAGTAATTATTAAAAGAAAATGAAGATGAAGATAAAAGGACCAATGTTGATGCAAGAGGCTTCTGGGCTTGTCATATTAAAGTATGCAGTACGCAAGCATCATCCTCTGGACTTAGTGAACAAGACAAAAGAAACACTCCAACAGTTAGAGGAAAGTATGGTCTCTCTCATGTTAGATTTTATATTCATGAGGACACTCTTGGAATTCCTTTGACCAGTCATGTCTATGAAGAAGACCCTATTAATTGGGCTCCAAAGTTACCTACACCCTTGCCTACCCCGGCACCAACTTCGCAAGCATCTGCAGATTCTTCTGAGCATATTGAGGAAATAATTGTTGAAGGTACTGATATGAACACAGAAGGTGTCCAAACTGAACCATTAGGTGAAGAAGTTGCTAAGTCTACAAATAGACAAGAAACTTCTGAGATGCACTCTTCACAACCATTGGCTTTGGCAGTAGTGCATCCACATGACCAACCTCAACAATCTAAAGCTCTAAGTACCCTGCAAGGTCATCAATATCTGCATGATTCGGCTGAAAGCTCAAGACCTTCACTGCCATCAAATCTTGAAGAAATATGTAACATCTCTGGCTGCTTTATGGATTGACGACTGTCCCCACAAACCAACACAGATTGCTTCCTGGGAAAACTAACCAGGAAGTCACCCATCCCATAATTGCTCCAAGTCAAGCACGCTTAACTGTGAAGTTCTTAAGTGATGGGCTCCCGAAAAGAAGATGCATTTTGTTGATATAGGTAGTATCAATCAATTCATATAAGCCATCGTCAACTGTATAGTTTAATACCTACACAGTCTCAAAATCCCTCTTATTCGGGTGTGTAATCGGTTCATTCATGTGTCCCTCCGCCTGGAAGCCTGCCAAGAGCCGCTCCTTGTCCGGCCTTCTTGCACCGGCGATCCCTCCCGCCTCGTCGGCACCGGGTGTTACAAAATAATAGGCAAAATAGTATAGGAGAAGGTGAAAGTAGAGGTCAAGGAGCAAGTAAAGGAACAAGTTGCGGAATCATTGACTCCAATAAATGTTCGATTAACCGGATGCTAAGCATCCTCACCGAGTTTTCAACAGAGTCATAATCTTGTTGTTCAACCTCATCCACCTCCACCAAATCAAGACCCTCCTCAACCACTTCCACCCTCTTATTAGTTTTATTTTCTCTTTTTAACTGACAATTATGGTCCACTCTTGTTTCCTTTTTGTCTGATGACAAAAAAGGGGTAGAAAGGATTGAGAATTAAATTTTCATAGACATATATACAAAATTCAGTTTTTGGATTATAAGTATCTGTTTGCATATGCATATTCTTATATTGTCTTGTTGCATACCTCTTTCTAATATGCTCTGATGCTATGTTTGTTGCTTTTGATATATCTCTATGCTTTTATAGCTCTTGTCTTAAAGGTTGTTTTAGCTCTGATACTATGTCTTGAATATGACTGAGTCAATGCATAACTGATCTGATAAGATATATATGATATGTGCAGCTGCTTATCATTAAACTCTTAATGAATATGACTGAGTCAATGCATCCCTCTGGCCTCTTTTTATGTGTTTAACTCTTAATGCTTGGAATGAAACTCTTGCTGAATAATCTAATGCAATGACTTAAATGTGATCACCAACATTGCTGCACCACTTTTAGGAGAGAGGACATATGTACTGCAGCATGAAACATATAATGTGAGCCTGAGTGAAAAATTACATTGTATATCTATGCATCACACTCATGCATTTTCTGTAAGGTTTGCTTTGATTCTGTTTGATCTGAACACACATGATCCCACACATTTTATGCTTGAGTCATTTTCTTGTTTGTTTTATGTTAGCTGAGCCTTAATAAGCCCACCCACTTAATTTACTTGCCCCTAGGAATCCCCTTTGAGCTTTAGCCATTTATTGAAACAGCTAGCACATTACAAGCCTTAGAACTGGAAAAACAATGTTCACCTGAAAGGTAGATCTTAAGGATGATTTTGTAGCTAGTTTTGACATAAGTTTGGGGGGGGAAGCTTGAGGACAAGCATCTGCTTAAGTTTGGGGGTGGTGTGCTGCAACACATGTGCATGCTACAGCAAGGCTATAAATAAAATAGTAAAGGGATAGGCATCAAAGGAATTAAGAAGTCATAAGTGTATACTGTGTAGTTGACATTCCTTCTGTGAAGTTGTCTTCTTATGTAAAAAAAAAGTTGAAAATTTGAATAGAGAACGGTGGCAAGCTTGAAAATTAGCAGTGATTTGTTCTCTGGTTCTCAACAAAAAACTTAATAAAATATGGACTTGGAGATGGAAAGAAATTATCCAAGAAAACAGAAAAATGACGATTGTGGGATCAATTGGGAAGTTGAGCTAGATAGAAAAGAATCCTTATGCTTTACCTAGAGTTAAGCTACTTATCCAAATGATTCAACCCCACCTGTCCTAAACCTAATTACAACCCTAAAGACCTCCAGCTGTGTGTAATTCTGTGATTGTTTTAGTTGTAATAGAATCTCATCAAGTCTATATCAGAGGTGCATGTTTGTGGTAAATAGTGAAAAGTCTGATGTGAGGGTGAGATGTAGAACCAACTGTTCTGATACGTGAATGATGCAGCATGTGCTAATCTGTGTGAACCAGTGTGTAGCAGTTGTTGTTGTGAGCAGGATAGAAAGAGTATTTTGGTTAGGAAAGCAAGTGTGGATTTCTGAGCTATAACAAGAGTGAAAAATCTAGGTGATCCATGCACACCATTCTTTAAATAGAATTCCCCTGTTTTTATTTCGTTTTTCTTTTGCATTACTTAAAGACAAGCAATGGTTCAAGTTTGAGTGGATATCTGTTTCATTTTTTTTTTGGGTACAAAAATCCAGCTTTATTTATATCTACTGTAAACTCTTTAAATGTTACGTTTTTAATTATTTAAACTATCTAATAGCAAAAAGAATCATTGTTTTAGAAAAAATATCTTATTTATTTGTATATTTTCGGAACATATATTTCAATTTTACATTTTCTGGACTTTCGGGCCAGTTTAATCTCATTAAACTGCTTCAAAAGAGATGGACCTAAAAAAAACAGTAAAACGACTGACCTGGATCCACTACATCCTGATTTAACCCAGACCCGCAAGACCTTCCTTCCCTACCCAGTTCCTCTGTCGCAAACCCTCTATGCCGAAGTCGAATGAATCGAAGCAACCGAATATCAGATACCACAATCAACAAAAACCCATACCATACCTCGACAACCTCCCTCATTCAACCTTGCCGCTGCGTCAACGGGAATCACACACACTTTTACCTCAACAATCATCTCATTGATTTCTCCCACTAAAGGTGCTTTGAAACGTGAAACTTCCTTTTGTCTCAGATCCATGCCTTTTGAATTTTGACAATGGAGATGGATTTTAAAATGTTTGATGCCCATAATTGTTCTATTGGCCCCTCAATCTTGGAGCAGTCGCTGCTCTCCTGAGGTTTGGTTGTTGGTCTATAAATAGAACTACATGTGCATGCATAATTCTATCCGAATTAAGGAAAGTATTATTCCGTAAACTACCATTGATGATACAGTTAGTTGTTGGTGTGCAAACCAAGTCAAGGTTTCTCCATTGTAACCTGAAGGGGATTCACCTGTATACCCTATTGCATCCAGTTTAGATAGATATTGGTGGGGGTGAATCGAACCTAAAGTCTAGTGTCCACACACGCATTGGAGGATTGTGCCTTACATTTGTTCTTTCTTCTTTATTGCAAAACTATCACCGCCAACAATCTTTAGGTTCGATTTTCCATTCTATAATGTCTTTGGTAGCATTGAAGGAGATGACATTTGACCTTTGACATCGCAAAAGTATATTGTCTTATCTAATGTTAAAGCATAATACATTTATATGATCGAAGCAAGCAAAGAAATGCTTTGTTTGAAAATATTTCTTGAACAATTGAGAATGAAGCAAGAAAGGTAATTTATCGCCGATCTCCTCCAGTCACGTCGTCGGTCTCCTCTTGTAGGAGAGAGCGTGAAGAGGATATTGTAATTGACTTTTAATGTAGTAGATTTTTTTCGAAATTTACCCTGTGATTTGTTTTTCCTATATTAAAGGGATTTTTACATTAAAATTTGGTATTTGTTTTTCTATATTTTGCAAACATTTAGTAGAATGAATGAACCAATTTAGTTTGTTTTAAGTTTTTCTATATTACATCCAAAAAACAAATGGAACGACATTAATTTACTTGGTCTGATTTAATTTTCAAATCAATCAAGACAAAATCAACATGTGATTGGTTCGAGTGGTAACGGCTTCAGACTCCTTAAACGAGTGGTTAGGGATTCAATTCTTGGTTTGTGTGTGGAGAAAACATGCTTGGAAGGAGCAACCCGGGTTACAAGTGTTACTCCCCTGTACATAATCATTATTACATTTCTGCAAATGTAATGTTCTTCGAAGAAAAGTTTTACTTCTCACCATCCATAATTGAGTCTCATACTATTCAAGAAGTCTTTCTGATTCCTTATCTTGGTCCATCACCTTCTCCTTTGTTGGAATCCGATTTGACTACGGATATTCCTGGAAATCCTCCACTCGAGCAATCTCAAAGATCAACTATCATATACTGCATCATCTATGTGTTGCTAATACAGAATTGGAAGTCACTAAAAACCAACTGAATCATGTCCAGCTCCAGTTGATGACTTTACTATGGTCTTACCTGAAGGAAACCTTGACTTGCCCATTGCACTTAGGAAAGATACTCGGTCTACTCGAAATTCTCATCCTATTTATAAATTCTTAATTTACCTTTGTCTCTCTCCTTCGTATTATTCTTTTGTATCATCTATTGTTAGAACCGAAGTGGTTTTGGCTTAAATAATCTTTTAAGTTTTGATGTTAACAAAAAGGTTAAATTTGTATGACAAAGTATATTCGCTTTGTTATGGAATCATATCGGATTCTATTTTTGATCCTCTAGACGAGTCATCAATCTTTGGTAAAATTCTAAATCTGTTAAGTTATCGTTAGACGAGGTCTTAAAAATTGGCTAAGGTAATAGACGATAGACAAGTATCCAAGTCTAATAAAAATTAGGTAGACAAGCCAATAAATAACTCTCAGAAAAATACCAAGTCCAAAGACTTGATAATAGACGAGAAGTCGCACTAGACGCCACGTTAGTAGACGAGCTATTGAGTATAGCACGTCCAAAGACTTGAAACTAGACAAAAGTCTATAGACGCAGTATCAGTAGAGGAGCTCGTCTTACTGATAAGTTAATTTATGCACGTCCAAAGACCAGCGCGTCTACTAGCTATTAAAAGTGAACCCGTCTAATCTTAAATGTATTTATTTCAAATGATTGTCTATTTAATTCACGAGAATATATGTCTATTTCCCTTGCAGCTTCATTTGTTAAACTCATTGTTTATTGAGAATAGAAACATAGTATCGTCGAGAACATAAACCTTTATGTCAACTATGTTGCTGTAAAGTTTAAACCAAGTACAAAGAAGGAAAGTCATAAAGCAACCTTCGGTACAATAGGGAAGTGACAGCTCTACTTTGAGCATTCCTCTGATAAATAAGAGCACTTCTCCATGAAGCATATCAAGTTATCAGTCTCAACGGATCCAAGCATTTAATGCTATCTCTAAACGGATCTTTACTCAAGACTGTTGAAGAAAAGATGAAGATGTCTATATATAGTAGATGGCCCTAAGAGAAGAAACAACTTGATGCTGTGAAATTTTCAAAGTGCCAAATCTCTGATAAAACTTCATATGAATATTTTCAGTTGTATTCTTCCTGTTCTTAAACTTTTATATTCTCACACATAGTGAGTTCATAGATCAAAATCTTAAATCTCTTTGTTAGAGTTAGAGTTAGAGCTTGAAGAGGCTTGGAAGAGAAAGAACTATTGTAGCCTGAAGAGGGGTTGAATCCTTGTAATGTATTTGGAGAATAGTGGAGAAAACCTTCAGGTAGAAGGGATTGGACGTAGCTCTTGCTTGGAAGAGAGTGAACCAGGATAAATCACTTGTGTGAATCTTCTAATCCCTATCCTTTATAACTTTTGGTTATACTAACTGTGGGGTTTTGGATCTGAGTTTGTTGACTCGTTAAAAAGGTTTTCTAGTTTGTGTGTTTGTTTTATTATTTTGCTTGTAAAATGTTTGAGAAAAGGCTTTTTGGAAAAACTGTTAGGAAACACAATTCAACCCCCCTTCTTGTGTTTCCTTGTGTCAACTTCAGTTGGTATCAGAGCTCAGCCTTGAAAGGGTTGAGCATCTAACAAATGCTGAGAGAGTACGATCCAACAAGCATGGATACAGAAGGACAAGCAATCAACAGACCTCCTCTCTTTGATGGTAGTGATTATGACTACTGGAAAAAGAGAATGATGGCTTTTCTTGATGCACAAAATGTTGACTGTTTGAGGCCTAACGGCGATTCGCGTTTCAGAACTTGAATCGGGATCATAAATGTTTTCTAATTCTGACTTGATTGTGTTGATCATATGTGTTGCGTGATTGACTTGTTAACGTTGATGAGGCTTAGTCGGCGATTCACGTTTAGAACTTGAATTAGGATCATCGATCGAATATTGCACAAGAGTGAGTAGGAGATCGGTGCGACCTTATAGGGAACATGAATTAACAGAATTCGAGATTAGGATTATGAGACCTAGTAAGTAATTAATCCAATCGTCGAATACGTCCTAATGAGCACGAGAGTGGATTTAGGAGAATTTAGGGGTCCCGGTTGACATTGTAATTGAACTTAGGGAGGAATTCATCATCACTTGGGTGTACATATTGGGTAGGTGGATTTGTGACCTTGGACATTTTAGTTTTCATATTTTTAGTTAATTATTTAATTAGAGTTGTTAATTTAATTTTGATCCTATTCTCTCTCTCAACCACCTTCTGTAACTTGACCGAACGTATCGGATTTCCGCGGATTAGTCGAATTGGTAGCCCAATCCCTGAGTTCGACCTCAGTAATTACTTACCGTGTATTTTTATTACTTGCGACGACCCGGTACACTTGCCGGAGTCACAACAAGTTTTTGGCGCCGTGGCCGGGGATTGGCACAACCAGTTTTCCTAATTTTAGGGAAGTTTGATTATTTGGTTAAGTTATTTTTGTTCTTTGATTCCACTTGGTCTTGCCTTGTTTTGTATGCGAGGTACACGAAGGAATGCTTAGGGTTGCGAATATTGTGATGGGAACCATGACACTTGGAGTTGTCCGTTCTACTTCCCTCAAGTATATGTGGAACCATGGCATAATGACAACACGTGCCCCAGAACAACTATCGAGTCGAATCGGTATTGGGGTGATATGAGTAGAGACCATCCGGATTTTGCTTGGAGTAATGCCGACGATGGTCTAGCCTGGCAACCACAACCTCAACAAAATTGGCAACAAAGCAACCTCAAATGAACTGGCAACCACAACCTTGGGAGTTGGCTCTTGAGAAGTTGTCAACTTTTACGACCACATCTTTTGAGAAGATGAATGTGACAATTGACAAGTTGGCAACTCAGGACAGGGGACGGCACTTCGAATCTAGAGATGCAGATTGCCCATCTCACGAAGCAACTAAATGAGTGTCCCCCCAGACTCTCCCAGTTGATACCGAGAACGACCCTAAGAACCAATGCAATGCCACAACAACTAGAAGCAGTGGGGTGTTGGGATATGACTGGGATGTAACTAGTTCTCAGGGAGCTGAGGAAGAACTACCACATGTTGAGGAAGAACAACCAGAGGAAAAGGAATTGGCAAGTGACATGGCCCAGGATCAACCACATGAGGAGGAAGAGCAACCAGAGGAAGAGGAGTTGGCAAGGGACAAGGCACTGGAGCAAGGGGGTAGAGAGCAAAATGCAAATAAGGTGGGAGAGGAGTGCACCATGCTTGCCAAGCAACCTGATTTTGATGCGTTAAATAAATATGTTGGCTTGCATGCATGTGTGGACACGGGTAAGTTAGACCCTCCCACTCGTTTGGCACACTTCCTCGAGAAAACACCATTTGACCCGAGAGGAAGTGAATTCATAATTGAAGAGGTCAATGGAGTTTTCACACACTGGCTGGGTGGAGTGGATGATAAGGTCATATTGATGCTACGATCTCCACTCCAATTACCATTTGATCCGGGTGGAGGATTTGATATGATGAGCGTCCCTTGGCCTCTGTACCACAGACTATGGGATCCAGGTGGATGCTTCTTAATAAGTCAAGCTCGGGACGTTAAACAAGCGCTTCTTGGGAGGCAACCCAAGCTAGGTATCCCTCTCTTCTCCTAACTTTTGTTTTGTTTTTGTTTGTCGCTCTTGAATAATTTGAGAAGATCAAGAGTTGTTGTATGAAATGTCGTGTCGGCAAGCTTGTTGGATTTTAATTAGATTGAGCGTAGATTGATTGCATGAATTATTTGACCATTGATGATTTCCCCTAAGTTCTGAAATTAGAAAAGTTTATACCCACTTAAAAATTGAAAACTGAATTTTGAGAACTTTGTTGTGATTACTTGATTTATGATAAGTTTGGGGTGAGGGGGTGCACCCATTAGGAATCGTATCTCGGTCAAACAATTTGCAAAATGTCCAGGTGAGGATTTGAGCCTCCAACTCTGTTTTTGAATGTGTGAATCACTGTTAAGTTGCACTTTCCCGAATTTGCTTGAATCTCTTTATGGTTTGCATGATTATGTGTTGCATCAAATGATTTAGGCGATTTTCTTTGAAATAACTACTTGGCCTGAAAAGAACCATCCCTAATGCATGTTCCCTAGTTAGCCAAATTGAGCCCAATTGACCTATTGTTTCTTGATGACCCTACATTACGAGCCAAAATCTGAAAAAACCATGTTAACCCAATCTTAGGATTAGGAGAGCATGGAAATGAGCAAGAGAAAGGTTGTGAGAAACTAAGTTTGGGGTGGCTACGAGGTGATATGTCATATTGGGGTGAGAAAAAGAAAATAAAGGTTGAAACCCCTAAAAAAAAAAAAAAAAATTTGCCAAATGTAAAGGGGCTGAACAAAAAGATTAGCAAGGAAAAGGCTGTAGTCACCCGATACAAAAAGAAAAATGGAAAAAGGAATTTAAGTGGAAATGTGTTTAATGCTCATGCTCTCTTAGTTCCTAGGGACTTAAGCCTAAATATCCTTCATTATCCTACCTTGAGCCAGGCCCCATTACAACCTTTAAAAGACCTTCTGATGTTGCATACATGTTTACATGGGGACCATTTTTGAGATGAAAATCAAATTCATGGGAAGTGCTCTTGATAAGTGAAATTGAGTGAAAAAGTTGAAAGCCTAGACGAATTTGAGCGAATGAGTGAAATTTTACATACCCTTGTGAGGAAGGCAGTTGTTTGAAATTGGTGATCTTCCTTTTGTGTGTGACCCTGATCCTCAACTTAGACTAATGATTGCATGAATGATGAAGTTCTCAATGGTTTAAAGTAAATGAATGTGGGGATTGCATTGATGTAGGGGGGAGATCATTGGAGAAAAACTGTTTTCTAAAGTTGCATTAAATTTGTGCGAAATCGATTGATTCCTTTAGGCTTGCCAAGTCTTGAGTCGTTTTTGAGTTTTAAGCTTGCTTGGGGACAAGCAAGGTTTAAGTTTGGGGTATTTTGATAAGCCTCTGGCTTATCTAGTTTTATGACTAGATGAAATAGGGTTCATGTGCCTATTTATTCGAGTTCACTCTCGTTTTCGCCCAAATTTGCCTTGTTTTGTTCCTAAGTTGGACTTTGACTCATTTTTCCTATTTTGTGTAGTTTTTAGGTTATTTTGAATAGAATTACGCTTGTGGGTGCTTTTGTTGTTTCAGGTTAAATAAGTGAAGCTCCGGGAGTCAAGGAAAGTCGAAAAGCAGTGGAAATTGCAAGTCTGGAGACACTCGCCCCGCGAGTGTATTATCGCCTCGCGAGACTGAAGGTCAACAAAGCAGCAAAAGTCAACATTTCTGTCTCGCCAAGCGAGACTAATCTCGCCCCGCGAATCATGAAGACCTGCAAGACAGAGACCATCACGGCCAAGCCGTGATGAAAACCACGCCCGTGAACAGTTTGAGGTTTGAAGACTCGCCCCGCGAGAGACATCTCGCCTCGCGAGTGAATGAAGACTTGGAAGTCAGAGGCCATCACGGCCCAGCCGTGATGAAGGTCACAGCCTGAAATTGAAGACTCGCCCCGCGAACACACTTTCACCTCGCGAGAGTTCAAATTGAAAGCGCGCCAATTTTAATTCTCGCCTCGCGAAAGTCTGCTCGCCTCGCGAGCGAGCGCAGATCAGGAATCCTATTTAAAGGCTTTTGCAGATCAGATTTGGGGGATCGTTAAGGAGGCAGTTTTCCACTTAGGTTAGGGCAGTAGTTACGAATCCTTATTTCTCCTTGGAGCTGCGTCTCCTTTTCTGGTTTCTTTTTATTTTACGATGGTGATTATGTCCGAGTGTTTGTCTATGAGCATGATAAAGTCCATAGCTGTAACACTGCTAAGAAAATATGGGATACTCTTGCCCTAGCTCATGAAGGGTCATCCCAAGTCAAGGAGTCAAAGATAAGCAGGTTGGTTCAGTAGTATGAATTATTCAAAATGGCTAAACAGGAAACCATAGATCAAATGTTTGGAATATTCCAAACTATCACCAACAGTCTTAGATCTCTTGGAAAGACTTATCAGAATAGAGATCATGTCAGAAAAATTTTGAGAAGTATGCATAAACAGTGGAGACCTAAGGTCACTGCTATTCAGGAAGCAAAGAACCTCAAAACTCTCACTTTGGAGGAGCTTCTTGGATCTCTGAAAGTTCTTGAGAAAGGAAAGATCATTGGAATAGGTAAAATTGGTAAACATCATTTTCCCTCCATTGATAATGTTCTTTTAGTTAATGGTTTAAAACATAATCTACTAAGCATAAGTCAATTATGTGATAGTGAGTTTGCTGTTTCTTTTGACAAGAGCATGTGTAATGTCAAGAAGACTAATGGATCACTCCTATTAACTGCCAAGAGGCAAAACAATCTGTATAAGATTGACTTGGAGGACCTTTCAAATCAAAGTGTCTCATGTCTAATGTTCATTGAAGATGAGCGATGGATTTGGCACAAAAGGCTAGGTCATGCAAGCTTGAAATTAATTTCAAAGCTAAATAAGCATATCCTCATGAGAGAATTACCAAACCTTAAGTTCAAACCTGATGCACTCTGTGATGCATGTCAAAAGGGAAAACAAGTTAAAGGTTCCTTTGAATTGAAGAATATTGTTAGTACCAACAGGCCACTAGAGCTACTACACCTTGATCTGTTTGGACCAACTAGGACTACCTTTGTCAGTGAGAAGAAATGTGGTCTAGTCATAGTAGACGACTACACTAGATGGACATGGGTTATGTTCTTAGCTCACAAGGATGAGTCATTTTGGGTCTTCTTTGTATTCTGCAAACGTGTACAGATGAAAAAGGCATGTGTATCACTTCGATCAAAAGTGACCATGGGGGAGAGTTTGAAAATGAGATATTCCAAAAGTTCTGTGAAGAAAGTGGTATACTTCACAACTTTTCAATACCTAGAACACCACAGCAAAATGGTGTCGTAGAGAGAAAGAACATATCTCTTCAAGAGATGGCTAGAACTATGTTCAATGACAACTCTGTCGCTAGACACTTCTGGGCTGAACTTGTTAATACTGTCTGCTACATTCATAACAGAATATACATTAGACCAATCCTAAATAAGACTCCTTATGAATTGTGGAAAGGACGAAAACCCAACATATTTTACTTTCATCCTTTTGGTTGTAAATGCTATATATTAAATACTAAAGATCAACTTGGTAGGTTTGATACTAAAGTAGATAATGGAATTCTGTTAGGGTATTCTGAATCATCAAAAGGGTTTAGAGTTTACAATTCTAGAACCTTAGTAGTAGAAGAATGTATACATGTTAAATTTGATGATAAGCAGCCTGATAAGAAATTATCAAAGCTTGATGAAGCTATTGCAGATTTGAATCTCAAAGATTATGAAAATCAAGCAAATGTCAAACCTGATGATCAAATGGACGACCCTCAACAAAATGAGTCAGAAACTTCAACTTCTCAACGAGAAAATGTTCGAGAGATCTTGGTACTTCAAGAATTATCATCCACAAGATCAAATCATTGGGAATCCTAATGATAGTCTAAGAACCAAATCTACATTCAGAGAGCAAGATGATTCGCATTAGTCCGAGTTAGAACCAAAGACAGTGAGACGAGGCTCTACTCGACGAGGGGTGGATTCTAGCTATGTTGGAAGAACTAAACCAGTTTGAAAGAAGTGAGTGTGGACTCTTGTACCTTTTCCAAAAGAAAAAGCAATTATTGGAACCAACTGGGTTTACAGAAACAAGCTTGATGAAAATGGTAAGGTAATAAGAAATAAAGCAAGACTTGTTGCACAAGGTTATTCACATGAAGAAGGTATAGACTGTGACCTTGAAACGTTTGCACTAGTTGCTAGACTAGAAGCTATTTGTATCTTACTATCATTTGCTACACATCATAGTATCATGCTATATCAAATGGACGTAAAAAAGTGCTTTTCTATATGGCTTTATTAATGAAGAAGTGTATGTTATGCAACCTCCGAGTTTTGAAAGTGAAACCCAACCTGAACATGTATATAAGCTAAAGAAAGTGTTATATGGTCTTAAAAAAGCTCCTAGAGCTTGGTATGAAAGGTTAAGTTCATTCTTAATGGACAATGGATTCAGTAGAGGAAAGGTTGATACAACCTTGTTTAGAAAATCCAATTAGTCCAGCTTTATTGTTGTTCAAATATATGTTGATGACATAATCTTTGGTGCTACTAATGAATCTCTATGCAAAGAATTCTCTAAGTTTATGTAGAAAGAATTTGAAATGAGCATAATGGGAGAACTCAAGTTCTTCCCTAGACTTCAAGTTAAACAAACAGTGGACGAGGTGTACATCCATCAAACTAAGTACACAAAGGAACTCTTAAAGAAATTCAAGATGGATGGTTACAAACCAATGAACACTCCTATGCATCCCACGTCCATATTGAACAAAGATGATAAAGATAAAAAGGTATACCAAAAGGTATATAGAGGTATGATAGGATCTCTTTTGTATCTTACTGCGTCTAGACACGATATTATATTCAGTGTATGCTTAAGTGCTCGATTTCAATATGATCCTAAAGAATCGTACTTATCAGCAGTTTAAAGAATATTTAGATATTTAAATGGTACTACTAATATGGGATTGTGTTATAAGAAAAATGATGATTACAGATTAGTTGATTTTTGTGATGCTGACTATGCTGGAGATAGAATTGAAAGAAAAAGTACTAGTGGAGGATGTCACTTCATTGGAGCTAATCTAGACTCATGGTCAAGTAAAAGACAAAGTACTATTTCCTTATCAACTGCTGAAGCTAAGTATATTTCATTTGCTAGTTCTTTGGTCACAACTTCTATGGATCAAACATCAATTGGAAGACTACAATGTGTTTATAAGTAGTATTCCACTTATGTGTGATAATACTGCTGCAATAAATCTATCTAAGAATCCAATATTGCATTCCAGAGCTAAGCATATAGAGATTAAGCATCATTTTATTAAAAAAGGTGTCATTGATATACAATTTGTAGATTTTGACCATCAATGGGCAGATATCTTTACTAAACCTCTTGATGAGGACAGATTCATATTTATTATAAAACATCTCAATATGACTTGTGTGGATTTATTGCGCGTTTAATGTTTTCCGCGTCTACTGCATGCGCGTCTATTGCTCAAGTGCGTCCAATGTATGTTAAATGTGCGTACAATAGACATCGCGTCCATTGACTGTCTGCATGCTCTTATCGGACTCGTCTATGCTATCTTTAATTAAAATTGCATTTAATTTATGTCCAAGACATATTTAATTATATTCTCTTGCCGAGTTAGTTATTTCCATCAATCCGATCAATAGCTTTTTACAGTTTCAAAAACTTGCGCCGCATCAGCACTCATTACTTGTCTCTTCACAAGTTTTCTTTTTATTTTATTTTTTAATTATTTTCCTTGGGAAAACTCTTCATATTCGAAACCTTTTTAAGTAATATCATTTCCCTCTGAAAAACCTTTCACAATCTCTTCTCTTTGAACCTTCGAGCTCTCTGTTTCCCCTATTTCCAAACCGTGACTCTCAATTTTCAACAATGGCTTCTTCTTCTGCTGTTTCAACTTATGATGTCACTAAGCTGAACATTGGAATCGAGTATCACTTTGAATTTGTGATTCTGAAAGAATATAATATGGATGTAAGCAAGTACATCAATGCTGCTGGCTGGGACGGTCTCTTCTTAAAGAAGGTTTCGTATACCTTGACCTAATTAGGGCTTTCTAGAGAAACCCTTAGGTGATTGATACTGAAGTATATGCTGATGTACCGGGTAGAAGAGTGGCGGTGTCTGAGAAAACCATCTCTGAAGCTATCAAATGGAAGGGTTGATCATTTTTGATACTTGGGAACAAGACGTAGGTGGACCAGAGGTTATTGCTACACTTCTGATGAGAACTGACAAGGTTAGAACTCATTCATGGAAGGCTGTAGAGATGAAGGAATAAATTAGAATCTTGTACCAGATTCTCAACGAGACTGTTCTTCACAAAATTGGGTCAAAGGACAATCTTTTCAAGATCTGCGCAAATTTTGTCTCTGCCATTTGGTAACTGAGACAAAGGTTAATCTTCCATGTATTCTCTTTGGAAGATTTAGAGACTATGTCAACAACAAGGAGAAGTCAAATGCAATTCCCTTCTGTCCTCTGCTGTCAAAGGTCTTCAAAGCTCAACAAATTTAAGCCTATTTAGAGGCAAAAACTCCTGAAGAACAAGCCTTGATACTTAAGGAGAAGGGTGTGTCTGCTTTGATCTTTGGCAAAGTAAATCTTACAAATATGAAGCTGAGTACGGTTACTCAAGTAGAGTTTGCCAAAGAAGAGGAAATATTGAAGATTAAGGAAGAGCAGATAGAGCTCAGTAATGCTGAAACACTAGGGTTGAGAAGGAAAACAGATGGAAGGAAGACAACCAGAGCAAGGAAGCCTGCTTTCAAGAAACTTGATGATGGCATTGTGATTAGGGAACAAGTTGTTGAAGCACCTCAACCTATCCCAACTCATAAGAGAACCAGGAATCTAGTCCTGTCTCACAATGAAGATGAGGATGATGAGGACAATGTCCCCATTGCTGCTATTCTGAAGAAAAGAAAGCTATCTACTTCTGTTGTTGCTGCCTCAACTCAAACCAGAAGACAACCCTCAAGGAAGGCCAAGTCTGTTGTGGCTCCTAAGGTAAGCATCCCTGCTAATGATACTGTTCAATTAGCAGTAGATGCTCTAATTGAGAGTTTTGAGATGAGTAGGAATGATAGTACACCTGCACATTCTGTGTTACCAC
This sequence comes from Sophora flavescens, assembly GCA_030762895.1. NCBI lineage: Eukaryota > Viridiplantae > Streptophyta > Magnoliopsida > Fabales > Fabaceae > Sophora > Sophora flavescens. Next base: position 82,066,423 of record CM061067.1, read on the forward strand.
CATCACTTCCATCACATCACACTGATGTGTATGTAACTACACTGCCACCTCAACCTGAAACTGAAACCCAAATCACACCACAACAAACAACCTCACCTGTCCACTCACCTAATCAAACCTCACCATCTAGACCACACTTTCAACCAATCATACCTGCAGATGATCCCTGATTTAATCAACCAGATGATGTAGGGATCAACCCTGGTGCCCCCTTTCCTAAAATCCCTAGAACCATTTTCCCTTACACTAACCCCTCCATTCTTTTTGATGGCAAAGATGAGAGCTGGGCCAAAGTTAATAGAGATTGGAGAATCCTCTATCATACACATGAACCTGAACTAAAGTCAACCAGACACATCTACCCTTTACTGCAGTATGAATATGAACCAGAACCTACCTACACCCCATGGCATGCATCTATCCCATATAAACCAATTGGTCCACTCCCATCTACCTTATACAATGAAATTGGACCTGCCTTCACTCACCTTCCATAATAGAAATTCCTCCCAAAAATATTTATCCAAAACTCGATCAAATTTCCACCGATCAAACCCCACATGAAGGTGTAAATGAACACATAATTATTTATTGGACCACAAATCCTCTCAAAGTTGCTGAAGAAAAATCTGTGTACAGAAGGTCCAGGACTTATGGCAGAGAACAGTTCATCATGGACAGAAATACCAAATGGAAGAAATTTGTGCACCCAGTGGAGTATAGGAGTGCTGCAGATATGTGTGATCACATAATGTATGCACATCTCAAAGCAGAATTTGAATTGCCAAGATTCTACAGAGCTGCCAACTTTGTGCCTCATACATGGCTCTTTCACAATATAAAAGACACAAGGATAGGCATGCAACCACCCCGGATCTGTCCAAGGCTGCCTATGATTGACATGAATAAGGACAAGGATCTCAAGAAGAAAAAAGACACACACAAAAGACCAGTTGATAACTCTTACATGCTTGAGCTAGACTTTGATCCTTCTGTTGATCAAGAAATGGTGGATTACTTGAGGTCTCAACCTGAAGAAAATCTGAATGAACAGGATGTTGTTAGTCTCTGGAGTGCCACATCAAGGCTTGCACAAAAGAAGCATCTTCTTCTGGATTGACTGATGAAGACAGAAGAACCACTCCTACTATCAGAGGGAAGTTTGGTTTCTCTTACCTCAGGCACTTTATTCATCTTCGATACACTAGCAGTGCCTCTCATCAGCTCTGTTTATGAAGAAGATCCTATTCACTAGGCTCCAGATTTTCCTACTCCTTTGCCTACCCCTGCCCCAACTCCACAAGCTTCTGAAGAGACTTCTGAGAAAATTGAGGAGATAATTGTTGAAGGTCCTAATATGAACACGAAGTTGTCCAGATCGAACCATTGGGTGAAGAAGTTCTTTGAGTTTGCAAACAGATAAGAAACTTCTGAGAAGCACTCTTCACAACCATTGGCTCTGGCAGTTGTGCAACCACATGACCAGCCTCAATAAGCACTCTGCAAGGTCAACAATATTTGCATAATTCTTCTGAAAGCTCAAGACCTTCACTGCCACCAAATTTAGAGGAAATAATAAGCAAGCTAGTGGATGAGAAAGTGAAAGTAGAGGTCAAGGAGCAAGTAAAGGAACAAGTAGAAGAATCCTTGGCTCCAACCCATGTTCTGATCAACCAGATGTTAACCATCCTCACAAGTTTTCAACAGAGTCATAACCTTGTTGTTCAACCTCCTCCAAATCAAGACCCTCCTCAACCCCCTCCACCCTCTTCTTAGTTTTCTTTTATCATTAACCGACAATGATGGTCCACTCCTGTTTCCTTTTTTTCTGATGACAAAAAATGGGGAGAAAGGATGAGAATTAAATTTTCATATATATATATATATATATATATATATATATATATATATATATATATATATATATATATATATGTCAGTCAGTTTTTGAGCTATAAGTATCTGTCTGCATATGCATATTATTAAATTGTTTTGTTGCATACCTTTGTTTTATATGCTTTAATGCTATGTTTACTGCCTTTGATGTGACTGATCTGTCTTTATGTCTTAGTAGCTATCTGTTTTAAAGCTCTGATACTATATCTTGAATATGACTGAGTTTATGCATGCTGATCTGATAAGATATATATGATATGTGCTACTGCTTATCTGCTTTAAATATTTGAAGTTTGAATGATTTGTCTTAAAGGGAGCCTTGTAGCTTTCCTAGACTTTGCTCACTCAAATTTAATTAGTTTTAGTCATCATCAAAAAAGGGGAGATTGTTAGAACCAAAGTGGTTTTGGCTTAAATAATCTCTTAAATTTTGATGTTAACAAAAATGTTAAATTTGTATGGCAAAGTATTGTCAAAGATCTAACTTGTTTATTCTAGATTGCAGGACTGTTTGAATGATGAAAGTCAGGGATCTTAGAAAAAGTATCTTCGCTTTGTTATGGAATCATATCGGATTCTATTTTTGATCCTCTAGACGAGTCTTCAGTCTTTGGTAAAATTCTAAATCTGTTAAGTTATTGCTAGACGAGGTCTTAAAAATTGGCTAAGGTAATAGACGATAGACGAGTATCTAAGTCTAAGGAAAATTAGGTAGACGGGCCAATAAATAACTCTCAAAAAAACACCAAGTCTAAAGACTTGATAATAGACGATAAGTCACACTAGGTGCCACGTCAGTAGACGAGCTATCGAGTATAGCACGTCCAAAGACTTGGAACTAGACAAAAGCCTATAGGCGTAGTATCAGTAGACTAGTCCGTCTTACTGATAAGTTAATTTATGCACGTCCAAAGACCTGCGCGTCTACTAGCTATTAAAAGTGAACCCGTCTAAGCTTAAATGTATTTATTTCAAATGATTGTCTATTTAATTCACGAGAATATATGTCTCTTTACCTTGTTGCTTCAATTGTTAAACTCATTGTTTATTGAGAATAGAAACATAGTATCATCGAGAACATAAACATTTATACTCTGTCAACTATGTTGCTGTAAAGTTTAAACCAAGTACAAAGAAGGAAAGTCAGAAGTAACCTTCGGTACAACAGGGAAGTGACAGCTCTACTTTGAGCATTCCTATGATAAACAAGAGCACTTCTCCATGAAGCATATCAAGTTATCAGTCTCAACAGATCAAGCATTTAATGCTATCGCTAAAAGGATCTTTACTCAAGACCGTTGAAGAAAATATGAAGATGTCTATATATATTAGACGACCCCAAGAGAAGAAACAACTTGATGCTGTGAAATTTTCAAAGTGCCAAATCTCTGGTAAAACTTCATTTGAATATTTTTAGTTGTATTCTTCCTGATCTTAAACTTTCATATTCTCACAAATAGTGAGTTCATAGATCAAAATCTTAAATCTCTTTGTTAGAGTTGGAGCCTGAAGAGGCTTGGTAGAGAAAGAATATTTATAGCCTGAAGAGGTATTGAATACTTGTAATCTATTTGGAGAATAGTGGAGAAAACCTTCAGGTAGAAGGGACTGGACGTAGCTCTTGGTTGGAAGAGAGTGAACCGGGATAAATCACTTGTATGAATCTTCTAATCCCTATCCTTTATAGTTTTTGGTTACACTAACTATGGGGTTTTGGATCTGAGTTTGTTAACTCTTTAAAAAGGTTTTCTAGTTCGTGTGTTTGTTTCATTGTTTTGCTTGTAAAAGGTTTGAGAAAAGGCTTTTTCAAAAAACTGTTAGGAAACACAATTCACCCCCCACCCCTTCTTGTGTTTCTCTGTGTCAACTTCATCTATATCTTCTGTTTCCATTCCTAAAAATGTTTGTGAGGCATTTGATGATCCAGGATGGCGACAAGCCATGATTGATGAAATGCATGCTTTGGATCATAATGGTACTTAGGACTTAACTCTTCCTCCGGGGATGAAACCTGTTGGTTGTCGATGAGTATATGCTATTAAATTTGGGCCAATGGACAGATTGATCGTCTCAAAGCCTGGCTTGTAGCCAAAGGTTACTCTCAGATTTGTGGACTTGATTATGGAGATATTTTCTCCCATGTGGCCAAAATCACTTATGTCAGTTATTTCTTGCCATGGCTGCCATCCGTCGTTGGCCATTATATCAGTTGGATATTAAAAATGCATTTCTTCATGGAGAGTTAGAAGAGGAGATTTATATAGAGCAACCTCCTTGATTTGTTGCTCAGGGGGAGTCTGGTTTGGTTTGCAGGCTACAACGATCTCTCTATGGGCTAAAAGCATCTCCACGAGCTTGGTTTGGGAAGTTCAGCTCGATTATTCAAGCTTTTGGAATGAAACATAGTGAAGCGGTTCATTCGATCTTCTAGTGCCATACCTCTCCAAATAGATGTGTTGAATTGGTGGTCTATGTAGATGATATAGTCATCACTGGAAATGATCAGGAGAAAATTTCTCAGGACGGAACATTTATGTAGCCATTTTCAGACCAAGGACTTGGGAAATTGAAATATTTTGGATAAAATATCATTTTGGTCTCTTAACTTACTTTTTAGTTTCAATTTGATCCTTTACTTTTAAAAGTTTCAATTTGGTCCCTTAATATTTCTTTGTTGACCCAAGTTAATCATCTCCGTCAATGAGTCAGTAACGGTGTTAGCTTTTTGAGGATCAGTTTGAAACACGTTAATAATTTAAAGGACCATTTTGAAATTCGTTAACAATTTAAAAGACAAGTTTGAAACATGTTAACAAATTAAATGACCAATTTGAAACTAATTTAAAACATAAGAGACTAAGAGTTAACACCATTACAAACTTTATTGACGGAGATGACTAACTTGGGTCAACAGAGACAAATTAAGGAACCAAATTGAAACTTTTAAAAGTTAAGGGACCAAACTGAAACTAAAAAAAATACGTTAAGGGACCAAAATGGTATTTTAGCCAAATATTTTCTTAGACTTTAAGTTGCTCAGTCAAAGAATGAGATTATCCTCTCACAAAGGAAGTATGCATTATACATACTTAAAGAAACTGGTATGTTGGACTGTAAACCAGTTGACAGTCCTATGGATCCAAATCTAAAATTACTTCATGTTCCTAGTCAGGGGGAGCCTTATTCTGATCCTGAAAGATATCGGAGATTGGTTGGAAAACCTATCTACCTCACTATTACAAGACTAGATATTTCCTTTGTGGTTTGGGTAGTAAGTCAATTCATGCAGTCTCCCCATAATGATCATTGGGATGCAGTGATTCAAATTTTGAAGTACATTAAAAAGGCTCCAGGACAAGGAATGCTCTATGAAGACAAAAGGGACACTCAAATAGTTGGTTTTGGCGATGCAGATCAGGCGGGTTCGCCCATTGGTAGGCATTCCACTACAGGGTATTGTGTTTCTATTGGTGGAAATCTTGTCTCTTGGAAGAGTAAGAAGCAAAATGTGGTCGTAAGGTCTAGTGCAGAGGTTGAATATAGAGCTATGACTATAGTCACTTGTGAACTCATTTGGATTAAACAACTTCTTCAGGAATTGAAGTTTGGAGATACTCAACAAATGAAGCTGTGTTGTGATAACCAGGAAGCTCTACATATAGCTTCCAATCCAGTTTTCTACGAGAGAACTAAACGTATCGAGATTGATTGTCATTTTGTCCGAGAGAAAGTCATTTCTAAAGAAGTCATCATCGAATCTGTTAGTTCTAATGATCAACTAGCAGACATCCTTACAAAATCTCTAAGGGGACCAAGAATTCGGAATATTTGTTCCAAGCTTGGAGCATTTGACTTATATGATCCGGAGGGGTAGTGTTGGAATTAACACATAGTGTATGAGTAGTTGCTCCAATAAATCATTATTATTAATGTACCTAGTAAGTCACATATTCATGTATCTAGGAAATCACATGCATGTACTTAGAAACTAGAACTTCATTAGTATTCTTGTAAATTTCACATTATATTTACTCCATAAGTGTATATAAATATAGATTAGTTGAGTGGGTTTAACACTCAAGCATTTCACAAATTCCTTAGTCTAAATTATTTTCAAAGTCTTTCAAGACTTAACACAAATAAAAGTTATGAAACCAAGTTGAACAAAATACTAAGTCACGAAAAAAAACTAATTTTACCTATAATTTAATATTAACATATTTAGAAGTCAATATTCTTTCATAATAAATTGATACAAGTTAAACAAAGAAAACTAACTTCAACATACCTAATAGATTTTAAAGAATAAGTTCGGATATTTAACTGATTAAAATGAGAAGAAAGAAAAAACTAAATTCCCTATCAGCACTTGAAATGAAAATTTATTTTAGCTCTTCATTCCACCCAATTTTCAATTAATGCCATAGTGCATATAACCGTTTAAATTGTCCAATAGTAGAATTACTATTCCTTCACGGCAATGAGACAGATAAAATGACGAAAAATATTTTTCCTTGTAAATATATTATGAACGACCAATGTATTTAACTCTTTAAAAAAAAAAACGACCAATGTAAATTAAATATAATGTTTTACAGAAGAAATAAAAACCAAGGGACACCTGTAACAAAACAAAAAAAAAAAAACCAAGGGACACCATCACATTCACACCAACACAACAATATCTGCCGGATTCAGGATCAGAGCAGGCAGAGCAGTCATGATCGCCCAACACATAAACAGTCCACTGCTCTTTTTCTCCTTCTGATGTGAGATATCGGTATCACTATTTTTGTCCTTTCTTTTTTTTTCAAAAAAAAATCTTTTTATTCAAATTGATTCTAAAAAAATGTTAAAGTAATACTTTAGTCCTTTGCATACATGGGATAATGTATAAGAACCAAATGACACTTTTTGTACATATAAAGACAATTTTAATAATTTTTTATATAGAGAGATCAAATCGAGAATTCATGTCACGTATAGAGACCAAAATATTACTTTAACAAAAAAAAATTAGCAGGGAAGCATATTTGATTCCTTAAAAATAAAAATGTCAATTTAATTCTCAAAAATTTTAAATGTCAGACAAAATAATCATTGATATGGATTACAATATCCTTAAAAATTATTTAAAAAAACTAATTTAATCGATTATAATCAAATTAATATTTTTATTTTTCTAGGAACCAAATATATCTACATATTTTCTTAGGGACAAGTTTGTACCTTAAATTTTTTTAAAAAAATTTTGGAGTGTAGGAGAATGAATAGTGAAGAAGCTTAGGCTTCTCTGTCAAGTCAAGATAGATTGTTTTTTTCTCATTATTATTAAAACGCCGCAGCACAACATGCATAGATAGGTATCAGGCTCATATGCCAAACGGCCTAGCAGGTTCACACTTCGTACCCAAAATTTATTGCTTTGTCGCGTTGTTTGCTTCTTGGTATTGTTCAAAAGAAGCAAAAAGGACATACCCTTGTATTATTGTCATTGTGCTTTTTCAAACTTGGTTTAGAGTGACAAAGAAAGAACATGAACCAAGGAAACACTCAACTCTTTCTTTCCTGCGCTTTCTCTTCTTTTCATGCTTTACTCACTGCAAAAGTGGAAACACCCATTTGAATGCATACCACAGAGAGAGATAGGGGGTCCCCTGTGGGAACTTTTCTTTCTTGTTCAACAGGCAAACCATTTCTTTTTTTTAATCTTGCCAACCAAAAATTGTATGTGCATTCAATTCTATTATCCATTATCCATCTTTGACTGTACAGTTATTCACCCCAACCCCACTCTAGTCAAATTTGAATCCCTCCATTTGCAGATGCAAATGCAAATGCAAATGCATTTTTCTATTCCCTATACCCTTCTCAACAACCACAACCACAACAAAAGTGATCAAAAAGAATATCCCATCACATGCCCTATGATGCATTACATGTACATGCCATTGTGACAATCTCTCCCCTCAACAAAAAGAAAGAAAAAAAGGCATCCTTGCACCCCACCTATTTCCACCAATCCATTTGCAATGGCTGAGAAAAATTTAGCCGTCAATCTAAGTCTCCTTTCCAATCTTGAATTTAATCTTAACACTAATATGCACTGTGCCACCATGCCAAAGTTGGTCCATGTTCAACTCCAAGCTGTTTATCTCCAAGCATATCATTTGTCCTCTACAAAGATTCTGTGTATGAAATCCCTGAACCTTTTGGAGTATAGCTTCGGATCGACAGCTGAGATGGATGCGGGATCCACTTGCAGTGACTTGTATGCATGCTCTAGCTTTTGCTAATATCATAATCTTGGAGAATGTCAATGATACCAAAGTAGAGAATTACATCAGAGATCTCACCACTACTCTCTGAAGGGGTAGAATTGCTACTTCCACTACCTGTGTGCTGATCCAATCCAACTTTACACACACTCTCAGCTCTGGCTGGCATGTCTATTCCCAGACGGATTAGAGGTCCCCTGGAATATCGAGAATCACCACAATTTATGGCCAAATTAGAATTCAAATCAAATATGTGCATAATGAGGATGTAATTCAACCCCAAAGGAAGAGAGCCAAGAGAATCAAGATTACTAAAATTGATAGGCTAATTTCGGTTCAAGTAATTATTAATTTCCTCTATTGACTAAAGTAGATCTTCGAAGAGTAAAAATTGTAAATATAGTTTACAAAAAATAAATATAGTTTACAAAGAATAGAACACATTTACAAGTCAACAAACAATGACGATATTTAAATGTTACCAGCAGGCACACAAATATGATTCCTAAGCTTCAAGTCCTAGTAAGCACCACTGGTCCATCAATATCACTGTCAACTAACAAATGGCTTTCGAAAGGTTTTGCAATGACCCCACCAGCATTTTCTGTCAATAAAACTGACTCTAGTTTTGCCCTTACAACTGACGTTTTCGGTCCATCTAAACCAACGTGATCATGTTCATAAAAGGAATCACCAAGTCTCCCACTCCAAAATCACACCCGAAAATGGAAAGGAACGGAAAATGCCAAATATAATGCTCATTCAACTGCTGCCGCTTTGTTTTTTCATGGCTTGTGGTCATATGCTCTTGTGCTATTTGCATGCGCATGTGCCATATTGATATTTAAGACAGAAGCATTTTGCTTCTGTTTATTCTATGACTGGGTCCACAAATGCTAAAGCTCAAGGACAGGGCAAATGCAAAGAAGCAAAAGCAATGGCCACCAATGGATTCATGCAATAGAGACAATAAAGCTATATCACCTAAAATAATCTAGTCACGAAATGTAGCAACTGAGAATGGATCATGTTTATTACCAATCCAAAATCCCTTGATTGACTTTGATTTCTACAAGAATTGCTGGGTTGGAATTTACATAACAGCTTAAGACAGATATTAAAAGAATTGCACCAATTTTTCTAAACATCCAAACATTGTCTATTTTTTGGAATATAAATATAAATGAAAAACATAAAGAAGACAATCTTAAAATAGTTCATTTTTGTACTAAATAACAAATTATTATTATACACTATGAAACAACAAGGACAACAAGATATGGGGGATAAAGAGAAAAGAGCATACCGGCCTACGGGTATCCAGCTAATGTCCTGTATCTCATCCTTTCGCATGTCTGTCTTGCCTGCCAAATTCATAATCCCACAGATTTTATATCTCTCGAGGATCCTATCAATTCATATGAAAGGAGAGAAAGAACTGGGACGTAGGAAGTAAAAGTACATATACCTGAACACAACTTATCCGGTGAACTTTTTATTTCATCAATTGAGTAATCATCACAAAAATGAAGGCCAATCAGAAGACTGTAATCCATTATTCCTTCTGCTTCCAGGAATTCACAGTCTCTATCAAGTTGCCTGAGCAGAAGTCATTAAAAAGGATCAACTCTAAGAACATCACATAAATTGTTGAAAGTAAAAGAAATATGCAACTTGGCAGCAGATTATGTACCACTTAAGTTCTTGAAACCAAGATTGTTCCAGGCGAAAGACAAAATTTAGATCAAGGTCTTTGAGAGTGGTAGTCTCGTCAATCTCCTCCTGAGGTTTATCCGTTATACGACCATGAGAAGAACCTTTGAGGTCAAACCGCTTGTGGATCCGATACTCCGAACAAAATACATTGCCCATCACAATAAAGCGAGTCTGATTTTTCATAGCATTACAAGTTTTAATCACATTGTGACAAGCAATTCGTATAGTATATCAGTTTACTCCAAAATTCAAATTTGGAAAACTATACCTTCTGACCTCCAACCGGTTTGACACAATGAACACCCAGGAATTTCGTTACCAGGGAGTTCTTGTACTGACAAACATGTTGATAGTAACTCGGAAGCATCCTGATAAGCACCTGACATGACCGCAAACTAATTATTGAATACCCAGAAAAGAAGCATGGTTACCAAAAGCTGAAAGTGAGATTCTACCATACTCGATATAGGTCTATATTTTTCTCATCAAATTTAATGCATTCCAAGTCTAGAGGCTAGAAACTAACCTTGACTTCAGACTTCTTCAAGGTCTTGATAATGAACCGGTCGTCTTGAGTGAGGTAAAAAAAGCTTCCACTTTTGCCGGGAGAAGACATCTCCCTAAGTGTGTCATTGCCGCAAATAGCAAGCATGTAATCGGCAGGGTCTATGGCAAATAATTCCCTTAGATGTCTAAATACCCAACAAACAAACAAGTAGCCACCAAAAATAGACATAATTAGTATACACACAGTCATAACTCTTGCTTTGATTAGAAATTTAAAAAATAAATAAATCCATAAATAAACACTAATCATGATTGATATAGAAATGTTGAGGTATTATTGATACCTGAACACCACAGGACAGTAGTCTTTCCACCTGAAGTCCACTGACTGATGCGGCGGCGTAAACTTGGACCCTTCTGGTGGGAATCTCGTCCAGAACTTCTCCTTAGGATCGAAATCTCCCGGCTTAAGCTCTCGCGGTACCGAAGCATGCTTCCCGACAGAGTACCTAAAACGAAAACAAACAAAACAATTATTCCACCAAAAAACATAGAAAACGACAAGCACGCTAAGCTGAATTGATGCGTAAATATGCTATTTAAAAACTTAATCCTAGGGTCAACCAGACCTCAAACTCAACAAACCCTTATTAATAATCCACCAAGAACAAAACCCCACCAAGTTGACCCAGTTTTTCCGGTTTCCAAAAGTATCATCTGACCTATCACATAATCTTCTAGGGTTCGGGCAGGTGCCTAAGCAGGAGCTCTCCCAACACTATTTTTTCCAAAGACAAAAATTCAAGGATCGAACCCAGGACCCAATTTGCTCCTACCACCATTTTGTAACAAATATTGTTTATCCCTAAAGTAAAATCTGTGCTAACCATAATTGAATAAACTAAAGTATGAAACTAGCACAATGTACATAAAATACCTTATACCCAATTGAAGATTAAGCATCAAATCATAGTTCTTATGCCCTTTTGACACAGTATGCCCAGGTTTCTTAACATCCCCATCAAGAGAGCAAGGACTCTTCTGCAAACCACCATTCTCAGATTCACTCCCAACCTTATTATAAAACATAGAAGCTTCCACATTATCAACAATATCACAAGTAATATCCCCAGCTTCTCCATCAAGTTCCCAAATACAAATCCTTGGAAAACTCACACTCTTATTATAATTAATATTATTATTATTATTACAACACCCATCATCCACAGAAGAAGAAACCCTCTTCTTCACAACCCTCTCTTCATTCACAAACTCCTTCCCCCAATTCCCCTTCGAGCTCCCACCATCGCGCCACGTAAACACTCCTTCCCCTCTCGGAACACCGTTCTCCCACCACCCTTCGTAACGGTTCCCGTTCCTCCAAACCAAAACGCCGTTACCGGAAATCGCACCGCACTTCCACTCCCCAACGTACTCGTTCCCGTTCTTCCACACGTACCTCCCTTCTCCGTCTTGCAGGTTGCACCTCCACGAACCTTCGTAGACGTCGCCGTTAGCGTAACGTTTCTCGCCGAACCCGTGCTTTCTGTCGGAGACCCAGGCTCCTTTGTAAACGTCGCCGTCGACGCCGATGAAGGTTCCGTTACCGTGCATCCTCCCGGAGAGGAACTCTCCATCGTAGGCCGCGCCGGAAGGCCAGTAGAACCTTCCTCTGCCGGAGGCTTTTCCGTTCTTCCATTCGCCTTCGTACATGCAACCGTCCGACCAGAGGTATCTTCCAGTGCCGTCCGGGAGGTTTCCCGATAGGGTTCCGGCGTAGACGTCGCCATTCGCTAGGGATTTTTCCTCCACTGCCGTGGGCGTCACGCGCCGTGAACCGGGTTGGGAGCGGACCGGGTTCAGTCGGCGGCTCGGAGCTGGGACCACTATTAACTCTATGTCGTCGTTGTCTTTCTCTTGTTCTTCTTTGCCGTCGGGTTTTTTCTTCTTGGAAACGGCGTCGTTTGGGTTAGTGTGGGTTGAGAGAGTTAGCAGCGTCTCTTGCATTTTCTTTTTTCTTTTTTTGGAAGGATTTTGGGTTTGGAAGTGTTCACCGGCGTCGGAGAGACGCCGGGGAATGTAGAGACGGCGACATTTTCCGATGGAGGTGTGGTTTAAAGTTTTGTAGTGGTTTCTGTGCTTTGTTGGATAAATCGAATCGAATTCCGATAATGTTTTGGTGTAGGAGTAGCTACTGGTAACTGTTGTTGCTTTGAAGAGAGAGAGAGAGTGTGTGTGTGTTTTTGGGGAAAAGAGAAATGATTAGAGACAGGACAGAGAGAGAGAGAGAGAGAGTGGTAGGAAATGTGTTAATGCCTAGGGAACATTGCTGGGTCTATTTTTGCACAATGCGAGGCGCCAAGAGGAGGAAGAGTTAGAGCAGCACCACCTTGTTCATTGTTTCTTTAATTTTACAACCAAGCACGTCATATGATACCACACATGCTTTGCGTTGAGGATGCTTGGATTTTTTCTTTGTTTTTCGATCATGTCGGGATGAATTTTTAATTTTAGGTTTTTATTCGATTTTTATTTAATATATAAAGTTATAAGAATAATTATATTTTTTCAAAAAAAAATTATTATATTTAGATTGCCTAAAAAATATATATGCATCATTGAGTTAGGGTAGTCAGAATTTAAACCATGTGCATACTAATTCCACTTGAATTTTGGTACTAGAAAGTTAGTATTGTTAATATTAATAATTTATCGTTCTCCTTGGCTGTGTTACCTAAAATTTGGTGTGCTCTATTCATAGGGATCTATGTCAATGTCAATATGAATGCCGTGAAGAAATGTTTTTTTCTTTTTACAAGCCCATGAAGAAATGTTCACTCTTTATTTATCCATTTTTAAAAATAAAAAAAAATTGGTAGAATATTTATCCATTTATCCATTATTTATTTGCCTATCATTCTTGGGATTCCCTTTTGAGTATTTACACATATATGTATTTGAGCAAATATTAATTAGTGACATAAGGATATTAACTAGAAATTAATAAATTTTTATTAGAAGATGTTGTAATTAGTATCCCAATAAAAATTTGTATTTTCTTAATTCTTTAATCATTATTCTTAAGACATTAGTTATTAAAACTTTTTAACTTATAGTATAGTATTATCCTACATTACAATTTTAAAAACCTTGACCGGTAGCTTCACCGATTTAATGACCGGTCCGATTTTAAAAATCTTGGTGTTAGCAAAGGTCTTTCTCACTCTCTACCTCACTTCCTTATACCACCACCACCCCCCATAAAACACCCATAGTGGATCGTCCATGTCATCACCAGCCTCCGTCAATATCATAAATCGAACTTGGTAGTTATGATTAGCCGAAAGGGAAAAAGGTCTCCTTTCCCCTTTGCAACCTATAAAACATACTGAATTTGTCTCATCCATTGTGTAAAGAGTATATTCAATAATAAATCACACTAATGAATAATATCTATCAGAGTTATACAAAATATAAAAGTTTACATGGTCCTGAATCATAACAAAGAAAAGGTTTGCAACCCATAACAAAATCGGGTGCATACACTCAAAACAAAAGAAGCTCCCACATGACATGCAAGACAACAAAGAATCTCCTTGCGACACCATAAAATCCGGCATCACATGGTTACCCGTTGCGGAAAAGAAACTTATTTAAAATGCTGGTCGCCTTCGAAAAAATAACCTTTTATATAAGGTTACTGAAAAATGGTACTCTTTTTTTTTTGTTAAAAGCAGTTAAGAAAATGTGATGAACACTCAGAACATGAAAATAAACATCATACATATAGATATAACTGTCCCACTTGGGATCTTAGGTTTGATTATAAAACAGGCCTTGTCAAACTGGTCAACATACACTAAAATAACTACTGAAGAGACAGGTAAAAAGAAACATCAAACCGGGGATAGGGAATTGGGTACAAGACTCAAAAGATGGCACTAAAAGCCTAGGGACTATTGAGACAACTCCAAAAGCCGACGAACGATCTACCAATGCCTCCTGCATGCAGAGTGACCACAGATGTTACCCTCAGACGAGATATCAGATGCCGGATTGATAACGTCACCGCCATCGTCGATAGGGACGTCGTCATCTCCAGGATCCTGCGGATGGTACCCTGGCTCCTCGTCGACCTCTATGAACTCAAGAGGCTCTTCCTCGGGATCCACTTCGGGATCCTCCTCCACTGGATCCTTCGCAAGCGATTCGACTGGATCAAAATGCTCATGAAGGAGACCGGTGACTTGTAGCATATGAAGGTAGTACCATGGAGGTGGAAGCGTCACAGTCCTCGTCTCGACGGTATGAATCCTTCGTATGGGCACTCCGTTAGCATTCGTCTCGGTAGTCGTGACTGGTCCTCGATACGTCGCGGTCGTCGCACCCTCATGTATAGTCCAGTTCCCTACCGTCCCAGCATGATCAAACACTTCGTTCCTCGAGCTCGACTGTTCCAAGGGAACGTCCGGATCCATCTAAAAGCACGTGCATACCCGATACAAGAAGAAAAGAACATAACATAAATATGTGCAAGAGTGAGATACCGTCATAAGATATATCCCACAACAACCATATACATGATACATACATCACATAATCATATAAGCAGTTAAATCATACATATAAATAACATAACAGTGTTATATCAAAGGGTCTCAAACCCGCACAGTCAACCTTTGAAAATATGCATGGCACTTCAATATCAGGCTCTAACTTAATCTCATGAGATATCAACACCGTTTTCCACTGGAGAAGAATTAGAGTTGGTCAATCTCTAGCCCACCGGCCAATTGCCTCCATACCCTCATGCATTTAAGGTCTTATGACGAGCAACGTCACATGTGCCTCTGAACCGGTCACATGGATTGACTCCCAGATACCACCTTGTATCTGATATGTAACAAAGGCACGTCTGCCTGGGGAAATGCACATGAGAAAATATTTTATTCAAAAGGTTTTCTTTGTGTTCATTCTTTTTCGTTGTCGCAGGTCAAAGCTAACGACTTAATCATCATTTCCTCATCACTTGAAAACTTAGAAGCATAGGACACATAGTCCGAATGCTCAATCACAACGCCCGAGACCGATGCACCAGTCCTAGGTTTATGGTCGTAGAAAACAACATTCACTTTTAACAACGTTCTTCACAACGTGGTTACGACATACAGTCCACAACAACGTGATTAAGACACGCAGTGCACAACAACGTGATTAGGACACACAGTCCATAACAACGTGATTAGGACACACGGTCCACAACAACGAAATCAGAACGCACTGTCCTCGATTTCGAGAATTGGACCCTCAGTCCAGAACATCATGAATAGGACTCATGGCCCCGAATTAACACTGATCCAAGATCACGTGCGTATAACTGAATACTAGAGGCGACGTCTCGCGTACTAGATTCTCTTTCTTAAGTACTTATTTTTCGTTCAGTGAAAATCAAATTCAAAACCGAATCATCGATAACCTATCCAGGCTATCGAAAAGTTTCTAAAACATTTAGGAGAAAACCTTTTCTTTGAAAATCTTTTATAAAGCATCTTTGAAATACTTTTATCTTTGAAAATCCCCAATAGGATATTGCCAAATAATCTTGAAAGTTTCCACTTGAAGACACATAGTTCGAAAAGGATTTTTCTCTTGTATACCAATAGTTCACCAAAACCATTTCAACATTTAAAACAAGTACTTTAAGTTAATGAGATTTTGGAAAAGAACACCAATCCCTTCATCTTCAAAGCTTATTAAGATTTTTAATCCTTATAATGATTGAGCATGAGACACAAGTCCTGTCTTAGCAAACTTTCAATCAACAGAGTATATATTATCGAGTTCAATGCTAATATCACGATTGAAAGCAGTTCATCACAGATATGCATTATAACATTTAGAACAAGCACAGTTCAACATCAGATAATAGCTTAACAGTTCAAGTACATTAGATAATCAAGTAAGCTCAATCAACATATAAATATCCAGTTAAACACATACACACATGCATACAGTTATTGAATATCTTTAGGAAATCCCCTCTCACCTCACGTCGGAGTTAAGAGTTCTGGATTTGAAAAGAAGGTTCACGAACATCCTCGCTTCTCTGGTGATGGAAGTCTAAGGTTACCAACATAAAATCATGAGTTAAAAAAAGAAATCAACTCGAGAACACTAACCACAAGGTATAGGTTCGGTTCATACAATAAACTAGGATTAGGGGTTTCCAAAATTTATGCGACTCTTGGATTTATGATCCTTAAGTGCTAGAAGTTCATCAACAACAATCTTTTAACAAAGTTGAATTAAAAATCTCACTAAGTACTTGACTTAGGGTTTCGGCCAAGCATAGGTAAATAGGCTAGGAATTTCTAAACTTTCCAATCTCTTTAGGTTAGCATCCATACATAATAAGGAGCTTGAAACCATGATCATTTCTGAAAATGGAAAAATCAAATGTCTTAGACCATGAACTCTTAGGTTCGGCCTTAACAAGTTTGTGAGGTTAGAGATCTTTAAATCATCCAATCTTTTGGACATAGCATCCTTTAACATGAAGGACCTCTAATCCATAATCATCTTGGAAAACAAAATAAAATAACACATCCTAGGTCAAATGTTACATTCGGCCATCATAGGAAAATAAAGTAAGAAAATATTTTAAACTTTCCAATCACTTAGACATAGCATCCTTTAACATAAGGAGCTTTTTAGTCCATGATCACTTTGGAAAACAAAACTCAACATCTTTCCCATAACCATTTAAGGTTTTGTACTTTTCAAGAAATAGGGGTTAGAAATCTTCAAACTTTCCAATCTCTTGGACTTAGCATCTTCCTATATCAAGGAGTCTTAATCCATGATCATTTTGGAAAACAAAACTTAAACACCATTGCCTTAAAACTCATTGGTTTTGGTCTTTACATAAAAATAGGGTAAAAGTCTTTAAAATTTCCAATCACTTAGACATAGCATCCTTTAACATAAAGGAGGATTGGTCCATGATCATCTTGGAAATGAAACTCAAATACAAACTCATACATGTAAAAGTTGAAACAAGATTCATCTAAACCATATACATGGTTTCGACCTCCTAAGAAAGAAGAGGTTAGGAAACTTTGTTTTACATAACCTTTTAGTATGTGATAGTATGAGTAAATACAAGAATATAGAAAGTGGTTTCAACTCAAAAGGAGTTTTTACCATTTTTGAGAGGTTTTTGAAGTTAAAAGCACATAAAGAACATATGAAGAAAACTTTCAAACAAAAGATGAAACTTTGAAAAAGAATTACATAGAAGTATCACCCTTAACAAGATGAACAACTTTGATGAAGAACTTTAAGAGAAAAGCTTAATAAAAATGTAAACTTTGTAAGAGATAAGAAGAAGAAGAAATGTAGTAAGGTGTAAATGTGAAAAATGGAGGAAAGTGAGGAAGTGTGGAAATGAAGAGTATTTAAAGAGAGTGAGGGGGAAGAGATCACGGTTTTGAGAGGAAGAAAGAATAGAAGAAAGAAGGTGGGTTGCTTTTAGAGAGGATAAGGAGTTAATGTGATGTGATGTGATTGGAGAGAGAAAGATGAAAAAGTGAGACTTTATTAAAAAAGTGAAAATTCACTTTTTGAGGTGTGTCATAGCCTTCACATCAAGTCAATTCATGTCACTTCATCCTCTTGATGCTCTGCTCCATTGCGTACCAGATGACTTCCCCGATCGTATTTCCCGACGATTTCGTCTGGGAAATCCCTAAGATTTGGCCCCGAACAAGATTTTTCGAAAAACTCCAAACCCACACAAAACATCATAAAAACACTAACCGTCTCGTTCACGAATTAAATTTTGGTCTCTAGCTCGGTAAACTTGTACCGGCAGTGAGAGCCCAGAGCGGTTTTCGTCGGAATTTTGGACCGAAAATTTTACTGTGACTTCATACGGTAAAAAAACACAAGAAAATTATTTTATTTTAAATAAAATCATCCTTTGGATTTTATCAAAAATAAACACATTAAAGCATGTATTTACTGATAAAGAAGCATACGAAAAACAGGGTGTTACACTCCTAAGCATGAGATTGTCCTATTCGATCATTATCTATGCCTACAATATATAAAATTCGTGGGGTGATTATTAACTCAGTGAGCCCCCCTCCCCCACCCACCCACCCACCCACCCACACACACACACACACACACAAAAAAACACACACACACACACACACACAAAAGACATATATCGTGACACCCGGGGCTGAAGAGGGTGGGGAGTGGTCATCAGTGCAAGAAGGCACGGACAAGGAGTGACTCCTGGAAGGCTTCTAGGCGGAGGGATACATAAATAAACCGATTACACACCGGAATGAGAGGGATCCTGAGACTATGCGGGTATGGGACTATACAGTTGATGATGACTTATATGAATTGATTGGTACTACCTATACCTACAAGATGCATCTTCTTTTCGGGAGCCCATCACTTAAGAACTCCACAGTGAAGCGTGCTTGACTTAGAGCAATTCTGGGATGGGTAACCTCTTGGGAATTTTCCCATGAAGCGTATGAGTGAAGACAAAACACACTGAAAAGACCCATGTTGATTTGTGGGGACAGTCTTCAATCCATAGAGCAGTCATGGATGTTACAAGTGGTATCAGAGCGGCACCTCTCCCAGTACGGTGTGGTTTGGGGACGAACCAAGCGGAAGCGGAAGCTGGTGGGCATGTGACACCCGGGGCTGACGAGGGTGGGGAGTGGTCGTCGGTGCAAGAAGGCACGGACAAGGAGCGGCTCCTGGCTGACTTCTAGGCAGAGGGATACATGAAGGAATCGATTACACACCGGAATGAGAGGGATCCTGAGACTGTGTAGGTGTGAGACTATACAGTTGAGGACGGCTTATATGAATTGATTGATACTACCTATCCCAACAAGACGCATCTTCTTTTCGGGAGCCCGTCACTTAAGAACTTCACAGTTAAGCGCGATTGACTTGGAGCAATGCTAGGATAGGTGACCTCCTGGGAAGTTTTCCCAGGAAGTGTGTGAGTCAGGACAAAGCACATTGAAAAAACCCGTGTTGGTTTGTAGGGACAGTCTTCAATCCATAAACCAGGCAGGGATGTTACATATATAGCAAATCATCTCAATATCGGATCATAATAATCATACAATCAATAATTCACATACATGACCATTTTGTCCTCCCAAAAGGGTACTTGTAGAATGACTTGGAAACTCATGAATTTTAACAAATTCCATAACATAAGGGCTACAACATAGCATGAAAACGAGTTCAAAGTTGTTTTTGGGTCCCCATGGAGGTTGGTTCACCGAGGACCTCCCACCACATGATTTTCATTTATACCTCACGGATATTGCACCCCGTCGCCATCTCTTCTTAACTTCAGGAATGTTCACTAGGGTTCCCAATCATAACGATGTTATTTATATCCCGGAACCTCTCGTTCCTCCAATTGGTTACCCAAAGATTCATATCAATATCATTTCATTAAATATTTATCAAAATTACAAACATTCATCATCATTATACATCCCATAATCATATCAACATAAGTTGTATTAGTAGCTCATCATCATACATGTATATCATTTCATCTAAAAGTACTCATTAATGAAGTTGACACAGGGAAATACAAGAAGGGAGGTTGAATTATGTTTCTTAACAGTTTTTCGAAAAAGCCTTTTCTCAAACCTTTTACAAGCAAATCAAAAGAAACAACACACAAGCAGGAAACTTTTTTAAATTATTAACAAACTCATATTCAAAAACCCCCACATATAGAATAACAAAAGACTGTAAAAGATAAGGGTTAGAAGAATCACACAAGTGTTTTATCATGGTTCACTCTTTTCCAACCAAGAGCTACGTCTAGTCCCTTCTACCTGAAGGTTTTATCCACTATTCTCCAAATAGATTACAAGTATTCAATACCTCTTCAGCCTACTAGTATTATTTCTCTACCAAGCCTCTTCGGGCTCTAACTATAACAAAGAAATTAACAGATTTGATCTAAGAACTCACTATGTGTGAGAATATGAAAGTTTAAGATCAGTAAGCTTTACAAGTAAACTTGTTTTACAATTTCAACAGCGTTTTTGCACTTTGATATCAGAGATTGTATATATACTTTCTTGTTGAATTTCTTCAAGTATTTATAGATGAAGTTCTTCTCTGTCTTGATCTTCTTCAAAGGTCTTCAATTTGTATCCGTTTAGACTTAGCATTAAATGCTTCGATCCATTGAAACTGATAGCTCGGTATGCTTCACTCGAGAAGTGTTTTTGTTTATCAGAGGAATGCTCAAAGTAGAGTTGTCACTTCTCTGTTATACCGAAGGTTGCTTTCTGACTTTCCTTCTTTGTACTTGACTTGATCTTTACAGCAATGTAGTTGACATCGTACAAAAGTTTATAGTTTCGATGGTACTATGTTCTTTTGTCCAAGAGACAAAGAGTTTAACAATAGAAGCAACAAGGGTAAAAAGACATATATTCTTTTGAATTAAATAAGCAATCATTTAAAATAAATACATTTAAGCTTAGGCGGGTTCACGATTTAAAAGTAGTGGACGCTCAGGTCTTTGGACGTGCAATATTATCTTATCAGTGAGACGGGCTCGTCTACTGATAATGCGTCTAGAGACTTTTGTCTAGTTCCAAATATTGGACTTTCTATACTCAAGAGCTCGACTACTGACGTGACGTCAAGTGAGACTACTCGTTTATCAAGTCTTTGGACTTGTTATATTTCTGAAAATTATTTCATTGTCCCGTCTACTTGATTATAGTTAGACTTAGATATTTGTCTACCTTAGCCAATTTTAAGACCTCGTCTAAACATAAACTTTAACAAATTCAGAGATATTATCAAGAGTTGCAGATTCGTCTATAGGATCAAAATAAAATATGATAGATTCCATACTTAGTTTTAAGTTCCTCTGACTAGTATAATTCAAACAATCCCTGCACTCTTATAACAAACAAGTTAGATTTTTTACAACACTTTGCTATACAAATTTAACATCTTTGTTAACATCAAAACTTAAGAGATTATTTAATTCAAAATCACTTTGGTTCTAACAATTAATGCAATAAATATATCAAGTTATGCATAACAAATCCTTCATACATTTCAGAACCCAGGACACGACCTCCATATTTCTTCCCCGCGCCACGGCGCTAGTGCCTCTAGGTCGTTACGCACGTTGCAAAAAATGGCAGATGCAACAACCAAATGTTGATCTAGTCAGAATGTGATTTTTCCTCTTTTAAACTCACATCCAGTCACGGAAATACATCATACAAAACATTATCAAGTCATACCAATTGAATACTTCAGCATAAAAATGTCCACAAACATTTTCATAACTAAGATTCATCAAAAACCACACCCATAAGTCAACACTTTAAAAATTACATGCATCTTCATACCCTGTCATTAATTTTTGATGAAACACCCACAAGAAATCATAGGAAGAAGATGAATTACCATTTTGGCTCCATTTCATTAGGCTTGAAGCTCATTCGTGACTTCAATCTAGCATTCAACTTCCATTTCTTTGTGCTTGGATTTCGTCCTCCAAGGCATTACCTAGGTTGGGAGAGTTGAGATTAATTGTGGGTAGTGCTCATGCCAATTCGATAGAGCTTTTTTAATGAATGAGGAAGAGATCAATTCAACAAAGTTTGAAATATTATTAACACAATAATTTACACAGATTGTGTGGTTATTAGCATGTATTACAATCTGGTGGTGGTGCGACGCGGGTAGAGATGGGTGGACGGTGGTGTTGGGATTATTGGGAGAAAGAGAAGATGATGGGTTGAGATTTTTGCTAAAGGATCATTTTGACCAATTTATAAATATTACTATTTGAGTATCAGTGTTTTGCAAAACTATAAATATTTTCTATTTCCAGGTAAAAAGGTGGGTGTTTGATGGTCCTCCAATTGATGTTTGATCTAGAGAAGTTGTGAGCAGCAACTTGCAGCTGATATATACTCAGCTTCAGTAGTTGATAAAGCAATGGTACTTTGTCTTTTACTTGACCATGAGACAAGATTAGCTCCAATGAAGTGACATCTTCCACTAGTGCTTTTTCTTTCAATTCTATCTCAAGCATAGTCAGCATTACAGACCCCACTAATCTGTAATCTTCATTTTTCTTAAAGCACAAACCAAGATTAGTAGTACCTTTTAATACTAAAAATTCTCTTAACTGCTGATAAGTGAGATTCTCTAGGATCGGAATGAAATCGAGCACATAAACATACACTGAACATAATATCAGGCCTAGACACAGTAAGATATAAGAGAGATCCTATCATACCTCTGTATACCTTTTGGTCTACCTTTTTATTTTTATCATCTTTGTTTAGTATGGAAGTGGGGTGCATAGGAGTATTCATTGGTTTTCAATCATCCATCTTAAACTTCTTCAGAAGTTCTTTTGTATACTTAGTTTGGTGGATGAGCACCTCGTCCATGGTTTGTTTTATTTGAAGTCCAAGAAAGAATTTGAGTTCTCCCATCATACTTATTTCAAACTCTTTCTGCATTAACTTAGAGAATTCTTTGCATAGAGACTCATTAGTACCACCAAAAATAATATCATCAACATATATCTGTACAACTATGAAATTTGA
Organism: Sophora flavescens; assembly: GCA_030762895.1. Lineage (NCBI taxonomy): Eukaryota > Viridiplantae > Streptophyta > Magnoliopsida > Fabales > Fabaceae > Sophora > Sophora flavescens. The sequence goes on from CM061067.1 coordinate 82,089,482, forward strand.
CTTAATGGGTTTTCTAAATAAGGTTGTGTCAACCTTTCCTCTATTGAATCCATTTTCCATAAGAAAAGAACTTAGTCTATCATACCAAGCTCTAGGAGCTTGCTTAAGACTGTTCAAAGCTTTCTTAAGCTTATATACTTGTTCAGGATGGGTTTCACACTCAAAACCTGGAGGTTGCATAACATAGACTTCTTCATTAATAAAGCCATTTAGAAAAGCACTTTTAACATCCATCTGAAAAAGCATAATACTATGATGTGCCGCAAATAAAAGTAGGATTCTAATAGCTTCTAATCTAGCAACAGGTGCAAAAGTTTCAGTATAATCTATACCTTCTTCTTGAGAGAAACCTTGAGCAATAAGTCTTGCTTTGTTTCTTATTACCTTACCAGTTTCATCAAGTTTGTTTCTTTAAACCCACTTTGTTCCAATCACTGATTTGTCTTTGGGCAGTGGAACCAGAGTCCAAACATCACTTCTTTCAAACTGATTGAGTTCTTCTTGCATAGCTAGAATCCAACCATCGTCCAGCAAAGCCTCGTCTATTGTCTTTGGTTCCAACTCAGAGACTAGTGCAGAATTGTCTTGTCTTCTGAAGGTTGATCTGGTTCTTAGCTTGTCATTGGGGTTTCCAATGATCTGATCTTGTGGATGATAATTCTTGAAGTACCAAGATTTTTGAACTGTACCATGTTGAGAAATGGAAGTTTCTGGTTGTTGAGTGGGGTTATCTTCTAGCTCATCAACTTTTATCTCAGGTGAGTCTCCTGGAATGCTTAGATCAAGATCTGCAAAAGCTTCATCTAGCTCTGATAATTTCTTATCAGGCTGTTTGTCATCAAACTTGATATGAATACTTTCCTCTACTATCAGAGTCCCAGAATTATAAACTCTAAAGCCTTTAGATGTTTCAGAATATCCTAATAGTATTCCACTATCTGTTTTAGCATCAAACTTACAAAGTTGATCTTTAGTATTCAGTATATAACATTTACAACCAAAGGGGTGAAAATAAGATATGTTGGGTTTTCTTCCTTTCCACAGTTCATAAGGAGTCTTATTCAGGATAGGTCTAATATATATTCTATTATGAAAGTAAATGAGAAGATATTAATGACCCCGGTGAGAAGTGTCTAGGGACAGAGTTGTCATTGAGCATAGTCCTAGCCATCTCTTGAAGAGATCTGTTCTTTCTCTCTACCACACCATTTTTCTGTGGTGTTCTAGGTATTGAGAAGTTGTGAAGGATACCACTTTCTTCACAGAACTTATGAAATAGCTCATTTTCAAACTCTCCCCCATGGTGACTTCTGATTGAAGTGATACACAAGCCTTTTTAATTCTGTACACGTTTGCAGAATACATAAAAGGCCTTAAAAGACTCATCCTTGTGAGTTAGGAACATAACCCATGTCCATCTTGTAATCGTCTATTATGACAAGACCATATTTCTTACCACTGACAAAGGCAGTCCTTGTTGGACCGAAAAGATCAAGATGTAGCAACTCTAGTGGTCTATTGGTACTAACAACATTCTTAGATTCAAAAGAATCTTTGACTTGTTTTCCCTTTTGACATGCATCACAGAGAGCATCAGATTTGAACTTAAGGTTTGGTAGTCCTCTCACGAGGTTATGCTTGTTTAGCTTTGAAATTAATTTCAAGCTTGCATGACCTAGCCTTTTGTGCCAAATCCATCGCTCATCTTCAATGGACACTAGACATTGAGACACTTTGATTTGAGAGGTCCACCAAGTCAATCCTTGTAGAGATTGTTTTGCCTTTTTGCAGTGAATAAAAGTGATCCAGCATCTTTATTGACAGTACACATGTTCTTATCAAAAGACACTGCATATCCACTGTCACATAATTGACTTATGCTCAGTAGATTGTGCTTCAAGCCATTTACTAAAATAACATTATCAATGGAGGGAAAATGATGTTTACCAATTTTAACTATACCAATGATTTTCCCTTTCTGATTTCCTCCAAATGTGACCCAGCCACTATCTTTGGGCTTAAGGTTTTGGAACATAGACCTTTCTCCCGTCATGTGTTGTGAGCAGCCACTGTTCAAGTACCAAGACATCTGTTTTATTCATGTTGTTAAGCAAATCTGCAACAGATATTATCTTATCTTTAGGTACCCAAACTGACTTGGGTCCTTTCTTGTTAGTTGTCACTGGACGAGTATGCTTAGCATATTTATTGTGCATGCATCTAGATGTAATATGCCCACTTTTTCCACATACTTTACAAAAGGTGTTGGACAAGCTAGACTTAGCTCTGGTATATTTATTTGTAACTTTTGAAGCTCTATTCTATTTAAGTGTTTTTGACTTTTTGTGAGATGCGTCTTGCTTCTGTTTGTCATAACCAAGACCAGATTTATCATAAGGTGACCTAGGGTACCTTAAAATGAGGCTAAGCTTATCTGAGCCACCTACAAGCTTTGATAGAGAATCAGTTAGATATGTTATATCTTGCTTCAGTTTTGCAACTTCACACGAGACATCAGGTTCACACACCACTTTGTCAGCTAGACTGACATTCACTGATTTTAGTTTGTCGTTTTCATTTTTGAGGTTTTGTTTCTCAGTGCAGACCCTATCATATTCTTTAGACAGTTTAGAAAACTTCTTTTTGAGACTCTTATATTCTCGTGATAGTATAGATGACTCATGCAACAATTCATCAAAAGCATTTTGAAGAATGGACGGGTCAGAGTCCATTACCTCAGCATCAAGGTATTCACTTTCTGATGCAATGTCTGCCATGAGACAGATATTTGCCTCTTCCTCGGCTTCATTTTCTTCATGTGAAGAAGACAGATCAATATCCTCTCATGTAGCCATTAAGCCTTTCTTTTTTAGAAGAATTTTTTTTTGTCCTTTAGCTCAGGGCAGTCAGTTTTGAAATGACCAGGTTTCTTGCATTCAAAGCACAAGGGTGGACCTTTTTCCTTAGAGTTTGACTTCTCCTTGGAAAACTTTTTGTGGAGTTGCTTCCTTGTGAAATCACCTTTCTTTCTCCACATATGTTGAATCTTCCTGGAGATAAAGGATAATTCATCATCATCTGATCCTTCATTATCATCAGAAGATTCAGACTCATCAGATGACTTAGCAGCTTTGAGAACTTTTGATGAACTTGCTTTCTTTGCCTTTAGGGTAATAGATTTTCCTTTTCCGGAATTTTCTTCTTCATTAAGTTCAAGTTCATGAACCTTGAGAGATCCAAGAAGCTCTTCCAGAGAGAGTGTATTCAGGTTTTCGGCTTCCTGAATAGCAGTTACTTTGGGTCTCCATTGCTTGGATAGACTTCTCAGGATTTTTCTAACATGATCTCTATTTTCATAAATTTTTCCAAGAGATCTGAGACTGTTGGTGATGGTTTGGAATCTTCCAAACATTTGGTCTATTGTTTCATGTTCACCCATCTTGAACAGCTCATACTGATGAACCAGTATGCTGATCTTGGATTCCTTAACTTGGGAGGAACCCTCATGAGCTAGGACAAGAGTATCCCAGATTTCTTTAGCAGTATTGAAGCTGTGAACTTTGTCATGCTCAGATCTGGTGATGACACACATCAAATAATGCTTAGCTTTAAGATTGAGTTGATGCTTTGCCTTTTGATCTGCTGTCTAGTCTGCTCTAACAACAGCTTCTCCATTTTCATTTCTGGGTTTGGTATAACCAGTTTCTATGAGCTCCTAGATGTCTAGACTTTGTGCATCCAAAAATACCATCATCCTCTTCTTCCAGTAGTCATAATCAGAACCATCAAAGAGAGGAGGTATATTGATAGCTTGTCCTTCTGCATCCATGGTTGTTGGATCGTACTCCCTCAGCACTTGTTAGATGCTCAACCCTTTCGAGGCTGAGCTCTGATACCAACTGAAGTTGACACAGGCAAACACAAGAAAGGGGGTTGAATTGTGTTTGTTAATAATTTTCGAAAACAACCTTTAAAACAAATTTTGCACTCAAGGAGATTAGAAACAAAAGCAAGCACAAAGACAAAGATCCTTTTTAAAATACTTTAACAAAAGCAATATCAAAACCTCACAGTTAGTATAAGCAAATAAAACTGAAGAGTTTAGGGATAGAAGATTCACATAAGAGATTTTATCATGGTTCACTCTCTTCCAACCAAGAGCTACGTCCAGTCCCTTTGACTTGAAGGATTTATCCACTATTTCTCCAAATATATTACAACCAAGTATTCAACACCTCTCCAGGCAACAAGTATTTCTTTCTTATCAAGCCTCTTCAGGCTCTAACTCTAACAAAGAGATATAATGTTTGATCTTCTTAACTCACTATGCGTGAGAATATGACAGTTTAAGATCAATTGAATATTACAATAATATTCAAACTAAAGAATACAGACTCTTGCTCTTGAAAGAATATTAGAATGAGTGATTATTGATTGGAAAAAGTTATTCTCCAGAACTTGAGGACTTCTATTTATAGTGGCCTTCTTCTTCACTTGTATTTCTTCAACGGTTACTTTGAATAATCCCGTTTAGGGATAACATTTAATGCATGATATCCGTTGTGACTGATAGCTTGATTGTGGCAATGCTGAATAAGTACTCTTGGTTATCGAGGTAGCATGAAATTGGAGGCTTACTCCTCTGAGTATTGCAGCTTGAGCACTTGTTGTTCCTCCTTTGTGTATAATTCAACTTTTTCAGTCATAGAGTTGTCATCGTACAGATCGTTTTGTAGTATCTTATTGTACGATTCTGCTTTTTGCATTTCTTGATGGTACTATGTTTCTTTTACAACAAGGTGAAGCATTAAAGCAGATAATTGCATTTAATTCATTTCAAAGATAGATCTCGTCTAAAAAGAAACTCTGTCTACTTAGTTATATGAGAGACTAAGTCTGTTCAACATTTTACTTTGCTCGTCTGATGACGCGGCACATCCTTTTGTCTATCAAGTCTTCGGACTTGCTATACTTTAATGAGTTATAAAGATCTTCGTCTGGTGACGTGGCGGTTAGAGCTCGTCTACTAGATTACTTTATTTTTCAGTTCATTTACTTCGACTAATTACTTCTGTCTGCTTACGTGACAAGATCGACGCACTTATTTATCAAGTCTTTGGACTTGTTGTACCTAACAAGTTATTTAGGTATTCATCTTGCAAATATTTAGAGCTTCGTCTACTTAAGTAAACCAATCTAAAGAAGTAACTTTACCAAAGTTTGTGAGCAGCCCGTCTACAAGGGTAGACGCGTATTTTTCACTGAAAACTTATCCAAATTTATTTTACTTATATTAAAGTATTCCTGCATAACTGAAATCACATGTTAGATCTCAACTAACACTTTGTCAAGCAAATTTAATTCTTTTGTTAGCATCAAAACTTAAAGATTATTAAATCCAACCTATCTAATTCAACGTACAGGAATTTGAAATCGTAACCTCCAACTCATAAGACAAGCTTATGTTCATAGAGACGTGTCCCTACTTGTTGATAGAGTTATATTGTCGTTTTGCACAACTTTACATTTCATTTGTTTGAATTTTTAAGTTTAAATTTACAAATAGATTGAAGTTTAGACTTTTAATTATATTGTGTAAAAAAAAGACTTTTGATTATATTTTTATTTCTGGCATTTAGGCTTATATTTTAATTGTTTTATTAGTCAAAAAAATCAAATTATTCAACAATTCAAATTGAGATAAATATTGAAAATTAAAACTAAAGTGACAAATCAAACTAAAATAACATGATCGTGCTAACGAGTACCCTAAGGACACTTTTTAAGAAATCATAAGAAGCAAGTTTTCATGGAGAAACTAAATATTTAAAGTGCCCTGAAGCACTCGTTAGCATTTCCCAATATAAAGTTTGTTTTTTTGGTTTCTTAACAAGTGCCCTGAAGCACTCCTTAGCATTTCCCAAAATAATAATAGTATATAAATTAAATGATTTGTTTACCTTAAAATCAATAGAAACTGAATCGTGAATTAATAAAGAAAGGGATGAAAAGAAATTTCTGGTATGAGCATCATACAGCACGAAATGATGTACGTTTCAATCTAGACTCGGAATTCCAAATAAACACGTTTATAAAAGGTAAAGCATTTGATAAAAAAAAGATTTCGTTTCGTGTGAATTTGCATTTTTGTTCTCGTATTCATCAACCAAAACATAACAAATCTCGTGATCCAAAACACATGTTGCGAATGAATTTTCATATAAAATAACAAGTTACACGCATTCTTCACGATTGATGCGAGAGTTTAACTACAACTACAAGTATTCAATAATCGGACTTCAGTTGAGCTGTTATTTATGAACGTCAGCTATTTGAAAGAGAAAAGAAGCCTAGATATGATGTTATAGTTATAATATACACTTAAACATTAGTGTTAATATACACGTGTTAGGTGTAGTAGACTGTATTGTCTACCGCAACACATATATGAGGAGTGTACTATATATACTAAATTGCGATGACAAGTTTGAATCCACTTTAAAACACAATTCAAGCGGTGTTATATGATAAAATGGTAAAGTAGTGTGTGCATGGCGTTGGTTTCGTTGGTCACATTAATCTTATGTATTAGTGTCGGCTGAAAAGTTAAAATATAACACATGTCATGGCATATGCATCCATATCTTGAGGCAATGATTTCTGGGCCATACGGTGACCTCAAATACAAGAAACCAAATTATCAATCAAACAAGTTTGATACATTACCTTTCTTGATCTTTTCTTTCTTTTTGTAAGCCCGGGATGATAAAATAAAATACTAGCAATTATACAATTTTCTTTTTGCCTGGGGGTTTGTATTTAATCACTTTGATCGGAAGAGGGGACAGTTGACATAACATGCATACTATATGTGCATGTAACAAAGTAATGGTACAGTTTTGAGAATAAAGTTGAACATCGATAATCCTTGGTGAAAGTTTGATGACTTAATTTGTTTATATATAATAATACATTACCCAAAAACAAAAAACTGTAGATATAAAACAAAAACTATCCAAAAATAGTTGGTTACGGTGACATTGAAATTTTAGTATAAGATTAATGGTTTGAATTCCGGGGTTACCACTTGAGGAGAATTTTATCACTCTCACCCCAAGGGTTAGTCTCGTAGCTTTGATTATCGGATATCTGGTAAAACAAAAAACTCATAAATTTGATTTTTCATCAATATTTACAATTTGTATTTTATTTTCAAAAGTACATAATTCACCTTAGAGTATTAAATTAAATATATAATAATCAATATGCTGTTTTACTACAAAGTAAAAGTGCTTTCCAGAAACTGAATTAAGTGTTGTACTGAAATAGGAAAGCTCTCTGCTGGAAGTACAAGAAGCATGTTGCTGCAACTCTGAAACAACATCTGCTCAGAATAAAGTGTACTTTTGGATAAACTTGTCAAAGCTCAGCGTTCCCAAGCATTTAATGTTCTCTCAGAACGACTCTTTGACATTAATGGTGTCTCAGAAGCTCAAATCAGAAGAACACAAATTCTGAAGCTGTGCCTAACAGATTTATTTGATTGAAGTCTTTAAATAGATCAAACAATGAAGATAAAGACAAGAAGTTGAATATCATTAAGAACACTGTGCGGAAGCATTTACTCTATTCATTAACTTCTTCATTCTTTTATTGAATACACATTCAATCATTTGATATTAATTCGCAGTCTTTCATACTTCATATTTATTTCACTCCTTGAGTGTGATATGAAAGACTTGCAAATTGTATTAATTACACAAAACCTTTGTTCCTTACTGTTTTGAGCCTGAACAGGCTAGGTGAGAAAAGAATACTTGCTTGAGTGTTGAGCCTGAAGAGGCTAGGTGTGCAAAGAACTTCTACTGTAATTTACTCAGTTATGAAATAGACAACTATAAACACGAGAAGGGGGTTGAATTGTGTTTATCAGAATTTAAAATAAAGTTGAAAACTTTTTGCACACATAAGCTAAGTTCAGACAAGTGGGAAAGAAAAAGATGCAGACGGTGTGACTGTCTGGTTAGATTTCAACAGAATAAACACACAAGCACACAACTGTTAGATTCAATGACTTAAAGATTTTGATATATGACAAATACAACTTAATGTGTATGCAAGTGTTTAGTGTCAAATTGTAAAGACAGGTATCAAGCAATATTCAACAAGTTCAATGAGCAATCAAAGGAGAATATTCAAGGAAGAACTTGGAGGAATCAAAGAGCAAGGACGAAGATTAAGGAATCATCAAGACAAGAGCTTAAACGAAGAAATTAGTGTTAAGTCTTAGATGATTTGTAAGAGATGAAATCTCTTATCCACAAATAGCTCAATTAAGAAAAATGCATTAAGAAAATCATTTTTCATAACCTGCATTAAAAGGAATAAGTTTTCGTTAATGAAAATAATTTTTGGAAATAATAATATAAGCGCTCGTCCAACACTGGAATAATATAAGCGCTCGTCCAACATTGGGAATAATAGAAGCGCTCCTCCAACAGTGGTAAAAGCTGGCGTCCAAGAAAGTGGCAGAAGCTCACGTCTACCAAAATGACAGAAGCTTACATCTACTAAAGTGACAAAAGCACACGTCTACTAAAATGACACAAGCGCACGTACACTAAAGTGACAGAAATGCTCGTCCACTAAAGTGATACAAGCACTCGTCTACTAAGTAATACAAGCGCTCGTCTAATAGTTGGAGCACATCCAATTACTCTGTGTTAGTACTCCCGTCTGCTGACGTGGCAAATGGACGCGACTATTTTTTTTAAGATGGACGCGACTATTTTTCCAAATGGACTCGTTATTTTATGGACGCGAATTCTATAAGAACTATCAGAATCTTATCTCAAGAACGAGAATCAAGAAAACAGATTGTGTTAAATCAGATCCAAATCTATTTTAATTGATCCCAACGACTATAACTTGTATATATAAAGAAGGATTAAAGGAACACTTTAAGAAGAATCATAACGAATAACAAAAAATGATACACATATCATTCATCATCTTCATTGAGCTTACTGCGAAAAGAGTGTTTCAATACTCATAAGTGCTTTAATTTTTTTTATCTGACTATTGAGAGTTAGGAATCAACTTTTGTTTTTACTTGTTGATTGTAAAGAGAGAGGGGGTCTCTCTGAGTGATTAGGGTGAGGTATCCCTAAGGAAGAACATTGAGGCTCTTCACAAGAGTGTGGTAGCTCGAGGTGAAGGAGTGCTCTGTGGTGTAAAAGTTTTTCAAGCTACCTGGCAAAGCTTATGTGTTAGTGTGTGAAATCCCACAGGTGGAGTGGGGATTGGATGTAGGTCACAGTGGTGGTGACTGAACCAGAATAAATCTGGTTGTGTAGTATCTCTAAACTTAGACTCTTTAATTTCTGTTTATGATCAAGATCCTGTGATTTTGATGTTTAAAGTTCAAATATAATTTCTGTTCTTGATCTGTATAAACTGTATTTTGTTATTACAGAGTTATGGAACCTGAACCTATTCGTTATTAATCTTTCTTATCCTCATCACCATCTATTCAATGTTTTGTAAAAACCCTTCATCGATTTTATAAAAGATCCTGAGAACACAAATCCGCAACTCTGATTTATAAAGCTTTGTGAAAAAGTTTTAAGAGGAAAATATTTTCTTTTAAAACTAAATTCACCCCCCCCCCCCCCCCTGAGTCGTTGAAGCCAAAACAACAACAACTTGAAAATAGATTCAATGTTAACACTTTAACCCCTTAGTTAGAAAGCAGATATAATAATCAAAGTAACTAAAGAGTTTAAGGGAAGAGAGGTTAACACAGTTGTTTATCCTGGTTCACTCTTCAACACAAAGAGTTAAATCCAGTCCTTGGTAGCACCAACTTTTATCCACTATAACTGATCAGGTTACAGACTCCAAGTATTATTGGCACACTTAGCCTCTTCAGGCTCCAAGACAAGTATTCTTTGCACACCTAGCCTCTTCAGGTTCCTAGTTTCTTATGCAATAACCATATTTCATCCTCCTTAGACATCAGACAGGTTACACTTTGATATGAGAGATCAGTGAGTTCAATCTTATACAGATTTTGTTGCCTTTTAGTTGAAAAGAGGGTTTTGCCCCTGCAGTCTTTAACTAAACATAAATCCTTGGTAAAGGAGACATCAAATCCACTGTCACATAATTGACTTATGCTAAGCAAATTGTGTCTTAATCCTTCAACCATAAGAACATTAGATATATAGGGAAGAGGAGGTTTACCACCAATAGTACCAATGCATATAACCTCCCTTTCTGATTGCCTCCGAATGCAACATATCCTCCTTTCTTAAGTTGGAGGTCTATGAACATAGACCTATCTCCTACCATGTGTCGCGAGCAACCACTGTCCAGGTACCAGCAGTGGTGTTTTCTTTGTCCTATTAAGGACATCTGTAATAGAAATTATTTGATCTTTGTCCTTTTCTGTTAGTTCTAGGAGTCTGTGAAGACTTCCTTCTCTTCTTAAGGATACACTTAGACATAACATGTAAAGTTTTTCCAAAGAAGTTACAGACAGGTGTGGATTTAATTATTGTTGACTTAACAGATACATTTGAAGTTTTAGTTGATACTTTACTATGTGTCTGATGGACATATCCATTACCTTCTTTGTTAAGGGAGTGTCTCTGACAACCAAGCAGCTTTGTCAGATTATCTCTGCCATTAACAAATTTGGCAAGATCAGAAGTGAGCTCTTCCACTTCCTGTTGAAGTTTTTCAACTTCTTCAGATTGTGATGTTTCACTTGAGATCTTAGCTTCATCAGACTTTTGATCTTGACTCACTGTTTTCCTTGGCCAGCTTATCACACTCTTGAGATTTCTGCTTATGCTCACTGATGAGCTTTACATACTCTCTCTTGAGGGATTTGAAGGCCTTAGATAAGCAGTTGGATTCCTCCAGCAACTCCTCATAGGCATCAAGTAATTCCTCATAGTCAGAATGTACCTCATTATCTGAATCTGAGTCAGTGTTGGTCATCAGACAGAGATTAGCTTCTTCCTCTATCTCTTCATCTGAAGATGTTGACTCCGGATCCTCCCAAGTAGCCATCATCCCTTTCTTCTTCTTTTTTAAGAACTTCTTAAAAGGGGCTTTCTTGAGTTGAGGACATTCAGCTTTGATGTGGTCAGACTTTTTGCACTCATAGCAGACAATTGAACTCTTGTCTGTTGAAGTAGATTCTTTGAAGTTCTTGTCCTTGTTGAACCTTTTGAATGGCTTATCCTTTCTGAACTTCTTTTTCTGTAAGAGAAGCTTAATCTTCCTGGATATGAGAGACAATTATTTATCACTTTCAGAATCCTCGGGTTTAGACAGGTCAGCATCACTGGATGACTCATCTGCCTTCAGAGCCTTGGAAGCTTTTGTTGACTTTAGACCAGCCTTCAGAGCAATTGACTTGCCCTTATTTGTTGCAATTTCATCTCCAAGTTCTTGCTCATCAACAGTGAGTGTTCCAAGAAGTTCATCCATAGTCAAGGTAGTGAGATCCTTCGCTTGAGAGATAGCAGTGACCAAAGGTCTCCACTGCTTAGGTAGACTTCTCAGAATCTTTCCAACCTTCTCAGCATTAGTGTAAATTTTGCTAAGAGATTTTAGACCATTGGTGATAGTTTGGAATCTTTCTATCATCTGAGCAACAGATTCTCCTTCCTTCATGACAAACAGTTCATACTTTCTGACAAGTATGGCAATTTTTTATTCTTTAACTTTGGTTGTTCCTTCATGAGTAACAGCTAAAGTATCCCATATTTCTTTAGCAGAATCACATGCACAAAACTTTTCAAATTCTTCAGGGCTGAGAGCACAAATGATGTTGTATATGACTTTGTGGTTCAGCTCCCATTTTGCCTTTTCTACAGGGGTCCACTGAGCTTTTAGCTTGTTAGTGTTGTCATCATTCTTAGGAATGAATGGACCATCATTGATGACATCCCAGAGATCAGATTTTGTAGATAAAATGAACCATTGAAATATTTCTTTCCAATAGTTATAGTTTTCTCCATTGAAGAATGGGGGTCTGGTTAGGGAAGCTCCTTCAGTCTGGTGACTTCCACTTGAACTAGCTCCAGCAGTCATGTCTATTCTTCATGACCTTTACCTCTACACTGTTAGATACTCAACCCAGAGGTTGAGCTCTGATACCAACTGAAATAGACAACTATAAATACGAGAAGGGGGGTTGAATTGTGTTTATCAGAATTTAAAACAAAGTTGAAAACTTTTCGCACACAGAAGCGAAGTTCAGACAAGGGGGAAAGAACAGTATAGACAAGTGACCTGTCTGGTTAGATTTCAACAGAATAAACACGCAAGCACACAACTTGAAAACAGATTCAATGATAACACTTTAACCCCTTAGTTAGAAAGCCAATATAATAATCAAAGCAACTAAAGATTTTAACGGAAGAGAGATTAACACGGTTGTTTATCCTGGTTCACTCTTCAACACAAAGAGCTACGTCCAGTCCTTGGTAGCACCAAGTTTTATATACTATAACTGATCAGGTTACAGACTTCCAGTATTGTTTGCACACCTTGCCTCTTCAGACTCCAAGACAAGTATTCTTTGCACACCTAGCCTCTTCAAGGTCACTCAGGTTTATTTGAGAAGTTTGTTTGTAATAAATACAATCAGACAGACAGTTCTTTCATTAACACTCAGAGAGTGAATTAAATGTAAGCTTAGGAAAGACTGCGTAATAACTTCAAATGATTGAAGAACACAAATTGAAAGAGTGAAGAAATAAATGCACAAAATAATGGCTCTTTTAATTTTGTGTATTCTCTGTGTGTCTTCATCTTCAATGACTTCTGTATTTATAGCCTTCAAACATTTAAGACCTGTTAGAGACATTCCTTCAAGTGTTGGCTTCGAGCAGAACTTCATTAAATGCAATAGAGTCGTTCTGGGCAGCCATTAATACAATATGAAAGTTGGTTGTATTCTAACATGAAGGATCATGGCTTTATGCATCGTGTAGTAGCCATAGCAGAGTTGTGCAGAGAGCTTTTGTACTTTGCAGAGAACATTTCTCTTTTCGTGTAATAACCAAGAGTACTGGGGAATAAGGTCTGTTGGGAACATTCTTTAACGGGACTTCATCTTTGATTTCCTAGGTTACTTGTGAAATTGCCTCTGACTTTTCTTGATAATCATGAGATTAAGAAAGAGAGAACTTCAGAGTCTTTGTATGAAGGGACATATTCCAAAAGCTATTGTACTTGAGTTCTTCATCGAGGAACCATAGATAAGTATAGGAATTTATCAGAAGATACATTGAAACATCAATGTATAAAGTCAATAATCATAATCAGCAGACATGTTGAATTTTGCTTCTTCAGACAGGTGATCATTTATGTAAGCAGGTTAGCAACCAATACGAAGGTTAATTAAATCATTAACCAAATGTTTAGTTTTCATCAAAACTTAGGGAAATGCACATCAGACATTTTAGAGACTTAACAAGTTATAGTGGAAACTTGGTGCTGCCAAGAAACTGGACGTAGCCCTCTCTTCCCTTATCTATTTAATTTGGTTAAGTATCATTTGTTTAAGCTTTTAACCTGGGGAGTTATTTTGTGAATATCAAACTTTGTTTTACCCTTCTCTGTCTGCACGTGTGTTTTATATTAAATTTAGACGTATCACTCGTCTAAATTTCTAATGTCTAAGTTTTGCTTGTTGTGTCTGTAAAAACTATTTTCAAAGTTTCGTAAAAAGTTGGTAAACACAATTCAACCCCCCTTCTTGTGTTAACTTTGGTTATTTCAGTTGGTATCAGAGCTCGGCCTCTGGGTTGAGCACTTAACAGTGTAGAGGAAAAGATCTTGGAAATGGCAGAAGAAGCTAGCACAAGCAAGAACCATACTGGAGATCCTCAATGACGAGACCTGCATACTTCAATGGAGAGAACTACATCTACTAGAAATAAAAGATGAAGTGGCTTTTACAATCCACTAACTCTGATATTTGGGATATCATTGAAAAAGGTCTTTTGTTCCTAAAGATGAGGAAGGAGCTGTAGTTCCTAAAGCAAACATGACCTCTGATCAAAAAAACAAAATGGCAGTTAAATGCCAAAGCTAGATATGCAATCATGTGTGCCTTGAGCAGAGAAGAATTTGAAAACTTATGTGCTTGTGAATCTGCAAAAGAAATGTGGGATTCACTAGCTGTTGCTCATGAAGGAACCAGCAAGGTCAAAGAGACCAAAGTCAGCATGTTGGTCAGAAAGTATGAGCTGTTCAAAATGGAAGAAGGAGAGACTATTGGCCAAATGTATGAAAGATTTCAAACTATAACCAATGGATTGAAATCTCTGGGAAAAGTTTACTAGACCGAGGAACACATTCAAAATATTCTCAAAAGTCTTCCAAATCAATGGAGACCACTTGTAACTGCTGTATCCCAGGCCAAAGACTTTACAACAGTGAAGCTTGATGAGCTTCTTGGTACTCTTCAGATCCATGAACAAGAGCTGATTGAAGAAAGCAATGGAAAGAAAAACAAATCCATTGCACTCAAGGCTGACAAGAAGTTATCTAAGGGAACAATCTCAAAAGCTCTCAAAGTAGATGAATCTTTAGAAGATTCTGACGAATCAAATGAGGATGACTCTGATGATGAAGATGATGAACTTTCCCTTTTCACCAGAAAGATGAAAAAGATTTGGAAGAAAAGAAACTTCAGAAAGGATAAACCTTTCAAGCATTTCAATAAAGAAAAGCACAACAAAGATGGTGGATCTAATGACAGAAATGTCATTATGTGCTATGAATGCAAGAAGCCTGGTCACATCAAAGCAGAATGTCCTCAACTCAAGAAGCAACCTCTTAAGAAGTTCTTCAACGAAAAGAAGAAGGGAATGATGGCCACTGATAGTGTGATTTTACATCATGTTTTCTGTACACTTTTGCATGCATTTTTCATATAGATTAGGCATTCTTTATTTGATTTTAGTTAGATTTTCCCTTGGAACGGGTGAAGCGGTTTCTTGGTGTTGTTTTGCAGGAATTAATGTAAAAATGATCAAAATCAGCCATGATGGAGCCTGGATGAAACAGAGCTTGAGAAGTGAAGAATATGAGCCAAACAGAGCCCATCACGGCCTGGCCGTGATGACCATCACGACCATGATTAAGCAGAGCAGAAGGCAAAAGTCAGAAGCTATCAGGGAAATCGCTCGCCCCGCGAGAGGCTACTCACCCCGCGAGACTGAAGACCAGCTTGTGCCAGAAATGTCATCTTCTCTGCCTCGCCCCGCGAGAGGCTACTCGCCTCGCGAGACTATGGATCAGAAGCCATCACGCCCAGGCCCTGATACTCATCACGGGCGTATTTGGGAAGACCCTTACTGTCTCGCCTCGCGAGAGATCCAGTCTCTGAAACAGCAGATTTTTAACATTCGCCTCGCTAGACATGTCTCGCCTCGTGAGCGCGCGCAGAGTCTGATTGGTATAAATTGCTGTTTTAGGGCAGAAGGGGGAGTTTTTTAGTTTTTGGTTTTGGAGAGTTTTAGAGGGAGGCACTTGGAGGCTGCGGCTGGGCTAGGGTTCCAACCCTAAAAGGTAGCTGAGTTAGGGGGTTGCTGTGACGACAGTTGGAAGCTTCAATGGAGTTCTCCCTTTCTTCCTTTCTCTACTACTTTTCTGGTTTGGCTTTCTCTGTAATTATGAGTAGCTAATTCCCGTTTGTTGGGATTAGATGTAATCAAACTGATTATTATGTATTTGCCTTGACTGTTTATTCTGTGTTCATGCCTTCGTATTAGTGATTAATTTTCCATGCTTAATGCTTGTTGTGGCTAGCACCCCCATGACTCGATTAGTGTTTTGATATGCAATTGGGAAATTCGTATTAGAACCGGAACTGAATTTAATCACCTAGTAACCCTTGCATCTAGGAATGGAGTTTGGTTTACTAGTAATCGTGTAATCCCTAATCCTAATGCAAATTCATTAATCTAGGTCACCTAAGGAATTGGGGTCTATTAGTGGATTTAGGCTCTTGCCATCCGAGGAATCGGGGTTTGAGTAATTTAGTGGATTGATTTTAATATCTGAAGCATGAATGGGAGGTATCTAGTCCTGGTAGTACATGAGGTAGAGGTTTGGTGAAGTCTAGTCCCAACATATCCCTTTCGCACTCCAAGTATTCGATAGAAATCCTCAAAGAACTTTTCCTTTACTTTTGTTTGTATTGATTTCTCTTCATAGTCTAGATAGTTGCTGAGTTTATGAATTGGTACTTGACATCCAATCCCCGTGGATACGATAACCGGTCTCACCACCGTATTACTTGCACGACTGGGTATACTTGGCCAGATCCGTCCACCAAGTTTTTGGCGCCGTTGCCGGGGATTGGTTTTGCCAATATCATTAGTAACAAAGGAGGCAACTAATTTAGACATTTTTATCTTTTATTTTTCTGTATACATTTGATCTTTTTGTTTTGAGTTTTGTTTGTGCCAGGAGGACGAAAGTCATGGAAAATTTTTATTATCCACCTGATGAGGAAGCTTCTAGTCATATTTTGGAGGATAACTTGTGTTGGGAAGACGATATAAATTTGGGAGAATTCTTCGAGGAGTTTTCTCTATCTCATAATATTCCATCACGAGTCGATCCTATGACTGGTGAGCTTATATATATATACTCCAAGGAGGATTGGGAAACCTTTTTGTCATATTTACCACCTCCACCACCGTGTATTGTGATTCCCATAGAGCCACATGAAGCAGAAGTTGAGCAGAATCTGGTTGTGGGAATGGATCAAATTGAAGATGAAGTGGTGATGGTAAGCGAATCACAAGAAGAGGGATTACCTTTCACGCACCCTTGGGGAGGAACAAGTGAGAAGGCAGGGCATTTGAAAAGCACTCTCTCCACCATGCTTGCTGAATTTACTGCATTAAATAAATATGTTGGCTTGCATGCATGTGTGGACACTGGTAAGTTAGCCCCTTCCACTTGTCTGTCAAACTTCCTGGTGAAAATGTCATTTGACCCGCTAGGAAGTGAGTGTATTATTGTAGTTAAAGAGGTCAATGGTGCTTTCACACCATGGCTAGGTGGAACCATGGATAGAGTCATACTGCTGCTACAATCGCCACTCCACAAGCCATTTGATCCGGGTGGAGGATCTCACATCTTGAGCACCCCTTGGTCCTTATACCACAGGCTTTGGGATCCAGGTGGATGCTTTTCAATAAGTCAAGCTAGTGACATTAAAGAAGTGCTTACTGGGAGGCAACTCAGGTTTTCTTAACCCTTCTCTTTAGTTAGTTTTTGTTTTTGATTTTTAACTCTTGAATAATTTGAGAAGATCAAGAGTTTTCTTTTACTAATAAAATTGCCAAGTGATTTCAGGGAAAGAAGGAAGGGAGAGCAATAAGACAAGGAAAAAAGCAAAGTCAGCACCCATCATGCCCGTGAAGTACTTCCCAACAAGTTTCAGACTGGAATGAGAGCCAACACCCGCTACCGCCTCGGTAAGCCGTTCCAATTTTCTTCCCTCTCCAACTTGATTGTTTACATTGGGGACAATGTAAATTCTTAAGCTTGGGGTAGGGGTATTTTGATTTTTGCATTTTTCATGTTGCATTCATATAGTTTTGCATGATAGCTTTGCATGATCACACAATTAGATTGCCCTTGTTTAGATAATGCATCCAATTGTGAGAACTTAGTGCCAATTAAATTGAGATAGTGAATTCTTGAACCCAATTTTTTTTCATTCTTGTGATAAGGCTACAAATGAAAAATGCTCGAGAAAATCTTTGATAGTTGATAATTAGCATATGGTTCAGTAGATTTGTGTTTCTCATTGATTCTTGAACTACTAAAATGTGAGATTTTGAGCCAAAGGGGTACTCACTAAATCTACCCCATTCTTTGTGTTAGAGTGTTATTCCTCTTGGTTTGTTTTCTCTAGAACTTGACTTGAAACCATTTTGAAGCTTAAAAATTTTTGAGAACATTTTTGAAAATGATTGAGGCACTAGGTATTTTTCTGGCCTTCTGAGCTTTGATTGATCAAATGCTACCCCTTAGTTGCCCAATTTTGAGCCTGAAAGAATAAAAATACTCTTCTTGGTACCTTAAATTACTTTGTTGAATGATGCTTGATAGGATACCTTCTAAAGTATTACAAAAGGGTAAAAAGGTAGTTGAAAAAAGTTTGGGATGAAAAGAATCAGAAAAATATTTCTCTTGAGTTGAAAATCTCCCCTTCTCCAAGCAAAAGAAAAACAAAAAGAAAAATAAAAATATATCGAGAAGGGGATGACAAAAAGAAATGAGAAATAAAACAAAAAGAAAGGAAGAATGGTGGGAAAAGGAATCAAAACCCAAAAAGGTATTTTAGAAGGTGTCATGTGTTGAAATGTTTGATACTTGGTTTAGCCCTTTTGAAATATCCTTTTCTTGATTTCCCCACCTAACGATTAATCCCATGGCCACGTTACAACCAAAGCAAAAGACCTCTTGATTCTTAATTGTTTTCATTAATAAAGTAGAGATATGGTTGATAGTCAAGCCTATGGTAGAATTCATTCCTTGAGGAAAATGGAGCGAATTGTCACATACCCCTAAACACTTGACTGAGGTAGAAAGAGATCCAAGCAAATGAACAAGCTTGGGGTGAGCTTCAGGTGAGAAAGAGTGCCCAAATCAGTGAGAATGTGAGTCTAAGGAACCTAAGCCTCTAATTGGACTTGAATTGATTGTCTCTTGCTGAATTGTTTGAAATGCCTGTTACTTGGATCATTTACTCGGGTTCTTGGTTCACTATCCATGCTTTGATTATATATCTCTTATGGCCTTAGTGATTGCTTGAGGACAAGCAATTGAATAAGCTTGGGGTGATTTGATAGTGTGATTTTACATCATGTTTTCTGTACACTTTTGCATGCATTTTTCATATAGATTAGGCATTCTTTATTTGATTTTAGTTAGATTTTCCCTTGGAACGGGTGAAGCGGTTTCTTGGTGTTGTTTTGCAGGAATTAATGTAAAAATGATCAAAATCAGCCATGATGGAGCCTGGATGAAACAGAGCTTGAGAAGTGAAGAATATGAGCCAAACAGAGCCCATCACGGCCTGGCCGTGATGACCATTACGGCCATGATCAAGCAGAGCAGAAGGCAAAAGTCAGAAGCTGTCAGGGAAATTGCTCGCCCCGCGAGAGGCTACTCGCCCCGCGAGACTGAAGACCAGCCTGTGCCAGAAATGTCATCTTCTCTGCCTCGCCCCGCGAGAGGCTACTCGCCTAGCGAGACTGTGGACCAGAAGCCATCACGCCCAGGCCCTGATACTCATCACGAGCGTATTTGGGAAGACCCTTACTGTCTCGCCTCGCGAGAGATCCAGTCTCTGAAACAGCAGATTTTTAACATTCGCCTCGCTAGACATGTCTCGCCTCGCGAGCGCGCGCAGAGTCTGATTGGTATAAATTCCTGTTTTAGGGCAGAAGGGGGGAGTTTTTTAGTTTTTGGTTTTGGAGAGTTTTAGAGGGAGGCACTTGGAGGCTGCGGCTGGGCTAGGGTTCCAACCCTAAAAGGGAGCTGAGTTAGGGGGTTGCTGTGACGACAGTGGGAAGCTTCAATGGAGTTCTCCCTTTCTTCCTTTCTCTACTACTTTTCTGGTTTGACTTTCTCTGTAATTATGAGTAGCTAATTCCCGTTTGTTGGGATTAGATGTAATCAAACTGATTATTATGTATTTGGCTTGACTGATTATTCTGTGTCCATGCCTTCGTATTAGTGATTAATTTTCCATGCTTAATGCTTGTTGTGGCTAGCACCCCCATGACTCGATTAGTGTTTTGATATGCAATTGGGAAATTCGTATTAGAACCGGAACTGAATTTAATCACCTAGTAACCCTTGCATCTAGGAATGGAGTTTGGTTTACTAGTAATCGCGTAATCCCTAATCCTAATGCAAATTCATTAATCTAGGTCACCTAAGGAATTAGGGTCTATTAGTGGATTTAGGCTCTTGCCATCCGAGGAATCGGGGTTTGAGTAATTTAGTGGATTGATTTTAATATCTGAAGCATGAATGGGAGGTATCTAGTCCTGGTAGTACATGAGGTAGAGGTTTGGTGAAGTCTAGTCCCAACATATCCCTTTCGCACTCCAAGTGTTCGATAGAAATCCTCAAAGAACTTTTCCTTTTCTTTTGTTTGTTTTGATTTCTCTTCATAGTCTAGATAGTTGCTGAGTTTGTGAATTGGTACTTGACATCCAATCCCCGTGGATACGATAACCGGTCTCACCACCGTATTACTTGCATGACTGGGTATACTTGCCCAGATCCGTCCACCAGCCACTTCGGAAGATCTTGATGAAAGCTCCACTGAAAGTGAAGGAGAAGAGCTTGAAGCAAATCTCTGTCATATGGCAGATACTGATTCTGAATCAGAAACTGAGGTACATTCTGAACTTGAGAAATTGAATGATGCCTATGATGAACTATTGGAAGAATCCAACTATATATCTAAAGCTTTCAAATCCCTCAAGAGACAGTATGTTAAACTGTCAAATGAGTATACATTTGAAATCTCAAGAGTGTGAGTAGTAACCTTTTTGCTGTTTTAGTACAAAGTAAAAGTGCTTTCTAGAAAGTGAACTAAGTGTTGCACTGAAAGATGAAAGCTCTCTCCTGGAAGTACAAGAAGCTCTTTGCGCAACTCGAAACAACAGTTTGCTTTCGAATAAAGTGTACTTTTGGACAAACTTGTCAAATCTCAACGTTCCCAAGCATTTAATGTTCTCTCAGAACGACCCTTTGGTATTAATGATGTCTCAGAAGCTCAAATCAGAAGAACACAAATTCTGAAGCTGTGCCTAACGGATTTATTTGATTTGAGCCTTTAAATAGATCAAACAATGAAGATGAAGACAAGAATTTGAATATCATTAAGAACACTGTGCAGAAGCATTTACTCTCTTCATTAACTTCTTCATTCTTTCATTGAATATACATTCAATCATTTGATATTAATTCGCAGTCTTTCATACTTCATATTTATTTCACTCCTTGAGTGTGATATGAAAGACTTGCAAGTTGTATTAATTACACAAAACCTTTGTTCCTTACTGTTTTGAGCCTGAAGAGGCTAGGTGAGAAAATAATACTTGCTTGAGTGCTGAGCCTGAAGAGGCTAGGTGTGCAAAGAATACTTGTATTGTAATTTACTCAGTTATAGTGGAAACCTGGTGCTGCCAAGAAACTGGACGTAGCCCTGTGGATTTTGGGGTCCAGTGTAAATCTCTTAAGTGATATCTCTCTTCGCTTATCTATTTAATTTGGTTAAGTATCATTTGTTTAAGTTTTTAACCTGGGGACTTATTTTGTGAATATCAAACTTTGTTTTACCCTTCTCTGTCTGCACGTGTGTTTTATATTAAATTTAGACATATCACTCGTCTAAATTTCTGCTATCTAAGTTTTGCTTATTGTGCCTGCAAAAAATATTTTCAAAGTTTCCGAAAAAGTTGGTAAATACAATTCAACCCCCCCCTTCTTGTGTTAACTTTGGTTATTTCATATAGAACGACTCTTTGGCGTTAATGGTGTCCCAGAAGTTCAAATCAATGGAGCACACTTTGTGAAGCCGTGTCTAACGGATCAAATTGATTGAAGCCTTTAAATAGGGCAAACCATGAAGATGAAGTTAAGAGCTCTACACAAATATTCAAAGAAGCATTTACTCTCCTCATTTACTTCTTCATTCCTTCATTGAATAACTCTTCAATCATTTGAAATAAATTTCACAATCTTTCATTCCTTCATTTATTCCACTCTGAGTGTTATCTGAAAGACTTGCAAAGTTGTATTAATTACTCAAAACCTTTACTCTTTACTGTGTTGAGCCTGAAGAGGCTAGGTGAGAAAAAAAATACTTGTTTGAGTATGAGCCTGGAGAGGCTAGGTGTGAAAAAAAAAATACTTGTACTATAAGCTGATCAATTATAGTGGAAACTTGGTGCTGCCAAGAACTGGATGTAGCCCTGTGGATTTTCGGGTGAACCAGTATAAAACTCTTGAGTGATATTCATCTTCCCTTATCTCTTTAATTTGTTTAAGCTTTTAACTTGGGAAGTTAATATTGTAAATATCAATCATGTTTTAACATTCTATGTATGCGCGTGTGTTCTGATCTGAAATTAGACGAGTCACCGTCTAACTTTCCTTAGCTTTATTTTTGCTTGTTGTGCCTGCATGCGAAAAGAATTTTCAAAATTTCCTAAAAAGTTGATAAACACAATTCAACCCCCCTTCTTGTGTTAACTTTGGTTATTTCAGTGTGCCCAATAGGTTTTCCGACGGAGACTATTCACTGCTAATGGAGGAAGATACTTCGTATCTATGTCATGGTTACCAATATATATATATATATATATATATATATATATACTTATTGATCCAATATATGGTATATTTCTGTGCTATTTATTTTATAATTTATCCAAAATAAATTTGAAATTCAATATAAAAAAAATGTTTCTTTTAGCAGCTTATGAAATTTATAAGAAATGAATCCTTTTAATATTATATTTAAAATGATATTTTCTCTCTTCACAATATAGCTTCAATTGTCATAAAAGATTACATTCGCAACAAAATGCAAGAGAGGGATTCTTTAGAATGTGTATGAAAAAATAGGTATTAAATGTATGCAATCAAAAGTAAATAAGAAGAAATAGTTTTTCAATAGTTTTTTTTTTTCTTTTTTAGTTCTAGTACTCACCTTCTTTCTACTTTTTCTTATAGCAAACAAATCTTAAAATCCATTTTTTTCTCACCACTTACTTTTTGTCCACATTCGTTCTTAATTTCTATCTTTTTTGTTTCCAATTTCTTTCTCAAACAAAACAAAGCACTAAAATAATAGTATATTTTATATTATGATCTGCCCCTCTCTTTTCTTGCTGCCTAATATTTCTAGTTGTCAATTATAAATCCATTTTTATTTAATTTTATATCTTAATATGGTTCTTATATTTGGAAGTACTTCTATTCAAAATAATACTTGTATGTTTGATCACTTTTTGGTATATGAACATTATCTTCTTTAGAAATAAGTTGAAAAACGTTATCTATAATTTTATACACTTGTTAAAAACTAAAAATAATATTTAAACAATAAAAAATTTGAAGACAATAAGATGTTTTTTAATCTTTTGTACATCGTCCACTTAAAAAAAAACTCAAGATCAGTCATCACTGATGTTGGAAAGTATTTCTATTTAATAAACAAAAATAAATATTTATAAGAAACATTGTTACATTTGTTTATATTTCATTATCAATAATCAATAATGTAGGATAAATACATTGAATTGGATTTGGTTGCATGTTATTAAACAAGGAGTTAGAGAGTAAGTATCTTCAATTCTGAAGTAAATTTAGTGGTTAGCATTTCACTCTCCCTCTAAAATAGAGTTAAGATCTTGAGATGGGTTATGTTCACCAATGATATAGGTCTGTAAATGCTCTAACTCCTCCTAGTAAGGAAAACAATTGTACCAAAAAAATAAATAAAAAAATCAAATGACCCTGATCTTAATTAATCGAAGTAATCTTCTACCAAAAAAATTTTAATAGAAGTAATCTAGATTCAAGATGTATCTAATTGTAACATAGAAATTTGAGTCGTGAAGTCATTTATTTATAGAGCAATACTAGCATCACACTTTTCACCACAATCCTCTCAACACACCCTCTATTATTGAGTGAATTTTATATGGGACCATATGTTTTGGTGAGTCTCACATGAAATCAACCCAATAATAGAAAGTGTGTTGAAGAGGAGTGTGATAAAGAGTGTGAGTGTGTTGTTAGCATTTTTCTTATTTATAATAAATAGCTTTATCTTAATTATCACCACCTATGAGGTTATCATGCCTATGGATTTATCTTGGTCAAAAATTTAAAAAATAAATAAATTATATGCATAGATTAGATTAATAGCAGCCTTAGCCTATGTTGGCCTTTTCTTTCCCTCACCACACTCATGTAAACTTCTATTTTGTTTACTCCATAGTCTTGTGAAAACACATTAAATTCGAGGGTCACGGGCATAGCCGCTAAATCTTTTGGCCGCTGCTATATAAGGACCAATATTTTCTCCAGTTTATAATTAATTGAACATGTGAAGAAGATCTCTAGATTCTCTACAACTAATAACCCCGTGTATCCAGAGAACAAAACTCGAATACAAACAAGGTTCCAGTCAATCGAGTTTTCTCTTGCAAAGCATGCAGTTTCCTGTTTTAATTTTATGCTGGGTACTGATTTTAATAAATTACATAACAAAGCTGAAAACTTAGCCAACCTTGTTACACCAAAATGGAATAAACGTGTATAAGCAGTAAAACCAAGATTTCATTATGGACCATCAGAGTGAACATAAAAAAGGGTGCATGTTCAATTAATGAGTTCGATCTTCATTTTGTCTTGGTAAAATACCAACTATGACTTTTCATAGCAAGTTCAAAACTTCATCCAAAATTCAACTTTGAACCGAACATTTTGACAGCAAGAAAAGTTGTTGTTTTTCCAAGTTGGGAGTAGGAAGTGAAGTTACTTTGTTGAGTACAACACTTACCACTTTGTTCTAAACAGACCTATACAACACAGGCAATAATCAACTATATGATCTATTAAATATTCAAAACAAGTAATCATCATATATATGGCTATGAATATGATGAAGGGAGCATGTAGGGGTCTCAGTTGAGAATTTATGGAGATGGGTTAAGTTCGGTATCATTTGAGAATTGGCCAAAAATGTCATGACAAGATTCCCAGTTCCCATTTTCCCTAGTCTCCCAGTATCCACCAATATAACGATAAGTGTTGCTGCCTTTTTCCTTAACAAACCACCTTGGTTTCCAACCCTTCTCTTGCATCTTCCATGCCTGCATGGTAATTATGGTTAGCCTTTTATTAATGAACAAAGCATACTAACCAACATTAATGAATTTCATTATGGAACAAGATCCTCTGCTGTTGTAGGAAAATTGGATAATGCTGTTCAACAAATCTTAACCTTGCATTTATGTTAAACATTATTTATGTCATCTTAAAATAGTTTATTTAATACAAATGTAAGATTAAGATTTAGCCAAGTTAGGGAGTCATAAGTTGGTTAAAGTGATTAGGGTGTGGAAGTTAAGGAGTGGAGTGACAAGGAGGTTGAGAATTCAAACGCCACTCACTAACAAAATATTAACACTAATACTAATATTTGCCTATATAAAAAAAAAACAAAAGATTTAATCATGTTTTCTTATAACATGAGAGGATCCAAATTAGGAACGAGATCCTCTACTGTTTGGGGGAAAAAGGATAATCTATTCAACAAATCTCAACCTTCATATGTTAAATCTTATTTATGTCATTTTAAAATAGTTTTTTTTTAGAATATATAAAAAAAATAGAATTATTATATATATGTAATGTTAAGATTTAATCATGTTTTCTTATAACGGGAAAGGATCCAAATCCATTTATTATAGATTACAATGATATTTCAGATGCATCAATTATACCTGCCGTTGTCTTTGTTCCAGCCGCAACTTCTCAGAATTGGCCATTGCATACTCTCCATTTTCCAAACACCTTTGATCAGGTCTTAGCCTCGAATCTGTTGGTGGCAACTTCTCCTGTTTGTTAACTCAAAATGTCAGCACTAACCATAAGGTTCACACTGCATACAATTTTGTGAAAGCAGAATGGCATGGGAGAAAAAAAAAACCATTTAAAAACAATGAGTAATGTTAATTAGAGAAATATCATCAACACAATTTTTAGTACACTCTCTATGGCACACATTCTATTATTGAATGAATTTTATATGAGACCTATTAAATTCACGTGCATCCATTCTTTATTCGACGGGGTCTCACATAAAATTCATTTGTGATAGGACCGGTCAACAAGTATGACCTATGAAGCTTGGATACTCCAAAAATGAATATGTACCCGTGTGATCTAGCATTTTTCAAACAGTATTCACACAGTTACCTTGAGTCCAGGTGTGATTTCATTTAGTGTGATAGCAAATTGTGTAAGGTTATATCTTGTCTGTTGCTCGGGTGGCTGGTTTCGCTTCCATATAAGATGTGGTTTTGATGACACATTTGAGCCTTTTCCTTTACCAGAATTCCCTCCAATTACATAATGCAAGCTCTCATCCCATTTCCCAAATAGTGTTGCCACATTTTTACCTTTCCTATCTTCCACTATGCCGTGAATCTGCAGCAGAACTTAAACTACAGAGCATTAAGATATATAATATGTCTATGACCTATGCAACAGAAAAAAACTATGCAATTCATATCGTAACCTTATATCCTCCGTAAGTGTAGAATAAAAATAAAGTATGCATATTTCACACACACAAAAAAAATCTGCATATATCTAACTAGAACCGGGAACATGAATTCATTTGATTAAACAAGATAGTAAAAATGATGAAAAAATTACAACTAGGTTAGATGTAAGGGAATCAAAACAAGTCAAATAAAAGTGAAATCATTTGGTTATCTTAATTAACTATTTGATTCAATTATATCATTGACAACAAACAATGAATGGACTGTATATAGTTAATTATATAAGACTTTTTTTTGTGTGCATAACATTAAGGATAAAAAGTGAAAGAAAAAAAAGCTTAATTACATTTTTGGTCCCCTTACTATTTACCATTTATGATTTTGGTCCAATGTATTTTTTAGCATATTTGGTTCTCCTAATTTTCTAATGTTGTAAATTTGGTCTTCAGTTTAATGTCCGTCAATTTTTTAATGATCAACCGAAAGAAATAGGGACCATATGGCAGAACAAAAAAAAAGTAATGTAAAGGGGACGAACAAAACCGATAAATGACATAGAGGAAAATTGAATCATGTTGAAGCAAAGAGATAGAGAAGAGAGAAGCCCAAATAGATGTTCTATGCATAATGGTTTCTCTTTGTTAATTAGTGAAAAGATTGACGAGCATCAGATAGAAGGACCGAATTTCCAATATTGAGAAAATATAGGGATCAAATGTGCTCAAAATGTTCTCCTAACAAGAGATAATCTGAGAAGCCGTGGTGTCTTGGTGGATGGCCTTTGCCCCTGGTGTGGATCTTGTGTTGAGAGCACGTACCATATTTTTGCTGCATGTAGTAAAAGTGAGT
This sequence comes from Sophora flavescens, assembly GCA_030762895.1. NCBI lineage: Eukaryota > Viridiplantae > Streptophyta > Magnoliopsida > Fabales > Fabaceae > Sophora > Sophora flavescens. The sequence goes on from CM061067.1 coordinate 82,116,712, forward strand.
CAACTTGGATAATGCTGGGTATATGGGACGTGGTCGAACAACACCTCCCTGAAGCTGATAGTTTCCGAGACTGAAAGAATATAATTCCCTCCTGATTTCATTAGCATAATTATGGTTATATACAATCATTACAAGAGAGATCCTAGGTTATAATTAAGGAAACTAATTATACACATTAGCATAATTATGGTTATATACAACCATTACAAAAGAGATCCTAAGCTATAATTAAGAAAACTAATTATACACAAGATCATTAACATTATGACTAGATACAAAATATATTTACATATATTCTAACACCCTCGCAGTCGAAGCGGGAGGTTGTCGTACGCTGAGACTGTCTCGAAAATCCTCAAATAGAACCAAGGGAAGACCCTTTGTAAAAATATCTGCAATCTGATAACGTGACGGGACATGTAAGACGCGAACTTCCCCATGAGCAACCTTTTCACGAACAAAGTGAATATTCATCTCGATATGTTTAGTGCGCTGATGTTGAACAGGATTTCCAGAGAGATATATCGCACTAACATTATCACAATACACCAAGGTAGCTTTCCGAATAGGACAATGAAGTTCTAGAAGAAGGTTTCATAACCAACAAGACTCAGAAACCACATTGGCAACGCCTCGGTATTCCGCCTCCGCACTAGACCGTGACAAAGTAGCTTGCCGTTTGACGGACCAAGAAATTAAATTATCACCAAGAAACACACAATAACCAGATGTAGAGCGTCTGGTATCCGGACACCCACCCCAATCAGCATCTGTATAAGAAAGGAGAGTGGATGTGGAAGAAGGATAAAGAATACGCTTGAGCGCGTGCATGTGTTCTTCCCGCGGGTCATGCATGAATAAACACACCTGTTGCACAGCATAAGCAATATCGGGTCTCGTGAAAGTGAGATACCGAAGAGCCCCTACAAGGCTTCGATAATGAGATGGATCTGCATATGGTGTGCCAGAATTAGCACTGAGCTTCGGTTTAGTGTCAACCGAAGTAGGAGATGGCTTACAAGATGACATGCCGGCCCGTTCAATGATCTCTGCTGCATACTTCCGCTGAGATAAGAATAAACCACCTGTATGACGAGTTACAGCTATACCCAAGAAATAACTCAACGGCCCCAGGTCCTTCATAGCAAATTCTGAGCTAAGAAGGGATATGATAGACTTGCGAATAGCATCAGAGGAAGCTGTCAATATAATATCATCCACATACAAAAGAATGTAAGCCATAGCTATACCTTGCCGGTAAATGAAGAGAGAATGATCAGAAGTACTGTGAGAAAACCCAAGAGTAGAAACATAATCAGCAAATCTCTTGTACCAAGCTCGGGGGCGGGGGTTGAGCCCATATAGAGATTTCTTCTACAATCATACATGATTAGGATGATCCGGGACCCTAAAACCCATGGGCTGATGCATGTACACGGTCTCTTTGAGTTCTCCATGCAAAAAAGCATTCTTCACGTCAAGTTGGTGAATGGGCCATGCTTTAGAGAGGGCTAAATTGAGAACAGTGCGAATAGTTTTCGGTTTGACTACCGGGCTAAAAGTCTCACCACAATCCACGCCAACCTGTTAAGTTTTGCCATCACCTACAAGACGGGCCTTATGCCTCTCAAAAACACCATCAGATTTTTCTTTACGAGTAAAAATCCACTTAGACCGAATCAAATTAACATCAGGTGGACGGGGCACCAACTCCCACGTCTTATTTTTAATAAGAGCATTAAATTCATCATCCATAGCCATTTTCCAATTCGGGTCATGAAGGGCAGACACGGGGTTACGTGGCAGGGGGGATTTAGTGACATTAGTGTTAAGATTTAATTGTCGTTTGGGTTTGAAAATCTCATGCTGACTACGTGTAACGGGTCTGGGAGCCGAAAGAGGATTGGGCTGATATGGAAGTGAAGGCACAGGCGCTGGGCTGGCTGAGGGTGGACTGGTTGGAGGTTGCGGGTTGGGCACAACCTGCTGGGTTGGTTGGTTTGGGCCTAGCTGTGAGGTCGAATGGTGGACCACGTAAGGGGAGGGTCCATCGTCCATAAAACCATAAGTGTGAGGTTGTGGATTGTGCAACTTAGCAAATGGGAATTGGGTTTCATCGAAAATGACATGGCGACTTAGTATGATTTTACGAGAGGACAAATCATAGCACTTGTAACCACGATGATTAGATGGGTACCCCAAAAAGGCACACGGGGTGGAACGGGCTTGAAGTTTGTTTATGGTAGTAGAAGGTAATAGAGGATAGCATAAACACCCAAAAACCCGAAGATGAGAGTAGGAAGGGTCCTTTTGATAAAGAACCCGGAGAGGCGACTGATAGGATAATTGTTTACTTGGAAGAATGTTGAGGAGATAGGTTGCCATTTGTAAAGCATGATGCCAAAATGAAGGTGGTAAAGATGCATGGACTAGAAAAGTACGAATAATGTTGTTAATGGTACGGATTTTTCTCTCGGCTTTCCCATTTTGTGATGATGTATGTGGACAAGAGAGGCGAAAAGCTAACCCATTTACTTTACAAAATGCCCAAAAGGGTCCATTATCAAATTCTCCACCATTATCACATTGAATGTTCTTTACTTCCCGTTCAAATTGATTGCGGATGAAAGCTCTAAAAGATAGAAATGTGGAAAAAACTTGAGACTTCTTAGACAATGGAAATGTCCACAAAAAATTAGAGTAATCATCCAATAACAAAACATAATATCGGTGGCCCGAAGAGCTCAAAACGGGAGATGTCCAAATATCACTATGGATAATATCAAAAGGCATAACAGTGCAAGAAGTAGAAGAATCAAATGGCAACTTAACATGTTTTCCAAGAGAACAAGAATGACAAACATGAGAACCACGAGTTTGATTACACTCAATAAATTTATTTAGCCTAAGTGAGTCAAAAACAGGTGCTCCCGGATGTCCCAAACGAGCATGCCATAACGATGGTGCTAAAACTGCAAAAGTCGAAAGTGAAGTGGCTTGATTGGTGGTGATGGTGGTTGTGATGGGATAAAGGTTGCCCTGACTCTCACATCTCATTAGACGCATCCCCGTCTGGAAATCCTTCACAGAAAAACCAAATTCAACAGAAACCGAGTTATCAGTTGTAAACTTTCTAAACGACACTAAGTTTTTAATAAGTTGAGGGGCATGAAGGACATTTTTCAAGGCTAAGGGAGGATTCGAGGGAGACAAATTGGTGTGACCATAACCACGAATTGGAATTGAATGACCAATACCAACAATTATACCACGATTATTGCTCAAATTAAAATAAGACGAGAGATTACCTTGTTCTGATGTCATGTGAGAGGTGGCACTAGTGTCCATGTACCAATTTGCATCCGAAGGATTAAGCCCAAGAGTGTGCATCGCTGCTTCGATGTCTGTCGGAGCGGGTGGATCTGCTGCTGCCGTGTAGGCCTGTGGCGGTTTCGGCCCAAGGATGCCTGGCCGGCGCTGTTGGGCTTGCTGAAAACTGGGTCTGGCCCAAGATGAGGAGGGGTATGGTCACGGTGGAAGTGCCCAAGGCATCCACGACCCATCGCCATTGTCCGACAGCATTGTTAGTCTTGTGGTTGTTCTTTGGCGGCTCTTCTTCTTCTTGCCAATCACCATTGCGGCCCCCACCACCGTCGCTCTTGCCGCCACCGCGATACCCACCATTGTTTTTGCCACTGTTGCAGTTTTGACCCTTTTTACCACCATGATGAAGTCGATTTTGATGGTAATTCTTGGAGAGGGAGTGGGAATCATCAGTTTCGCAAGCCACCATGACTGCACCCATGTCGGTTGCGACCTTCTTCGCGAGACCGGCTTCTTCCAACATGAGCATAGAGCGGGCTTGATAGAACAGTGGAAGAGGATCGCTTTGGCGAATGAGCGTGGAAACCCCATTGTAAGCCTTGGTGAGGCCGACCACCATTTGAAGAACAAGACGGTTGTTTGAGACCGGTGCACCTACGTTCTTGAGTTGATCCGACAATTCCTTGATCCGTTGACAATAAGCAGAGGCATTTGGGAAATCCTCCATGTTGATATGGGAGAATTCTTGCTCAAGAGTTACAGCCCGAGAATTCTTATTGTCTTGGAATATATCACACAACCTATTCCATGCCTCCATTGTTGTTGCGTCGGGTTCAAGAATAGTATGCAATAGGTCATGTGAGATTGTTGCATAAATCCATTGAAGGACCGTAGCATCAAGGGTCGACCACAGTTCCTTTTCTTCGTCGGTTTTAAACACCTTCTCCTTGCCTTTCTCCGATGGGATGATGTGGTGGAGGACCTTGTGAGAACGTGTGTGAATCTTGAACAGTTCTGCCCATGTCGCATATTGGACGTTTTCCATCTCCAGGGTGATGAATATATGGTTCTTGATGTTGGAGACAGCAAGAGTCGGGTGGAATTTGTTGGAGTCGGTCATGGTGGCTGACGTAAGAAGAGAGATGGAGGCTAGAAGGAGAAGAAGAGAAGTTAGGGCACGGAGGAAGCAGGAGAGGAACCAACCCTAGTCTCTTGATACCATGAAAGAATATAATTCCCTCCTGATTTCATTAGCATAATTGTGGTTATATACAACCATTACAAGAGAGATCCTAGGCTATAATTAAGGAAACTAATTATGCACATTAGCATAATTGTGGTTATATACAACCATTACAAGAGAGATCCTAGGCTATAATTAAGGAAACTAATTATACACAAGATCATTAACATTATGACTAGATACAAAATATATTTACATATATTCTAACAGAGACTTCTTCTTCAAAGTTATTGCCATCCTGCAGAAGGAAGATAGGAAGAGTTGGGGCATGACTTTATGGAGTATTTGGAGAGGAAGGAACCAGAAAGTATGGGAAAATGTTGATGAAAGTCCAGCAACCATTGTGTCGAGAGGCAAGTCTTTATTGGATGAATGGGAGAGGGCAAGGCGGGTTCAAGGTGATAATGATGTCACTACAAAAAAAAAAGAGTCATTCAGAGACCGATTTTAGAGATTGATTTTGGTCAAATCGGTCCTCAAAATCAGTCGCCGGTCATTTTAGGGATCGATCTGACCAAAATCAGTCTCTAAATGACTCTTTTTTTTTTGTAGTGTGTCCATACATAGAGAAACATGCCATGTACTTGGAAGACGCCTCCTCAAGGGTTCATAAAATGCAACATAGATGCCACTTTTTCACAAGAATATAATTGTGTGGGTTTCGATGTAAGCTTAAGGGATGAAGCTGGAGCTTTCATTGTTGCAAAAACACTTTGGTCTCAGTCAATTCTGAAAGTGAAGGTGGGGGGAGCTGTAGGGCTGAAATTTGCGGTAGATTGGGTGAGAGAGCTGGGTTTCAAAGTTATCATTTTTGAGATGGATTCAAAGCTAGTAGTTGTCAAAACTCTCATGTGGAGTTCACTAGAATGAGTGCTAATATAGTTGCCAATACTTTAGCTAAGGTGGCTATATGTCATGCTAATCCTCATTTCTTTTTTGATGTTCCAGCATGTATTAAACCTTTTGATTTTTTATGAAATGAATTAATTTGTTTGTGTAAAAAAAATGTGCTAAAAATATCATACAGACCAAAATCACACCTCAAAGTACAATTAAGCCAAAAAAATAATCTGAGAATGAAGGCAACATTCTTGTACAACTATTATTTTGTCCTTTATGGGTCAACATTTACATGACAAAAGGAACCTGGGTTCAGTATAGTCATTTTACCCAATAGTGACTGTACCTTGTTTTTTATAAAAAAATCGTGCACGATTTTCTGAAAATCGTTCAAAATTTTCTATTTAAGTCATAATATAAGTAACTTATTTTATTCTCATGCTAATATTTTCAAAAATGTTTTTTTAAATCCTGTACCAAATGTTATCTTAAGAAAATCTAAATCCGAACAAAAGGCATTTGCTATTAAAAGTTCGAGTGCGCTCCAACACTATGGCCTTAGGATATCACAAAATGACATCGAAAATTGTGCCTTATAAAATTCATTCAAATGTTTCCTTTAAATTCCCAAATTCTCTTCATCAAAACTTCAGAGGTTCCTTGTAGTTAAAGAAACCGTTGGAAAAAAACCAAAACCAGTCCATTCAACAAGATGGCGAGGGACGCGATCGAGGGATTAAACAGTGGCGGTGGATACAGCCGCGGTGCAGGTGGTGACGGTCATGATGATGGCTGTCGTGAAGGGGAAACCGAAAAGCTCAGAGTGGGAGAGCAGATCAAAGAAGACGATAATGGCGTTCAATTCGAGGGTGAGAAAAGGGCGGAGATGATACGCACGTTGCAACCCCGAACCAGTAGAACCTTCGTGGGGAGGAGGATAACGACGCTGAGGTTCGGCGGTTTCCTGACCAGACCTCCGAACCTCAGCGTCGTTATCCTCCTCCCCACGAAGGTTCTACTGGTTCGGGGTTGCAACGTGCGTATCATCTCCGCCCTTTTCTCAATCACTACTGCACCCTCCATCGTCGCCCGAGCATCTCGGTCCGACGGCTTCGGCTCCAGGGGTTTGATCGAACCTTCCTTCTTCGCCATGGTGCTAACGATTTGTGGATGATGCACTCCGAACGTCATCTCTGCCTTGGCCTTTCCGAGCACAAACTGTGACACCTCGGCTGTTATTATTTCTGGTGTCGTCGCCTCCCTTCGCAGGTAGCAGAACCGATGAGGGTCAGAGAGCTCCACCATCGACCTGCCACACCGCCGCACACCACCGCTTTGTCCTCCACGCACAACTCTGCATTGCATCGCGACCTTTGTCACCGCCGCGCACCTCGGGTGCTCCTTCGCACGCACCACTGTATGAAAATCAAGGTCCAGCGGCTCCACATTCGCCAGCTCCGATTTGGTTCTTCCAGTTCTTGTAGCAGCCTCATTCTTGAATGTTGAAACCACTGGTGCATCGACCACCGTACAAGGGTCGGGGTCTGGCTACTTCGGCGTCACTTCCGGCAACCTCGACTCATCTTCTTGGGCACAGCGCACTCCCTCCTCCTTGTTCTCCTTCAGGCGAGCAACTTCATGGCAGTCATCTTTAACCTTTTCTTCATCTCCGGCAGCTACAACCTCCTTCACCAAGGCATTAAGCTGGCCTTTTCCATCTCGACTTGCTCCATCTTTCTCATTGATTTCACCTTCTGTATCAGTCTTCTTGATCTCTGTTACTAGCTCCATTGTCTTGTCTTTGCTGATTTCTTGAACACATTTCTCCTCTGAAACAAACTTCTCTTTGGTCTTGTGTGCAGCAGCTAACTCTACTACATCCTCTCTTGTTGCACCACCTCTCTTCACTTTATCAACATCTCCATAGGCTTGTTGCAAGATTTTCCATGCTTCTCTTACATTTTTGGCTGAAGCAATCTTCCCAAGATTCACATCATCCACACATTGATGAAGGATGATGAGAGCCTTGTAATCTCTGTTCTTGGATTTCTTGTAGGAGGCACTATCCTCCTTTTCTTGGATCTCATCCTTCACTGTTTCCAACACTTCATGGAAACCAAAGATTGCTTCCATCTTCACTGCCCAATGCTCAAAGTTCTTGCCATCAAGAACTGGTATTGGGATTGCAAAATCCCCACTCACAATCTCTTCAATTTGCACCGCCATGGACCCATCACAAGTCCCTAATCTTATAGCTTTGATACCATTTGTTGGGGCAAGAAGCTCACAATGCTTCACACACTCACACTAACACAATGTAAAACTGAGAGGGATTAGAGAGCGGAAAATCAGAGAGATCAGAAAGTTTGTATATAACATTTGCACACACTTTCATTCACTAATCATATGTATTTATACACTTACATGGCATAGCTTCACATAGTTAGTTACTCCAACTAACTCACTAACAACTCTAACTTCCATGTAACTAACTACTCTAACTACCATTTGAATTACACTCTAACACATCAGGTAAAATATGTGAATTGCATGGGTTTAATATGAAAGAAAACAACAAAATAGAAATTCCTAATTTAAAATGCAATTCTTGTTAAAAAGCAACAGGTGGCACAACTCACAATATGCAAAAACCCATCACATTTTGATATCGGAGATTTATTTTCCGTGTCTTTGGGACTTTTAAGACTCCGGTTGAGGGAATTAAAAAGGTAGAAGTCAGTTTGTTTTATTTTCACTTTGCTATTTTCATTTTCATTTTTTATAAAAATTAAAAAAAATGCTACCTTATTTTTATTTTGTTTATTGTTTTTAGAAATTCGTACATAAAATACTAAAGACAATATTTTTTTGTTTTTACTATTATAGGAAGCAAAATGAAAATAATATGACACTTTTGTAATTATTAATAAAAACGGGAAATAAAAAATAGAAAACTGTAAACAAAGTAAATTCCAAGTTTTCATGGAAAAATGTTGTAGTCAATATATCGAAAAGTGAATTTTTAGTTTTCCAATAAAAATGTATTTTTCTTGATTCCTTAACTAATGTCATAAAAACACGGATAAATAAGACCCTTCATGCATTCATGATCCAGAAGGAACAAAAAATAGTAAATAAATAATGAGATATATGAAAGGGCACCTGGTGAGGATTTCTATCAATGATTGATTGCTCCTTGAATTTGATCTTACATGAATATTCACGGTTCCCCTCTAACCGCATTGTACCATAATGGTCGCAGTAAAGCTTTCCTAAAATGAGGTTATAAATGGATGTTGTTACCTGAAGGTAGAAAATATTAATTAGTTAACCAGAATGCATCTTGGAAGAGATTGGTAATAATACAACTAACGTCAAGCAAAACTATACCTTGCTCCAACGAAATACTTCTCCATCATCAAATTCCAAAGTCAAAATACCAACAGGATCAAGCTGAATTGAGCGGCCCCAAAATTTACTTTTCAAATTGCTGTCACCCCAAAATTTCCATCCATTGCCCTCACAATGGCATGCAATAATCATGGGGTGATGACTGACCTATCTCAAGACCAAGAGCGTAAGGATACGTTTGTTTAAACAACTTAATTAAGAACTTATTACATAAGATCTTATCACATGAGAGCTTATGTCATAAGCGCTTAAAGAAAGAAGGGGACATGAGAGAATTCGAATAGTGAAAAACACGGAGAGGGTGTTTAGTGCATAAGCTCTTATGATAATTCCATCAGCTTCTCCCAATAATTTATGAAAATAAGTCAAAAAACTCATTATGGGATGTCATAAGTTATTTTTATAAACTCTGTCAAACACTCTGCATAAGAACTTATGTCATAGATAAATCAAAATGAGCTTAAATAAGTTCTTCCAAACATCACCTAAGTATTTTATTTCCAACCACTTCATGCAAGGACAAATATGTCAAATTGTTGATATGTATATGGCTTATTAGCAAAAACGCAATTTTTAAAAGGAAATAGTATTATTTTTTGTGTTAAATTCTTTACCCAATAAAAAATCATTCTACTTATGATGTTGATGAAAAGACCAAAGCTCAAACCACAATTATTGTGGTGATAGCAAAAGAGTTAATCTTATACTAATATTTCTGTAGTACCTAGATAGATATGGTCTCAATAGAATGAGTTATCAAATTAACATTAAAAATAATGTCGTATCCTATAAATAAAAATATGGATATCAAAGAATTCCGAGAACATTAATTTTTAATCCTTAACATAATATATAATTGTACCTTCTCAGAGAAAAACCGAATGCCTTTGTCTAGATACTCTGCCTCGTATGTCTCACCCAACAGTGGGTTAAATGGTTTGCAACTTCTACCACTAGTGCTAGCATACCCTGACACTGCAAATGCGGCCACATGTAGCATCCTCATAAAACTGTCACCCTGTGAATTAATTAGTATCATAGATGTAAGACATGTATCCAAGTGTTACAAAACATTTCCTTAAACTATGGGCTATAACGATTGGTGAAATAAGTAACAATATTTTGAAAATATAGAAACTAACCATTTTACCCCATTCATGTGCTTGGTCTAGAAGGTAAGAGTACTCTAGATCTTCACAGCATTTCTGCAATGATGAGAGGGGCTCATTGAAGTAAACTGGAAGACACACTTTAGTGAGATCCTTCCCTATGTTATCTTTTATTATTGACCAGAGACTGACTCCATTCTCTTTCTCAACAGGATCAGGTAACTTTTTTCGTCGCTTGACAATAGGATAATTAAATCCAACAGACCCAAATGGCGAATCTGCATCACATTTACCATTTGGAATTGTCTCATCTTCAATTTCAGAATCATGGAAGGATCTCAAATGTTCAGATCCATTACTTGTAACAGAACATGTTGAAAGAATATCACACGTGTCAAAGAATGCATCGTCATCGTCAGAGGGATCTTGCCTATCATCATGCTCATCAGAAGGATCAGAAGCACTTCCATCTGTCATGTGTGAAAATTGTTTAAGTAATTTAAGATGTCTAAAATTGATATTAGAAAAATAAAAAATAACCAACTAGAGTGCTAGACAACACGAGAAACCAATGTATATGGAAACCTGAAATATTTTCATTTTCCAATCCAAGAACAGGAGTTTTAATTAGGGGGACAAATCACTTCTTTCGTTAATGAATAGCAAATGTGATTACTTAAAATTAGGCAAATCATATAATCAATTAGGGTAGGAATAACATATTATAAAATTATGAATAGAGGCCCGACTAGGTCCTTGAAAAAAATAATTATGGGACATTTTTAGTCCCTATAAAAGAAAAACAAATAATTTATTCCCCAAAATTTACAAACGTAGGACATGTTATTCTGTCATTTTCTATCTGTTTAACTTTGTTTGAGTTAATATTTTTCCCAATCATTTCCCAGTTTGGTCCCTTAAAATTTTATCATCACCCAATTTTGTCGCTCCTATTGTCTGATCACTCTTATCAATGAGAAAGCTTACCAGACGATAGGAGTGATTAGACGATAAGTAATCAAGGAATAAACTGGATCACGATAAAATTTCCAGGAACCAAATTGAGTCGCGATAGGAAAAAACGTTAACTCAAAGAGATGGAAGGTGACAAAATAACTAATGTGTCAGACATTTATAAATTTTAGGAACTAAATGATTTTTTTTCCTAGGGACTAAAAGTGTTCTGGTCCTTATTTATTTCTGAGGACCTGATTGGACCTTTATTCTAAATTATAAATTGAAAATGAGTGAGAGAGGCATCCATGTGTTAGTTAATATAACTGTTTAATTTAGGCTTAATTGTACTTTTGGTCCCTCAAGTTTTTCAATTGTGCGATTTTGGTCCCTCAAAAACTTTAATTGCACTTTTGGTCCCTCAAATTTTCCAATTGTGCAATTTGGTCCCTCAAAAATTTAACTGCACATTTAGTCCTCTAATTTTTTTGAATTGTGCAAAATCAGTCCTTCCGTCCATGACTAATCAATGTGCAATTAAATTTTTGAGGGACCAAAATCGTACAATTTTAAAAGTTGAGGGACGAAATGTGCAACTAAAATTTTTGAGGAACCAAAAGTGCAATTAAAATTTTCGAGGGACGAAAATCATACAATTGAAAAAGTTGAGGGATCAAAATTATAATTAAACCTTTAATTTACCATAAGTTGCTTTGTAGATAGAAGATGCACAAACTCTTTTTAAAAAAGAAATTATATTAATAAAAGTACAAATTAGAAAGCTTCAATCGGATCCATTCCAATACAACTCCTTGAACCATCTTATTACTACTCAAATAAAATCTTACTCACATCTATGTATGATACATTTATTTTAGCATAACATATTATTTGTATCAGACTTAGAGGTGGACCCCAACCTAGGATGGGCCCAACACCATGAGCCAGACTAAAAGACCTAATTACAACAAGAAGTAAGCAAGAAATATAAACTCGGATCCTTTGCCTTCTCCATAGATCCCTTTCATGGTGATAGTGGTGATGCCTTCCACAGGCTTGCACCGTAATCGCCTAAGGTAACACATAGGTACTGATATATCATCATACTCACCTAGCATATTTTTAATCCTATGTAACCCCCTCCTTCAAGTTAAATTCAATGATAATACTATAAACAAGAGTAGAGAGCTCGTACCTGGTAGGTCTGAGACACTCGACTCTTGGCAATTGATCGATATGACGATTTATGTCCATAACGACACGTCGTGCACCCGTACCCACACTAGAACGAATATCAAGTGTTCATTGTGGTTCCTCTGATCCGAGGTCCTGATAATCATATTATCGATGTATACCATCATCCTCTGGTAGGTGGTCTCAGTGTTTTTAAGGCCGAAAGGCATGACCTTGTAGCAATAGGTAGCCCCGTTAGTGTTGAGCTATCAATAAATTTATCTGTTGTAGGCAAATGGCGTAAGTCCTTGGGGCATGCTTTGATTAAGTCGGTATAATTGGTACACATCCGCCACTTGTTGCTCACCTTCCTGATCAAACCCATGTTAGAGAGTGACTTCACGGATGAATTTGGCCTCCGGTGGGAGAGTCCAACTTAAAATACTAGTCTATTAAGTGGGAGAGTCTTATGGTTTAAGTATCACATTGAACATCCTTGTCTACTCAATGTGGGACTCATAACATTGCCGCCCACTTTAAGGGCCGATGTCCACGGCGGCTTTCACTCTATCGACATTGACCCAATGGTAGACTTTTCTCTTTTGACAGCTTCACTTACCTATCAGTATTTTGTTGCACCTTACTCTGGCCTATAGGTATCCCTTTCCGTGACCCAACTCTCAAACAAAAGCACCAATGTTAGGTTGTACTTGGGTCACAGAGATTGAATTCTCACAATGTGAGAAAGCCTTAGGAGATGAGAAGGGAATTTGGGTTTTTAATTTAATTCCTCCTCATCTCATTGATTCGGTGGCTATATATTAGCCCCTTTTTTTTTACAAAAGATACCTTGTTCCTAAAAAGAGGGATCAGGTGACACCTGTCCAGCAAATCATAAGAGAATAGCTTTTTACACTGAAAAGTAATGTTCTTCTAGAATACTCTTACTACAATACTGACTATATTAGTGAAATATCATATAAAGTTCTGATATATTTTTGGTTTGCACATGATACTTTTGGGCCTTTGAGCTGGTTGAAGCCCACTTTCAATGCTCTCAGTGCTGGTTGCTCCTTTTGGGCTCTCGCTTGTAACAAAGTCTGTGTCAAAGTCTGGTCATGTTTGCTAGTAAAAATACCTTTTTAGGATCTCAAGGCTTCAACAAAACAATCCTTTTCTTCTTGGGGATCTTTCCTCACCTTTGTCCATTGCCCGAGTTCATTTCCTAGTTGGATTGTCTCAAACACGCCCTCAAGCTCGGGACTTGTTTCCCTTGTCTCATCTCTCACATCTAGGGGTGTAAGAGGATATAATCCGACCCGCGAACCCGACGGATCCAAATCGAACCGATCCGTTTTTGTGGTTTGGTTCGGATCATTGGTTCAGTTCGGGTAAAAATCAATGGACCCGACCATGGTTTGGTTCGGTTCTCGGTTCCAGGAAAAGTGAACCCAATAGAACCGAACCGTACCCCTACTATATATTTTTTAATTATATATCAGACTATCAGTGACAGAGTCACTATCTCGACTTCTCCTCTCCAAACCCTACTTCACGCTTCACTTCTTCACCTCTCATCCTCCAGGTCAGCAGCGGCCTACCTTCCAGCACCGCTCGCCACCGCGACCAACACCCTCCATCACCGCGACATCTCTCCACCTCTTCACCTCGCTCCATCACCGCGGTACCTCTCAACCTCTTCACCTCGCTCAGTTGCTCCATCACCGGCACCGTGACACCTCCCTCCGGCCTCCACCACTCCACCAAACTCCATCACCGCGAGTCCGCGACACCTCTCCACCTCTTCACCTCGCTCCATCACCGCGATACCTCTCCACCTCTTCGCCTCGCTCAGTTGCTCCATCACCGACACCGTGACACCTCCCTCCGACCTCCACCTCTCCACCACACTCCATCACCGCGAGTCCACGACACCCTCTAAGATTGATACCCAATTTATGCATTTTGGATTTTTTGATTTTTGATTGGTACCCGACGAACCGATCCGATCTGAACATAATCGGTTCGGATTGGTTCGGGTCTACTATCAGAAAATGTCAAAAACCGAACCGAACTGAACCGAACAATTTTGATTGGTTCGGACACTATTTTTCCTCAAAACCGAACAAAACCGACCCGATTACACCCCTAGACCTCACATCAATCTCGACACTGGAATTCATGATCCATAGTGGTCGTGACAGGTTCAAGGTTTTTCAAGCTTGGCGCCTTACTTATTTTGAGATTGGCATTGTAGCATTTCCACTCCATCAATTGGTCGACCTTTATTGTTATAACTTTGCCATCTTTTCCTAAGAACTTCATCGCTGGCTACGTGCATAGTTGAAACCACTGCTCCAAAGGCATTGAGGGATGGCCTCCCAATAATGGGTAGTATGTTGATGGGCAGTCAACCACAAAGGATTTTACCTTCTCTGTCCTGGCCGAAACACCTATAAATCCAATTAACTTGCCTGGCCTCTTTTAATTGCAGCTTCATGAATAGGTCCATCACCATTACGTCGACCAAACTTCCCTGGTCAATAAACAACCTCTGAACTTTATAGTTACCCAAGATTCTTGATATCACCAATGGATCGTCATGTCCTTGGACTACTCCATCATTAAAGTGAATGAGGATGTTTTTCTTTTGTGGTTGCTCTTAGCTATATATGGGGTAGCTGGCCACAAACAGGATAGGATGCTAAAGTCTTTTTCCTCATGGAGCTAGTTTCTCCACCTCAACAAATCCACCCGAGATGGTCTGGATGATTCCTCAGACTATTTCGCTCTATTTTTCTCCATTTTGGTCTCTATCCCTATCTTCTGGGGTGCGCCTCCACTTCCTAGGGGTGAGTCTCATCTGAATCTACGACTCCTCCTCCTGTATGTATGGTTCCCTTTGTCAGGCTGACGGGCATACTACTCAGATTGGTGACCCGATTGCATCATGTAGCCAAATACACTCATAATTATTATGGTTGAATCCCTCGTGAAATGTGCAATTCTTTTGGACATTCTTCTGGAGGGAATGGGGCCTCGATACCTCGCCAAATTTTGTGTGCGCGGTTTCATGAAGGATCTAGCTTTGTAGTATATGTTCAGGGGGTGTATATTCATCAAACTTCCACCTTGGGCCAAATTATGCATGCTTTTAGTTCCTTCTTGAGTTATTTTGGCCCTCCCTTATACATGCCTCATGCCATTCAAATGGGTCAACCTCCATAATGGATTTAATTTCCAACCTGCCATGACTAGAACTTACAATATTTCCTCTATCTGTACTTGATGAGTATATATAACCTTCTCTCATGTTTGCATCTAATTTTCTCAGCATTTCATAAATCTGATCAGATTCATCATGGAATCTATCATCAGCTACGAAAGTGTGAACCTCATTTTTTAACTCAACCATACTTTGACCCACAAACTTCTTCAACCATACTAGATTTCTTAAGTTAAGATTATGATCGGGATTCTTGCCCAAGAAGAAAACTCGGCAATAATTGCTTTAGCATGATTTAGATTGGCGCGATGAGCGCCGTTGTGACGGGATGCTCAAGGGTATCACTTGTACGTTGTTTTGACCTAATTGGCTAATGGGCCAAGGACGACTATAGATATATCGGGTCCGACCCATAGCAATTATACAATAGTATCCAACTTCATCAATATAAAAATATGGATCTCCCATCGTGCATGAAATCTAGTAATAAAAATAACATTGTTGATTCCAATAAGTCTTCTAGCTTATGGATGCACAAAATGGAGTCTCTTCCTTGTTAAAAAAAAAAGGCGCGTCTCCTCTAATTTATACTTACCACTATATTTTTCATGCGTTGATTGATAGGAATCCTCTTCATCCTTGGACTGAATTTGGTCTTCAACAAGTGTATTCTCCAAGTCAACCTTCTCCGTCTAGAATATACAATTGATAGAAACAAATTTAGTAAGCTTTATTACATTTAGAAATTAGAAACCATATCAAAATGGCGTTGCCTCACATTGTAATAGGCCCAGTTGGAAAACGATTTTACATTAATTTGCTCGCTTCATAAAGAATTTCATTTTAGAAAAACGTTGTCCCACCTAGTTTTGCTTAATTAACATAATGAAAAACCTACCTCTAAATGACGCAATGTGTCAATTAGTATAAATTGCTTCTGCTTGAGGGCCACAATATGCTTATGCAACTTGGAGAGCTCGTTTCTCATGATGTCCTCACTTTCCTTAATAGTATTTTCACTCACACCTTCTTGTAAAAGTCGTTGCCTTAGCTTTTCAGTTGAAATCACCACCGACACAACAGGAGCCATAATCTCTGCATTTGGCAAACGAGGATACATGTCCTTCACTGCCATCATTGCCTCCACCCATGTTGCCCTGTCCTCTGTGCTCTCTGCCCTCAAATGCAGCCTCTTCTTCGTTCCAGTACATATAGAAAATCTTCTCTCATCTGACTTGTTCTCTCTTATGGAACAAACCTGCACAAAATTTGTGCATGCAACAATAATTTTGACGATTAAAAAAAAAAAGAATGGAAAATGCCTAAGTCTGGTAGCTTGTACGATTGATTTTATCACGAATTACTTTTTTTTTCTCCAAAGTCTTGAGTTATCAAATAAAGACATGTGAAAATATTTATTATATTAGTAACACATTACTAGCAAAATAAACCTCAACAGATATCTCCCATGGTGCCATATGGTTCGAAACATTTTCCAACGAAATTTCATGAATCCAAATTCAGCCAATAGAATTGCTTTATTTGGCCAATAATGAGAGAGAATATAAAGATAAAAAAGATAAATCACATGATTATAAGGGTACGAATTTTGTTTCGTACCCTTCAACATTTCTGTAAAAAAAAAATATTAACACTACCTTAATTTCATGCTAGAAAAATAGACATCAATCATTTAGTTCAAAAAACTCTAATATCAATTCGTGACTAAATTTCTCGAAATCAAAACAAGTGTGAAGTAACATAAACGACTTATTTAAAATGAGTTGTTGTATTTGAACATGTTGAAATCATATATTTGATATTGTATTGTATATATTTATCTTTATTTTCACCTACTTTTAATGTTTTTATATAGAAAAAAATTAAAAATACATTAAAAAAGGTTTTTAAAAAAACACAAAGTTTTATTTAAGAGTGTTATTATATCCTCCTACAAAATCCTTCTAATACTCTCTTACTACAAAATAAATAAATAAAGTAATAAATAAAAAAATAAATATATTCAATGTCTTGAAAATATGAAAAATATTTGATACTTTTTTTATATGATATTTGATGCTTTCTTACAAAGTAAGTTTTGGTACTGCATCGTCAAATAAAACTCAATGTGAAAGCTACTCATTACAACCTCTACATTTGATCCAAAAATAATTATAACATAATTATAATTATGTTATTTATGACGTGATTATGTGATTTCAAGACCTGCTTTCCAAATGCAGTACCAAACACACACTAACTAATTAGTAAGTAGGAGGGTTGATCAAGTTGTTGGAAAATTAGAATTATTCTTAACATAGTGATTTCCATGCTACCTTTCTGCCTTGCACCCTACCCTTAACAAATAAAAAAATAAAAAAAATAACGATAATAAGAAAAGGAGAATTGTTTGAGTAAGAGAAAGACCATGAGATGGATTTCGTTGACCGGTTTCCGGTGGCGGGACAGGACATGACGCTGGCTCGCGATGCGGCGGCGCGACTCGTCGCCGATGACCTTGAATCCATTCTCGACTTCACGGTTCAGAACGAGCTTATCGGGTCCATGAATCTTGTAATAAGACAAAACGCCGTCGTGGAGAACGAACCACCGTGGCCGCCACCCTCTTCCGTAGTTAACCCACTTATACAAAATCCCAGATATCCCGTTCCCAACGACGTCGTTCAGCACAACCTCTCCGCGCGTGGTGTTCTGGCGTGTGTACCTTGCCGACACCGACCGCTGCACCCGCCCGGAGGAGGAGGAGGAGGGGGAGCCGCGGCTGCAGGAGGAGGAGAGGGACCGGAAGGCGGGAGGTATCGCCGGCGGCATGTAGTGGTGGTGGTGGTGATGGAGATGGTGCAATTCGGATGATAGTGATGAATTGGACCGACGGGTTCGAGGGGGAGGGGCTGAACCGGGTTCGGTACGGTCTTTTTGGTTGCGAAAGGAATGCATTGTAAGAATGAGATAAGATAGGTTGAGGAATAAGGAAGGAAGGAATGGGAAAGAGGATAACTTTTAGCGTAGAGAGGTGAGAAGCTCTGTGGTGGTGGGGGGAGCGTTGTTAGCGGCCAAACCATGCAATGGTGGCTCGTAGTGAAAATCGCTCAATTTAATTTTAATTTTAATTTTAATTTTTCTTCTTTTTTTACTATAAATAATAAAGTTTTGCTAAAAATATACCTTTTGTTTTTCTTTTCTTTGATATTTAATTTTATAAATAATTCAATATTTGAGTTTTTTAGTTTAAATTTTTATATTCACATATAAGAACTGATCTATTCTTCTTAAGTAAATTCCCAGGTTCAATTTTGCTTTCTCAATAAGTCTTTCTCACTTGAATCTAATTAGATGGAATCCAATATAATTTATGGAAATCGTGAAGTTAAAGTTCTAAGACCAAAAAAATAAAATCATATTGATCAATGTATTTACATTTTAAACTTATTTGCTATTAAGTTTAATTTTGATACTCTATCAACATAAAAAAAAAATACACTATCAATCAATCATATATTATTATATATATAATTTTTAATATAATTATTGTTGACATGATAGTACATGACTAAATGGTGATATAGAAAACTTTTATGCTAACAATATCAAAATTACATCTTTTTATTTCTAAAAAATTATACAATGTTTTTTAAGAATAGTAAAAGTATCTACTTTTTTTTACTTTATGCCTAGTTTTTTAATTTTCTAATTTATTATAATTTGAAGAATATGAACAAATTGTCATTTTAAATTTACTTTTAAAACAATTAAAATTTCAAAACAATTAAAATTGCATATCCTACCCTTGGTTTGTTTATATACACCCAGGGACAGACGTAGGTTAAGGCTCGGTTGTCCTCCCAAACAATTTTTTTTAAAAATTACTTAAAAGTTTAATATAGATTTGATTATGCATTAAAAATAAAATTGATGAAAAGTTTAACGAAAATTCAATTATAAATAATTTTTGTGACATATAAATTAATATTTTAAAATATATAATTATGAATATTTTGAGTGAAATTTGATATATATATATATATATATATATTTATTTATTGATTGAAGTTTAATTTTTATAATTGATCCTCACAGGTACGGGTCCGTCCATGTATACACCCACTTAGTGATTTTAATAGGAATTTTTTTTACGAATATGTAATATACTGTAATTTTGGCTATCAGCATTGCTTTGCAAACGACAAGATACGAGTCTTATCGGCTGAGTGGAAGCTTGAATTTGAATGGAAAAAGGTTAAGTGAAAATAACAGTGTGAAAGAAAGAAGAATGATATATATGGGTAAGAGATATATGGACTAATCCGAGACAGCGAAAGTAACGGCTGGGGCTCGTAGAGGCTCGTAGCCTGTAATTAACGAGTTTGACTGACCGCTATATCTATCCCTTTTTCATCTTTGACTCTTTATCTGTCCTTTCTTTTAAGTATTGATTTGGTTCCTTACTAAATCCCGTCACAACTTGTAGCAATCGGATCGGATCTTATCTGATCCTAATTTATAAAAGAAAAAGAACGAATTTGTATTTTATTTAATGATCCGATATCAGGTGAGTGATGAGATAGAGTTAATCTTCGGATTATCCAATTTGTCTTATATAATAAAATCTTTTTTTTATCTCTATTTAACTTATGTTTTGTAAATTTTGTAACATTGATAAAATCATGTTTGATAAAAATATTATGTTTTTAACAACATGACTTTGGCAGAAGTAGCATAAAAGAAGCATCCAGTAAACTGATCTATTTGTTAATATCTTGTAACATTCAATTTTGGATCTATTTGGTAACAAAAGATCAATTGGTGACTTTTACACAACATCTTTTATCGATATTTTGGCTTATAAAAAAATATCATTTTTTCTCATTCACATAAATTTAGTTTATAAAAAATCTATTTAACTTCGGATCAATCTTGCCTTGTCTCATTTAGACTCAGTCTTAAATCAATCCGCATATGATCGGGTTTCTTCGAGTCTATGAACGGGTCCAAGTTCAAAGAATTAACCCTAATGCCCTATCGATATTTAGGATTAGACAAGGAACAAACAAAACTCGTCTCAACCCGTCCCACACTCATCCCTCTTATATTTTTTACTTTTTTTATTTTCATAAAATTAGGGATGTTCATGTATCCGGGTAAATCCAATGAACCCAATAACTCAACCTGACCCCAAAAAATTGTTTTAAATATTTTTGTTGTTCGAGTCCAATCCCACTAGAATCGAACAAACCTGATCTTCGTTAGTTTGGATAACTAGACTTGTTGATTTCATATCCGAGACCCAACTACTGGACCTGTCCAAATGGTTTTTATTATTATTTTTTAAAATACAATAGTTTGTAAGTTGCCAGTGGCTTGGTCCTTTATCGTGCTCTTTTGAAACAAAGAAAGCCATTGTCGCTCCATCGTCTCTGCAAAGTCTGCATCATCTCCATTCACCGTCCTCTCTGCATTATCTCTCCATCGTCTTTGACGTCTCTCCCCTCAATAGATCACCCTGCATCATCGTCTAAATCCAGCCTCCTCGTGCACCATGGAATGACTGCTAACACTGACACGAAGACGAGAAGTGCTTGGTGGCTTTATATGCTTGACGAGACAAAGAGGCAAGTGGTGGTTGTGCTCCTGAAGACTTGGCTGAAAATACCCGTTGGAGGAAGATTATCCATCGTTCTTATGGTTCTTTGATGTTGAAGGGGAAGCCCAATGCCCCATTTTTGTGTTGTTGTTAATGTTTTATTTTTTTTGAAATTATGCCTTCTTATTACTCTATACTAAATTTCTCATTGGTTGAAATGGCTAGATTTAATTGAAAATGGGAAAAAGGGAGCAAATATGCAGAAAATAAAACTTCAAGCATGTTTTCGTCGCCTGCGATGAGCGTCAAGGTACCTAAGAGGAAGTCTTCAAAATCTTTCTACTGCGCTGAGCGACCGTCTATTAGAGTTGAGCACTAGTAGTCTGATAGAGACTTTGGGTATTGTCTTAGTTGATTTCATATTGCAGTTAGAGTTAAACAACGGTGAATATAAGATCGTATATGATGATTAAATGTATATAAGAATAATGTCACATAGGTTTCCAAAAAAAAAAGAATAATGTCACGTACGATAGATGATGACTATGTTGAAGTGATTAGAAAATTATGTGGAATCACTATTACATATTCGAAATTTAATAAGACACACTTAATAGCGGTTTTGGCAAGATGAGCTTTAAAAAAGATATGCGAAAGTATTAAATAGCGTTGACCTAAGGGTTCGTTATTAACATATAAATCTTTTATATCGTTTCATTAAATAAATGTTATCTTTATCCGATACCTTTTTATTAAAAAAAATGTGATTCACCTCTTACAGCACTTCGTCAAAGACGCGCTATTATATGTTATAACTTTAGTAATGTTCTATCAAATAAACGTTGTTAAAGGAATAACTATAATAGCACTTTCTTGAGGAAATGTTATCTTTCCTCCAATTCAAAACAAAACTTCATATCCGTCTAGGTGAGCTGACCAGCTCTCTCCCACATTTAGTTGAAACAGTCCATGAAGGTAATGACAATAATATCTCCGCACAAGAAACGGGATATTGAACGCATAATTTTCACAATTCATCATCAATCATGTTGCTTCGTATTTCAACAATATCTCTCTCATAAATAATTGTGCTTTGTTTTTGTTATCATTCACACTCCAATTTTTTTCAACTCTCTGTTCTCTATAATGTTCTTCGTTGAGGGAGTTCCCTTTCTCGTGTGGCAAAGATGGAAGAAATCAGATTCAATAAAATCCAGAATGTGAGTCGTAATAAAACCCAGAAGAGAAGATGTGAGTCACAATAAAACCTAGAATGTAGATTTGTGCTCCATCATAGCAGAGAATCCAAGTTAAAACTTGAAGGGCGAGAATATTTCCTATGATAAGATCCACAACTCCCTTGCTTTCAACAAGTCATGGAAGATTCAACAATCTCTTGTTGTCAATGATGAAAGAAATTCAGCAAGCTCGTGTTGTCAATTCAGCAAGGGCGGGTTGTATTGTTGAACGATACATAGTGGAAGAAGTCGTGGAAGTCTGTACTGAATACCTATCCAACGTCGAGTCCCTAGTACTTTCAAAGTCTCGTCACACAGGAAGAATAGAAGGTGAAGGGATAAGGCAGAATGGGTGCAAGCGCGCTTATATGTTCTACACAACACAGATGAGGTTGAGCCATTTGTTGAAAGATACAACGATGTGCTTAGGGGTTTGAACCCGAATAAGTCTGAGAAATGGATAACAGAAGAACACAATATGAGTTTTATAACATGGCTAAGTGATCAGGTTCTTGCATATTGCAATGTAGTTCCCGACTCAACTTTAGAAAGATTCAAAGGGTTAGCATAAACTCTAAGTATACATGTCATCTTCTTACACTGATTATCTAATTAATGGGTACACATTCTATACGAAAGAACATGATGATCGAAGTACAATGTAAAATACAGGTGTGATTCTTTTAGCTCGAGCTATGCATGTTGCAAGTGCCAAAGACAGGAACCCCGTTTATGCGAATATGTCATACTTCAGTGTAATGAGTACATATGGGAGTTGTACTACACAACATTTCGGGTGCCCATGTTCCAACGTAAGTGAGTTGACATCCATAACGGTGTTCAGATGGATGAGTTGGGGTTCATGCGCTTGGATTTCAATAGGGTGGGGTCTAAAGATGAGCTTTTTATTTTGGTATCCCAAGCTCAACAAGTCTTCTATGTCACCGGTCCATCTGATAATAGGTGGTCCATTGCTCTTTTGGCCCACAAAGTAAATGTCAATAACATTGACGATACGATGAAGACAATAATGAAGTGATGTGATCTAATCATAGATCAACAAGTTCTTAGGATCTTTCTTTGATATTGCTTGTTGAAAATGCAAGACCAAATACAAATTGAACAAGAACAAGAGAATTGAACTTGATTCTCAAGTGAGAATTATAAAAATAAATGGAGTAGAAGAAGCACAAGATATATGAATTGAAATTGCAAGAACTATGAATTAAACTACAAGATCTATGAATTGAAATTACAAGAAAGTAAACTAGAAATTGAAATAGAAAATGGAATAGGTAGAAGAGGCGAAGAAGGCGCCACAATCAACTTGACGAATCAAGATTGAATGATAAGCCTAGGGAAGATTCACCACTTGAGTTAGGAAACTCAAGATAAGAATCAAGGGTCATCTAAAGAACTTCTTAGGAGGAAAAATGTAACACCCCAAAATTAATCTTTATGTTTATATGTGTTCGTTTTGGCATATATATGTTGTTATACGTTTGATATGTTTGATCTTTATGCATATGTGTATGTTAGAGGTAGTTTAACCTTTGGGAGGGTCTTAATAGTGAATTTTGGTTTGATGGGATTCGCCCGATGCAACAGAGCAGAAAAATTGACGTTCTAAATCCGTCCGGCCTAAGTTCCTAAGCCCGACCTAACGAGTCTGAGCCCGACCAAACTTTCATGAGCCCGGCTTAACGAGTTTGACAACATTGCGTTTTGGGGCTTCTGTTTCAGCCAAGTTGCACCCTAATTCGTTTTAAACCTCTAAATCATGTCCTAAATCCTAGTTTACACGACTCTAACACTCAAAAATTGCCTCCTTCCCTTTCTCTCTGAATTTCCGTCACTTTTCTCTAAAAACTCTCTCTAGGAGCCATTTCTTTCATCATTCTCCGTCGTTCTTCAATTGGCGAACACCTCTTTATCTTTTTCCTTTTGATTTCTTGATCTAAGAGTTGAATCAAGGTGTTTTCTTTATCATTTTGAGGTAGTAGACAAGCGTTCGTGAGACGAGATCCAAGTGAACCTATTCTTCTCTTCCTTTTTGAGTTTTGATCTGCATACTAGATATGGGGAGAAGGAATTAGTGTGAACATAAAGGTTTTGGGGTAGCATAAGATGAGGGTTAACCCACGAACCTTTTGTGTGCTATATATCTTAATTGATGTTTGGCTATTTAATTGTCAATATTGATATGTGAATGAATATGTTTGTCTACATGTTTTGGGGTAGCTTAAGATGAGGGTTAACCCACGAACCTTTTGTGTGCTATATATCTTAATTGATGTTTGGCTATTTAATTGTCAATGTTGATATGTGAATGAATATGTTTGTCTACATGTTTCATATGACGTATGATGATTGAATATTGTGATTAAACGTGTTATTACTGTAATGCCATAATATGATGAGTTGTTGTTGCTGTTAAAACACGGTAATTAAAGATGTGTTGTTGTTAAAACATAGTAATTAAAGACGTATGGATGTTAGTATTGAATCTAAGACTAAAACTTAGTTGTTAATGTTCATAAGACATGAAGATAGCATAGAAGGGTGAGGTTAACGCCCAGTGGAATAGTAAAGGTCACCTAGGGATGATCTCGAGTGCTTTAGGAGAACTTATAAGGCTCCCTAGAACAAATAGGTGAGCCAATAACTAAGATAAAAACAAGAGTGACAATCCAATATACAATTAATGCTATAAACCTTAATAAAGAAAATTAATGATAAAGACATTGATAATGGTTAAGACAATAACGATATTTTTATCGCACATTGTTGTTTTAAAACTTTGATACTTATTGGTTAAAGTTGACTCTGATGCTCATTGGTCAAAGTTGTTAAATCATAATTAAGGATGTTGGTGAAGGCGGTTGTTGATGGTTAATTGTGTGTTAGCATACATGCATTCATGCATGAAGTTGTTAGTTGGGGGAAGTTACGATGACAGAGGAGCTCACCCGAGAATATGACGAACTGATCGTCCGCGGTGATCCATCTGAGAGTTAGGTGGATTGTGGCCTCTGTGGTGATGATTCTGAGAGTAAGGTGCATCGGCTATCCAAGGGGTTCACCCATGGTTTGGTGGACTGCCGACATTGGTGCTTGTTGACCAATGTGGATGTATAACTCCTGTAACACCCTTCGTTACATTAGTAACCCAAATTAATTTCAATAAAAATCCTTTGAGACATTTAATTAAAAAAGAAAAAAAAAACACAAGTCATAAAATTTTTCTCGAATAACTAAGTAGGAAAATACCTCATATTAAATAAAATAGTAATAAAATATCCGTGTAATGAATATAATTATAAATGAAAACCACAAGCCTCAATACCGGGCGTCTACTAACAAACCCAACGATAAATAAATAAATGTGTCTAGCCACATACGGCTCCTTATTTAAGAAAATACTAACCAAACTACAAAGAATAACTAATAGAATCCACTAAGTCTTCACGCCTCTTCAGTTTCAATGACGTCCTCCTCGTGCTCTGAAAACAATACTTAATAATGAGATATAAAATCCTAGTGATCAACAATACATTTTTATAAAATATTTTCGAAAATGGCATTATTCTCAGCCGCCGCGGTAACCGGAAAAACTGTCCATGACACCCGCTAATTTTCCAAAATAATATATATAAAAGAAAATATTTTTAATATCAATAATAATCTCATCTCAATACATCACATTCCATATACCAGATAAATTCTAGTTTAATCCAAGCGGTCCGAAGACCTCCTAATTAAATTGGCCTCTTGCCGGCATGCCATATATTCACACATCACACGACAATGGCGTCCCATTGCCCACCCCTACTCACGAGGAGTGTTTCGATGTCACCCTCCTATCGGGGACATTTCCATTTCGATACCTCTCATGTGCACATGGTGGTATTTCTCCTTTTTCGACACCCCAATCTGTGGCGATGTTACTTTTGATACTCTTTTTTAGGTAGTATTACTTATTTTCGACATCCCAACTATATGGGGATGTTACTTTCAATACCCCATTACGGTGGTATTACTTTTCGATACCCCTATCATAGGTGGTATTACGGCAAACATCATACAATTCATCATAAGGCACAAATTCAAGTATCATACGTGTTACAATTCATTTACCAAAAATTAAATATTTGATCTTATCATGCATGTCAAATAAACTCACATGGCATAGCATACACCAATAAGCACATCATTCAACTAATACAAATACTAATCATGTATTTCATGCCATCAGTAACAAGAATAAATATCCAATTTAGTATTTTTTTTTAATTTTAATTCAAAACCCCTAAAAAATTCAGTTTATTAATAACATGCATCATTCAATTAAAATCTCTCAAAATCATAGGTAAATCGCTCAACACAACAAACACACGTACCATGGAAAGGGTTATTAAAAGGTACTGTTGCTCACCTCTTGAAGACCTCCAATGTGCTCTAAATATTATTTATGATAAGGATTTGCGCTTCCCTAAAAATTCTTCTCCCGTTTGGTTGCGTTCTTATATTTATGTGTTACAACGATCACACTGCTAAGGAATGGAAGTCTCTCCCTCGCTATACTCCCTCACTGTGCGGCGGCGTCTCCTTTTTCCAAGTACAGCGACTAGAGTATATATATATACTGTGCGTTTTTCTAAAGTATATATATACTGTGCGCTTTCAAGGTTTTACATTTTATTTTATTTTGGGAAAAATCCGGAAGTGGGTACAAGGCCCTGCACGCCACTATCTCTTGTACCTGCACGCCACTATATATATATATATATATTATATTCTTTTAAAATAATTAAGTAATTCCAATAAATCCTTATACTATTAAATTCTTTTCATTAAACCTATAAATTATATTTTATCTGCACTATACTTTTTAAATTAACTGTATTAGAATTTCAGGATGTTACATTTTCTCCCCTCCTTAAAGAATTTCGTCCCCGAAATTCGTCTCACACTTACGCACTTATTTTAACATGTCATATTCAAAACAAAAGGTTACCATACCTTATATAATAAAATATGGGTATTGACGAACGATGTCCTCCTCCATTTCCCAAGTGGCTTCCTCAGGAGTCAATCCTTCCCATAACACTTTCACCAATGAAATTGTCTTGTTCCTCAAAGTCTTAGTGCTCTTGTCCATGATTTGACTAGGCTTTGGCTTATAGATCAAATTATCCTTCAATTGTACAGACTCAGGAGCTATCACGTGAGATTCATCAGACACATATTTTTTGAGTTGCGACACATGGAAAACATCATGAAGGTTTGCCAACTGTGGCGGAAGAGCCAATTGATAAGCAACAGGCCCGACTCTTTTAAGGATTTGGAAAGGTCCCATGAAACGAGGATTTAGCTTGCTGACTTTCATCGACCTCCCTACCCCCGTCTTAGGAGTGACTCTCAAAAATACATGCTCGCATTCCTGGAATTCTAGAGGCTTTCTCCTTTTGTTGGCATAGCTCTTTTGTCTACTTTGTGCCGCGCGCATAATCATTTTGATTCTCTCAGAGGTTTCCTGGACCAATTCAGGTCCTATCAAGGTCTTCTCACCTACCTCACACCAACATAAAGGGGACCTACACTTCCTCCCATATAAGGCCTCATAGGGTGCCATGCCTATACTAGCGTGATAACTATTGTTATAAGAAAACTAAATGAGAGGTAGGAACCTATACCAACTCCCCCCTTCATCCAAGACACACGCTCTAAGCATGTCCTCAAGGGTCTGAATGGTCCGCTCTGACTGACCATTCATTTGGGGATGATGGGCCGTGCTAAGGCTCAACTTAGTCCCAAAGGCTTGCTGAAACGCTCTCCAAAATCTAGAGGTAAACCTCGGGTCTCTATCTGACACTATAGATGTGGGTATCCCATGAAGCTTGACTATTTCCTTGATATAGAGGTATGCCAACTTGTCTAAGCTATAGATTGCCTTAATTAGCAAGAAGTGGGCAGACTTGGTCAACCTATCCACTATCACCCAAATGGCGTCTAAGCCAAAACGTGTCTTAGGTAACCCCATCACAAAGTTCATAGAAATTCTCTCCCACTTCCATTCTGGAATATCCAAGGACTGCAACAACCCCGAATGCTTCTGATGTTCTATCTTAACCTTTTGGCATAGTAAACACCTAGTTACGAAGCTAGCCACATCCTTTTTCATTCCTGGCCACCAATACATCCTCTTAAGGTCTTGGTACATCTTAGTTATTCCAGGATGTATCGTAAACTTCCCCTTATGAGCTTCCTCTAATATCTTCTCTCTAAAACTCCCCTCCTTAGGAACAACGATCCTATTCTTAAACTTCACTAGCCCATCAATAGACAATTCATAACCCTCTTGTCCCAATCGAGACTGCAACTCTTGGTCTAAAAGTTGTTCCCGCCTAACCTCATCTCTAAGGTCACTATTAATTTCCAACCTATTCAGATTCAAACTTAAGGCATTCAAGGACACATCCAACACTTCCAGATTCATGTCCCTAAACTCTTCCATGAGCTTCAGATCCTTCAGGTCAAACAGATATTTTAGGCTTTTATGGTCACTAAAAACTTCAAACTTTGCCTCATAAAGGTAATGCCTCCAAATCTTAAGGGCAAAAACCATAGCTGTTAGCTCTAGGTCATGGGTAGGGTAATTCCCCTCATGTGGCCTAAGCTGCCTAGAGGCATATGCTACCACCTTGCCCTCCTGCATCAAGACACATCCCAAGCCATTCTTAGATGCGTTACAATATACCACAAAACTCACTAAGGAATCTGTATAGTTAAGACTGGTGATGACACCAATCTCCTCTTAAGATCTTGGAACCCGTCCTCACACTCCTGGTCCCACACAAAAGGTTTCCCCTTTCTAGTCAACTGAGTCAAAGGTAAGGCTAATCTAGAGAACCCCTCTATGAACTTCCTATAGTAATCAGCTAAGCCTAAGAAACTTCTCACTTCGGTTACTGTCTTAGTTTGTTCCCATCCCAACACCGCATCAACTTTAGAGGAATCAACCGCTACACCATCCTTTGAGATTGTGTGTCCTAAAAACTTTACCTCGTCTAGCCAAAACTCACACTTCTCCGGTTTGGCATAAAGACGCTCGTCCCTCAAGATCTGCAACACCAACCTTAAGTGTTCTCCATGTTCTTCTGGAGTCCTAGAGTATATTAAAATATCATCGATGAACACCACTACAAACCTGTCCAAAAAGGTCCTCAAGATCTGATTCATGTAGTCCATAAAAACGGCTGGGGCGTTGGTCACACCAAAGGGCATCACTACATACTCATAGTGCCCATACCTTGTCCTGAAGGCTGTCTTAGGGATGTCCTTGCTTCTAACTCTAATTTGATGGTATCCCGGTCTTAGATCTATTTTGGAAAACACTGACGCTCCCCTTAACTGATCTAAGAGATCATCTATCCTAGGCAAGGGATATTTGTTCTTGATGGTTACCTTATTCATTTGCCTATAATCAACACACAACCTCATACTCCTATCTTTTTTCTTCACTAGAAGCACTGGTGCTCCCCAAGGTGACACACTAGGCCTAATAAACCCCTTTTTTCAACATATCCTCTATCTGTTTCTTGAGCTCGCTCAACTCTAGAGGTACCATCCTATAGGGTGCTACTGATACAGGTCCACTCCCCGGTACTAGATCTATGGTAAACTCAATCTCTCTATCTGGAGGTAAATTAGAGACATCCTTAGGAAATACATCTGGGAACTCACACACAATAGGCAACGCCGCTATGTCACTTTCAACCTCTATCTTAGCAGAAAAGAGAAGTATATATCCCTGAGCTCCCTCAACTAAGCACTTACGACATGAGGCAGCAGAGATAAGATGTTCTGTCCTAGGAGAGTTAACAGACATGGACTGTGGAATGAAAGAAATAGTTCGACTAGCACAATCAATAATAGCATTGTTACGAGACAACCAGTCCATGCCCGAAATAATATCTAGACCACACATAGGTAAACATATCAAATCAACAATATAAGTCAGGTCTTGAAACCATAAGGGACATTGCAGACAGACAGAAGAAGTAATCAATCTATCTTTAGCACGAGTAGAAGCACACAAATCATATGATAGTTTAGTAACTGGTAACTCTAAGAATTGAACACATTTAAATGAAATGAATGAATGTGTTGCTCCCGAATTGAACAATAGAGTAACTTTTCTCCTGTACGAGTTGAAGGAATTCAACCTCCTTCAGATCTAAGCTGCCTCGGAATGATGGTGGGTTGTCCTTCTTGAATTCGGAAAGTCCCACGTGCTAAGGGTCCTATGTTGCCACCACTCCATTAGTGATTGGCCTCCATTCCCATTCAGTTGACGGAGAATCTCTGCCCGCGCTTGCATAACTCTGGCTGTACAATCCAAAGCTGGTGCAAGTGCAACGTTCGTCCCTCGCCTATTAATCGCCATAAATCTGCTCACTACCAATGAAATACTGGGTTGATCAGGTCCAATATCCCAAAGAATAGCATGCAGCATTTATAACTCTAACAAGCATCATATGCGCCCAAGTTTTGTTTTATAAAAGCCCCAATGCCACAGTCCGATTTAGAATCGAAATGCTCTGATACCATAAATGTAACGCCCTTCGTTACATTAGTAACCCAAATTAATTTCAATAAAAATCCTTTGAGACATTTAATTAAAAAATAAAAAAAAACACAAGTCATGAAATTTTTCTCAAATAACTAAGTAAGAAAATACCTCATATTAAATAAAATAGTAATAAAATATCCATGTAATGAATATAATTATAAATGAAAACCACAAGCCTCAATACCGGGCGTCTACTAACAAACCCAACGATAAATAAATAAATGTGTCTAGCCACATACGACTCCTTATTTAAGAAAATACTAACCAAACTAGAAAGAATAATTAATAGAATCCACTAAGTCTTCACGCCTCTTCAGTTTCAATGACGTCCTCCTCGTGCTCTGAAAACAATACTTAATAATGAGATATAAAATCCCAGTGATCAACAATACATTTTTATAAAATATTTTCGAAAATGGCATTGTTCTCAGCCGCCGCGGTAACCGGAAAAACTATCCATGACACCCGCTAATTTTCCAAAATAATATATATATAAAAAATACTTTTAATATCAATAATAATCTCATCTCAATACATCACATTCCATATACCAGATAAATTCTAGTTTAATCCAAGCGGTCCGAAGACCTCCTAATTAAATTGGCCTCTTGCCGGCATGCCATATATTCACACATCACACGACAATGGCGTCCCATTGCCCACCCCTACTCACGAGGAGTGTTTCGATGTCACCCTCCTGTCGGGGACATTTCCATTTCGATACATCCCATGTGCACATGGTGGTATTTCTCCTTTTTCGACACCCCAACCTGTGGCGATGTTACTTTTGATACTCCTTTTTAGGTAGTATTACTTATTTTCGACATCCCAACTATATGGGGATGTTACTTTCAATACCCCATTACGGTGATATTACTTTTCGATACCCCTATCATAGGTGGTATTACGGCAAACATCATACAATTCATCATAAGGCACAAATTCAAGTATCATACGTGTTACAATTCATTTACCAAAAATTAAATATTTGATCTTATCATGCATGTCAAATAAACTCACATGGCATAACATACACCAATAAGCACGTCATTCAACTAATACAAATACTAATCATGTATTTCATGCCATCAGTAACAAGAATAAATATCTAATTTAGTATTTTTTTTTAATTTTAATTCAAAACCCCTAAAAAATTCAGTTTATTAATAACATGCATCATTCAATTAAAATCTCTCAAAATCATAGGTAAATCGCTCAACACAACAAACACACGTACCATGGAAAGGGTTATTAAAAGGTACTGTTGCTCACCTCTTGAAGACCTCCAATGTGCTCTAAATATTATTTATGATAAGGATTTGCGCTTCCCTAAAAATTCTTCTCCCGTTTGGTGGCGTTCTTGGATCTGTGTGTTACAATGATCACACTGCTAAGGAATGGAAGTCTCTCCCTCGCTATACTCCCTCACTGTGCGGCGGCGTCTCCTTTTTCCAAGTACAGCGACTAGAGTATATATATATATACTGTGCGTTTTTTCTAAAGTATATATATATATTGTGCGCTTTCAAGGTTTTACATTTTATTTTATTTTGGGAAAAATCCGGAAGTGGGTACAAGGCCCTGCACGCCACTATCTCTTGTACCTGCACGCCACTATATATATTATATTCTTTTAAAATAATTAAGTAATTCCAATAAATCCTTATACTATTAAATTCTTTTCATTAAACCTATAAATTATATTTTATCTGCACTATACTTTTTAATAATTCTAATATTTTGTCTGCACTATACTTTTTAAATTAACTGTATTAGAATTTCAGGATGTTACAACTCCAAAGTCGTCTTCTTGAGTTAGTTATAGATCCACATGCATATGGAGTAGTGAAGTAACACTGCATTGCATAACATATTTTAATTGATATGATGTGCAGTAATATGATATGTTAAATGTTGTTATGTTGTGATTATATATGTTGTGTGAACGTCTTACCTCCTATTCCATTATTGTTTATGTTTATACGAATGATTTCTTACTCCCTATTTGCTTTTGTTTTCTTTGAACGTGCTTGGTTTATGCAGATGATGATGAGCAACGTGTCGAGGAGTGATTCTGAGGAGATCGCTTACTCGTTGTTTAGGATTTTATTTTAGTTGTTTTTACGATGTAATTTCGGATTGGTTACTAGCTCTGATATGTGACATCGGGTTTCGGGTTTATGTTTTATGTTCTTTACCACAGTTGTTAGTTATACTTATTTGGATATGTTTGGATCATGTGATCCCTATTACATTTTTATTATAAACTAACTATTTATCTATTTAATATGATTTATTTTATATTTAAAGTATACAGGGTATAGGGTGTCACAAGAAAGTGTGAGAAACTACACAAATGATTTCGTTGATTGAAATTTGAGTACAAAAGGTCTATTTATAGGTGATAAGTCTGTAAGCTCTTTCACCTTATGTGTTTTGTGCCTCCTATGCCCCTTACCCCAAGTGTTTTGGCCCAATTGTATCCTACTGACATTCTATATTGGTCTAATGGCCCAATTGGCCCAGATGCCTAAGCCCAATGCTCTAATCTAGTCCTAAGTGTGTATTAAAAAAGCACTTTTATTACATGAGTCTTCTTCTACAATTATTACATAGTTCCTACAATCTATTTTTACAAAGGTCCTGCAAAGTAGGAGGACTTCTTTGTTGGTCTTAGACTTTTCTTTTCCATGCTTCTTGGAGCTTGTGTGTCCATGATCACATTATGAAGCTACTAATACGGAGGATTATCCGTTCATTGGGACATCCCAATCACTTGAGTATGATGCAAATGGAGATGATGATGAACTGTATATGAGGGATGATCATGATGAGGGAATTTGGATCAAACCATCATTTTGTACCTCTAAGGGACAAATGAATCTCAACCCGATGAGGCAAGGGAAAGGAAAAGATCAACTTAAAACATGTATGTTATTTTTCTAATTAATTTTAAGGAGGGGTACTTTTGTTTATTTCGTTTGTATGTGCTTCACTTATTGTTGTCCACTGACTTTTTACTTGTGTGTTCTATTATTGCTGTAAGTGAATGGCAACATGAAGCAAATTGGCAGATTCTGGTTGTTAATGTTGAAAACGATACATATATTTCAAACTTGGACTTTGTAAATTCTGGTATATTTCATGGCTATATGTCCTTTGTTTTTGTACTATCATATCTGTATTTAGGAATCAAAGTTTGATTTTGATCGATTATGTTGATTGTATTATGGATATTATTGGTGTTGATTGTTGAATGTTGTTTTGTTTTATTGGTGAATGATGTTTTTGGATTGTTGAATGTTGTTTTTATTGCCTCGTGCAGAGAGATGTGCATAAAGCAGCGAAATTTTTTTTTAAAAAAAACCATGCACAATAGACAACGCTTCTTTAATAATACGCTATTGTATTTAAACATATGATAGCGCTTTTTATTATAAGAGTTATTATTTATTGGTAACTAAGACAACACATATTCAAGGTCACGCTATCTTTATTCTGAGTCCACGTTAGCACATACTTCAGGTGGAACATTGTCGTGACCACTATTAAAGTTTTTCATATGACAAACGCTATTGTAGTTACATATACGACAACGCATCAGAAAAGCTATCGTTGTCATTGACTTACGATAACGGTGACATAGACAGCACCCGAAAGCGCTATGAAATACCAAAATAAGTGTTATAAAATATCAAATCTGTTGTAGTGAATGATTTGGAATTCAACGAACCAATAACTTCTAATCAATGATACGACCTTTTGGTTGATAAAATAAAATGTGGGCAACATTATACTAAAGTAATAAAGGACTGAAGTAAAATTTTTAAAAAAAAGAACTTGACTTTTCGTAATAGATATATTGCCAACATCAAGAAAATAGCTTAGGAATACCTTAATTTAATTACCTTGTAGGTGTGAGTAATGTATATGGAAATGAAATTAAGGTCATCAATTAGAAGTCAAAATAAGAGCCCTCAAATGCCCAAAGTTTAAATTAAATTTCATAAAATAAAGATAGCCAAAGTTATAATAAAAGAATTAGAGGATCAATCGTAAATTGAATCAACAGGAACTAAATATTAATTTAAGTCTCTTGGATTCCATAATGAAACTTAGAAAGACTTGTTGAGTAAAAATTAAAATCTTTTTGCAAGCACAAGCATAGGGCAGACATGTTAAAAGCTAATCACTCAGACAAGTGACTTGTCTGAAGGTTTTCAACAAAGAAGCACACAAACAAGCAAGATAAAAACTTGTTTGATATTCATAGCTTTAACCCCTTTAGTTAGTTAACAAGTTAGATAAACAAATAAACTAAAGAGATAAAGGATAGAGATAGATACAACTATTTTATCCTAATTCACCCCTTAACAACTAGGGTTACGTCAAGTCCTTTGCATCACCAAGCTTTCTCCACTATAACTGATCAGGTTACAGGACAGACAAGTATTCTTTGCATACTTAGCCTCTGCAGGCTCCTAGACAAGTATTGTATTCATACCTAGCCTCTTCAGACTCACTCAGATTTGTTTGTAAGAAAAATGTAATAGATATAAATTCCAAATCCTTCACAAACACTCAGATGTGAAATTGAAAGATTGCGTAATAACTTCAAATGATTGAAGAATAAATAATGAAAGAATGAAGAATTAGTAGCACAGATAAAATCTTCTTGAGTTAATGTTGTGTTGTATCTTCATATTCAATGTCTTCTCTATTTATAGCCTTCAATCAAATTAAATATAAAAGAGACATTCCTTTAGATTTTTGGCCTCAAATTGAGCTCCATTAAATGTAATATAGCCGTTCTAGGAAACATTAATGCTTAGGAACGTTGCTTGTACTCTAACATAGATAGATTGGTGCTTTATGCTTTCTGCAACATCCAAATCAGAGTTCTTCATGTTGCTTTTGTACTTTGTTCTGCATATTTCCCTTTTAGTGTAGCTTTTAGTTGTACTAGAGAATAAAGCATCTGATTAGCACTCATTTTATGAGTTACAAGGTTGCTTATGAAAATTTAGTCTTCTGAAACCTTGAACCTTGTAAAAGAGATCTTCAGCATATTCTGACTTGTAGGGATAACTCACGAAAGTTTTCAGTCTTGAGTTTGTTCTTCTTGAGTGTCAACAGACGGGTGAAAATCCTGTCATTAGACAAGTTGACTTTTCTCCAAAAATTCAAAGACTTCGGAAACTCTTCAAACTAGTGAGTCATCTTCATCAAATGGGTCAGCTTTCTTCACGAGACAAGTGATCTCAATATCTTTGACCAAGTTTGACCGAGGACAAACGAGCGAGTAAAAACACTTAAGAAATTAATTTGCACACTAAGTAGATAAATCAATAAACAATACATGGTTCAATTAAATCATTGAACAAATATTTAGTTTTCATCATGACAAATGCACATCATACATTTGGAGACTCAACACCTTAATGTTAATAAATCTGATTGAAGTTTAAAAGTAAGAAAGAAGAGTAAATCTGATTGAAGTTGAGCAAGATACACGAATGAAAGGTTTTGTCCAGTTTTGGTTGGTCTCAATCACACATTCATCAGAGTTTTTCTCTATCTTAGACAAGTAGCTGTAACCATCATCTCAAAATAAAGTATCATTATGCTCACAGCCTTAGACTCCCATGCATGTCTATTAAATTGCAAAATAGTGAGCAACATATCTATAACATCTATATGCATCAATACTCATAAAACAGTAAGCATATATGGCGTTTCTAGATTTAGAAATCACATCCATGTTAGGTTTACCACAATATCTTATGCAAGCAAACATCAATCAAGTGTGAGGATATCCTCTCACTAAAACAACATCAACACTGCATCCAATAAAGCAGGGGAACGAGGATGAACAACGACGTAATGAGACACAACATCAGAATTTAAAACATCTATTTTAAAATATAAAAAAAAAAAAACAAATTTCACTTCTCATCTCCCACGGTCCCACCTTCCTCCAAAAGCCATTTCTCTTCTGCCATTTCTTTCACCAAAAACCATAAAGGAAATTAGACGGTGGCGCTGATTTTTCATGCTCGCGACTTTGTTTATTGGTACGATTTCTCTCTCACCCTGTTGCTTTCAGTTACCCAATACCCATTTCAAAAACATTTTCCATGTTAAAAAATAAAATTAAAACAAACAAGAATGGAAGAAATATTCTAGATCTAAGCGTGATGGGTTAAGCTTTTCAATTACCGGGTAATGGGTTTGCTAGAAAAATTGAAAAATTCCATTGCAAATCCAAAGAACTTCCATCACTGGTAAGTGGTAACACAAAGATAAGGGTGGATAGCCAAGTTGCTTTCGCTCCGTTAATGTGAAAAAGTTGTTTAAGAAAGAGATGATTCCTTTGTTTGGTAATAATGGTTGTTTTGGAGAGAAAGATGAAGTTCCTCTGTTTCACACCTATTGCTACCAGCGGCTGGATGTGGTCAAGAATGGTGAAAAGAAAATATGAGAAATCGGAAGGTGGGAATTCGAAGAAAGTGAAATGCGAAATTTGTTAATAAAATTTTCACTCTGCAACTATTTGAAGAGGAAAGAATGGAGTTTGAGGGGAGGAGGGAGATGAGCTGACATAAGAAGGGGATAAGGAAGAAGAGGAAAGATGGGTTTTAACTTTTTTTTAAAAATTATTTTTATTTAAAATAAACATGTTAAATATTTATGTATTGTCAGCTCATTATTGATTGTGGCTAAAAATAACTTGTTGGGTTTGTGTACACCTAGGGGTGGGCAACGGGCGGGTTCGATCGGTTTCGGGCCGAAAAGACCCAACCCGAGGAAAATCGAAACCCTAAATATTGAACCCATTCGCGACCGTTTGTAGCATCGGTTAGGTTGGGTCGGTGAGCCGTCGGGTTAGCGGGTAGACGGTCGGGTTTTACGGTTTTGAGAAAGAAAAAAAATTGAAGAAGAGAAGACAGAACAATGACAAAGTCAAGAAATTATTTTCAGATTTATAAACCAGTGAATAAAATGTTCAACAAACACCCAAAGAAATCAACTTTAGACAAAAAGGTTCAAACTTTGCAAGTGCCTTCTTCTTTGTTGCTCAGATCTGCACTATTTTGGTCAGAGAAGAAGCATGGAGTGGGGAGAGGCTCCGGGAGCGAGCGGTGACGGTGAGGGGAGGGAGCTCGAGCTTAGTAGGGAGGAGAGGCAAGGCGAGGCAAAGCGCGGCGAGGAGAGTTCGAGACGCAGCGACGAGGAGGGTTCGAGACGCAGTGGCAAGGAGAAAGCTGAGTCGTAATGGCGATGCGCGGGAGCTGCGACGGCGGTGGGAGGGGAATGGAGAGACCCGGCGGTGGATGCCATTAGGAGAGGGCAGGGGAGACGAAAGAGTTTGGTGAGGGTCTGACTTCTGAGGGGGAGACAATAGACATGGAGCTCTCTATGTTTTTTCGCATGGAGCTCTCTAGGTTTTTTTAAGTGGAGTAGATATTTAAAAAAAATTGTTATTTTGCTAAAATATTACAAAAGAAACTTTCGGCAGTGGGATTGAGATAAAGCATTTAAAGCCCCTGACACAAGTCTTTACACCAGACCTTGGGCAGTGAAATATGGCTGGAATCACACATCCACGCCAATATATGTAGCTTTAATATTAATATATTGTGTATTTATTTATGCTAGCTGTGCAGTCCATCGGTCGGGTGCGGGTTCCGATGGATTTCATTTTTGAAATCCGAACCCGCCCAAATGAACTCAGCTGGAACCGAATTTCTGTAACAGAGGACCCGAGCACCGACCCGACCCACCCGTGCATGCAATTTTTTGGTCGGTTTTTTCGGGTTCCGGTCGGGCCTCGGGTTGCTGCCCAGCCCTATGTACACCCAAATTTCTCTCTCTCATTCATTTACTCAATCACAACACAAATTCTTTTCACTGCACCTATGACATCTCATTCCAACTCATACATGGCCCCCACTTTTGGCACACCTTACTTTTCAATTCGTCACTATACTCACATGTAGCACTACTCACAAAATCATTCTTACTTTAGGTAATTTTAGGTGCTTCTAAAACATATATACTTATTTTCTCTCTCTCTTTATTTATATATATATATATATAATTAGTGTTATAAACTCTAATAAACATCTAACATTACATACACACATGCAACATAAAATATGCAGCAATTAAGTCAAACAATAATTCAAAGCAAAATTTTATATTTTACTTTATTTTATTGTTGTATATATTTTTCTCCTAAAATTAATTTTAGGAAAAATGAGGATGTTACACTCACTACTGAATATATCACTTCAAATTGATTCAAGCCTCTTGAAGATGACTATGTGGTTTTGATGATGTTCTCAGATACACCAAGGAAGAAACTCCAAGTTGAAGACTTTAATATTTTTTTTAAGGAATATCTTTTGTAAAATTTCCTTAAGAATGAAATCTAGCTTTAAGTAATTTAATAAGTGTTTTTGAGTCAAAATGTCAAGAAGATTATATCACTTTGATTCAATATGTTAAAAACAAGTTTCTGGACTTGCCTTTATAAAGAAAAATTAATTTTTTATGTGAAAAATGTAAGTGACTACTTGAGTTAAGCAGTCAACTACTTTGTTCTTCAGCATTCCAGAAAAGTGTAAGAATCAAAGTAGTCGACTACTTGAGTTAAGCAGTCGACTACTTTGTTCTTCAGCACTCCAGAAACGAGTTTGAATCAAAGTAGTCGACTACTTCAGTTAAGTAGTCGACTACTCACTTGAAAATGTTGAATCTTGTTTCTGTTTGACTCAAGCAGTCCACTACTCCTATTAAAGCAGTCGACTACTTCATGAAAAACAGAACAAAAAATTGTTTTAATTTTCAAAATCTCTTCTAAACTTTTTCTTTATAAATAAGGGTTATTTTGGCACGAAAATTAATAAGTTTTTAGCTAACAAAACTCTTCCAAAATACACCCACAAAAATCACTTAGAGTTTTCATATTTCATTCTTGTAAAAGGCAATTGTAGATTTCACTTTGTAATTCTTTTTGGAATCATTTTGTTGTAAGCAATAGGGTAGTTGCTATATTGATTTGGTGGGGCATCCAAGTCAATTCCAAGGTGAGGTATCCTTGGAGCTAAGGTGAGGCGTCTTAGAAGGTAAGGATTACTTTGAGTGAGGTATCTCAAAGTAATCAAGGTAAAGGTGGGGTATCCTTTTTGGTTTTTGATAATTGTAATCTTATAAAGAACAATTTTTAAAATAGTGGAATCTCTCGAGATTTCTTGAGAGCTGGATGTAGATCACTCAGGTTGTGATCGAACCAGTAAAATTGATTGTGTGATCTTCTCCTTCCCTTACTCTTCTATTTCTTATAATTATTGTTCTACATTGTTTGTTGCAAATTGTGGTGAAATAAATTGCTGTTTGTAGTTGAGGTTATTCATTCATAATTGTTCTCTTCTTCTACTCCCTTTATTTGCATCACATATAGACTTTCTTGAACAATTTTTTAAAAAAAGCAAGTATATCAAAGAAAGTTCTTAACCTCAATTCACCCCCCTCTCGAGGTGTCATATTGGTCCAACACCTGTAAATTAGGGGTGGCAAATGGATGGATTGGATAAATTTTTATGTGGATTGTAATGGATGGATTGAAAATGATCCATTAATCCATTATGATCCATTAAAAATTCATTAAAAAAATCCAATTCATCCATGATCCATTTAATAAAATCCATCCAATCTATCCATTAACAACTTTTTCATGGATGGATTCATCCATAAAAATTATTTTAAAAAGAAAATAATTTTATAATTATTTTAAAATAATATCTCTCATCCATTTACAAAAATATTTTTTAAAATTAAATAACCTTTATAGCATTTATTTAATGTTGGATTATTTTATGCGATTTTTAAATTTTATTATTGTATTAACTCAAAATCAAAATATCATTCCACAACATGATTACATTGATTTAATGTTGGATTATTTTATACAGGTTTTCAAATTTTATGAATGCATTATTTATAAAAATTTTATGATTGCATTAATCTTAATTTTTTTTTGTTAAACATATTGTTGAAAACGCAGAAAACCCATTTTAGACTCTGACCCGATTGATCTCCTGGTTGTCACAATCTTCTCCTTCCCCGACGCCATGCCACCGTCGCCGCCGCGGCCTCTTCCCGTATGTCCCACCCAGTTCCCGCATCGAACGTTAAAACACCGTCGCTCAAGCTCCGCCTCCGTCCCTCCTCCGGATCCGCCGTTGTCCGCCACATCAGAAAAGAGGATCCTAGATTGAGAGAGGAAACAAGCGAAGTTATTATTTATTTTGATTATAACAAGGAATTGTTACAGGATTAGTGTTTTATGTGTGGGCTGTGATGTGAAGCTCAGATCT
The DNA here is from genome assembly GCA_030762895.1 of Sophora flavescens. Lineage (NCBI taxonomy): Eukaryota > Viridiplantae > Streptophyta > Magnoliopsida > Fabales > Fabaceae > Sophora > Sophora flavescens. The sequence goes on from CM061067.1 coordinate 82,157,849, forward strand.
TATGAGAGAGAAGCTCATCGTTGGTCTTTAACAGTTGGAGAAAATTTAGAGAGACCAATTGGAGAAGATGAGGAAGAAACAGTAGATAGAGGAAATAAAGAACATTGAGATTGCAAAGAAGGAAGCGCTAAACTCAAAGAAAAGAGGAGACATTGGTATGGCGTTAAACCATGAACTCATTTGGCGTGAAGAAGCACCATAAGCTTTTGGAGATTCAGATTCAGAATTTCAGATAAAGGAAAATACGAAAATAGGATTGATTGGTTGATGTGAAACAATTCAGAAAATGTTGGGGTTAATTTATTATTTAAAAACTATAAAGGTTATTTAAAATATTTGTGAAAAATGATTTAAAAAATAAAATAATTTTGGAGTGGATAAAAATTGATCCACTATTTTTTTTTTGTCCAATGGATTTAAAAATTAATTGGATGGATCATAAACCATCCACTTAGAAAACAATCAAATCCAATCCAATCTATTTATATTTATTTTTATAAATGGATGGATTGGATGGATTTTTTCATGGATGGACTGGATGATGGATATATGGATTATTTTGCCACCCCTAATGTAAATAGAAGACATTGAATATTTTATGAAGACATAGAACACACATTTAAGAACATGCATATACTCTCTGCATTCAATTCTTTCATTCTTTATTCTTCTATTTCAATCACTCATACATATTAGAGAAGTTTTTACGCAGTCTTTGCACAGTTGATATAAAATTCACTCTTCTAAGTGCCTTTCCGAAAGATGCAGTAAACCAAACTTTATTCATTCATTAATTGGTAAGTTTTAGAGCGTGAAGAAGCTAGGTGTTCAAATAATATTAGTTGTATACTTGAGGTCGAAGAGGGTAAGTGTGAAAATAATACGTGTTGTATAGTTGAGTCTGGAGAGGATGGGTCTGAGAGAAAAAAAACTCTTATGTAAACTGATCAATTATAGTTAAAATCTTCATGAAGGCAAATACTGGATGCAATGTTATTAAAACCGGACCGATCTGGTCGATCCGGTCGGTTAGGCCGGAAACCGGTCATATAACTGATTTGGTCAAGATGTTAGATAAGAAACGCCTTTAACCCGGAGAGAATCCGGTTCAGCCGACCGGTTATGAAGAAAACGGTGACCTGCCGTAAATATAAATCGGTCAGGTCTACATATTACAAAAAAAAGGGAAATGAACCATGGTGCATGGAGTGTGCAGAAGGAGAAGAAGAAACAATGAATGGAAGAAGAATCAAAAAACAAGCAAACCATATGCCCGCAACAGAGACGAATAAGAAGGAAAAATGAGAAGGTGGAAGGTAGAGAGAAGCAGGATGGCATTGATGGTTTAGAGAAGGAGGAAAAAATGAGGGCTTTCAGTGTTGAGAGAAGCAAAAGGAGAAGGGGTAGAGGAGACGACGGCTGTAGAGAATGGATGTAGTGTAAATGTTAGTCACTTATGGTTTTTCGTATGGGCTTGGACAACATAATGTTTATTATTGGTAAAGTAGGCCAACATAACGTTAAATATATTAAAATAATGAAAAATCACAAAATGGAATGAGCTGGTGCTCAGACCCAAGACCAGCAGCTACTTTCACCACGCACAAAACCACTGATCTACACACCACTCTATGACATACAAATGCGCCATAATTTATATATATGCAATATTTAATAAATACTGGTTTAACCGATCCAACCAGTGACTAAGTAGTTCGACCAGTGACCTATTAATCCAGCACCTTAACTGAATCAATGACCGGTTCGAGTTTTATAACACTGACTGAACATATCCCACGTTGTTGAAGGGAGAATTGGGATGAATCATCTGTGTGATTTTCTCATCCCTTATCTTTAAATCATTGTTTGTTTATTTAACTTATTGTTAACAATGGGTGAACTTTATTTCCTAAATAAGCTTATGTTTTAATAAAAGATTTTAAATGTCTGTCTTTGAGACACTTGTCTTTGACAAGTTCTTCAAATTATCAAACGAGTCAATCATCTGATTGCTTTTCAAGTATCAACTTCCTGTTGTTTGAGAAAAATCTTTCTCTTTTATAAAAGTTTAGGTAAACATAATTCGACCTTCATTTTCATATTTATTTTTGTTTATTATATATAATAAATTAAAACTTTCATTCCTAAACATAAGTCATTGTAAGATTTTATTTATTTTTGAGCTCATTTTCTAATTTCCTAATTAATTGTTATAATTAAAAAATCTAATTATGTATTTTCCATTTAATTATTTTCTTTTTATGACAATTATTTTAATTACTAATACTAATTTTTAGATTGTCTACCAACTATCCAGTACTAATTTTTGATCTTTTTTATTACTACTTAACCCTTGTATATTAAATTTGAATACTCTCTATTGAACGTGAGATATTTTTAGAAACACTCTTCTCATAATGAGCTACATGGCTTTATCTATGTCAGACATAATTTATTTATAAAATTTATTTTTAAATGAATAAGAGAAAAACACAAAACATACTACTTGTTCAAATAAAGCTTGTCAAAAAGGGTGTTTTGGAATAAGCTTGATGAAAATAGTATAATTGTAAGGAATAAACCTAAACTAGTAGCCAAGAGCTATAATCAAGAGGAAGGAATTGATTATGATGAGACTTATGCACCTGTGGCTAGGCTAGAAGCTATTAGAATGATGTTGGCATATGCATGTATAATGAATTTTAGACTATATCAAATAGATATTAAGAGTGCATTCTTAAATGGATACATACTAGAAGAAGTGTATGTTTGTCAACCCATGGATTTAAAGATAATGAATTTCCTAATCATGAATACAAACTTACTAAAGCTTTATATGAACTTAAACAAGCTCAAAGAGTTTGGTATGAAAGGCTAAGTAACTTTTTACTTCAAAAAGGATTCACAAAAGGTAAAATTGACACAACACTCTTCACTAAGAGAAAAGTACAAAACATACTACTTGTTCAAATTTATGTAGATGATATTATATTTGGCGCTACTAATGAAACTTTGTGTAAGGAATCTGCCAAGTTAATGCAAAATGAGTTTGAAATGTCCATGATAGGAGAGCTTACATTCTTCCTTGGGCTGCAAATCAAACAATGTGATGATGGAACATTCATAAGCTAAACCAAATACTGCAAAGAGCTATTAAAAAAGTTTGGAATGAAGAATGCAACGAAATGGTTACTCCAATGAGTCCATCACGCTACTTGGAAAAAGATGAGAAAGGTAAATCAGTAGATGTCTCCAAGTACAGAGGTATGATTGGTTCTGTAACACCCCAATTTTCGTTAAGCGCTTTTGTATGTGCCTTGTTTGTTAGGAAGGTTTAGAATGAGCTACGTGGGGTCTTAGGTGGAAAATCCCCTTCTTAGGCTTATGTCTTGTGACTGTCTGAGTCACAAGCACGACCGTTCTTAATAAAGAGAATGACCGTGCTCGTTGGGCTAGTGCGTCTCGCTGGCGCTAAGTTGAGCACGCCCGTGCTCAAGGGCAGGCCACCCCTCATAGGTGCTAAGTTGAGCAAGGTCGTGCTCAAGGAGGAGCACGACTGTGCTTAGGACTATGCCTTTAAATACAGAACAGTAACCGAGGGTTTTCTCATAAACCCTATTTTGGCACTTTTAGATAGCCCTAAGTGTGATGGCAGCCTCTCTCGTTCGTCCCCTTTGAACCCAATCGCTATTTGGTGTTCCGTTCGTGTTTTAGAGAGTGGAGTCACGCGTTAAGTGCCGATCATAGTAAGGTAATAGTCCTTCCCTCTTTTGGTTTCCTTTCTTTATTAAGAATTGGGAACTAATGGTTTGACCCTTTTGTTTGACCAATACTTGGAAAGCTAACTGAGCCGTTCGAGGGATGCATTGGTCTACCAGTTGAGTTATCGCTACCGGGTTCTTCATACCAGGTATGGGGAGAAGGATACTGTCTTCATTAGTAAAGGGAGTAGCGTAAGATGAGAGGTTCCCATAGCCTCGTTATATGTTGTTGTTAACTGTTATTAATGTCATGTTATGTTTGACTATGACTATGTCTAAACTGTTGTTGATTCCATGATCTACCTGGTTGTATGAGTTAATTGTTATAAGTGTTAGTTGATTAATGGTATGTCTATTGTCTCATGATTGTTATGTTATATGCCCAATGATGTATATTTGGTTGAATCCGGTTATGATATGAGAATGGTTATGTGCTGTTGTTATACATCTATTGGCTGAATGTTGATTGGCTGAGTGTTGGTTAATGTTGAATACGGTAATAAGACTCTAATTGATTTAATAGGGCTCTTAATGAATGTAGTGTTTAAGGGATTGATTCCACAATAACTCATAAGACATGAACTGCTAGTAAGAGGTGAGGATTGATGCCAATTGGACTAGTCAATGGACCCTGGGACTTGATTTGAGAGTGTTAGGGAGCCAAAACTCCAAGAACATAAGTTGAATCTGTCCAGAATAGTACTGTTGGCCCAGGAGCACGGCTGTGCTGAACAGGGAGCACGCCTGTGCTCCCAGTTGAATTCTGGAAGATGGCCACGCATTGAGAACGACAGTGCAGGACAGTGAGCACGACTGTGCTCCACTTATGTGATAGCACGACCGTGCTAGGGTGAGCACACTCGTGCTCCCCCTACTGATCAGAATCTGAGATTAAAGGGATTAAGGGGTGTTTCACCCCAAACATCCCAATAATGTGATAACACACCAATTAAATAAAGAAGAGTTAGACAACTTAATTAAAGACTAATTAAGATAAATAAGAGTAACAAGTTGGTTAAGCCGGTGCCCGGTGGGTTACCGCACGTTGATGAGCTTTGGTGCTTTTTGGCCAAAGTAGCCTCGATGCTTTTTGGTCTAGGTGTTGATAAGTTGAACCTTAGTGCTTTTTGGCTAAGGGGGCCTTGTCCCAGAAAGGTTAAGGTGTTGATGTTGATGTCGATGATGGTGATAAGTCTTGGATGCTTATTGGCCCAAGCAAAGGAGGTGGTTGCCTTGTTTGTCGTTGAGCTCATGCATTCATACGTTGAAGTTGTTAGTGGGGAAGTTCAACATAGGGGAGGTCGTCCTAGAGTACGGCGATTTGGCCAAGTCTCGGGTGATTCACCCAAGGTTTGGCGAACCATGCGCCCCCGCGGTGGCGCATCCACGTTATGATGTGTCGGCTATCCAAGGGTTCACCCATGGTTTGGTGGACTGCCGATGTTGGTGCTTTTTGGCCAATGTGGATATGTAACTCCGAAGTTTCCTTCCTGAGATAGTTTGGATCCACGTGCATAACGGAGTAGCAGAGTAGTGTTGCACCGCATAACATACGATGGTTGAGATGACATGTTATTATGATTATTTTATGTTGATGTTATGTTGTATACTACTATGCCATGTTATAATGTATGTTCATCTTGCTGAACTACTTCCATACCGTTGTGTTTACATGATTTATTACTCCCCGTTCTCTGTCTTCTTGTTTGGTATGTATGGTTTTATGCAAAGGATGGCGAGCAGTCAGGAGATGAGTGACTCTGAGGAGCCGCCACTCATAGTTAGGATTTCCCTGTTTCTAGTCTAGTAGTTTCAGTTGTATTCCGAGGATTTATTCTGGAACGGTTATACCAGCTCTATATGTGCTATCGGGGTTGGGACGTGTTTATGTTTTGTTTATGTTTTTTTTTTTAAACCTTTATGTTGTTTCCGCGTTGAGTTGTTACAATGTGGTTTTTTTTACCCAGAATTTTATTTTAATGAAATAAATGCATGTTTTTATATTACATCTTTTAAGTAAATGTTTTATAATAATATGTGGGGTAGAGGGTGTCACAAGTTCCTTACTCTATCTAACTGCAAGTAGACTTGATATAATGTTCAGTGTATGTATGTGTGTTAGATATCAATCTAATCCTTAAGAATCACACTTAACTGCTATTAAAAGAATTATGAAATACTTGCTTGGAACAAAAAAAAGGACTTGTGGTATTCAAAAGGATCAACATTTAACTTAGTAGGATATTCTGATTCTGACTTTGCTAGATGCAAGTTAGATAGAAAAAGTACTGGTAGAACTTGCCACCTTCTAGGAAACTCATTTCTTTCTTGGTTTAGTAAGAAACAAACTAGTGTTGCATTGTCTATTGCTGAAGCAGAATATGTTGCTGTAGGAAGTTGTTGTGCACAAATTCTATGGATGAAACAACAACTTATTGATTATGGTGTTCTCTTAGAGAAAATGCCAATCAAATGATATAATACTAGTGCAATAATTGAATATGTTGATACATCAAAGCGATTGACTGATATTTTCACTAACCATTAGCTATAGAGAGCTTTTTCTTCGTAAGAAGAGAGTTAGGAATAATTAATCCTACCTATAATTGATGTTTGAATGTTAAATTCATGTTACCTTGCTATTAGAGGTTTGTACATCGATTTAGACATCGATTATTGAATTTATTAATATCAAAAATAGCACAAAGCAAGGTTAGTGCATCGATTGATACATCGATTAGACTAAGCAAAATTTCAGAATCTAAATGTCATACACATATTAGATATTCTATGTACAATCATAAAACTTGAAAAATACCCTTATACATCGATTACATAATCGATTGAGTCAAGGTTACAAAGACTGAAATAATGTATACATCGATGTGACATCGACTAATCTAAGAATCAAAAAATCAAACTCTCTGAAAGTTGTTATACATCGATTGCATAATCGATTATTTTGATGAAATAGATACATAACATCTTGTACATCGATTAATCTGATATGAAAATTTGAAATGTTTTATCTGATATGCTATACATCGATTAGCACATCGATTAGATCAAAGTTCACAAATGCACATCTCTCTGATACAACTTAAACATAGATTAGTACATCGATTAAGCAGATGCAGCAAATGTTGAACTCTCCGACCCTGCGTATGCATTGATTGGGGTACATCGATTGAGTGCTAGTTCCAGAACCTGGGACTCGCTGACTTAGTGTATACATCGATGGGTACATCGATTGAGTGCTAGTTCCAGAACTTGGGACTCACTGACATTGCTTATACATGAATTGATACATCGATGTATCTGTTATGAAATTCAATCCTGGAGCTAAGTTCATCGATTAGAACGTGTGTACACTGAAATTTCAAAAGCAAAACTCATTAATACATCGATTGGGTAATCGATTGACTAATCTGGGTTTATAAAACCCAACTTCTCCCTTCAAATCTTTCACATTTTAAATCCAAATATCAAGAACCCAAACCCTAACAGAGCTAAAAAATCCCTTCCAATGACTCATGTGAAGTAAACAGGACCTTCAACCCCTGTTCCCTCAAACTCCACCTCATTCACCTCAACTCCAACATAATCTCCACCTATTTCATCTTTTTCAACACCTTCACGCCCAAAGAGGAAAAAAATTGAAAATTCCCAATCTTCTCAGAGGCTTGATATGAAATAGACAACTATAAACACGAGAAGGGGGGTTGAATTGTGTTTATCAGAATTTAAGCAAAGTTGAAAAGTTTTCGCATACAGAAGCTTGGTTCAGACGAGTGGAAAGATACGGGACAGGTGACCTGTCTGATGAAATTTTAACAGTGACTTTGGCAAACACACCACTTGATAAATAGATAAGAAAACTAAAGCAACTAAAGAGTTTATAAGAAAAGAGAGACTGACATAGTTATTTATCCTGGTTCACTCTTCAAAGCAAAGAGCTACGTCCAGTCCTTGGCAGCACCAAGTTTTATCCACTATAACTGATCAGGTTACAAACTCCAACTAATGTTTGCACACCTAACCTCTTCAGGCTCCAAGACAAGTATTCTTTTCACACCTAGCCTCTTCAGGCTCATTCAGATTTGTTTGAGAAATTTGGTTTGTAATAAATACAACTTCAGACAGACAGATCTTTCACTAACACTCAAAGAGTGGTTTAAATATTAAGCTTAGGAAAATCTGTGTAATAACTTCAAATGATTGGCGAATACAGAATGAAAGAATGAAGATATTAATGCGCAGAGTAATGACTCTTTAATGATATAAGTATTATGTATGTCTTCATCTTCAATGACTTCTGTATTTATAGTCTTCAAGCATTTAAGATTCGTTAGAGACATTCCCTCAGATGTTGGCTTCTAGCAGAACTTCATTAAATGCAATAGAGTCGTTCTGGGCAGCCATTAATGCAATAGGAACGTTGGCTGTACTCTAACTTGAAGGATCATGGCTTTATGCATCATGAAACAGCCATATCAGATTTATGCAAAGAGTTTTTTGTACTTTGCTGAGTACAATTCCCTTTTCGTGTAAATACCAGAGGTACTAAGGAATAAAGCACGTTGAAAACATTCTTTAACCGGTCTTTGGTTCTGATATCCGAGGTTTCTTGAGAGCTAATGGGGAAGAGAAGGGTTCTATCCCCCATTTCAGCCTTAAAGCTCTTGGTTCCGTTGAGCCTGATGGTGACAACCACAACATTTCTCCAGAAGGTTTGAAGTAGCTTGGGGTGAACGAGCTCCTTGATGTCGAAGAAAGGAGTCCACTTGGAGTACTCCAACTCTTCAGTGTCATCCATACCTAGCTTCTTCATCTTTTGAAGATCAACAATCTTTCCAGGAATAATCTTTTCTATCTCAGTAACCTTGAGATTGTATTTCTCAACAATTTCCTTTGTAGAGAGACGCTTGGATGATGCCATTTTTGAGAGAAAATGGTTCTAGGGTTTTGAGAGAGAAGAGGGTTTCAGAGACAAAAAGACAGATATTTTGGAATTTTGAAAACGTAAAGGTCTCTTCCTTTCTGATCTATTGTCTTTTATAGTCATAAAGGTAGGAGAGAGAAAAAAAAATTTAAATCAAAACGGCACGATTCATATGGGGAACAGTAGCACCTACTTAAGACATAATGAAAACATGGTTTCGAGATATATAAACTATTGTGCACATGATTAGCTTCAGATAAGGGAATGGCATTAATTAATTTATAACCATTTCAACAAAACTCAGACATGTCATTCAACAATGCAATGCATGTTTAGATTATCTCTAATAAATAAAAACCTTTATTCTGCTAGGGGTTTAGTGAAAATATCAGTCCATTTAAACTTAATATCAAAGATGCCTTTTTGAACATAATCCCTAATAAAATGATGTTTGATTTCAATATGCTTGGCTTTAGAATGCTGAATTGGATTTTTAGATAAGCATATAGCACTGGAATTATCACACCATATATATATGTTATGTTCATAAATAGAGTAATCCTCAAGTTGATGTTTTACCCATAAGAGTTGAGAGCAGCAACTAGCAGCTGAGATGTATTCTACTTCAGCAGTAGACAGGGCAATAGTTGTCTGCCTCTTGCTTGACCATGAGACTAAGCTTGCTCCAATGAAGTGACATCCTCCACTGGTGCTTTTTATTTCTATTCTGTCTCCAGCAAAATCAGTATCACAATATCCCACTAATCTGTATTCTCTTGATCTTAAATACAGCAAACCAAGATTAGTAGTCCCAAGAAAATATCTAAATATTCTTTTAACAGCCTTAAGATGAGATTCTCTAGGATCAGATTGAAATCTAGCACACATACAGACACTAAATTGAATGTCAGGTCTGCTTGAAATTAAGTATAGTAGAGAGCCAATCATATCTCTATAGACAGTTTGATCTACCTTTTTACCTTCATCATCTTTGCTTAGTTTTGCATTGGGTTGCATAGGGGTTTTCATGAGCTTAGCATTTTCCATTTTGTATTTCTTGAGTATCTCCTTTGTATACATTTGTTGATGGATGTAAATTCCATCACTTGTCTTCTTGATTTGTAATCCAAGGAAGAACTTCAATTCACCCATCATCCTCATCTCAAATTCAGCTTGCATTAGATTTGAAAATTCCTTGCACAGCTTTTCATTAGTTGCTCCAAAAATAATATCATCAACATATATTTGAACTATAATAAAGTTCTCTTTAGAGCATTTCTTCAACAGAGTAGTGTCTACTTGTTATCCAGTAAAACCATTATGTATGAGAAAAGAACTAAGTCTATCGTACCATGCTCTAGATGCTTGTTTCAAACCATATAATGCCTTCTTAAGTTTAACGACGTGATCTGGTTTATCAGTATCCTCAAAACCAAGGGGTTGTTTAACATACACTTCTTCTTCAATTATACCATTTAGAAAATCACTTTTTACATCCATTTGAAACAGGGTGATTTGGTGTTGTGCAGCATATGACATTAAGATGCGTATAGCTTCTATTCTAGTTACAGGTTCAAAAGTTTCAGTATAGTCAATAACTTCTTGTTGGTTATAGCCTTGAGCTACTAACCTTGCCTTATTTGTGACAACTTTACCATCTTCGTCCAATTTGTTTCTGAAGACCCATCTTGTTCCAATAACAGACTTGTTTTTAGACTTAGAGACAAGAGTCCAGACATCATTTCTGGTGAAATGGTTGAGTTATTCTTGCATTGCAAGAATCCAGCTTTCATCCTCAAGAGCTTCTTCAATGCGTTTTGGCTCCAATTCTGATATAAAAGCCACATTGCTTGATTCTCTTAATGTGGATCTAGTTCTTACTCCTTCAGAAGGATTTCCAATAATAAGATCCTTAGGGTGATTATTGTTGAACTTCTAATCCCTTTCTAGATCATCATGAAGATGTTCACTTGTCTGCTGACTCGTCTGCTCCACTTGTCTGTCAGCCTCAAGCACAGGTTCTATCTTGGTCAGATCAGGTTGTTGAATTTCTGGATTGTTTATATCAAGACCTGCAAGATCATCTTCTAGATCTGATAGTTCTTTATCAGTATTTAGTCCATCATTGATTTTAACATGAATAGATTCTTCAATGACACAGTTTTTTAAATTATAAACTCTAAAATCTTTAGACATTTCAGAATATCCTACGAAAATACCTTTATCTACCTTAGAATCAAACTTTCCAATATTATCTTTGTTATTCAGAATAAAACATTCACATCTAAAAGCATGAAAATAAGATATGTTGGGGCTTTTTCTTTTCCACAATTCATAAGGAGTCTTCTTTAAAAAAGGCCTAATAAGTACTCTGTTGTGTACATAACAAGCAGTGTTTACAGCTTCTGCCCAGAAGTAATAGGGGAGATTATTTTCATTGAGCATAGATCTAGCAATCTCTTGCAGAGATCTGTTCTTTCAATCAACCACTCCATTTTACTGTGGAGTTCTAGGTGCAGAGAAATTGTGAGAGAATCCATTCGCCTCACAGAACTGTCTAAACTGCTCATTTTCAAATTCCCGCCCATGATCTATTCTAAGGGTAGAAATATAGAAACCCTGCTCATTTTGTACTCTTTTGCAGAATACTAAGAAAGCCTTAAAAGACTCATCCTCATGTGTTAGGAAGAGTACCCATGTGAATAAGAGAAATAAGATGACTTTTGAGGAATTTGCTCAATTCATTGGTATGAATTACAAGGAAAGTAATATGGCTGGCACTGGACTTGACGGTGTTTGGATTAAGAGTTGTGATAAAGAAGAGACTAGGAAGGTGTTATTGGTTGAAAATGCACGTGAGGGAAAATTAATCAATATCAGCTCCATGCATATTTAGCATAGGCTTTTGCATTATGTTAGGAGCAAAATTTTGGTTCCTAAGTCAGGAAACCATGCTATTCTGGAGAACAATGATATTGTGATGCTCTAGGCCGTGCTAGAGAAGAAGCAAATGAGTTGGAGCTTCATAGTGGCTGGGCATATGCTGGACTGCAAGATTAGTGGTGCTACATTACCATATGTTGGATTGGTAGTCAAGCTACTTGAGCATTTTGGTGTCTCTCTTGAAAGTGAAGATAGATTTCAAGCTAGGCAAGTGACACAAGTTTGGTGAGAGCACCACTAGCAAAATGAAACTTGCTAGAGTGAATGGAGAATGGGTAAGAGTTGCAAGTGAAGCACAAGAAAACAAACCTGCAATTGACAACTCTGTACTCAACAAGATGAATAAACTGATTCATATGTTTCAGAATTTTGAAGGCAAACAAGTCAAACATCATATGGCAATGAGGCAATCTATTGACTATCTGAGTATAAGACTCAACACTTTATAGGGGCCAAATGACCACTCTACACCAGAGATTGAGAATCTCCATTGCTGTACCTCAAGAAGAAAATCCTAGTTATGAGGATATGGTGAACATGGCAAGAGAAGCTGATGCTGATGCAGATGAAGAGCAACATGAAGAACCTGCATCTCAAGTTTCCCCTTCTCAGAACACTTCAGAACCAAGGACCAATGAAGATGCTTAGATTAGCTCTTAGGTTTCTTAATGTGTTTGTTTGATGTTTGTTTGTACTTCCAATTTCTGTTTTTACATTCTGAACTATCATTTTGGATTGTAATATTGATATCACCTTCACTTGTAATTTGTATTTGATGAATCTTAATACCATATGTTGAATGAATGAAGTATTTTTTTTTTCTGAAGTATGTACCAATGTATTATATTTTTAATTACTTTAATCTCCCATATATTCATATTAATGCATCTAAAGTCTTATTATGGATTAATGCAAATGATGCTATATTTTTTTTATCCTTTACATGTTTTAGTATTTTAGAACTGTCTATTAGACAGGGGGAGTGACCGCGCTGTCGCCACGCGCCAAAAAGAACGAGCGATTATAAAATAATGCAGTATAGAGCGACAACTCGGATCGTCTCTCAAGGACTCTTTAGGTGTTGTTATTATTAACAGAAAATTAGTAGAACTGGGGGTTTTGAGATTTGAAACTAAATTAAGAAAACAAAATAATGAAAACAAAGTAGTTAAAGAGAGTAACAAATAAACAAAAGACGATTAACCTACTGTTCTTGGTTTCCCACTATCATTGATTCATGCAAATCCTAAGCAGATACTAATCCCCTCCCGGTTGTAGCAACAATTAACAAACGAAAACCGCTACTACAGATGTATGTTCCTATTCCCGAAATAACAAATGGGGTTAAGCTCTCATGAACAAACGAACATGAATGAACACACGCGAAATAACAAACACGATTATACATAGGAACATAGCATCACCGAAATGAAACAATACCACACTATACATTACTGAAATAACAAACAGAAACATATAATATGGCATTGAAAAGAGAAAAGCAAATGAGACAGGAATCACAGAACCTCAAGTGTTAATAGAAACCAATTGCAGTAGATTAATCCTAGGAGACTAATTCTCCATTACAGAAATAAACATTAAACTAAAGGAAAAACAAAAGACTACAAACTCAGAAACTAGCCAAAATCGGCTAAGCACTCGCCCCTGCCTAACTATGACTAACTATGACTAACTATGACTAACTCCTCTCTCAATATCTGAATGCTCCTTTTATTAACTTCAACCTCTGCCTCTTAGCTTTCCAAATCCACTTAATTTGCTTAATTATGAATTAAGATGAGGGAGTTATGTCCACATTCAACTTATAGGGCAGCTGAAACGTCTCTGACTTCACATGGATTAAAGCCCTTCAAAACGGCTCTTTTTGGAATAATGGTCTTCATGAGAGTTAAAGCTCTTCGTTTGATCTTTCATTTGCCACCGGTTTCAGTTCAAACCGACATCTACAGCCCAAGTTATGGCCCAATCTTCATGACCAGTTCAGGTTCCAGTGACAGCAATTATGTTCTGACTTCAAGGCCCAATGTGACCCACTATACATCCAATTCAGCATCTGATTTCTTCATGAAAGTTGTTGGGCTTCCTTTTTATTACCTGAAAACAAGAAAATAGCATAAGTATTTTATTCAACTCTAAATCAACTAAATTATCCTAAAAATACTTTATAGACTCAAAATACTACTTAAGGACAATCAAGTCTAATTTGGGTGAAAAATGATATAAAATAAGCACAAAGCCATGGTCTTTATTAGTTATAAAACCAGTCAACCAGAGGCTCATCAAAATACCCCAAACTTAAACTTTGCTTGTCCCCAAGCAAACTACACTCAAAAACTTAAAAAGACTCAAGACCTGGCAAGCTCAAAAGATTCAATCAACTTTTGCACAGATTTCAAGCAATTTATCAAAACAATTTTTCCTTCAATGTTCCCCCCTTTTAAACAAAGTAATCCCCACATTCATTTATTCCAAACAATTGAGAGTTTCATAATTCAAACAATCATTAATCAAAGTAGGGGATCTAAGTTACACACAAGAGGGAGATCACCAAATTCAAACAACTGCCTTCCTCACAAGGGAAATTTGTGTTCACTCATTCGCTCAGTTTGTGTCAGGCTATCAACAATTCACTCAATTTCACTTTTAAGAGCACTTCCCCTAAATTTGATTTTCATCTCTAAATAGTTCCCACAGAAAATATGCAAGCAACATCAGAAGGTCTTTTATGGGTTGTAATGGGGCCTGGCTAAGGGTAGGATATACAAAGGAACTAGGCTGAAGACCCTAGGAACTAAGAGAGCATGAACATTATTTACACTTTGAATTTAAATCAAGTTCCTTTCTTAATTTTTTTCTTTATGCTTCTGGGTGGCTACAGCCTTTTTATTTTTCTAATACTTTTATTTTATTTTTATTTTTTTTTATATATTTTTTTTCATTCATCATTTTTTTTTCTTTTTTTTTTCTTTTCATTTTTACACTTTTCTCTTCTTTTTTTTTTTCTTTTTCCCAATCCCAAACAACACATTGCACCGGGTAGCCACCCCAAACTTAATTTCTTGCAACCAAATTTCTTACTAAGATTCCATGCTCTCCTAATCCTAAGATCGGGTTAACATGGTTTTTTTTCTTCAGATTTTAGCTTGTAACATAAGGTTAACAAGAATTAACAGGATAATAGGCTCAATGGGGCTAACTAGGGAACATGCATTAAGGATTTGGTTATTTTAAGCTAAGTAACTATTTACAAAGAAAATGCCTAAATCATTTGAAGCAAACATATAATCATGCAAACCAAAAAGAGATTCAAGCAAATTCAGGAAAGTGCAACTTAAAAAGTGATTTTCACACAGTTTAAAACATGTTGGAGGCTCAAAACCTCACCTGGACATTTTTTTGCAAATTATTTGAACAGAGATTCTATCCCTAGTGTGTGCTTCTTATCACCCCAAACTTATCATAAATCATGCCATCATAATAAAATCTCAAAGTTTAGTTTTCAATCATATGGGGATCATTTTTCAAAATTTTTCAAGTCCTAGGGGGAAAACAATCAATTAACATGCAATCCATCTATGCAAAAATTAATAAAATCCAATAAACTTGCCACAATCAAGACACAAACACAACTCCTGAGCTTCTCAAATTATTCAGGAGCATTATTGAAAACAAAGCAGAAATAAAGTAAGGAAAAGAAAATTAAAAAGGAGAAAGGGTTAAGAAAAGCTCATTCAGAGGCGGTTCCACCAGGATCCCATTGCTTGTAGCATAAGTCCCACGTGGTAGCCAAAGGACTGAAATTCATTCCAAGCCTCCCTAACTTGCAGCTTTGATGCGGAGGTGAGCACTTGATAACTATGATGACTTCGCCGAGTGCGGCGGACTTCTCACTCCCCTTCAGGTCACAGATGACCTCCTTCTCAATAAAGTCTCCCCAATAGAAGTGGGGCTCAACCTCTTGGACTGGCCATGGTGCAAAATCCAAGGGTTTAAACTCCATCACTGGTTCCTCAGGGGGAGGTGGCAAACAATTAGAAAGTGTTACTGGTGCTTCCGGTGTTGCTGTAACTTCTGCAATGTCTTCATCCACTGCATTAACAAAGTTTTCACCTGCTATACACGCAGAGATTTCAGCACACACCACACAAAGGTTAGAGTTAGTACATATATCACAAGAAAATGAATCAGAAAAAGTTAGAATGTCTGGGAACTCTTCACACAGTGCATCCACCCCATTACTCTCAATACATGCAATTGTTTTACTTGAATCATCTACTCCCAAAGGTTCTTCTTTATCTTCAGGCACGGGGGAGCAGATGTCCTCTTGATCCTCCTTTTCTCAGTTTCCTGAAAAAAATAAACCTGCAAAACGATCTGCATTTTCTATTTTTCCTGAAAAGTATAAACCTGTAAAACATTCTACACACAACGCAGTTCCATCACAATAACAAGCATTAGGATCAGGGGATTCAACACATAATTCATCGTCAACAGAAACATTATCATCAGAATTATTTTCAAAAATAACCACTTTAGAATCTGTATGTTCCTCAAGAGGCTGTGGATTTAGCATTGCAGCCGAGTTGGCGGTAACTTGATCAATTAGAGCCCACAACCTCCTAGATTCAGCTTGGTCCCTCTGGTATTGAGCCTCCATCCTCTGTTGATATTCAAGATCTTGTTGTGCCATCCGTCGATTGTTCTCTTCCATTTGTTGTAGCATTGAAGCAATCTCATCCAAGGTGCTCTGTGAAGGTTCGGAAGGTGCAGAGGTGGTCACTTGGCTAGGATAGTATGGTGGTGGCTCACTAAAATTAGGATAATACATGCAAGGTGGTGGTTCATAATAAACATTAGGCAAATATCCATACATGTAATTATCCATGGCAATCAAACATCCAGACAAAGCGATGTAACTAATTCGGGAATGCAAAAGGTTTTTTTTTTTTTAAATGTAACTTTTCGCTAATAACAACAAACAAGAGACCCCGGCAACGGCGCCAATTTTTTGACAGCGCTGACGCCACGAGCCAAAAAGAACGAGCGATTATAAAAAAATGCAGAATAGTGCGACAACTCTGAACGTCTCTCAATGACTCTTGAGGAGTTGTTATTATTAATGTAAAAATTAGTAGAACCGGGGTTTTGAGATTTGAAACTAAATTAAGAAAACAAAATAATGAAAACAAAGTAGTTAAAGAGAGTAACAAATAAACAAAAGACGATTAACCTACTGTTCTTGGTTTCCCACTATCATTGATTCATGCAAATCCTAAGCAGATACTAATCCCCTCCCGATTGTAGCAACAATTAACAAACGAAAACCGCTACTACAGATGTATGTTCCTATTCCCGAAATAACAAACGGGGTTAAGCTCTCATGAACAAACGAACATGAATGAACACACGCGAAATAACAAACGCGATTATATATAGGAACATAGCATCACCGAAATGAAACAATACCACACTATACATTACTGAAATAACAAACAGAAACATATAATATGGCATTGAAAAGAGAAAAGCAAATGAGACGGGAATCACAGAACCTCAAGTGTTAATAGAAACCAATTGCAGTAGATTAATCCTAGGAGACTAATTCTCCATTACAGAAATAAACATTAAACTAAAGGAAAAACAAAAGACTACAAACTCAGAAACTAGCCAAAACTGGCTAATTCTGCCCCTGCCTAACTATGACTAACTATGACTAACTATGACTAACTCCTCTCTCAATATCTGAATGCTCCTTTTATTAACTTCAACCTCTGCCTCTTAGCTTTCCAAAGCCACTTAATTTGCTTAATTATGAATTAAGATGAGGGAGTTATGTCCACATTCAACTTATAGGGCAGCTGAAACGTCTCTGACTTCACATGGATTAAAGCCCTTCAAAACGGCTCTTTTTGGAATAATGGTCTTCATGAGAGTTAAAGCTCTTCGTTTGATCTTTCATTTGCCACCGTTTCAGTTCAAACCGACATCTACAGCCCAAGTTATGGCCCAATCTTCATGACCAGTTCAGGTTCCAGTGACAGCAATTATGTTCTGACTTCAAGGCCCAATGTGACCCACTATACATCCAATTCAGCATCTGAGTTCTTCATGAAAGTTGTTGGGCTTCCTTTTTATTACCTGAAAACAAGAAAATAGCATAAGTATTTTATTCAACTCTAAATCAACTAAATTATCCTAAAAATACTTTATAGACTCAAAATACTACTTAAGGACAATCAAGTCTAATTTGGGTGAAAAATGATATAAAATAAGCACAAAGCCATGGTCTTTATTAGTTATAAAACCAGTCAACCAGAGGCTCATCAGGGAGTATTAAGTAAAAGCTGCTACACTCAAACTGTGATAAATACATAATTACTTCCTAAGTATATTGATTTTAAACATGGTAAGTATGGTAAGTTTGCCATCAATCAAAAAGGGGAATTCGTGGATAAATGACTCTAAGGGTTTTCATTAATGACCAAACTTAAATGATTTGATGTTTAAATGATTCACTAACTACTTTCAAAGCTTGAGTTATCAATGAGAATTACAGAGCATGTAAAGTGGATGCAATGGAATTTAAAGTGAAGATCATGAAGATAAAAGAGAAGGATCATAAAGATTGACTTGAAGAAGGAGCATCATGAGTAAAGCAAATGGAAGAAGATCCTTAAATGCTTTTGTAATGAAACTTCTCAATTTAACTCCCAGTTAAGCTCTCAAAAGAATAAATAAAAACATTTCTAAAAGTAAAGATATTTTCAAAATGCACTTATAATTGAAAAAGTTAATTAAAGGATCAGTACATCTATGTACTTTCAGTAAATTAACTAACTTTTTTTGAAAACCTATGTGTACATCTATGTATAAATGTTATGCATTGATTGCCACTTGAATTACTTGATCAGAAAACATTTATGAAAATGTACATCGATTAGTACATCTATGTATAAGCAAGAACAGAACCAAGAAGTTCTGAAACATGTACATAACCTATTAGATAATCAATGCATATGGTTCTGGGTTGCAAATACATATGTTTTCAAGAAATACATCGATGCACTAGTGTATGTAGTCTTTTGAATCAAGAACATATAAGAACATAATCGATGTACACAGGAGAATTTACTATGTACACAGGAACAACAATCGATGTACACATGTTCTGAAAGTCAAAATTTTGTTTAATATATCTGTGTACTAATCGATTGACTGGTTACAGAATTTTAAATCAATTCTGTTTTGATCTCAACTGATTTGTTAAGTGTTTCCAACGGATCTACTTTGAAATATAACCATAAAAGGACATAAACAAACACTTTTTCAATAACAAGAATATTCATAATACGAGATCATTCACTGAAAAACTTGAGAGAGCTTAGCATTGAAAAAAACTGAGATTTTACAATAGAACTTCAACTTGTAAATCTGAATATTTAGATTCTATATTCAAATCTTTGATTGTAAAGTTTCTGATAAGAGAGAAGGTTCTCTCGTTGACTGATTCAAGAGTAAAAGGGACTCTTAGAGCTGTGCATGAGTAGAAGGAACTCTTGTGGTTTTCAAGATTGCTTGGAAAGCTGTCATATGGGTAGAAGGAACCTAGAAGTGAAGCTTTTGTAAAGAATCTTGTAAGGTTTGATTTGATTAGGGGTCGAAACTCACAGTGGTGTGGGGACTAGATGTAGGTTACCAGAGGATGTAGTTGAACTAGTATAAAATTGGTTTGCATTTTTTCTTTCCCTAAATTCTTTTTATATGCTTATTGATAAATGCGTGAATTAGAAATATAATAGGGAAATCTGTATGATTTGATTTGTTCCGATAATTGTTCACATTTGAAAATAAGTGTTGTTAATCTTTGCTCTCTGAATTCTAAATATTGTTAACTTGAGAACTTGCAAAAATATATTTTGTTTTGTTGGTTGACAAAATCTTTAACTCAATTCAACCCCCTTCGAGAAGCCACAACCAACAGTATATACTGTCAGTGTTAAAAAAAATTACACTAACATCCACTAACATTTTGACATGTGTACTTTTATTTTAATAAGTAAGAGAAAGAAATAATAATAAATCTATTTTGTCAAGATATTATTGGATGTCATTGTAAAAATCTTTTATATCGACAGTGTATAGAAATTAAACTAAAAAACTCGATAATATATTATTTTATTCATGATATTTAAATTTTTAAAAATTTTTTACATTTAAATATCACTTATATATAACGTCTTACAAAGGTTTTTTTTTGTTTTTTGTTTTATTTTTTAACAGAGTTTCCCCTTGGCTATCTAGTTGTCATGTTCGAATTAGAAATACAACTCCACGGTTACTGTATAATTACCCAAAATTTAAAATAGTGGAGAGAAATAATCCAGAATGAATGAGTCCGTATTAATCCCATGAACCCGAAAAACAAACTCAAATCAAAGTATTTAATTCAAATATTTTTGTCACTTGAATCTGACTTGACTGAATCCACAATGACCCGACTTTGGTTGGCTCGGGTAATGAGTTTGGTGTTGCAAACCCGTCCACCTGATACTCGACCCGTTCTATTTTTTTTATAGCCAAAATACTATTTTGGTGCTATACTGTCGTGATAAATTGGGACTAAATTGAACTGATGAGACCAAGTCAAACAAAGTGAAAAGTGGGTCGAGGTGTAGACCAACGATTGAGAGATAATGAGAGGAGCAGTTATATTCTATTGCCTATATATATAGATGTTTAATGTATAAGAAAGTTAGGCTATTGTGTAACCAGACTATGCTAGTTCAGTAATAAAGAGTGTTTTGAACTAAGAGTTGACCTGAAAGATAGCGATATTGTTGTTTGAATTTTTGGATCGTTCATTATCGAAAATTTGCAAGAACATTTGGAGCCCGCCGTGGGACTGACTTAAACTTTCCCTGCCCACACATTTTGGTACCGAGTAAATAGCCAAAATGGTCCCTGAAACTGTGAGGTCGTGTCAAGTTGGTCCCTCAAATTAATGAAATTTCAAAAAGGTCCCTGAAACCGTCAAACGTTAATCAAGTTAGTCCCTCCATTAGTCAGGGTTCGTTGACGCCGTTAATGGCGCTTATGTGGCACGTTAAGTGCCCATTTGGCTGCCAGCTCATCCTTCCACGTAAGATGGGCACTATACACGCATTTTTGAGGGACCAAATTGATACAGGGACCAAAATGACACTCAATTTTTTTTCAAAAACCCTAACGTTCATCTTCTTCTTCCCCGCCATCTCTGGTTCGTCTCTCTCACTCTCTGTCCTTCGTATGTTTCTGTCTCTCTCTCTCTTGCTCTCTCCAACTGCAACTACACAAAAGGGGTGCCGGTGGGTGGTGGTTCGTCGTTACCATACTCAAGACAAACCAAGAAACCCACAACTCCCTCTTGGTCGAGTAGCTCTAGGGTTGATGGGGCAGAAATCAACAACCCGTTACCTTTGTTTTGAAATTGTGAGAGGAGAGCTGTGTTACGAATCTCTAGCACTTGTGGTATAAAAGGTCCTCTTATACCATATCTCCTTGCCTGCAGAAATAGAATCGATAACATAGTGTCAATTTAGTCCCCAAAATATGCAACTTAAAATCAAAAAAGTCCCTGAACTTTGATATATGAAATCAACTCAGTCCCTGCAAAAGCCAGCTTACCCTCTGCACTCTTTCCTGTGATGGTGGTGGAGCCTGCAATTGTGGTGGATTGGCCTGAACTTGTGCTGGAGGATCTTGTACTTGTTGCCGCACTTGTGGTGGTACATCTTGAGATTGCACTGGCTCAATAGTAGGAGCAGTTTGTGATAATGGTATCTCAGGAACTAAATCCTCTTGTCCTTGAGTTGATGTCTTAGCTTTAGGTTTTTGAGGAACTCCAATGTTCATGCATCCCCTACTGTTATGGCCCTCAATGCCACATCTTGAGCAACTGAAGTCAGGATATGACCTCTTCAGCTTATGACCACACACGGGTTCTGTTAAGTCTCTAAAATGTCTGATGTGCATTTTCCTAAGTTTTGATGAAAACTAAACATTGGTTAATGATTTAATTAACCTTCATATTGGTTGCTAACCTATCTATCGAGTGTGCAGATTAAATAAGAGAATCATCCGTCCAACACTGTAGTGATTGAAGCTCACGTCCATCGCAAGTGATTGAAACGCACGTCCAACACTGTAGTGATTGAAGCTCACGTCCATCGGAAGAGATTGAAACGCACGTCCAATACTGTAGTAATTGAAGCTCACGTCCATCGCAAATGTTTAAAGCGCACGTCCAAAATGCAAGAGAAAGAAACTTGCGTCCACTAAAGTGATGAAAGTCAGCGTCTACTAACATGGCATTTGGAGCGCATCCATTAAAGTATCAGAACAGCGCGTCCATTAAAGTATCAGAATAGTGCGTCCATTAAAGTATCAGAACAACGCATCCAATAAAGTATCAGAATAGCGCGTCCACTAAGGTATCAGAATGGCTCGTTCAATGACGTGGCAATTGGAGCTCGTCTATTAAGGTCAGAATGGCTCGTCCAATGACGTGGCAATTGGAGCTCGTCCATTAAGGTCAGAATGTATCCATCCAATGACGTGGCAAAAGACTCTTGTCCACCAGAGTAACCAAGACTCTCGTCCACCAGAGTAACTGAGACTCTCGTCCATCAGAGTAACTGAGACTCTCGTCCACCAGAGTAACTGAGACTCTCGTCCACCAGAGTAACTGAGACTCTCGTCTACCAGAGTAACTGAGACTCTCGTCCACCAAACTAACTGAGAATCTCGTCCAGTAAAGTAACAGAAGCTCTCGTCCACCAGAGTAACAGAGGCTCTCGTCCACTAAAGTAACAAAGGCTCTCGTCCACTAAAGGTGATAGAAGCTCTCGTCCACTAGAGTAACAGAAGTGCTCGTCCACTAAAGGTGACAGAAGCGCTCGTCCACCAGTCTTTGGACTTGCTGAGTCCTTAATATGGAGTTCGTCTACTAGCCCGAATGAAAACTCAAATGACTAGATAGGCGTGATTATTTTCAAGATGGAATCACTTATCTTATGAACGCGAATTGTATAAGGATTATCAGAAGCTTAGTTCAAGAACCAGAAAGAGACTTGAAGCCTTCTCTCCTACTCAGTTTCACGATTATCAAGAAAAGTCTGAATGAATCTATTGCATTAATGGCTGCCCAGAACGACTCTATTGCATTAATGGCTGCTCAAAACGACTCTATTGCATTAATGACTGCCCAGAACGACTCTATTGCAATTAATGAAGTTCTGCTTGAAGCCAACATCTGAGGAGATGTCTCTAACGGGTCCTAAATGCTTGAAGACCATAAATACAAAAGTCATTGAAGATGAAGAACAAGAGAATACACATTGCATTAAAACGCAATTACTCTACTTTAATTTCTTCATTCTTTTATTATGTATTCTTCAATCATTTTGAAGTTATTACGCAGACTTTCCTCAGCCTTACATTTAAACCACTCTCTGAGTGTTAGTGAAAGATCTGTCTGTGAGAAATTGTATTTATTACAAACCCTATCTCTCAAACAAACTAGAGTGAGCCTGAAGAGTCTAGGTGTGAAAATAATACTTGTCTTGAGCCTGAAGAGGCTAGGTGTGAAAATAATACTTGTCTTGAGCCTGAAGAGGCTAGGTGTGCAAATAATACTTGAGTCTGTAACCTTATCAGTTATAGTGGATAAATCTTGGTGCTGCCAAGGACTGGACATAGCTCTTTGATTTGAAGAGTGAACCATGATAAATCACAGTGTCAATCTCTATTCCCTTAAACTCTTTAATTGCCTTAGTTTTCTTACGTCTATCAAGTGGTGTGCTTGCAAAAGTCACTCGTCCATCCTGTATTCTTCCACTCGTCCAAATCTAGCCTTTTTGTTTGCAAAAAGATTTCAACTTTGCTTAAATTCTGATAAACACAATTCAACCCCCCTTCTCGTGTTTATAGTTGTCTATTTCAGGTTCCTCATTTCCATCCTTCCTTCTCTGTTTCTTTGGTCTCCCAGCACTTCTCTTGAGCTTAGGTGGAACCGACTTGTCATAATCAGTGGGCATCCAAAATTGTTCAGAATGTGTTGGTTGAATGAAAAATTGGTAAGTTGCATCATATGACCCCCATTGTTAGCCAGACATGACAACACTCTTCTGCCCTTTGATTCCTATATGCAATTGCAGCACATGCATGCTTGCATGGCATACCTGTCAAAGTATGCAAATATACATAAATAACACTGTCATAATAGATAAAAAAGCAGAAAACAATATACGAAAATCAAATAACATGTCATCACCATCACCTGTTAGTTGCCAAAACCTGCAGGTGCAAGTTTGTGCACTCAGGTTGACATCAACCTTAGAAGGAAGGTTCTGCACTTCAAACCGAATGCCATCACCATCACCTGACCACACAGGAGTCCACAGATTGCTATCCAACTTCTCTTTTTCCAGCCTACTTTGTTGCATAGGACACAAAGGTCCTCTCCTCCCAGCAAGCTTCAGCTTGTTTGCATACATTGTCCTCATCACATAGCAACTAACTTCCTCAGCCATAGTCAGAATAGGCTTACCACGATAATCCACAATCCTTAAATTGAAAACCTCACATGTATTGTTGCATATGTTGTCCATCTTACAGTTTGTCTCAAAGTAGGACTTTGTCCATGCCTCTTTTGGCCATTTGTTCAGATACTCCCAGGCTTTCAGGTTCAACCTCTTAACCCTTTTCATTTCCATGTTGAACTGTGTAACTGTGGTTGACTTGGCACAGTCCCAAACCACACCCTTTAGTTCCTTTTCCTTCCATTGTTTTATAAAGTTCCTCCACAGATGCATGGCTAAATACCTGTGGGGAACTGCTGGCATCACTTCCTGCATGGCCAGTATTAGCCCCTGCAAGCATAACGTACAAATCAGTCCCTAAAATTAGTCACTTAATATCAAATTGGTCCCTGAAATATGCAACAAATCATCAAACCAGGCCACGTAATGAATGACAAAATCTTACCTTATGCATGTCAGACGTGAAATTCCATCCATGCTGCCTGTAATCACCTAGTGTTTCATGCAACAGTGTCAAAAACCATCCCCAATTGTCTTTGTTTTCCACATCCACTATAGCATATGCTATCACAAAAATATGGTAGTTTGCATACTGCCACAGCTGAAAGGAGTTGTCCTCCAAAGTAACCTTTCAAAAAGCAACCATCCAACCCAATAAAAGGTCTGCAACCTGCCTTAAATCCTATCTTGCATGCATCTAGACAAACAAAGAACCTTTGGAACTGTGGTTGTGAATGTGGCAGAGGGATGGTATCAATCTTAACCAATGACCCTGGATTGCTCCATAACAACTCATGAGCATAATCCCAAAGCTTACCATACTGCTCTCTTTCACCACCCACCGGCATCCCTTTTGTGTAGTTGCAGTTGGAGAGAGAGAGAGAGAGAGACAAAAACAGACGAAGGACAGAGTGAGAGAGACGAACCAGAGACGTTGGGGAAGAAGAAGATGAACGTTAGGATTTTTGAAAAAAAATTTTGAGTGTTAATTTGGTCCCTATATCAATTTGGTCCCTCGAATATGCGTGTATAGTGCCCATCTTACGTGGCAGGATGAGTTAGCAGTCAAATGGGCACTCAACGTGCCACATAAGCACCATTAACGGCGTCAACGAACCCTGACTAACGGAGGGACTAACTTGATCAACGTTTGACAATTTCAGGGACCTTTTTGAAATTTCATTAATTTGAGGGACCGACTTGACACGACCTCACAGTTTCAGGGACCATTTTGGCTATTTACTCTTTTGACAAAGGATGCAAATGATGAGAAGGCAACAATTTTGGGTTCGATTCATCTGGTAACGAAGGGGTGTGTCACGGAGGAGTAGCGACTGGTTGGACGGTACTAAGGCAGAGAGAGAAAGACATTCGAAGGCAAAGGAGATAGAGAGAGAAAAAAGAAGAGAAAAGGGCAAATATCAAGGGCTTTTAGCCTCCATCGTTACCAATAGAGAGGCCAAGGAAAATGGTGGACGCGGCTGGAGCAGACAATGCGGTGATTCTCATGCGATTCGTGGTGGAGAATATGGGATGACGCCGGATAAGGTAATAAAGGCGCAATTCGATTTTGAGGTAATAAGGGTGCGGATCTGAGTCGAGAAATAACAAAGGAAAAAGGGAAAATTTGGGAAATGAGTATTTCGAAGGGCCGAGAAATACCAAATATGGATTATGAGGTGACTGCATGATTCAACGAAGAAAGGGTGGGTGTGAGGGCAGTTTTGAATGGTGCTTTCTATTCATGGAGGATTTATGGGTGTGGTGAAGGGTGATTTTGAGGATCTATTCCTTGTTGTGTGTAGTAGTCTTGTTCTGGGATGTAGCCCCAGTAGTAAGGATTTTGTGGCCGTGGATGAGGGACAACAACACAGTTGGAATATCAGAAGAGGGGATTTGACTTTTGCGACTCTGAGTTGACTCGGTTTGGACCCAGTCTCCTTATTATGCTATGCTAGAAAGGGACTACACGTTTTCCTCGAAGACATGGAAGTCAAATATAGCTTATGCCTCTTTATGTTATTCATACCAAATATGATTTGACCTTATTTTCACTTTATAGATATTTTTTATTTGAATACAATATTAAGTGGATTTTCTAAGGTTGAATCTAATCCTTTTCTAAGTACTTTTTCATTCAGTATTTTTTCTACTTTAGCACTATCATTTCTTCTGTGCCCAAACTTCATTAAAAAAATTGTTTTGAAAATGACTCACGTACATCATTTGAAATTAGTCATGGACGCTGATAGATCATTGCATGTTGCAACTTCTGGTTCTACTATTTGTTAAGAAGGTGTTTACCCTTTTTCCTGACCCGGTCTTTTTTTTTTTTCATGAATGGTTTTTTGCCCGGAAGGTTTTAATGAGATACACTGAGGTCCATGTAATATTCAGTTGAAGTTTGTTTCGTTAATGGATCTTTGTCGTTTTGGGTATCATTATTGTGTTTCTGTTTCTATGATAGTATGATTGAAAATATATTAAGTTTTTATGCATAGTGATCAGCCGCTGGCTCATCTAGTTTTATAGCTAGTATGACCGTGGTTTTGTGCTAATTTTATATCATTTTCGCCCAAATTAGACTAGATTGTCTTTAAGCAGCATTTTGAGTCTGTAAAGTATTTTTAGGTTAATTTAGTTGATTTAGAGTTAAATAAAGCACTTATGCTATTTTCTGTTTTCAGGTTAATAAAAAGAAATAAATCTGGAGCTTTCGCCCCGCGAGAAGGCATTCGTCTCGCGAACCTGAAGGTGACCGTGCCAGAAAATTTGCAACCTTTCTGTGTCGCCCCGCGAATATATTACTCGCCTCGCGAGGATGGAGACCAGGAGCCACGACTTTTCCATTCCTAGCCACGTGAGCCGTGCTTCGCCTCGCGAGAATACCAAATGCTGCAAGATTCGCCTCGCGAGACAATGTTCGCCACGCGAGTACGCGGATTCCAGAACTTGTATATAGGTCTGTTTTAGGCAGAACAGAGGAGTGAGCTAGTTTTAGAGTAGTTAGTCTTTTGTTTTCTCTTTAGTTTATTGTTTGCCTTTGTAATGGAGAGCTAGTCTCCTAGATTAATCTACCGTGATTGGTTTCCATTTACACTTGAGGTTATGTAATTCTTGTTTTTGTCTGCTTTTCTCTTTTCAATACGATGCTATATGTTTCTGTTTGCTTAATTCAGGAGTGTATAGTGTTGTATTGATTTATTTCGGTGATGTTATGTTCCTATACTAAATCGCGTTTGCTTAATTCGCGTGTGTTCATTCATGTTCGCTTAGTTCATGAGGGCTTAACCCCGTTTGCTTAATTCGGGAATAGGGACATATATCTGTAGCAGTGGTTTTGCTTGTAAATTGTTGCTACAACCGGGAAGGGATTAGAATCTGCTTAGGGCTTGGATTTATATGAACCAATGATAGTGGGGAACCGAGAACAGTAGGTTAATCGCTTTAGTTTATTTGATAATCTCTTTGAACTTCCTTGTTTTCATTGCTCTGCTTTTGTTTTTTTCTTACTTGCTTTCAATCCAAACCCCCCAAAACTGATTTTCTGTTAATAATAGCAACCCAAGAGTCCTTGAGAGACGATATCCGAGTTGTCGCTTCCCTATCTACATTATTTTGTAAACGCTCGTTCTTTTTGGCGCGTGGCGACAGCGCGACCAAAAAATTGGCGCCGTTGCCGGCGACTCTTGTTGTGTTATTAGCAGAAAACAGATATATATAAAAAAACATTTCTGATGAATTTGTCTGGTTATGGATCTTACTGATAAGCTCACTTATTTGAAGCAATTGTTTCAGCAGAGAGAATTTTGTGGCATGTGCGGCTCTCCTGAGCACCTGTATGAGGCATGCCCCATTCTGACAAATGCTACTTATTGGCCTCGAGCTTATACATTCCATCCTGACAATCAAGGCAAAAAGGTTGAGGATAATGAAGAACCTGTGGAATCAAATGCATGTGTTGAGAGTGATGGGGTGGATCAATTGTGTGCTGAATTTCCAGACATTCAGAATTTTACTGATTCAGTTTATTGTACTATATGTACTGACTCTACTAACACTAACCTTTGTGTGGTGTGTGCTGAAATTTCTGCATGTTTAGCAGGTGATGGAATTGTTAGCACAGTGAATGAAGAACGTGCAGAAGTTGAAGCAGCACCAGTAACCCCAGCTACTTGTTTACCACCTCCCACTGTGGAACAACCGGTAATGGAGTTCAAGCCACTGGACCTTGCACCATGGCCAGTCCAAGGGATTGAACCCCAATTTTATTGGGAGGATTTTGTTGAGAAAGCGGTCATCTTTGACCCAAGAAGGACTGAGAAGTCCGCCGCACTGGAAGGAGTCACCGTAACTGTCAAGCACTCACTCCCATATCAAGGCTGCAAGTTACGGAAGCATGGAATGAACTCCCACCCTTTGGCTATCACTTGGGCCTTATGTTACAGACAATGGGATCCTGGTGGAACCGCCCTCAATGAGTTTTCTCTAAACCTTTTCCTTTTTATTATGCTTGCTTTATTTTTGTTTTGTTTTCAATAAAGCTCCTGAATAATTTGAGAAGCTCAGGAGTTGTGTTGAGTCTTGTGTTGGCAAGTTTATTGGATTTGATTGAATTTTGCATAGATTGATTGCATGATAGTTGTTGACTGTTCTCCCCCTAGGATTTGAGAAATTTTTGAAAAATGATCCCCATGTGATTGAAAACTGAACTTTGAGATATTTTGTTATGATGGCATGACTTATGATAAGTTTGGGGTGATAGGAAGCACACACTAGGGATAGAATCTCTGTCAAACAATTTGCAAAAAAAAAATGTCCAGGTGAGGTTTTGATCCTCCAACATGTTTTAAACTGTGTGAAATCACTTTTTAAGTTGCACTTTCCTGAATTTGCTTGAATCTCTTTATGGTTTGCATGATTATGTGTTTGCTTCAGATGATTTAGGCATTTTCTTTGTAAATAGCTACTTAGCCTAAAATAACAATTCCTAATGCATGTTCCTTAGTTAGCCTCATTGAGCCTAATTAGCCTATTAATTCTTGATGACCTGATGTTATGAGCCCAAATATCTGGAAAAACCATGTTAACCCGATCTTAGGATTAGGAGAGCATGGATCCTTAGCAAGAGAATGGTTGCAAGAAACTAAGTTTGGGGTGGCTACAAGGTGTAATATGTTGGTTGGGATTGAGAAAAGAAAAAAAAAAGACAATAAAAAGGTTGGAGCCAAAGGCTTGTAGAAAAAAAAATGAAAAAAAAAGAAAATTGTAAAAATGTTAAAAATAAAAGTATTAGAAAAAAAAGAGGCTGTAGTCACCCAAGGCATAAAGAAAAATGAGAAAATGAACTTGAGTGGAATTTCAATGTTTTGAAGTGTTTCATGCTCTCTTAGTTCCTAGGGTCTTCAGCCTAGTTCCTTTGTATATCCTACCCTTAGCCAGGCCCCATTACAACCCATAAAAGACCTTTTGATGTTGCTTGCATGTTTTCTGTGGGAATCATTTTGAGATGAAAATCAAATTTATGGGAAGTGCTCTTAAAAGTGAAATTGAGAGAAATGTTGATAGCCTAGACACAAACTGAGCGATTGAGTGAAATACTAAACTCTGTTGTGAGGAAGACAGTTGTTTGAATTTGGTGATCTCTCTTTTGTGTGTAACTTAGATCCCTTGCTTAGATTTCTGATTGCTTGAATGATGAAATTCTCAAATGTTTAGAATAAATGAATGTGGGGATTGCTTTGTTTGGAAGGGGGAACATTGAAGAAAATTGTTTTGTTGCTTGAAATTTGTGCGAATTTGATTGAATCCTTAAGCTTGCCATGTTTTGCCATGTCTTTAGTCTTTTTAAGTTTTTGAGTTTTAGTTTGCTTGGGGACAAGCAAAGTTTAAGTTTGGGGTATTTTGATCAGCCGCTGGCTCATCTAGTTTTATAGCTAGTATGACCGTGGTTTTGTGCTAATTTTATATCATTTTCGCCCAAATTAGACTAGATTGTCTTTAAGCAGCATTTTGAGTCTGTAAAGTATTGTTAGGTTAATTTAGTTGATTTAGAGTTAAATAAAGCACTTATGCTATTTTCTGTTTTCAGGTTAATAAAAAGAAATAAATCTGGAGCTTTCGCCCCGCGAGAATGCATTCGCCTAACGAACCTGAAGGTGACTGTGCCAGAAAATTTGCAACCTTTCTGTGTCGCCCCACGAATATATTACTCGCCTCGCGAGGATGAAGACCAGGAGCCACGACTTTTCCATTCCTAGCCACGCGAGCCGTGCTTCGCCTCGCGAGAATACCAAATGCTGCAAGATTCGCCTCGCGAGACAATGTTCGCCACGCGAGTACGCGGATTCCAGAACTTGTATATAAGTCTGTTTTAGGCAGAACAGAGGAGTGAGCTAGTTTTAGAGTAGTTAGTCTTTTGTTTTCTCTTTAGTTTATTGTTTGGCTTTGTAATGGAGAGCTAGTCTCCTATATTAATCTACTGTGATTGGTTTCCATTTACACTTGAGGTTATGTAATTCCTGTTTTTGTCTGCTTTTCTCTTTTCAATACGATGCTATATGTTTCTGTTTGCTTAATTCAGGAGTGTATAGTGTTGTATGGATTTATTTCGGTGATGTTATGTTCCTATACTAAATCGCGTTTGCTTAATTCGCGTGTGTTCATTCATGTTCGCTTAGTTCATGAGGGCTTAACCCCGTTTGCTTAATTCGGGAATAGGGACATATATCTGTAGCAGTGGTTTCGCTTGTAAATTGTTGCTACAACCGGGAGGGGATTAGAATCTGCTTAGGGCTTGGATTTATATGAACCAATGATAGTGGGGAACCGAGAACAGTAGGTTAATCGCTTTAGTTTATTTGATAATCTCTTTGAACTTCCTTGTTTTCATTGCTCTGCTTTTGTTGTTTTCTTACTTGCTTTCAATCCAAACCCCCCAAAACTGATTTTCTGTTAATAATAGCAACCCAAGAGTCCTTGAGAGACGATATCCGAGTTGTCGCTTCCCTATCTACATTATTTTGTAAACGCTCGTTCTTTTTGGCGCGTGGTGACAGCGCGACCACATAGGTTTATGAAAAGATGAAACAAGTCCTTAAAGATGAGCATAATCCTGGGATAAAAGGGAATATCAAGTCCTTAAAGACGAGTAAATCTCGGATAAAAGGAAAATACAAGTCCTTAAAGATGAGTATATTCTCGGATAAAAAGCAATATCAAGTCCTTAAAGACGAGTATAATCCTCAGATAATGGCAATATTAAGTACTTAAAGATGAGTATATTCTCTGATAAAAGGCAATATCAAGTCATTACAGACGAGCATAATCCTCTGATAAAAGGTAATATCAAGTCCTTAAAGACGAGTAAATCTTGGATAAAAGACAAATTCAAGTCCCTAAAGATGAATATATTCTCAGATAAAAGGTAATATCAAGTCCTTAAAGACGAGTATGATCCTTGGATAAAAGGCAATATCAAATTCTTAAAGAGGCAAAGCGAAGACCTTAATGATGAGTATATGCCTGGATGGTTAAAAAAAATTATAAAGGAGTCATAAGGAAGGAAAAATATCGGCAATAGCTATGGTGATATAAGAAGTTAAAAGAAAAGGAGTTATAAGGAAGACAAAGGAATCATAAGGAAGGAAAAATCTTGGCAAGAGAGCTAGGTGGATATAAGGAGTTAAACAAGGGAGTTATAAGGTAGAAAAACAAAAAATAAAGAAGGAAGAGCTCGACGGAAAAAGTAGTTATAAGGCAAAATATATAAAGAAGGAGTTATAAAGAAGGAAGAACTCGACGAAGAGCTTGGTGGGAAAATGAGTTATAAGGTAGAAAAACAAAAAACAAAAATAAAGAAGGAAGAACTCGCTGAAGAGCTTGGTGAGAAAAGGAGTCATAAGGCAAAAAAAAAAAAAAAGGAAGGAAGAACTCGGCGGAAAAAAGAGTTATAAGGTAAAAGGAGTTATAAGGAAAAAAACTCGACAAAGACTTGGTTGTTAATGAGTTTATAAAGATGTTATTTTGTTTGAAGTAATGAAGTTTTGTTGTTGTTCTAGTTGAAGTTGTATTTGAATATGTATATAATAAAAAATTAGAAAAGAAGCAGAGACAAAATGCGAGAAGAAGAAGCAATAAGAAGAAGAGAAGCAGAGGCAAAAAACGAGTAGAAGAAGAAACAAAAGGCAGAAGCATGAAGAAGAAAAAGAAAGCTCGATTTACTGAGAGGAAGACAAAGAAGAAGCATGTATGATCCGCTTAGAGTAAGCTCGATTTTCTTGAAGATGTCTATCAAAGTTCTTTCACGTGTTTAGAGCTTTTTTCCTAAAAGGTTTTTGCCCAGAAGGTTTTAACGAGGCACATCGAATGTTTCTTTGAAGACATGACAAACTAGATTGGAAAAAGCTCGGATTTGCCTGGAGACATTTATAGCGCAGCTCTGGAAGAGTCTGGTTTACTTGAAGACATCTTTTAAAGCTCTTTCACCTCTTTGAAACTCAGCTTGGGTGGACTTGTGTAGTGTCTGGATAAATTGGGACTAAATTGGACCAAGGATACCAAGTCAAACAAAGTGGAGAGTGGGTTGAGGTGTAGACCAGCGGTTGAGAGATAATGGAAGGAGCAGTTACATTCCATTGCCTATATATGTAGATGTTTAATGTATAAGGAAGTTAAGCTATTGTGTAATCAGACTTTGCTAGTTTAATAATAAAGAGTGTTTTGAACTAAGTGTTGACGTGAAAGATAGTGATATTGTTATTTGAATTTTCGAATCGTTCATTGTCGAATATTTGCAAGAACATGTTCTTTAACTTATATTTTAGTTTTAGTTCGGTCTCTTAACTTCTAAAAGTTTCATTTTGCTCCCTTAATCTGTCTCTGTTGATTGTTGACCCAAGTTTGTCCTCTCCATCAATGAATCAGTAATAGTGTTAAATTTTTGAGGACCAATTTAAAACTCGTTAACAATTTAAAGGATCGGTTTGAAACTCGTTAACAATTTAAAGGATTAGTTTGAAACATGTTAACAATTTAAAGGACCAATTTGAAACTTATTTAAAACATAAGGGACTAAGAGTTAACACCGTTATTGACTTTATCGATGGAGTGAACTAAATTGGTTTAACATCATAAAACAAATTAAAAAATTAAATTGAAAGTTTTTAAACGTAAGGGACTAAATTGAAACTAAAGACAAAAAATGGTATTTTAAACTTTTTTTAAATAAAAAAGCACCTTTACCCAATTTTAGTTTACTGATCCACTGCTCTTGTTTTTACACATATTTAGAGTATGTTTGTTATTGCTTATTTTTTTAAAAAAATCATTTTTTAATTGAATAATCATTTTTTTAAAACTTTTAGTGTGTTTGTCTTTACTTTTGAAAATAATGAAAAACATAAAAAATATTTTCGGGGTTAAAATGAAAATCAACTTTCATTAGTTTTTGGGAAAAAAATAAATCAGTTTTTATAACTAACTACTGTTTAAAAAAATGATTTTATTATTGTAAATAAATACAAATCTGCTTTTGCTTTTCTTTAAAATCTCTAAAAATAATCACTAAATTATTTTGTATCGAAATCATTTAGTTTTTAATCTTAAACAAACATGCTCTTAGAGTGCGTTTTTTATTGTTTATTTTGCTAAAAAAAATATCATTTTTAACTAAATAATCATTTAAATTTTTTTTTAATAGGTTTGTCTTTGCTTTTGAAAATAATGAAAAAAAAATCATTTTCAGAATTAAAATAAAAAATATTTTCATTAGTTTTTGAAAAAAAATCAATTTTTATAAATAACTAATATTTAGAAAATGATTTTTTTTTCATTGTAAAAAAATACAGACATACTTCTATTTTTTTAAAAATCTCTAAAAATAATTATTCAACTATTTTATATAATATCATTTATTTTTTAATCCCAAACTAACAGCTCTTAGTTTATGGTCGTGGGTTGCTTTCGCTTCTCTTCTGCAACCGTTCACGCCGTCCCTTCCACTCCGCCTAGTCCGTTCACGACGACCGGCAGCCACCATCCGCTCCGTTCTGATCCTTTTGCCGCTGCCGTTCATCCTCAACAGCACTCTGCGCCATCGCATTGCTCCACCTCACCAATCGCCTTCTTCACCGATGACCACCGCATCCCCTAACGTCATCCAGAAGTTGATCTTTCTATGCCACTGACCATCACTTCGTCATCTATACAGCCAAAGTGGTGAATGTTTTTTCAACTCTTCTCTACTGTCCTTTGGTGATTTTTCTACCTCCCAACTCCTCACTTCACTCATTTTGCTTCAATTTTCATCAGTTCATTTTGATCTTTTCTGATTCGTTTTTTTTTTTTTTTGTGGAGTTTTCGTTCTCTTAAGATGTGTCACCGATCGACCCAACCCGACCCCAACCTAATTGTGACCGGATTGGTTGGTTTGATTGACTCATAAAAATTTCCAGAAACCCGAACCGACCCGTCATAATTATTGGTTCGGTTTTCGGGCCGGATCGAATCCCATCCAACCCAACCCGTCTACACAAGCAGTGAATTTTATGCCTTTTTCCGAATTTTCAGTGAAATTCAAAATAGCAGAGGGAAGAAAGCCCCGAAAGCTACAACACTACTTCTCCATCTCTTCGTTCTTGCGAATTGCGATCCCTGAAGAAACTCTTCGTGGGATCCTCTTCTCGCTATCTAACCAGTTACCCTTTTTTTAATAGTTATTTTCTCTTCCGATCCATTTTGGTGGTTGAACTCAGTTGAATATGAAGGTTAGCAATGTGGGCTTTAAAAACCCAATTGGCTGTTACAATGCTGCAGTTCAAGTATGTTTCTCTTCTCTCTGTAATTTAATTTAATTTATTTATTTATGTTTTTTCACCTGGAAATGATGGGGTGGGGTGAATTTACGGGGATAAGGCTTTTTTAAAATGAGCAAATGAGTTTGTCTATAAAATTGGCAAGATTTGTGTACCCTTAAATCATCCAAATCGCTTAAGAATCAAGACGAACTTTAGATTAAAATCAAGGATGAATACACCTTACTTTACATAAAACTCTCACTTTAGAAAAGCTTTATATGATATTTGATGCAATATAAGGAAGAGTTTATTAGATGACCTAGCTGCATTGTGTGTTACCCTTTTGGTTGTTCATTGTGAATTTCTGTATTAGTTGTTGCATCAGGGTATGTCTCTTGCAATGTGAATGCTGACCTGTATTCTGGATTGAGTACATGCTCTATATAGACTATTTCTACAATGCACTACAGGGTTGTAGTGTATAGTTACGCAATAATATGTTCGCTGTTTTTTTTTTTTTTTTTTTTTGTACACGTGGATGATATATGGTTTTAAATATTTACACGGTGTATTAAAATGCTGTAATTTGATAGTGTATTGTATTGTAGAATTGGACATTTCTAATATTTAGTAAGGTCATCATTGACTTTTACTCTATTCAATTCATGCCTAGGGTTATGGGAAAAACCTTACTTAAACAGGACAGTGTTTAAGGAAAATCTATTATGTTTTATGTGCCAAGTAGATGGACTTCAATTCTAAATGATTTTAGTGGTAAGACAGCTATAGAATCTATTGATAATGAGTTTGAAGGATTTGTTATGCCTTCTTATATAACGATCTGCTAAAAAGTAATTCAGGTATCGCCTACACTTGGTTTATCAAGCTGTGTTTAGATGAGATAATATTATTTTGGATCTTTTATTTTCATTTTTTCTATGTACCACAGCAATATCTAATTTTTTATTGGAGTTGGATTGGATTCTAAGTTTGCCTTTTACCTATGTATCCATGCATACAAGCATATTCATGTTCCACTTTATGAATTTTGTTTTGAGGTACTGCTAATATATTCATTATATCGGACCCTGCACATAAAGGGGGACTTTATAGCGCCAAGTTGTCCTTTGTTAAATCAATTTATGGTCTAGAGCTTTAAAAAAACTCAGGTATTATTTCGTTTTCCTGATACGCAGGAGCTTATTGTTATCGATGATGTACTCTCAGCCATGGTTGGGGTCGAAGGACGTCACATCTTAATTAAAATAGTTCATGGAAAGCAGGATGAGGTCACCTTCCAGGTGGATCCGTCTATGGATTTGGCCTTGCAGGTCAGATCTGGCTCAATTTTTGCTACCATATTTCACACAGCAATTGGTCCCATTTAGAGTTCAATTTAACATTAGAACTGTTAAACCTCCGTATTTTATTTCATGGTGGTGATAGTTATGATAGGATATTTTGGTTAAGACCAAGCTAAACAGGAAACAGAAATGCTTATGCTGTAACTTCAGATTAAAAAGTAAAAACAATATAATGGCACACAATGATGAAAAGAGTGGCATGGTTTCTGGGTTTCACGAAGCGTTAGATTATGTCAAGAATCGTGTCTTTCTTTTCTTTTTGCAGGAATTGGCAAAACGGATATTCCCTCTCTGCAGGAGTTTTTTGTTGATCAACCAGTTTGTGGAGTCAAGGTCTCAGTTCAAGAATGGCCTAGTTAATCATGCCTTTTCTGCTGCACTGAGGGCACTTCTTCTCGTAGGTTTTTCTGGACAGTGGCTCATTTGTTTGATTTAAATTGCACATGAGATTATCACTTGCTTGCTTCTTTCATCCAATTCAGTATTGGAATGTATATCATCTATGTCGTGGCTTCTTTCATCTAATGTAACTGCACTAGAAAAGTCAGCTAGTTCTTTAATGCTAACCTTTGATAAATTCCCTTCACCCCTTGTTTCTATAACAAAGATCTTTAAGTGTTGTCTTGTTAATATTTTCATGATGGTGGTTTGCATGATTTGATTTTTTCTCTCCTCCCTTTTCCACTCTCTGGGGGAATAGGTATTCCCTTAAAACTTTTTAGGATGATGCCATGAAGGTTTTGTTGTGATGATCCTCTGTGGAGTAGTAATCATACTGACAGAAAATTATTGAAAGTGGTCAAATTATGAAATGATTATCTCTATAGACGCACATGGTGGGCCCAACCCTTCCCTGGACCCTGCGCATGGCGGGAGCATGATAGCACCTGATTGTCCTTTTTTTAGTGAATGTGTCAAATGGCTATTGATGTGGTGGTCTTAGATCGACAAATTTGTAACTTGGCACACACTATCTAACAAAATAATTTAGATGATAAATTGTCATAAGAAGCATGATTTCAATACAATCCTGTTTAGCACATTCCTGCACCTTTTTGAATTGTTGGAATGTTATGCACGAGACTTGAGATGGTCTGACTTGCACATGAATGTAATTGTCATGCTAGAATTAATTTTACCAGACAATACGTAGTGGTTCAGTAATAAAATTTATCTTCACCTCGTTGGAGTTCTATATAGATTGTTTAGATAACAATATACAGTTTGAACAAGCACCTACTCTACTTATGCCACAGTGGGATTTTTTATTACCAGGATTACCAGGCCATGGTAGCCCAGCTTGAACACCAATTTCGTCTCGGGAGACTTTCTCTTCAAGGATTGTGGTTCTACTGTCAGGTGTGGATTTGTCTTGACTCAAGTAAAATATTTGCCAAATCCTTGCTGATGGTACTTTCAACCATGTGTTTTCAGCCCATGATGGGGTCAATGCAAGCATTATCCACTGTAATACAGAAGGTTTCAGCAAACGATTTTTCTGGTTCTGCTGTTCTCAACTTGCTGCAGAACCAGGTAAAATTTATGTTAACATTTCCATTCTTTTTTAATGAATTTAACAGAAAGTCCCTTAACACAACTTCCCTTTTCTGTATATGTTAAAAAATATCTCTTTAGCTTCATTTCATGAATAAGTTTCTTAAATACTGAATTCTCACCATGATGCCTTCTGTTTTATCTAGGCAAAGGCTATGGCTGGAGATAATGCAGTCAGGTTATTGTTGGAGAAAATGACACAATGTGCAAGCAATGCTTACCTGAGCATATTAGAAAGGTACCTTCTCTTTTTCTTCCTTCTATACGCCGCTCATCCTTGATTGGCAATGTTCAGGATTCTTAATTAGACATATATCAAGTCTATGTAGCCGTTTGATCCACATATATCAAGTCTATGTAGCCGTTTGATCCACGTATCTGATCATACCTAGTGGAAGAAGACTTTTGTTGTTGTAGACATACATCAAGTTAGTCTGGCACCCTACTTCCTTAATTGCTTGTTCCAAAAAGTTTCATCTCAGTGACTCCTAATGCTCACACTAATCCAACCTTTGGCTCACCCCCTCGGCCCTCACTAGATCTTAGGACCTCCTTTGTAAATCACAAAAATAGGTTTAGTTTGGGACTTTGGGTAACTTGAACTCTTCATTAATGTGTGGAAAAATAATACACTAAATCATTTCATTCTCATTTATCTAGCTGTTTATAACAGCTTTTGCAATGCATTAATAATACCTAGGCTTTGTTTGCCAAAATTAGTTGATAAGCTAATTTTTAGTTGATAGCTGACAAGTTAGTTTATGGCCGATAAGCTAACTTTTAGTTGAAAGCTGATAGCTGAAAAGCTGACTGATTGAATTTGAAGTGCTTGATAACATTAGCTGTTAAACTAGCTTATAAATATAAAATGATATAGAAGGACGTGTTTATATGATATTTATATAAATTATTTTAGAATTCTAATTAAAGCTTTATAATTAGATTATTAATTTTTTAAAAAATTAAATATTTTTATTAAATAATATAAATGAAATGGCATGTTTATATGACTTTTTTTTATATAAATTTATTTTATGAGTTATGGGCCAATAAAGTAGGAATTTTGTTAAAATAATAATGGTATTAATGAGAGAAAAGTTATTAAGCTATAAGCTAAATAAAATAGCTTATGAAAAAAGTTACAAGCTAATGAAATAAGCTTGTTTACCAAACACCTCTACTTTGATCAAATAAGCATATAAGCTAGTCAAATAAGCTGTAATAGCTTATTGGACTTGTCAAACAGAATTTTTAATATTGAGAAGCTTTGCCATTGCCTATTGGGTTCAGGTCATTCTTATAGTGACTATAGGGACATATCCAAGCTTCTTTTAGTCTGGGCTTGGGTCTAGGCATGCTAAGGCAGGGATCACGCTTTTATTATTTTTAACTGTTAAAGTCTCATATTAGATGAGTATGTAAGTAAAAATCCACTTATAATGACTAGGGCACCCCTCTTATCATGAGCTAGGTTTTGGAGTGTAATCAGGCCAGATATGGAATATTCTAATATGATACCAAAGCTTATCCTGATGTTGAGCCACCTGCAGATGTCTAGTTCTTCAAACTTCATGCTCCAGCTATGTAGTACTAGGTGTGAGGGGGTTTGTTAAGTGTTAAAGTCCCACATTGGTTGAGTATATAAGCAAAGAACCAGTTATAACTTATAATGACTTGGGCAACCCTCCCCACACGAGCTAGATTTTGGGTTGAGTTAGGCCCAGTTATTCTAATAATTATTATAAGAAAGAAACTTTTATGATCTACTGATATTTTAATTAATCATAGAGCTAGCTAGTGTTCTGACATGAGGTATCCAAAAATGCAAAGAAATATGGGTTTGATCTCTTCTTCCTACAATATAAATATCTACTGTTTTTGGGCTATTATAATGGCATTCTCATTTCTTTATCAGTCTATTATTATGATGTATTGCTATGCTGTAATGTAGAGTTTTTTTTTATGGATTTGTTGATAAATGGATAGGCATCAGTTGAAGAGTGATATTTTAAAAATTAGGGTTTGGATGTATTATAAAATATTAACACTTGTTGCCTTGAAAATTCGCTATTTTCCTGCGTGCTTCTATCATCAAGTTTTTAGTTGACCTTGATTAGTGCTTCACTTTCTTGTCTGACTGGGAATTGAACAAAACTGAAGATGGGTCTATGAAGGAGTAATAGATGATCCTTATGGTGAATTTTTTATCACAGAGAACAAATCTCTTCAAAAGGTAGATCATAATGTTCCGTCACTTATAAAAGCCCAAAATTAATACCAGAACTTGTTTTACATATGGTCTCAGTTTCAAATTCTCTGCAGGAGACTCTCACTCAAGACTATGATGCTAAGTATTGGCGACAACGTTACAGCCTCAAAGATGGAATTCCTAGTTTCCTAGCAAATATTGCAGGGACAATCTTGACCACAGGAAAATATCTGAATGTCATGAGAGAATGTGGGCACAATGTTCAGGTTTTCCTTCTGCAACATTTATGCTTTGTATGTGTTTTACAAGTGTTTGCTTCAAAATATAATTAATTGCTTGTTACTTACTTTAGGTCCCTCCATCAGAAAATTCAAAACTAACAAGCTATGGCTCAAATCATCATTATCTTGAATGTATTAAGGCTGCTTATAACTTTGCTAGTGGTGAACTCTTGAATCTCATTAAGGAAAAGGTGAGTTTAAATTTGGTCATAGAATTCTCAGCTTGCTTCTGTAATTGTTATTGTTAAGATTTCATGTTCTTATGGTGAATTATGTTTGCATGTTTAGTATGACCTATTGGGGAAGCTGCAATCTATAAAGCACTACCTTCTCCTTGATCAGGTATATCATCTTACCATCTCTCCACCCTCCCCCAGGGGCACTTTTCCCCTTTTTTATCTATGTTTTCAAGGAAGTTTTTGATCCTTCCACTTTTGTTTTCTTCTTAATGAAATTCATTTCTTTTTTTTTTTGGACGAAAATGAAGTTCATCTTTTTCATCACCGAATAGTAATAAAAGAGAAAAAACCTTCTATTTATGGACTGTGGACTGTCCTATTGGTGGTTAGTAGTATATCCTTACTCTTACCTAGAATAGTTGACATCTAAGTGTAGGGCATGTGCCATGTAGGAAGATTGTTGTTAGATATGCTACAATTGTCGAAGTTCTTACTTTCTGATGTTTCAAAGTACAATAAGAGGTAACGATCAGAGTGATGGAGATATAAGGTTCAGATTAGGTGGAATCAGAAATTGTATGCATCACAGGCCTGTAACTATCAGATAAGTACTTTAGATACCATTCATTTTCTTGAAGATAAAAAGAAATGTGAGAGAGGAAATTGGTATGAGTTGGTATTGAATTATTTGCTAGAGAGAAACCAGGGTTACATGGTACATTCTAATCCCTTATGTCCTACGTTTGGGAAACATGGGTTATTTGCGACTCAAAATGCTCAAAGCAGCTTTCTATACTTGAACTGGAACATAGTGGAATAATGACAAGCACAGTAGGAAGCATTGAGAGAAAATTAGGACTTCATACCTCAGACATAGATAGAATAGAATGACAGATATAGAGATTGAATTCTTTGAGGGAAACTGAGACATTTTCCCATCTCATTATCTCAACAAAGGTTTTCTTGCTTGCTAGAGTGAAGACTTAATTCTTGAAGCTTATGCATTACGGTCCAATTTTGTGTAAATTCTGGTCCTAAATAACAAGTTGGTTAACTCTATTCCCATACCACGTATTGGGAAAGTCCTGTATGATGTGCCAAGCCATACCATGATCCATGTAACAATTAGAGAGACATAAATAACAATTTTTAACTCTCCAAACTTCCAGTCAAAGGTGATATAATGATAACATCAGGGATAAAATAAAATCCTCAACCTTGTACCAATTCGTCTCAGGTTCTCAGTAAATGAATGAAAGCTGCAAGGTTTAGTTTATGCATTATTACGCTTTTTTGCTGCTACGCAGAATGGCTGGGTGTTTCTGAAATTAGTCGAACATATAAATTGTGCACATTGCCAT
Source organism: Sophora flavescens (assembly GCA_030762895.1). NCBI lineage: Eukaryota > Viridiplantae > Streptophyta > Magnoliopsida > Fabales > Fabaceae > Sophora > Sophora flavescens. The sequence goes on from CM061067.1 coordinate 82,199,838, forward strand.
GATCAATTTGAACCTATCACCTTTAGAAATTCCGTCCCATCTGCATCTGTATTCTGTGCTCGTGTTTTATGGTGAAAAATATCTTTCAGAATGTTACAATATTGGGATTGTTAGGAGTGTTGTTGGGCTGGGCTTCTACCACTTGTATTTTACTGAACTAATTTATCTGTATAAATAGGAGTATAAGGTTACTATTTTGTATCACAATAGAACAATTATTGGAGTCCTATTTTGTAAATGTATTTTTCTTCTCTTTTTCATCTAATTCCTAAATTTCAACATCAAACATAAAAATCTTTCCTTTTGAACTTTCTTTGGGTTACAATGTTGGACGATATGTTCATTGGTAGATTTATAGGTGACAGGGTGACTAGTACTACATATTAGGGGCCCCCTTTAAATAAAATAGTCGACTGGTTTGACAAACATAGCTGACTCATGATGCATATCAAAGATGATGATGTACTCTCAAGAAAAGCTCTTTTTCTTTACTAATGTTAGTGTCATGTTCATGGTCATGTTATGATCACACAGGGTGATTTCTTAGTACATTTTATGGATATTGCCCGAGATGAGCTGACCAGAAAGCCCGATGAAGTCTCTGTTGAAAAGCTGCAGGTATAGTAATAGAATATTCATCACTTTTCAGTACATTTTTTTTTCTCACAGTAAATTTGAAGCAGCAACTGTGTATTTTAATTGTGAAAAGGAACTATGTTTTAATTGAGCTTTTCCTTTTCCTTTTTTTTTGTTTCTGTTTTTTGTTTTCTTTTCTTTATGATGTAGTCTCTTCTAGACCTTGCTTTGCGTACTACAGCAGCTGCAGCAGATCCTTTTTTTGAAGGCTTAACCTGTGTTGTGGCAAGTAACTGACTCAGCTTGTTGGAAAATTCTTTGAGCTGCAACTTTCAATATTCACTCATGATGACCTTTTGCTTTTAGGAAAGATCTTCTTTGCTTAAAACGTTGGGGACAATTAAAGATCTTGAAGTTTGCCAGAGTACTTCTGGTAGCAATGATCTAGAGGAGCCAGTTAGCATCACTGCCCTTGAAACATTTTCGCTGAGTTATAAGGTGCTTTCTTCCCCCATTAGTTTGTTGAAAAGTCTTCTTTGAGTTAGTTGGTGCAACATTTAGATGGTTTTGTCATTGGTTCTGGTTTCAGGTGCTGTGGCCACTGTCTATAGTCTTATCACGAAAAGCCCTTACAAAGTACCAGTTAATTTTTCGATTTCTTTTTCACTGTAAACACGTTGACCGTCAGCTTTGTGGAGCATGGCAAGTACATCAAGTATGGCAAAAGTGACTTTCAATTTATTCGGTCTGATTGTGTGCTGCTTCTTTAACCTCCATTTTTGGTCCCATATTTCAGGGGGTCCGCTCTCTCGATACACGTGGAACTGCTATCTCCAGATCATCTCTTCTTTGCCGCAGTATGCTTAAATTTATCAATAGCCTTTTACACTATCTGACATTTGAGGCAGGTCTTTCTTTTCTTTAACTTATAAGATGTTTTATAAGTACTTTATAATTTGGCCAGAAATAGCCCTTTTTCTCCATTATATTGTTAATTTGTTCGTCGTTTTCCATTATCAGTTTTGCTTTCTGTCTCTGCCTGCTTTCAAATTTGAAATTATTGAATCCAGGTTTATGTGTTTCCAAATCTATGTATAGACGACTGTTTTAAATTTCAAATGGATAATTTGAATCAGGGTTTTCAGTGCTTATAGAATTGGGAAGCATATATTCGCTTTCACTTTTGCTTCTTTCTTTTTCATTTGGTTTCTCTCAAGCAGTTAGGAGGGTTCTTGGCTTATGACTAAGTTTGTTTTTAGGTTATTGAACCCAATTGGCACGTGATGTATAACAGACTTCAGTCAGCAAATAGCATAGACGAGGTAATCCCTTGTCCTAGAAAACATGTTCTCCGTCAAATTTCAAAACTGATATGTTTATAATCAAGGTTGTCAGACTCGCGAGTCTAGGTAGACTCGTTTTGGGTACGTAAACTCGACACGTAGACTCGACTCGTAGACTCGTACGAGTCTACCTATTATAAAAAACAACTATAAATGACATATATATATAACATAAAAGCAACAAAACAGCAACAATATAATCCAAAAACATCTAACATCATCATAATCATCAAAAAGTAACATCATAATCCAAATCCAAATCCAAACATCAACAAAACATTTAAGTAAATAACAATAATATCAAAAAACAGCTCCTAAATATCTAAATCCAATCCTCTAACAACATCATCTCCATTGTCACCACCATCTCCATCACCATCAGAATCATCATAATCAAGTTCTTCCCCAGATGAAACAACTTCTTCCATATTTACATCAAAGTCCAAATCAAGTCTTGGATCATTGATAGGTTGCTCAATATTCTCTTCAATTGCTTCACCAACATTGATAGGTTCCTCAACATTCTCCTCATCAACATTCGGAACATCCCCCTCTTCAGTTATCCATTCATCATCAGAATGAATATCTTCAAAGGGAAGAGCAACAATTTTTCTATTTCCCTACTCATTAACTTCAAGTTATACATCACATACACCAAGTCATTCATCTTTTGTTGAAGCAACCTATTTCTTCTCTTAGTGTGAACCTAGAAATAAAACATAAAAATAAAAACTCAATATTTCTAAACAAAGAAAAATTGATAACTACAAACAAAAACATAACTTCACTTACCATTTCAAATGCACTCCAATTACGTTCACACCCGGGAAGAGCTACAAGTCAAGCTAAGGACACGAATAGCAAATCTCTTGAGTTCAACTGCTCCATCCCCATAAAAGTCCCACCATTCTCGGGAAGCATACTTTTCCTACTTTCCTTTGCAGCATCAATACCAAAGAGCCCTCTATAATAATGAAAATCTGCAAGCTGCAACCCAATCTTCTTTCTCTCCTCAGGATCCTTTACCAACTTTCCCATACATGCGTACAACCCAATTTTAACCTCGACATCTTCATGATCAAACTTGGGTTCATAGTGTAATGAGGGATTAAGATAATAAGCGGTGCATGTAAGGGCCTATGGAGTGGTTATCCCATCGCTCATCAATAATATTCCAGATGGGTTCATAGCTACAAATTCCAAATATCCTATATTAGTAACACAATATAAATAAGCTAATTAATTTTCAAATGAGATAAGGTTAGGAAAGTTTACCATTTTTTAACATCATTGAAGTTTCTTTTAATCGCTTCTTTGGCACAATCCATCCCTTCATATATAAAACCCATGGCGGGTTTTTCATCAGAATCCACCAAACGAAGGACTATAATGAGAGGGGCAGCTGCCTTGAGGCATACAATTATATTCTTCCAAAACCGAGTATCACAAATCATGTCTTCCACCTTTCTTCCCTCAGCAGTTTTGGCAAACTTGCTTGAAGTCCAATCTTCTGAGCTAAACATGCTCAACAATGATGCCTTATGCTCATTAAGACAAGCTAAGGTCAAATAAGCAGTGGCAAATCTAGTCTTGCTGGCCTAATCAAGTCCCTCCCTTTAGTAAACTTCTTCACCAAGCTAATGAGTTGTGTCCTACAATATATGTAGGTGCATATCTTTCTCCCCTTATATATTGTAACTTGATGCACCTTCAGATGTTTCTCAAAATCCTCCAACATCAAGTCAATGCAATGGGCGGCACATGGAGTCCAATACAAGTTGGGTCGCTTCAGCATCAACATTTCACCCGCTGCCTTGAAATTTGCAGCATTGTCGGTGACAACTTGGACCACATTTTCCTCTCCAACTTCTTCTACAACATCATCCAACATCTTAAACACTTTTTTCGATTGTTTTTGAGATGTCGAAGTGTCCAATGAATACAGAAACACTGTCCCCTTAGGACTGTTCACCAAGAAGTTACAAATGGAACGCCTCTTCTTGTCTGTCCACCCATCAGACATGATTGTGCAACCGGTTCTCTTCCACTCCTCCTTAAACTCTTGAAGCATGTCATCTGTTTGAGCCATGACTTTTTCAAAAGCTTTCTCTCGATATCATGGTAAGAAGGAGGTTTGTAGCCAATCCCAAATCTCCCAATCTTCTCACACATCTTTGCAAACTCCACATTTTTTATAGTATTGAAAGGAATTGCACTTGTATAAAAATACTTGGCTACCCGATCATCAACTTCCTCTTTAAATCCCTTTCTCATCATTTGATTAATTGTTGCTTGAATCGGGTCATTGACTTTTGCTTTCCCTTTTGCAAAGGAAAAGCCTTTTTGTTGAGAGCTAGCTATCGCAACCTCCTCAAGATCTTCATCAGCACCAAGTATTCTTCTTTTTTTCTTTGATGCCTCTTTAGCCTCAAACCACAATTCTCATAAACACATGTTTAACTTCATCCGCACCGTAGCACATGGTTGAATCTTCTCCACTTCAAAGCAAGATGATGCTTGAATCAAAACTCCTCCACTAACAATCTTTGAACAATAATTGCATTTCACTTTTTTTCCATTACCCATAACATCAAGCCCATGTTTCCACCAGGGTCAGTCCTATTACCGAGTAAATTTTTCCTACCCCCGCCTCTAGAACTCCCGATTCTTTCTTTGTCTTGTTTTCGGCTTGAGACATTCTTCTTTGTGTTGCTGTGTAGTTTTTTTCACGCAGGGTTGTGAACTTTTGGTTCCGGATTCAAGCAGGTCGAGAGCGAGGCGCGGCAGGGAGAAGGTGCAATGGAGGAGATGAGGCGCGGCAGGGAGGAGGCGCGATGGAGGAGATGAGGCGCGGCAGGGATGAGGCGCGATGGAGGAGATGAGGCGCGGCAGGGATGAGGCGCGATGGAGGAGATGAGGCGCGGCAGGGATGACGGATGAGGCGCGATGGAGGACGTGAACGAAGAAGGGATTTGGGGTCGAGACCGAGAACGAAGCAGAGAGACGAGGGACAAATGTGTTAACCTAAAATGCTATTAAAACACACCGTTTTGGGACTTTCATTCAGACTCGCCCAACTCGCTGCAGAATCGCGATTCTGCACGATTCTGAACGATTCTGCACGAGTCCATCCGAGTCACGGCGATTCTACCCGAAAAACGAGTCTGACCACGAGTTCACCCGTTTTCCACATGTAGAAACGTGGAATCGTCCGAGTCTACGAGTTGACTCGCGATTCTGACAACCATGTTTATAATACTTCAATGTCTTTTTTTTTTTGTGTATCTGAGTGAAAAGGTTTTGGCGATATGAAAGAAAAAGTCTGACATTCTGTCTGAAACAGGTTATACAACACCATGATCTTTTCCTCGATAAATGTTTGAGAGAATGTTTGCTTCTTTTGCCTGAGCTGCTGAAGGTTAGTTTTTATTTGTTGTTAACTAATGTTTATGTGGTTATTGTTTTGGGTGCTAAAGCTAACATTTTTCCCGCAAAAATGATATTTCTAATAACCATAAGTTTGCATCAAGGGTAGGCTTTGAGTCCATACCCTTTCCCTGGTATTGGACATTGGTAACATCCAAGAGCCAATTCCCATCGGCATGTCTTTGCATATAATATAGTAGTTGATGAGCCTAGAGGAGTAAATTGTAAACTTGAGTTATTGAGAGAAGCTGTGGAGTCAAAGGGTTTACAGTTAGGAGGAGTGAAACCGAGGATGTGCAATGCAAGTTCAGTAAGATGCGAGTTGGCAATGTTTTTGAGGTGAAAACTGGGACTGTCAAAGGAATGGGGGTTTGATAGGGATGCCACTCATAGGATTCAAGCTATGGTTGGATGAAATGGAGAAATAATTGAGGTGATATTTGTGATTTCAAAATGCTATGCTATGATGCACGGATGCTTCAAGATTGGCGATGTATCCGTATGTTTGCCATGCCCTTTATATATTTTTTTGGATACTGACCAGTACCACCCTCAAAGTATTATTAGTCGAAAAATCCGAAAAATGGATTCAAGTCCTGTTCTCACTAATTACCTCACTGTGAAGCCAAAGGTTATTCTTGCAGTGAGGAAGGTAGGAGCTACAATGTGAGGAAAACGAAAACTATTACACAGTTGCGTCCAGATCTTGTGATTAATACGACTCAGTTTCAATCAAGTCTTTTTTCTATAAAAAAAAAAGTAAATAAGGAATAGCCTTTTAAAATAGGCAGAGACATTAGTATATCAATATTGTTTTTGAATTAGACGTGTCGTATGCAGATGTGAGTGGGGCGTTGTCTGGGTGTTGTTTTATTTGTGTCCAAATAGCAGAACTCTTAGTATATTAGCCCATTTATACTTACTGGACTAGAAAACCTAAGAAAGCATTTGTAAGTACTAAGTAATAATTAGAGTATCACATATGTTCGTTTTGTTATTTTTATGAAGATGAATTGAAGCTGGAAGCCTGGACTCGTTGGAATTTTAATGTTTATATCATTTCTTTTTTGTTACAATGTATATATCATTTAATTTTAAAATCGTAAGTTACCATTTGTTTATGTCTTGATATTTTGTATGTAATAAATTTTAAAAAAATAAAATAATGATAATGTACCCATACCAAGGCATATTGCGAACAGATAACCATGACGTGTGCCTTACCTATGCAACATTGGTGCTATGTCTGTCAAACTCAAACTCAGGAAATTTCTAATGGACAGCTATAATCCTTGCTTGCTCTATGGCAATTGAATGTTGGGCAGTGAGGAAGAGTCCACAAGCAAAAAAAATTGTGAAGAAATACAAGAAAAGATGAGATCAGGAATTAACAATCCCAGAGGAAGTTGGAGTAGCACCTATTGAGAAGAAGACAATATAATCTCGCATAAGGTGGGTTAGTCATATGAGAAGGCCAATAGGGGCTCCAGTGAGAATAGTGGATCAAATGAAAGATAGTCCAATTAAAAGGGTTAGAACTTAGAAGGATCGGTTGCTGCTCTTTTTTGGTAGAGTTGGTTTCCTTTCCTCCTAGACCCAGCAGAGGGATATTAAAACAAGTTTTAGATCATTAGTAGGAATAGGGATGGCATGAATGATTTATTTGTTAAAATTAACCTAAGTCCCTGTCATTGTTTTGTGTCAGCATGTTGGTTTGATTTGATGATTACAATTCTACAAATTGTTTACTTTCTTTTTCCATCAATCAGTCTTTGGAAAGTAAATGTTGTTATGAAGCATCATGCTTACAGGAAGGTAATGACGAGGAAATAGAAAGGGTTGTTGCCATGACTTGGACAAATGGATACAACAGTCTTTAACAACCTCTTTATGAAGCACAGGGTATAAGTCGAATTATGTCAAGAGAAATAACTATGTTATTTAAAAGTTTAAAAATTAACGAAAGAACAAAGAAAAGTGTACAACATATATAGATATATTTTTAACAAAAAAATGTTTATGCCAGCAAAAGACATTCATTTTCTGAATCTTGTGATAGTCCACAGCAGTATTTATGAAGCCTGCACCTCGGAAGCATGCATATGTGCTAACTGCATAAGTATTGGTGTCAAGTATATATTGATGTTGATGTGGAAACTTACATTGATTCCAATTACTCTTTCCTACTTAACCGAAAACCATTTGACAATCTTTACGGATCACCGTCCCGTCTGGTTATCAAGCACTAGTCCTAACATTCATGAACTAGACACAAGTACACAACTACCAATATCATGACAAAGCAATGATATTTTTAATTCATAGGTGATAAAAAGGTTTGTCCTTGCTACCTTACAACACTTAACTTCATTAATTTTGAAATTTTAAGACTTCTTACCTTACCCATCCATATTTATTGTGTATGCAAGCTGTGTCTAGTTCTCCATTAGATACCAAGCATATCTGGGGAAGGAAGAAAACAAATGATTGGAAGTGTATTCATGTAACATACATACCAAAAAATAAGAATTTACTTTTTACTTGTGTAACTGGACTCGTTAATGATAAATTCAACTAGAAATATTCTCTCATCAATTGTTTTATTTGCATGAGAGAAATCTTCATTTTATTGTCAGAGGACATAAGCAGGTTTTGGGAGCTATGTACCAATTGGAAAAGGTTTGTGGCTTTTTCTTGCTATTGATTCTTATCATTGATTTTCTCAACTACAGAAAGTGGAGAGGCTTACATCCATGTGCCTACAGTATGCAGCAACGACTCAGTGGCTTATATCATCATCTATTGTTATTCACAGTCCAGAGGAACCTATTGATGGTTCAATTGGCTTGAACAAAGCCAAGCAAAGGAAATCAGGGAACTTATCTCAGGTGTTAAAGTCAACCACCGGAAGTGTAGCTGTCATGGATTCTGTTCTGTAAGTCCAAAAACAACACATCTGCCAAACTAACTTGACAGTATTAAGCTTTGATTTCATGCTGTGTGCAATCTGATGAAAATAAATTCTTGCAGCAAATTTGAGAGGGAATTTAATGCTGAGCTTCAGAGTCTCGGATCAATGTTGAGGAGTTCCCAGGCAGAGCCATATCTGGCCCATCTTGCACAATGGATTCTTGGTGTTAAAAATGAACAGAGTGATCTGTAAAATGCTTGGTGTGGCAATACATTGTTACTAAGGCTTTGTGAGAGTAATGTTATTTTGTTTGAGAGTAATGTTATTTTGTTTTCTTGGTGTTTTTTCATTTTTTTTATTTTATGTTATGGCAAAAATTTGTCTTGGTAATTAATGATTTGGCATTCAAAAGAAAATCTTTGATTTGGCAGTTCTTTTTTCAAGTTTAGAAGCAGAGTACAGGTCCATGGCCTTGTCAGTTACTGAAATTACCCGACTTATTCTTTTTAAGGATATTGGCATTATTCTTGATAAACCTTGTTTAATAGTTTTGTGACAACACTAGTCCTCTTGTAGTTATTAATCCCATGCTCTCATGCTTGCACAAAACACGTCAAGATTATCACCAAGCCGTCACCAACGTTGGAATTCATCTTTGATCATGCCAAATTGGGAGTATCTGTGTAGTTTTATGTTCAATTCTTAATATACATCAAATAAAGAAAGATGCAGGGCCAGACAACATATTCACACTTTATGCATTAACAAGTCATGAAGTGTTTTCTACTGGCAGTTGCGTAAAACACATTAGTATCACCAAGTTGTTGAGAATATTGGGTCTGATGGCCATGTACATGATTCATTTATCAAAGCGAGTTATACAATCTCTATTAATTATTGATATTTACCAAGTTTTTAGAATTCCAAACATTTAGATCTGATTGACCATGTACATAATTCTTTTATCAATGGGGAATTCTACAATCTCTACTAACCCCTGAAGTGTTAGTCTAACGGTAGAGAAACATGCAATGTACAATTAGATATACAGCATATTTGGATCACGTCCAATTTCCAAAAGCTCGGCTTCAATGTCACAGTGGTAAATTTTTCTACATGTAACCCGCGTCAATCAAGACAAAGAAACAAACACAAGCATACTATGCTAATTCATGTGATTAGGCCGCAAGGAGAATATATTCTCGTAGCATGCTTGTTAAAACTGTAGTATTTGCAATGTTAGAACATGTTTTCATTTTTATATCCATGTAACAAAAGTTTTCTTTTTTCTTTTTTTTGACTCAAGCCAAGTTAATGCATTTCATTAAAGATAAATTCCATGTAATAAAAGTTGTTAATATTAAGTTGGGGGAAAAACAGAGGCTACACTAGAAAACAACTAAGTGATTTAAAATTTTGAATAAGGGGAAGTAAAAAAAAAAAAAAACTTTTAATTTAAGTCAATGTGCAGTTTGACTCTTCAATTTTAAAAATGTACAAAAGGTTCATTAAACTCCAAACTACGACCTAAGTTGAACTAATCATTTTGGACATTTTCATTTAAATAAGGATAGACTTTCACGAACCGATCTACTTCACATATGTTTTGATCACTTGAGAAATGTTAATTACATATTGATATAACTCACACATTTCTTACATCTATATAGTCAACAACTTATGATGTAAGTATGTAGATGTGAAGTGGCGTGTGTATTTTTTTATTTTTTTTTGAAACTAACAAATTTCATCTAACAAAATTTAATGGTGAGATTCTCTGACACGATCCCCTCATATTGAATCACAACATGAGAGGATTCAAATCCCCTTAGAATTACATTTAACTAGCCCATCCTCGCTTTTAGTTTTTATTTGTGTTTATTATTTATTATTATTATTATTAATTTTTTTTTTGCATTAAGGGTATCATCTAGCTGATAGCTGGAAACTAATTATTTTTGAGACGTAAAGATTACTAAATTGAGTTTTACCTCTCCAACAAGGTCTTTTTAATACACATCCATGGATCAAATTTCCGACAACAAGTTTATAGAACTCAACTATCTACCAGATGTTTTTGACCTGGTTGATCTTTCTCAGTGTGCTTTAATAATAAAACTCAAAGTAGTAATTAATATCTAAGTAAGCTAAAATTATCACTCTATTACTCCTGCTTCGTATATATAAATATTCAAGAAAAATTATATAATAAAAATATCAACTTTTTATAAATCAAAAAATAAGTTTATGATAAATGTTAAATCAAAGGAAATCAGTTGTGTTTTGCAAATAGGTATTATTTAATATGAATAAATATGTTATTTCATTACTAAGTAAGTATAGCAGGATGGTTATTTGCAGCTGGATGGACTTCCAAATCCAAACCGGCAAGTGCAGATATTTGTAAATCCGATGAGACTCCTAATGTAATGCTATGCTAACTAATGGGCTGACTTGTGTCCTTTGTTGTGTTGCTATTTGCTAACGTGGTGGAGTGTTAGTGGTTATGGGATAAGAACCGAAGAATGAGTGTGGTGCAGTGCAGAGGAGAGGAGTCACACCTGGACCAACAAAGACCAGAATCTGAGTCCAGCGAAGCACAGTGAATGATGTTCTTGCCTCAATCAATCACCCACCACCACCCTACCTTTCTCTTTCATATAAATCACCTCTTATTTTATTATGCTTTTTCTCTACGTAGAATTGTCCTCTTCAAAATGCATGTTACTACTATTTTTTTTTTTTATTATTATAATAATAATAAAAGAAATGCTAATAAGTACCTTAGGGGTATATTAAGGATACAAAGATGAAAATTACGTATTGGAAAGTGACGTATTCTATTTTTTCAAAGTTTAAAAGTTACAATTCCCCGTATAAAGTTTCAATTTTTTTTTTATTCTTTAGTGAATGTCATTGGGATACTGATTAGCAAGATCCTTATTATTATTATTAAAATTTAATTTCTATGTATTATCGGTGTAAAGAATTTTATATTGATATCCAATAAAATCTAACAAATCAATATTATTGTTGTTGTCTTTTAATTATTAAAATAAAAGTAATACTTGTCAAAAAATTAGTGAATGTTAGTATACAACTTTTTACATTGAGAGTGTTGCAGTGTATACTATTTTAATCATTATTATTTTTAAATAACTAGATCATCCCGACTTTTCTTCAATATTTTAGTAGATTTTATTTAAATATTATGTACACGCTACACAGAGATATGATTTTTCAAAAATATAAACCTTTATTATCCTTTAATTTATAGTGCTGTTTGGCCCGTTTGGGTCACCATTAAACACTTGATGAGAGTTAAGCATACACTAAAATGATATAAGAACAAAAAGATAATAAATGTTTTCCATTTATCACAACTAACTTAAAAAATCAGGTATTATATAATTAGTGATTGGTTAACAGTAAAAAAAACTTTATATTAATAATATATCAAAATTAAACTCTCATCATTTATAATTTATAATTATTGTGACATCCCATAAAGACTTATTAAAAATTGTTAAAATATTCTATAAGATACTTAACAAATATCAATAAGATAATTATGTAAAAAAATTATTAATTCATAATATTTTATTAAAGATTAAAATTAGTCTTACCCTGATGGTCTCTAAAGATTAATTTCCATATTTATGAATGGAGGATACCTTCTGACAAAAAAATAAAAATAAAAAATAAAACATAAACAAAGATAATTTAAGAGTGTTTGGATGATATGATACGAATTTCTTCTAGTTTAATTAGATGTCTTGAGTTTGAATTATGATCCTGAGAATATAACAGTGTTAATATAACATTGTTAAAATTCTCGAGAGAGAATTTTGCCTTCCTTATGATCCTATCCGTCTCCAAAAGATTAGTCTCCACAGTTACGTGAGAAAGATACGGAAAAAAAAAAAAACATAAACAAAGATAAATAAGATGGCGACCTGTATATATACGTGTCAAGAGAAAAGGGAAGAAGCATGAGAAAAAGTAAGTGTATTGGTTGATATTAACAATTCCAGCTATTCATTGGAAAAAGAAGTTTTAGCTTTCGGGTACGGACAGCTCTTATGGCGGTGCTGTTTCTTCAAACAAGTAAACTATAACACCCAACCTTAGATTCTTTTCCTAACCATTTTCAATCACTACTATAAATATTTCTTTTCTTTTCTTTTCTTTTATTTATATAGTTTTTCTTTACAATATTAATAACTATATACACAAACCCTCATATATCTCTCTACTGAAGCAAACAACTTGTCCACTCACTTCAAAAATTCATGCTTGCCCACTTGAGAATTTCATCATCATCATATGCCATAAAAGGTTAGAATAAAGAAAAAAAGAAAAAGGAAGAGACTTGGCATTTGATCTTCCATGATCATGAAATGCTGAAGCTGTTAAGAGTCTATCAGTGCATCTTTGGCTTCTTCATCCTTATATCTGTTGTTATATCCGTCTTTACAGGTAATTTTTCACCCTCATAAAATCAGAGTCACCAGTTTTTTGTTTTTTTTCCCCTTAAAATTTTGTAAAGGTTTTTACTTTTATGAATTTGAATTATGTGTCTTGTAGTTGTTGGTTTTGTTGATGTGTCTTAAATTTAGATCTGAGAGCAATTGAAATCATGATTCAGTTTAGATGTTAAAGCAATTAACTTTTTTATGTGATTAATTATGATACCCATCATGTTTATCATTACTTATGAAGAAAGAAAGGAGCAATGTGTAATAATTTTAACTTCACAGTTCATAGTTCAGAGTCTCAGCCCAGGATTCTCATTTCTCTGGCTTGGTGCTTTTCTTTTTTCCTGGGTTATACCTCCTTTTTTTAATAGGTTCCCTTTTGGCTTCTGGACATAAAGATTGTAATTTTGGCTTGTTTTTCTTCAATGCAATTTCTTTTCACTGAATATGAAATTTAAGAGTGAAGTGCTGAATTATGTGGCCATCAATTTTTACCGTTGCAGGGTAGTTCATGACAAACTGTTCAGACTTCAATTGCTACTGTAACATGATTGGATTTTTCACTTCGAACTGAGGTCAATTTACTGGAAGGTGATTTTATTTCGTTATGAATTATGAGAGTTGTGATAGCAACTTTGTGTATCTGGTTTATCGATCGCCTTTTGCTTCCCTGCAGATATTATATGTAATGCTTAACAGTCTAATGTGATATGAAACCCAAATTTTGCTTTATTTTTTGCTTAAAGGGTAATTGCTGTTGGCACGCCAAATTGCCTATCCATACAATACTCCCTCCTAACCAAATATAATTCTAGTTTTTTATCTTACAAAATTATAATTGATTAACGTGTGAATAGACAATTGGGAGTGCCAATAGCCTCATCCTGCATATAGACAAGCTGTTAACTAAAATTATGTGTGCTTTGGCTTGCAAAATATCTGGAAAAAAAATCTATATTCTATTAAGATATTCATTAAAGGGGAAAATCTTTGTTCTCGGTTTGGTCTTCGATTATTGATATTTATTATTTAAAGTTATTCTTTCTTTTTTTTCTCGTTATATATGTAAAAATTTCAAACCTTTATTTTTCCGTGGACTTTTCGGAGAACCTTCAGAAGGCGTTGTATGTTTCTCTTTACTGCAAGTCGATAAACCACTGGATTTAAGTTTAGTTAATATTGTCTCTTTGTTCCGTGTTTACTTCCTCTTCTGAAAATATCTTTTAGCTTTTAATATGCTATTTAATTTAGATCTGCGACTTGAAAAAGATGGCGGCTGAGCTAGTCAATGCGGCAACAAGCGACAGATTGGCTGAAACTGATTGGACAAAAAATATTGAAATCTGTGAATTAGTTGCTCATGATAAAAGGTACCTGCAAAGCTTTCATCTTCTTATATGGTTTTGTTTCTTTCTGATTGATCAATGTCCTAAAACATAAGGAAATTAGTAGTTGATGCCAATTGTATTACGGCTCCGGCTAAGGTGAGAGACCCAATTAAGTCTCTCATGGTGAGATATCATTATTTACCATTGATTCTATCTAAGGTTCATGATTATGTTTTACACCCTCTGCACTAGATTATACCTCCTCAAACTCCCTTCACATCCCTTCCCACCAACACCTCCAGCGCCACCCCCACCTCCTTCATCACAGTGCCACCACCCCCACTCCCTCCACCCCCAACGCAGTGGTTTGTGTTAAGAAGACCAATAATCAAGCGGTGGCATCCTCTTTACCAAGCTACCACACCACTGCTTCCCAGGCACACTTACCTTCCTCGACATAGGAAATATTCAAAGGTCACAATCAAATGATTCAGATCTGCCGACATCGCCGTCTCGACATTAGGAGGGCAGATTCGCATTGATCCGAAACCTGCAACATAGATTTGTCATCAAAGGTCCATTCACAATTTCACATTCCCAATTCTATTTCTTTTCCATTCCCATTCCCAAGCACAGATTTTTGTCTCGTTTCCGACTCGTTTGCCCATTACCATGCCTGTTCTAATTGCTGTTGATGGTTCTCTGAGCAAGGTGTGTGTCACTGTTCACTCCCACTCACTCCCATAAAAAACACAAGACCTAGACCTTTGCAAAAACACAACATCAACTTAATTTGTTCTCCATTATTAAGTAATAAAAAACTGAAAATCCAGAACATTTAACATAAAAACGAGATGGAAATGGAGAAATCTGGAGAAGAAGAAGGTGGGGAGGTTGAAGAAATTGCCAATGAGAGAGAACAAATGCAAAAAAAAAAGAAGAAAAATCTAGTGTGGGTAGGTGCATGATAAAATCTAGTAAACTATTTAATCTAACGGTAATGAAGGGTAGTGCATGGTGAGAGACATGTTAAGGTATCTCACCCTAGAATTTGCCTTGAATTACATGAAACTAAAACATTAAATTGTTCAATACATAGCTCTTATTATGGCACTTTTGTGAATGTCTGTTTCTTTTCTTTGCATAGGAATCAAACCTATGATCTCTACTGTTGCAACTTGAGCTATGCCCCAGTGGCTATTTGTGTGCTTCTTTATTTCAGAGGATAATCCTCATGTATGATAATTTTTCTGTCTTGCCAAAATTGATTGCTGGATTTTTAGGAGTTAGGAATAAATTATTTTTCTTTTTAACTGCACCTTTTGTAATTGGTAATTGAATTTATTTCTCAAGCAAAAGTTAAATTTGAAACCTGTTAAGTCCCACGTCGGATGGGTATATGGGCAAAGTACATCTTATAATAACTTTGAAATCCTCCCATTTTGAGCTAGCTTTTGGGTGGAGTCAGACCCGGTTATTATATTACGGTATCTAAACCTAATCCAGTCCTGATGTTCGGCCATCTACATATGCCCATCCCTGCAAACTTCATGGCCTAGATGTCCCCTCCTGGCTCCTGGGCGTGATGGACGTGTCTCAAGCCCCACATCAGATGGATATATGGGCAAATTACCTCTTATAATAACTTGGGGAACTCTCTCCTTTGAGCTAGCTCTTGGGGTGAAGTTAGGCTCAATTATTCTAATAAAGCCTTCGGTTAGTTGGCAAATAACTGATATCTGTTTCTTGACATACTTAATTTGCAATTCGAATTAGGTTCTTGTTCAATACTATCCCTGGCGAGGCCTTCTTCACTTGATTATTAACATAGATGAACTCGTAAATGTGCCAAGATAATCCAAATGACGTTACTGTTGTTAACCATCTTATCTTTTGAATATGCAGGCTAGCTAGAGATGTTGTTAAAGCTATAAAAAAAAGACTGGGCAGCAAACACCCTAATACTCAACTTTATGCTGTCATGGTGAGTGTGATGACTTTAATATGATTTTGCTTATTCATTTTCAATGTGAAATCCTAATTAGTTTTACCTATACTCTAAAACCTATGTAATGATAGTTTGGAACTATCTAACGCTTTATCTGAAACTGAGAAGCTTGGTTATTTCACTATCGTGTGTGGAATATTTACGTTGCTTGCTTTCCTGTTCTATGGTGTTTCACTGAATCAATTTTCATCTTTTGATTTAATAGTTGCTGGAGATGTTGATGAACAATATTGGAGAGCATATTCATGAGCAGGTGATTGATACCGGAATCATTCCTATTCTTGTGAAAATTGTGAAGAAAAAGGTGAGTTTTCTTCCCACAGACCTCTGTTCTTTAGCAATATTAGTTTTTCGTTAACCTCATTTTTTATTTTGTCTTTCTTTGGTTGCAGTCAGATTTACCTGTGAGGGAGCGGATATTTCTCCTACTAGATGCCACACAAACATCCCTTGGTGGTGCTTCTGGAAAATTTCCACAGTATTACAGTGCATATTATGATCTGGTGGTAAGTACAGATATGGGACACAAACTCCTGAGATATTCTTGTGGTTTGATCTGGATTCATTTGATTAATAGGTGGTCGCTACTCGCTAGGCAGTTTTCTTGGCAGAGTAAGAGTCAGGTTATTTAGACTACATGATCTTAAAACTATTAAGAGGAGGTTGATATAGCACACACTGTTCAATTTAGTCAGCAATTGAGTCTTTAATTGCTTACTGGAAGGAGGAGTATTTGTGTATTCAACTATTCATATTTGAGTAATGATGATCAGGTAATATGGTAGTTGTTGTTATAGGCTTTGAGTGCGCTTGTGATCATTAAATGGGAACATTGTGCAAGAATGATAGTGGTATTATTATTGAGAGCTGGGTATTAGGCAATTATACAGTCCCTCATGTTGTTAATACACTTCTCTTTCTAACATTTTTTTACCTGAATTATAGAAAGCTATCACTTTCCTACTCCCTTGTACATAATAGTAAAATACTAGTGGTTGTCACTTGTCACCCAACCTCAATACTAGTGGTTATATGTCCTTTGAATGTTAATGCTAAATTCGAAGTCACTTGCAACATTGGGTTTATGCTTTTTACAGAGTGCTGGAGTGCAGTTTCCTCAAAGGGCTCAAGTGGTCCAATCAAATCATCCTAGTTCACAACCTACTAGGACTAGTAATGTACCAAATAGGGAGCAGGCCTCACCTAGACATGAAAGGGTTGCTAAGCAAGCAGAGTCCCAGACTGTCCCGGAATCCAGGTGACTTTTGCTTTTCAGTTTTTGTGTACTTGTGGTAGACAGGATCTTTAGAAATCCTTTTCTAGCTGAATGTATTGAAAATGATTTATTATGGTAAGAAGAACTAGCTAAGAACATCTCATATTCTGCAATTATCTTTTGCAGCATTATTCAAAAAGCAAGTAATGCATTAGAAGTCCTGAAAGAAGTCCTTGATGCTGTTGATGCTCAACATCCTCAGGTGAGTCCTAAGACGCGTAGTTATAGAATCTCTAAATAATTACGTTTAACTTTTGCTAAAGAAAATGTTATTTCTTTTCTAGGGAGCAAGGGATGAATTCACTCTTGACCTTGTAGAACAATGTTCATTTGAGAAGCAAAGGGTAATGCACCTTGTGATGGCTTCTCGGTAAGGCAACTTTAAATTTCTCTTTTCTGCTTTTCGCCTTTACAACTTCTTGCTTTATCCTTTCTGGACTTGAAATGGTTCAGAGAATGGATGACAATACGTTTGCTCTAAGAATTTGCTTTGATACTCATCTGGTTCATAGTATAAAAAATTATATAAAATTATATAAAAATTGAAATTAAATAAAAAAAATCCTATGTAGGCTTAGTTTATAATACATTTACTGTTGAGTTTTAGTAGTGATACCAAGAAAAGCATAATTTTTGGCTTTTCATGATGCTTATTTTTTTCTAAGATTGAGGCAGAATCTTAGGTATTTTGGATAAAAATATTTCTAGATTTTGGAACAAATAAGTAAATTTCTTTGAACGCCAGTTGAATTTGTTCCTTAACTAGAATTACTTTTACCAAGAATTCTGTTCTTGTATTTTTCCCTAATATTCATGCATTTAAGTATGCATGCATTTATTATATGGTTAATTTGTACGTTCAACTGGTTTTTGCATTGGTCTTTTGTAGAGATGAGAGGATAGTTTCTCGAGCTATTGAATTAAATGAGCAGCTTCAGAAAGTTCTTTCAAGGCACGATGACCTTCTTTCTGGCAGAGCTTCTGGCAGAGCTACAACAACTGCTACTCGTTTCGACCATGAAGAAGCTGAGGAGGAAGAGGAGCCTGAACAGTTAGTCCGAAGGTGCCTTGCCTTGCCTTGCCTGTTCTTGGAACACAACTTATTCTTTTGTTATGAAGGATAACACTGGATTTTGAATATTCATTCATCTTATGACTAATACCTTGCAGATTACGCAAAGGAAAGGCTTGCGCTAGGCCGGAGGATGAAGAGACTGAGACCGAGATCCCTCACTTGGGTTTGATTGGAGAGAGACTCAATCGTCCACTGATTCGGCCACTCTCTTTAGAGCCATCTCGAGAATCTAATACTCGTTCGCCACCTGCTGTAATCCCGCCGGCACATGCAAAGCAGAATGGAGAGCTTCCTCATGTAGCAATTCCACCACCGCCTGCAAAGCACATTGAGAGGGAGAGATTTTTTCAGGAAAACAAGGATGGTTCTAATTTGTCTGGCCATATGAGAGGCCTCTCTTTACATAGTCATAATGGCAGCAGCTCTCAAGGTGGAAGCTTTGATTTTAGTGAATGATATCTTAACAAAGGAAGGGAGCCTTGGCGCAATGGTTGGAGTTGTTGTCATGTAACAAGAAGGTCAGAGGTTCGAGCCGTAGAATCAGCCTTAAGGCTGCCTACTATAGATCTATATAGTGGGTTCAACTCTTCTCTAAACCTGTGCATTGTGGGAGTTTTATAACATCTGCTTGCCCTTTATCTCTTAACAAAAGGGACCTCTTTTAACTTTTTTTTTTTTCATTTTTGTCTGAAACTTGGAATTGGGAATTTAAATTGTGAGAAGTTGGTGAATTTAGTCTTGGTGACTTGGGGAGGTTACATGGAAAAAATGCATCTGCTTCAGTTCATAAATTGCTTGTAATTAATAAGTTTTCTTAGATCATATGCCATGACCTGAGGATTGTACGTTTAGGTGTATGTGTGATAATGTGTTCTTTTTCTTTTCCTAATATATAGGAACTGTACATATATATTTCTTCCGAGTTTCAACACTTCATTTTAAATACTTCAGAGACCCACCATTACTTGTTTGTATTAATTTTTTTTTCCACGGAGGATCATTTTAGGAGTACATGGTTTGATGGAATTGTTACCCTCCATGCTTGAAGAAGAAAATTTTAGCATTAGAGAAATACTTGGGTGACATTTTTGGCAAGCACTTAAATCAACGATTCATGTGTGTATTAAGTTAAAGATGCATCTATCTTCACCAGTAATTCTTGGTTAAAATCTGTTTAATAGTTCTCCACTCTATTAAACATGTGTAGGTTGTGGTACTCAATCATGAATGCACCTCAAATTAAGAATGCACCAATATCTAAATAATGTTTATGTCTAGGACTAAATAAAGTGCCCAAGAGATTATATGAACTAAGATTTTCTCCCAAAGTATATAACCATCAGCTAATAAATGTTTAGCTGATTAAGATACTGCTACTAAACAAACAGAAATTATATTTGAATGACACCATACAATGTTCCTTTGTTTGTTTGTTTTTTTTTTTTTGTAATTTTGTATTTTTGGGATGCATGTTTACAAAGAAGATGAAAAAGTAAGTGAGAAATAGAGATAAACATATACGATGTCATATAGGATGTCTAAAACTTGATGTTCAAATATCATAACTCCTAAGCAAAACATGGGTACCGAAATAAATCTCAAAATTATATAACATGATGTATGCTAACACCTTAAACCATTAGCTCAAACTACTTGAGCTACCGCACTTCCACCCTTGCCCCACTACAAAATAGACTATTATATAAATCTATAAAGCTCAAAGCTCAATTATGTTTTTTTTTTGGTAAGCTAAAGCTTAATTATGTATGAAATATTTCTTTCTAGAATACTAGCATATCTCCCCTTCAAGGGAATATTAACGAAAAAATAATGAAATATTATAGATACTTAAATAAAAATAATTTTAAAATAATAAAAATTAAACTTATGTCTATTAAAATGTAACCTTAATATAATGTAGAAATTCATAATTTACAAGTATTGGGAATAGAATAAATTTGAAATAGAATGTCATTGTGAGTAAAAATAAAATATACAAGTATGGAAAACAAAAGAAACAATTAATAAGACGTGTGACTAAAATTGAGAAATTTTAAAAATTAGTCATGCAGACAAAATTTCTCAAATAGAAAATTTTAATGAAGCCAAAGGTAAAAAAAAAAAGTCCAAATAGCAAAGTGAACTTCCATATGGCAAAGTGAAACAGGCAAAGCAAATCCTTTTATATATAACTATTAGAAGTTGTAAATTGTGAAAACAACACACATGAAAATACAAATGCATATGTGGGAGTTGAGAAGACTGAAGAGTACCTGTCTTAGCAGTGAAGAAAAAAAGAAAGCACTGAAGAAAAAAAAAAGAAAAAAAGAAGAGAACAAGGCGGAGACAATAGAGATGTGAATTAAGCACTGAAGAAAGCTTCTGATTAGTCTTAGCAGTATTGAGATGAGCAGAAAAATACAGTGAGAGTAAATAGGAGGAATCTTTCTCTGAACTTAAACTGTATTTCTGAATTAGAAAAACTGAACTTAGTTACAGTGATGTAACAATTTATACATGATGCAGAAAGCCAACAGATTAACAAACTCTAACAGAAACCTAACAGCTTAACTGACTAGCTTAGTCAGTAGAGTGTGCTGTTTTTACATTGCACTTCAGCACACTCTAGTATACCAATATACCCCCTTAACTCAAGGTGGGTTCACTAGTGAATGCTAGTCAAACAGTTTATTGCCTAAGGGCCTGTTTGGTTTATTTTTGGCTTAATTACAGTTTTGATCCTTCTACTATTGATCATATGTTATTTTGGTCCCTAAAGTATTTTTCGTGCATGTTTGGTCCCTCTATTTTGTCAATGTTGCAAATTTGGTCCTTTTGTCAAATTTTCAATGATTAACATAGGGGAATCACCCATCTAAGCACACAGAACCATTGCTCTTAGTACATAGAACCTCTTTTTGAGCTTTTGTGGTAAAGGACCATGTGGTGGAACCAAAGAAGGTCTCGTAAAGGAGGGACAAAATCATTAAATAGCAGAGAGAAACTACTGAATAATGTTGAGTCGGAGACGCAGAGGAGGAAGAACCTCAACCAAAGGTTGTGTGCGCTTAGAGGGGTGGTTCCTCTATGTTGATCATTGAAAAAATTGACAAACATTGGGCAGAAGGACGAAATTTGCAATACTGATAAAATAAGGGGACCAAATATGCACGAAAAAAACTTTAGGGACCAAAATCACACATGACCAAAAGTAGGTGGACCAAAACTGTAATTAAGCCTTTATTTTTTGTTTCCTGTTTTCATTTCCTGATTTCAAGAATAGTTATAATAAAAATAATTACAAAATTGTTACTTTGTTTTCATTATATTTCGTATTTTCAAAGACTTGTACAGTAAATAGTGAAAACCCTAAACAAACAAAAGTTGTTTTCACCGTTTTCTCGTACAAGTCGTTGGAAACAGGAAACATAATGAAAATATTGTGATAGTTTTATCATGATTTTTGTTATAATTATTTCTAAAAATAGGAAATGAAAATAGGAAATGAGAAACAAATCAATCAGGCCATGTCTTCAAATCTAATTGAGGCAGGGGTTTGGTTATGACCTGGAATGTGAGCTACAATTAGAGATTTACTGATTACTTTTTTCCGTACAAAGAATAGATCGAGCCCCATATGTTTTGTTGTGGATTGGAGGACTGGATTGTGGGAAAGACCAACTATGCTTAATTTGTCACAAAAGATGACAGGAACGGTTGTGATGACCTATGAAGCACCGACTCTGACACGGACATCGCGACACAACACGACACAGACACTGTGACACGACTAATGTCCAAAACATAGGACACCAGGACATCGCTTATATATATATATGTGTGTGTGTGTGTGTGTGTGTGTGTGTGTGTGTGAAATGGGGTTCTAAAAACCAGAGCATCTGTGCCAAGGAGGAGCACCTGCGAACAACTTTGTGGGAATTGATGTGACACCCTAAACTCAGGTCATCACATGGTTACCCGTTTGCGAAAATAAAACTTAATTTGCTGGTTACTTTCGGAAAATAATGCTTTCTCAACGTTTATCTTTTCAAAATATGGTGATAATTTTTTTTTCTTTTCATCATCGTCACAACAACGTTCACATAATCACACTTAGATATATCTATATATATATGTCATACGATTATACTGCCTCATATGTTTTCTCACCTAACTCATAATCAACTTTATTCTCAAAACATAATATTACCTAAGCCTGGTCGAATTCAACGGACATTACAACCGATAAAAACAGCAACAACATGCCTCGAACTAGACAGCCTTCGTTTTCTTGTAGGGATCATGCCCCTTGTACGACTCTGATATGGTTGTAAGGGTGAGACGCCAATATATGGATTTACACAATAACTAAATGCGCAACACAAAAGAAGGCACATACACATATACATGTCTATAACAACGTACTCATTCATATTATATCACATCATTTATCAATGGGTTTCACACCCCAAACATCAACGTTGGAAAACTATGCATGAACACTTTAATACATCATCTAAAACTTCGTACTTAATCTCATGAGATATCTCCAACCTCGTGATGAGTTGATCAGACTCGATTGCCACAGGTACACCGCCACAGGCACGCCCATCGCACACTGTCCAACATCGTGGCACAGTGATAACAATCTGAGATGGGGCCTCATTGTCCAAACCCTGGGCACAATGAGAACATCTTTGTATGATCTACCCTGACACCGCAAGGTAATCCCTCTTTTGATCATGGCACGTCTGCCAAATGCATGCAAGAAAACATTTTGTTCTCAACACTTTTCTTTGTGCTATATCTTTATTTGTCAAAGCTCTCAAAAGCTTACAACCCATCATCGTTTTAAACATCTAATGCTATCAAAAGCATCATCATTAAAACATGGAAGCTCTCAAAAGCTTATGACTTAACATCGTTTAAAACATCTTTACAACTTTTATTAACAACACAGGACCTCAAAGTCCGAGTGCTCAATCACGAAGCCCCTAGACTTGCAATCAGTCTTAGGTTCGTGGTAATATAAAACAACTTAAAACATTTTAACTTCTTTAAATAGATACCCCGTTTACAACACAACGAACCTTAATACCCCGACGTCTCGGTTATTAAGTTCCATATCTTCGTACATCTTTTTACATCTTTTACATCGTTTACATCGTTTTACATCGTTTCTGTCTGTGAAAAACAAATCCAAAATAGGATAACATCATAAGAACACTAGTACCCCGACATCTCGGTTACTAAGTTCTATATCATCCTTTACGTCTTTAAGTAAAACTCATTTACAGCAAATCCTTTCTACTTGAAATTCGTTGGTAAAACGTCAAATCATAGAAAATCAACTTTTCCTTTGGAAACTCATTTTTCCAAAATAACGTCAAATCATCAACAACTTCTTTTTACTGAAACTTCAACTCTAATAAATCAATTCAGATTAAATCTCCTCTCAACATAAGTACTGTTGTTTTTAAACTCTCACCGTAAATAATTTCGAAACTTGCCGTTGTTTAGCATTTTCAAAGAAAACGTCTTTAAGTCAAACTTTGACATTTCTTCTAAAATAATTTTCTTACATAATAAATAAGGTCTTTTCGAATATTAATTTCACAAAATCATTTTTTATAATATTTCGGAATTTCTTGTGTAAAAATTAGCAGTACTAAAAAAAATTTCACGGTTACGCTCTCACCGTGACTCATAAATTTCTTTTACACTAATAAATCCTTAAAATAATAATATTTCTCAAAAACTCATCATTTTTCAAAATAATATTTTCCACCACTATTATGTTCCAACATTCCCCATAAAACGTTGAATATAATCTTTTCACAGCTTATTAAATCTTTTATCTGATTAATCGGTTGTGCACTGACCACTGTCAGGCCTCTCAAACAACATTCAACATTAAAAAACATCATCATAATTCTATCACCAGGCAGATCATGCATCATAGCAACATAATATACTACTGCAGATAATTAAAAGCAGATCAATCACCGATACACAGATAAACAACACATCGTAAACAACATAAACAATTAATCACAAACAACATATAAATCACATAAGCCACACTAAAAGCAAATAGTTATTGAGAAAATCCCTCAGGTTATGCTCCCCTTACCTCTTGAAGACTCAAACTAACGTTTTCAAGCAATCTCCCGATTCGTTCCGGTTTCCTCCGTCGGCTTAAATCAGTTAACTCGGTTGTTTCCTTCAAACGAATTGCAACCAAAATAAATCAAATCAAACCACAACATACTTAGCTCATGAGGGTTAGGTTTCGGCCAAGGGCTGACTTTTAGGGTTCAAAATCCTTAAAATTTCTAATCATGGTTAAGTCATAGATTAATGGTCCTTAATCAACCTAAATCATGGATTAGTAACTAAACAACTAAGTTTCAAACTCAAAACTTCCTAACTCTCATATACTTATATTCGGCCTTGACATGTTCATGGGGCTAGGGTTTTTAGTTTGATAAACCAACTTGGATTTATTAAGCATACATACTAATTGCTTGATTACTAAGATCATTAATGAAAACTTTGAACAAAACTCATCTAGTTCCAAGAACTAGGGTTTCGGCCTTTATGAAACAAATAGATTAGAGTTTGATTTTTGATCTTCTATACAAGAATTATCAAGGTAATAGAAGATTGAATCATGAATCAAGACATGAAAATTAAACAAAACCTATGAACATGATATTGACCTAGGTTCGGCCCAGCCCAGAAATTAGGGAAAGAAATTTCTCATGATCATATGCTTCTAGATGATGAAAATAGAGATGATTATAAGATCATAGCAATTGGTTTCATGTCAAAAGGATTTTTCTAGAATTAGTTATGAATTTTCAAAGTTCTAGATCTAGAAACTTAAAAGTGATGAACATATATAAAATAGACTTTGAATCATGAAATTGATTGAAGAACATAGACATGATTAGAGAAGAAGAATTGGATTCACCTCTTGAAGATCAAAAACAAGTGAAGATCCAAGAACTTTCTTCACAAACTTGACACTCAAAGACTTATGAACTTTAGGTTTTTGAACAAAAAGGCAATAGAAACTAAGTGAAAGGTGAGGAAGGGTATTTATAGGCATGTGGGCTGCGCCACTTTTGAGGACCAAGTATAAAGGAGGTGGCTTTTCAAAGGATTAAAGTGCAAATAACTCATAGGGACCATTTTGCAAAGATTCCAAAAGTTTAAGGACTAATTTGCAATTTGCCAATAAATTGTCATGATGACTTTTTACCACATTTAATGTGAACTTATCTTGACTATTTTGGGCTGAATTTATGTCATAGATATTTTTAATAAAAATCATGAAGGTTGAAGAAAAATCAAGAATGTTGAAGAACAAAGTGGAAGAATGTAGAACATTCTAGAAAATCTTGATTCATCCAACAACAAATGAGGGCAGCCTTCAATCCCTCATGGGCTTGCGCATAGGCTTAGTAACTTTGGGCTTGGATTCATTTTTGTGGGGCCCACTTAAAGATTTAAGCATTAAGCTTGACATAGGAAACTTGTATAGTTTCAAATAGGCTTTATGGAATTAATCCATGAACAAGGAATTTTGGGCTTCATAGCCACGTCCATTAAGAGATTGGGAACAAGGATTCTAGCCAAATTCACTTGAAAAAAACTTAGAAACTAACTCAGGGACAAAAGGGTAATTAACAGAAAGTTCAGGGACTTAAGCGTAAAATTCATAAATTTTCACTTTAACCTTGTGGAACCTTCTAGACTTAAAAGTATGATTCATCCCCATGAATAATCTCAAAATCCTAAGATAACCTCTGTTTCTGCTCTTGGAAACTCCGAAATCCATTCTGCCGCTCACCCGATTACGTATTCCGCCCGTAAAACGTAAATTATTTTATTTTTTTCTGAAATAATTCTAAAAATACACTCTTGTAGGAAATAAAATAAAAATCTTAAGTCTTTCGTTCACAAATTAAAATTAGGTTTTCTGAGCAATAAACTTTTACTGTCAGTGAAAACACGAAAAACAGAGACCTAGGTTTCCGTCTGAATTTTCAACCAAAAACTTCCCCGTAACCTTATGAAAATAAGTATAACAAGGAAATGAAATTGGTTTGTCCAAAATCATTTTCTAAGTCTCGGATAAAAATATATATGTTTATATATTTATTACCGATGTTACGAAGCAGCGAAAATCGAGGTGTTACAATTGACAAGAAGGCGGAGATGAACAACGGTGTCGACATGTTGGGCGGAGAAAGAAGGACACAAATGGGAGCGAGGAAGGGGGGGGGGGGGGGGACAAAGATTACAAAAGGTATACAAGATGTTGGAATACTAAAAATGAAGTGAGAGGGAGGAGAAAACTTCTTCAGTACACTCAAAATTGTTTTTTTCATTTTAAATTTTTTTAAAAAAATCCTGATAAGTGGTGTCCAACAGGTGTCCAGTCTTGGACAGGTGTCGGCTCAGCCGCTTCGGAGCCGTGTCGGATCCCAAAAAAAAGAATTTTTTAATTGGACACCTGAGGAGGGGTGTCGGACACATGTATTACAAAACACAGCATCCATGAATGGAAAAGAGAGAAAGCTTTGAAAGCACATTGATCAAAAAAATATAAAATGATACAAATGGTAAAGTTGACCTTACAAGAGCACAAAATGTGCTTATATAGCTTGTGATTGGCATGTAACCTTGTGTTAACGTGGTTTTTTTGGTTCCTGACCAAAATTCCTTCGTGACAAATAATTGAAGATCAAACGAGTGTGTGACCTACGAGTTATGCGGTAATCTCGTCATAAATATGCTATTTTTAGGATAATGTCTGCCAAGTACAAGTTTGACGATTTAGTCAAATCTGGAAATATACTGGCAAAGACTTAATGCTAAGTTATTAGTAAAAAGTAATATGCAAAATATTGTCAATATTGATACTTGACAATAAAACTGTTTACTTTGAAAATATGGTTTGAAAATAAAATAACATTTTCTTTATAGAAAATAACCGCCTAATTATACTAAGTATACGATGAAAAGAACAGAAGTTTAAAAGAAAAGTAAAGTAAAATAGGATCTAAGTAATACTATTTAAGAGAAGTAAATGAACTTAAAGGAAGAACATAAAAGAGATGCTGGAATAATGAAGAACAAGTGAAGAATTTAAATGAAACAAACTAATATTGCACTGGGTTTTCACATAGTATTGAAATAAGAAAGATGAATGGAGTACTTGGATGTTTATCCGTCAATCTGCTTTGAGTTTGAGATATGTAGGATGTGTATCCAGTAACCCACCCCCTTTACATTGTGTTTACAAGTATTTATAGGTAAATAAAGTAACTCCCTATTACTAACTTCCTATCTTAATGACTGTCACGTATCTTGGCAGTTTTCTAAAACTTTAAATTTAAACTGCTTGTCAAACAACTCTGATAACTGCTCAATTTCTTGAACTGTTCCGTGTCAACTTGATTGTCTTTGACGGTTTGGATGCTTGACAAATTGTATTGATAACCTTTCGCTGGACTATGGGACTTAGCCAATTTCTTTACTTTCTTCCTTTTTTGACAATTCTCCATTCAGGCTAGTTGCATCTCCTTATTGCTTTATCAGGAACTTGCTTGTCGAATTCTCCCCCTTATCAGACTATGCTCTTTTCTTGTCAACTAAACGTTTTCAATACTTAGAAAAGTTTAGTCATTCCTTTGATTCCGTCATCAGCCTGTTGAGAAAACAATCATCAGAAATTCGAAATTTCACCATTAACAGATGCCCCCCAAGTTTTGTTTTTCAATGGCCTCGCCCGAAAGAATAGCAACATTTGAATTTTAAATCACTAACAGATTTTTTCAATTCTGGGTTTAACTTCAGTAATCAAATCTTATCAACTTAATCATATCCCTACTTAATAGGGATTATCATAACATTATGGGTGTCTTGGAACTTGAACCACCAACTCCCACCTTCTTTAAATTGCCATCACATCACTATTTAATTTTCTTCTTCTTCTACTCTCTCTCTCTCTTTACGAAAAAACTTTCTGTTTTCAAAAAGACATCTTCTTCTTCGCCATTTCGTTCGATTTCCATGGAGACCTCCTCCAAAACCTCAGTTTCAGCACCCCAAGCTTCGGTTGCTGCTCCTAAGGCAGTGGTTCAAGATCTAATCTTGGACAAATCAGAACTATGGTAGAAATCCAAGGTAATTTACCTTGTTCATGACTATTCCATCTCTCTGAATCCACCTGCTGCATTCTTGGGTCCTCTTGTTGCCCAAAACGAAATCCCTGAGGATTTGCGTGGTTCTTTTCCTTGCAATAGTCTAGATGAAGCTATCTTAGCTTCATTACCTTCACTCCTATTCATGCATTCAAAAAGGGTGATAGGATTTTTAGGATGCCCACTGCTACTAAATTTGATGCTTGCATTAGTTGGCTTGAACGAGTTGAAGCCAAAAAACGTGATGTGTGGGAAGAAGCTGGAATCTTCGAGTTCATTTAGTTCTCTCGCCATCTTAAGCTAGTGAATTTTTTTTGATAGGGGCATCAGTCTTTTTCTGGAACAAAACCACCAACAATTTCCATTTTCCGTATGGAATGATGGGTCCAACTGTTTTCGACATGTCAGTCATTACAGGGCTTCGTACGGATGGCCCTGCTATGCACTCTAGTGTCGAGGTCAAAAGACAAATTGATGTCTATGTCCCAAAATGTTCTTTCTCCAAATATATCATAGACTTTGAAGGTGGAGATAAAGAACATGTGACTAAGGGTGGGAGTAGGCCAGGCTGCCCGACAGGGCCCTATGGCCTGTCCTGTATAAGACTCAGTCTGTTTAATAAAAAGGTCAGGTCCAGGCTTTTCTAAAGCCTCTTCGATTAAAAAGGCGAGGCTTAGGCTTATGAAAAAGCCTTTGAAGCCTGATAAGCCAGCCTGATTAATATTATTTTAATTAAATATATAATATATACTAAAATATTATTTTTATAAAAGGTTAAAGTAATACTTTGGTCCCTATACATGACACGAATTCTCGATTTGGTCCCTATACATAAAAAATTATTAAAATGGTCCTTATACATACAAAAAGTCTCCATTTGGTCACTGCCGTACAAAATTTTAGGGATTGATTTGATAATTTTTTGCTAGTGTAAGGACCAAACGGATAACGTATAGGGAACAAATAGAGACTTTCTGTATGTATAGGGACCATTTTAATAATTTTTTATGTATATGGACCAAATCGACAATTCGTGTCATGTGTAGGGACCAAAATATTACTTTAACCTTTATAAAATAAATAAATAAATAAATAATATTCCTAATAACTAATAAGTAAACACTTCCAATTGAAGCCTCATTCACACAACCCAAATCTGAAAACAAAAGAACCCTAATCTGAAGAGTCGTTCCTCTGTTTCTGCGTGACTGCGTTGCTCCTCTGCGAGTGCTTCACCACAGGCTGCGCAAGACTACACTTTTAAGCCTTACAAGATATTACACCACACTAATGTCTTCTACTCCACCCATTTCTCTTTCGCAATGGTCAACCTCTGTCCTCTTCTCCCTGATATTGCATCATTCTAATCATTTTGTATTTCCCTTTTTTTTTTTAAATTGTATTTATTCTATTCTTATTTTTGTCTTTTTACTGTATTGTTCACGAAGTTGTTGTCTTTCACCAGTTCATGAGATTATAAAAGACCCATTTTGATGATTTAATATTTTTTGTCCTTTTTGCAGGTCATTTCCTTTTTTATGCGTGTCAATAACACTGTGTTGGGGTTTGCATGGTTTATTCATTTTTTGTAGCTCTAGGCTGAAACTTTTAATTTGAACAATTTCATATGGAAAAATAGATACAAGCACAAACTTATTTGTGTTAAATTTTTTTGCATACTGCAGTACTAACAGAGACCATGTAATCCTGCATAGTGTGTTCTACCGGGGATTCTATTTAGTCAATGGCCTATTAAATGGTAGGTTTTTTTGCTTATTTAGTGGCAATAGTTCAGCCTATTTCATGTGAAATAGATCTTTAAGTAGCCTTCCAGATCAGGCCAGACTTTTAAAAAGGTCAGGTCAGACCTTAAAAATAGTCTATGTCAGGTAACATGTCAGACTTAGGCTTAATATTTTTGAAACAGGTCAGGCCTATTTAGCTAAAGCCTGACCTATTCCCATCCCTACCTGTGGCGGACACTAAGCATGTAGCCTTTTTATTTTTTTGGCTATGTACTTATGTCTTTAGTAGCAAATCCGATACTTTAATTGCAGCTTACGTTTCCCTTGCCAATCTTCTTGCTACTGGTAAGAGGGTAGCATTAGGCCAATGTGTTCTGGCCAATCTCTATGACAGCATGAGTATGTTAGTTGACAATGTCAGATCCAAAAAAAAGAAAACCAATATAGAAGGCCCCTTTTGGCTTCTCCAATTATGGCTGAATGTTGTCTAAGAGCGTCGACTATCTTACAAAGCTCCTGCAGATCTGTCAATTGACACTTATGGTTCTTATCTTTGTTATGTTTCTGTCGAGTCTTTGCCAAAAGATGATATTGCCAATTTCAAGTTTTACTTCAAAATCTTCCATTCCCTTTCGTCTACTTCCTCGGGAATCAATTTTGCCCCTTTCGTTGACCGAAAGTATGGTCCAAAGTGGTTTACCAAACTTAGCACCATTATATCCAAATCCAACGAAGCAATTTGGGCCAATTTTCTCTGTCGGAATTATTTTTGTCGATGGTCCTAGTTTTAAAACCCATCGAATTTACCTCCATTTACCCAATACCATTGCTTGTCAGCTTGGTTTTTGTCAATCCATCCCTACCCCTTATTCATCAAATCCAGATGAACACTTCATCAATGCTAAAGCCCCAACATATGAAGATGTCGTAGCCATCAGCGACGAAGATAAAGCTCGCAGGGCCTTCTTACAGCTTGTCCCCTTTTCTATCTTTCACGGAGCAACTCAAAGCTTCCTTGACTGGTGGAATGAATAGTATTCCAACTTCCATCCAAGTCTAAAAGTTTGCTTGAGTTGTATTGAAGACTCTGCTGGTAATGGTGATGATTTTTCTATGCAGGAACAGGACCCGTCAACCAAAACTCAAGGTGAACTTCGGAAAGGAATTCGTGCTTTTGAAAAAAATTACCAAATCAAGTGGAATCCTATGAGACCGCATGATATGGTCCGTCATGTTAATGATGCCTTAGCTGAAGCCAAAAGGAAGCATGACAAAAAGGAATCTGAAAGGCTTGTCGAATATTGGGAAGTCCTTAATATGACCAAAATTTTTTTTGACAGCTTGAAGGCTCCTTTTCCTGATCCTGTGCCCATTCCTTGTGCTCCTTTTGGTTTAGCTGATCCACATCCAGGGAAGCCGACGAAGGGAGGTAACTTTATATTTTTAGAAAGCGTGAGTGCTTATTTTGATCCTTTTGAGAAACCAAATCCAGTTACCTTCGCTCGTCGGTTTATCCAACCTGATGACGACTTTATCTTCCTTTCGCGAATACTAACTTATACCCTAGGTACTTATTTGTTAAACAAATATCTATTCCCTTTTCTTCTTCACTGACAGTCAACTTATTTATGTTTTCATTGACAACCATTCCTCTCGACAAACCCCTTCCTGGTAAATCCAAGGTTGTCGTGTCAGCAGAAGAAATAGTCGAGGACGATGATGATGAAGATGTGATTTCTGTAAAGGCCAAGCCCACCAAGAAAGGATCACGATTGACAAAAGCTTATATCCCCAAGACTCAAACGACTAAAGGGACCAGGAAAAGAAAAGGAAAAGCTCCAATCTCTGATTCTCCTTCCAAGAAATCAAGATCTGTCAAAAGCTCTTCGATTTTAGCAGACACCGATGCTGCCAAGGTTAACACTCCATCCAAGCCACAAGACACAATTACTGGCTCATCCAACAATTCTCCTTCTGACCAATCCAAGGTGCAATTTCAACTCTTATGATTGGTTTGTCGGATCATATATATTTATTCACATTTTCTATATTCCTTTTCCTTTTGACAGAATAAGAATAATGCCCAGCCTACTAAAGTAGCGAAGAAAACAGGCGTGGTCGTCGACTTGGTGTCTTCAAACTCCAATATGGTATTTCTCATCATCTTGTTGATGAGTGTGATTTCACCTCATATTTCCTCATCATTTTGCATGCATTTTCATGTAGATTAGGCATTTTTATTTTTGATATTTGTTAGTTTTTCCCTTTGGAACGGGTAAGGTGATTCTGTGGTGTTTGTGTGCAGGAATTGATGATTAAATTGCTCAAGACCAGTTAATTTGGAGTTTGCATGAAGATGTAGCTTGAAAACAAGAAAAATGAGCCAAACAGAGACCATCACGACCTGGGGGTGATGGCCATAATCGCGCACAGTTGAAGAAAAATGAGAACACAAAAGTCAGAACTTAACACGGCTAGGCCGTGATGGCCATCACGGCCGTGACAGGCCAGGAAGTGAAGCCATCTCCAAGTTAGAACCTGTCACGGTCTGGTCGTGACAGGCATCACAGCTGTGACGCGCAAAATCTGGGATTTTGATTTCCTGTTTTTGAACTGATTTGTAATTGCTTAAATCCCAAGTTAAACTACATTATAAATAAGACTCTTAGGCTCGAAAGTAGGCATTCTTTTTGGCTGCTACCTTTGGCAAAAATTAGGATTTCTCTTCTTCTCCAATTTCTTCTCTTCTCTTAGGATTTTTATGTTTTTTTGTTAATCAAGATTGCTATGAACATGGCAATGCTTGAGTAGTCATTTTATTTCTAGGAATTGGGGCTATGCCCAAGACTTGTTTTATGTTATGAATTGATGTTTTCCCTTTGTTAATTTCAATTTGCTTTTGATTTAATTCCTATTGTTATAATTACTTGTGAATTTGGTGCGCACTTATTTGCATGTCTTAGATATTCTAGGGATGAACTGAGAAGTGAACCTAGGTATTGGATCTATAGGGATTGAACTTAGAACTTAAATCACGAGAGTTAGAAGCGGTCCTTCGAGGGTTCATTGAATTGTCACAAACCTCCATGAGTCCAATTTAAATACAATTACCATGAGAGTAGGGGTTGGTTTAACTGGGCACGGTTCTTATATCTCGAGAGGGAACATTAACTATATTAGGAAAAATTCACCTTCAAAGCATCTTTATAATTAAGATAGGGATAGTCAATTTAGTAGTATAAGCAATCTTGTTGGTAACCCAATTCCTGGAATTTCCTCTTTAATTTGAAAAACCCCAAATTGATTTACTTTCCTTTTTTGTTGGATTACGATTTTAATAATTGATTTGTTACTTGATTCTTATTTCAAAAATCAAATCTTTCCTTGTTTAATTAAATTTATTAATTAATTAATTGTTGTTCAAGATCACGGTCTCTGTGAGTTTGATATTTTTATTACTTGACGACGAAGCCGTACACTTGCGGATTGACGCTATCAAGTTTTTGGCACTGTTGCCGGGGACTGTGCTTTCTTGAATTTCAATTTAATTTTTAAATTGATTTTTCTGAACATTTTTTTTCTTTTTCTAGTGTATCTATCTCTCTCTTTGCAGGTATTTTTCTCTTTTATGTGAAGATCCCAAAGTCTTGGAACTCTTATTGAAGTTGACCCCGAGATCGAAATGACTTTTCATTGACGTAGGAGACTACAAAGACAAAGAGCGAGAGACAATTTGATCCCCATCCCACTCATGTCCGATCAACCGGATACCAAACCATTGAAGGACTATGCGGCCCCAAATGCTAGGGGTTTGCGAACTGGGATTGCTAGGCCAGAAATTGAGGCGGAAAACTTTACAATACCGCCTCAGTTAATTGCCATGATTAGGCAACATCAGTTTGGAGGATTACCCTCGGAAGACCCAACTGATCATGTGGAGACATTCCTAGAATTTTGTGATACAACTAGGATTCAAGGAGCTCCAGTTGATGCTATCCGCTTGAGGTTATTCCCCTCCTCTCTGACTGGAAAGGCAAGAGCTTGGTTGAAGTCAGTGCCTGCTAATACTTTGTCAACATGGGACCAACTAGAGCATGCATTCTTGGAAAAATTCTTCCCACCATCCAAGACCGCTTACCTACAAACTCAGATCACTGGCTTCTTCCAAAAGGACGGAGAATGCTTATCTGAATCTTGGGATCGTTACAAGGGATTGCTAGAATCTTGCCCACATCATGGGCTCGAGAAGTGGCTATTAGTGCATACCTTCTACAATGGACTGGACTATTCTTCGAAGGTGTCACTTGACTCCGCATCTGGTGAAGCATTGATGAATAGACCACTGACTCAAGCACTTGAGATCATTGAGAACGTTGCCACCAACTATCACCAATGGGGTTTAGAAAGATGTAATAACTTGAAAAAGGTTTCGGGGGGTAAGTTTGAAATGAATGGTAATGATTTAATTATGTCTAAAGTTGACTCATTGAGTAAATGTTTTGATAAGCTTGAAAAAGCTAATGTGAGTTCAATAGGTGCTACTAATGTTGTTTGTGAGATTTGTGGAATGCAGAGACATGACACGATGAAGTGCCCGGATGATAGTGCTCCTGGATCCGTTGCTTCGGGGGAACAAGTGAATTCTTGTCACAATTTCTATGACACAAACCCGAAGTTGCCAAACCATGTTCCCCCTAATTCTTATAACCAAGGAAGGAAGAATAGCCCTTATCTCTCCTACGGGAACTACAACAACACGTTGAACCACGACTTCCAGGAAGGCCAAGGTAATAGGAAACCCGCATCGGGGTATCCTCAGGTACAAAAGTCTAAACTTGAGTCTCTTTTGAAAAATTTTGTTGAAACTCAAACAAAGCAAAATGAAGAGTTTAGGCAACATGGTAGGGCAGTCAATGAAGTAATAAAGGAGTTAACATCTAAGGTAGATAACTTAGTCATCCATAATAAGATGTTACAAACTCAGATTGCCCAACAAGCTAGTACATATTCTAGAACTATGGGTACGTTCCGGGACAACCCGAAGTTAATCCCAATGAGCACTGGAATGCTATATACTTGAGGGATGATAAGCTTGGGGTAGTTGAAAAGGATGTGGAATGTGAGGCTGACATGAGTGAACAAGAAGAGATAGAACCAAAGTATGTCCCTCCACTACCTTACCAACCCCCAATACCTTTCCCACAAAGGCTAGTCAAGAAAAAAACAAGTAGAAAAAGAGGCTAAGAGCTTAATTGAGGAGCATGATGCCATGGTAAAAACTAATATGGCTCATAAACTAAAAGATCTAGAAAGTTTCTCTGTTGGTTGCTCAATTGGAGAAGTGAAAATATACCATGCCTTATGTGACTTAGGGGCTAGTGCGAGTTTGATGCCGCTTACCATCTTTGAGAGGTTAGGAACCAAGGAATTGAGTCAATCCAAGTTCTCTTTACAATTTGCGGATGGCTCCACTAAAAACCCTCTAGACATACTAGAGAATGTCCCCATAAAGGTAGGTGAATTTTTCATTCCTACGGATTTCATGGTGTTAGATATGAACGGGAATTCTAAATTCCCTATCATTCTTGGTAGGCCATTCTTGGCCACAGTTGGAGCAATAATAGATGTAAAAAATGATAAGCTTTCCTTGAATGTAGAGAAAGGAAGGGTGGATTTTGATTTGACTAACTCATATAACAACCCTCCTTTTGAGAATCATGTGTGCAGGATTGAGATAATGCCTCCGAAGGTGAAGGAAGAGCTTAACATGGAAGCAACTCCCAAACTTTGCATGACAAATGATGCACCAAATAAAGATGAAGTTGGAGTTGCTCATTAGGTGGAGTTAAAACTTCCCTCAGGAGGAAGTAAGGCCATGAGACTCAAAGTGAAAAGAGCAAAGCGAAAGCGTATGTGGCCATATGAACACTATAGGCTCTTTGATGGACTTTCTTGGAAGAGAGGTGTTCTTGCACTTCCAAGCCCAGCTGATCCCGATTGATTGAAGGGAGCATGGTCAAGCTTACGACAAAAAATAAGCGCTTCTTGGGAGGCAACCCAAGTTTTCTTTCCCTTGCTATTTTATTTTTGATTTTTGTTTTGAATAAATTGAGAAGTTTGGAGAAGAGGGATCGTTATTGATGGTTTTACCAAGTTTGTTTTCAGGTTGGAGAAAGATGAAGCACTAAGAGGCATGAAAAAATGAAGTCAAAATCTATCATGGCCTAGCCCTGATGGCCATCATGGCCGTGATGGAGCAATTCAAAAAAAAAAAGGAGATCAGAATTGATCACGACCTAGCCGTGATGTTGGTCACGGTCGTGAAAGGCCAGCAGCAGGAAGACAGAATTGATCACGGCCGTGACAAGGCCCAATAACCAGCATCCCAATCGATCACAGCGTGGCCGTGATGAATGTCACGCCCGTGACACTTCTTCCAGCAGCTCTATGACTGACATTTGAGCCAGCACCCACCACCACCTCAGTGAGTTGTTCAATTTTTTATTTTTTATTTTTTTTATCCTCCCTCCGACTTGAATATTTATATTGGGGACAATGTAAGTTTTTAAGCTTGGGGTAGGGGTATTTTTGCATTTTTTTTGCATTCATGTTGCTTTCATTTTAGGTGTAGTTTTGCATAATCACATCATTAGATTACCCCTTGTTTTGAAATTGCATCCAATTGTAAAAACTTTATGCCAAATGAATTGAGATAGTGAATTTTTGAACTCAGTTTTTGTATTGTTGTGATAGGCTAAAAATAAAAATGCTTGAGATGATCTTTTGTGCATGTGGTTCCTTGAATCTGTGTTTCTCATTAATTTCAAACAACTAAATGTGAGATTTTTTAGTGTAAAAAGGGGTGCTCACTAAATTTACCCCATTCTTTGTGATTGAGTGTTTTATTCCTCATGGATTGTATTATCTAGAACTTGACTTGAAACCGTTTTGAAACTTAGAAATTTTCGAAAACATATTTGAAAATGATTGAGGCATTAGGTATTTTTCTGGCATTCTGAGCTTTGAATGATTAAGTGCTACCCCTTAGTTGCCCAATTTTGAGCTTAAAAAAATTGTTTTTCTTGGTAGGTTGATTGTTTTTGATAAATGATGCATGGTATGACACCTTTTAAAGTATTGCAAAAAGGGCAAGAAGGTAGTTTGAAAAGTTGTGGGATGAAAAAATTAGAAAAATAGATAAATATTTCTCTTAAGTTGGAAATCTCCCCTTCTCCAAATTGAAAATAATAAAATAAAATAAACAAAAAAAAAATGGAGAAGGGGATGAGAAAAAAGAAAGAGAGAAAGAAAGAAATAAAGGTGGAGAAAATGTAGAGAGCCTAGCTCCTGAGGGTGAGGCTCTGATGGAAAAGCTTCCAAATCCTAAATCAAATTCGGAAGTGCCCCCAGTCCTCAACAACACACCTCAACAGCTCTAGCCTTAACTCCTGTGACCAACAAACCAGTTGAAGCTGCTCCCGTGATCGAGATTCCAGATGAAGATATCGACATGAAGACTTTGCTGGCTGAATCAATTCCTGTTTCTCTTCCTCCACCTCTAGTGAAACTCCCAACTACGAAGTCTCCTGAGCCCAAGCCGGCTCTTCATTTCAACACTTGGATCAACATGCTGGCAGAAGTTAGCTGAAAAGAATCTACATATTTTGCCAACTCTTCGACAACCCAACATGACTTTAGTGACTCTCGAGTCGTTAATCTCATGCATTAGCTGAAAGCCCTCCTTGACAACTCTTTCAGCACTCTTTGCTCTGATGTTAGAATTCAACAAGAGCTGTCAAGGCTAATTAAGGAAATTACCCCTCTTCATTCCAATCTTCCCCTATCTAGCCATACCCACTTTCTTTCGATCTATAAATTCTGAGAGTGACTTTCTGACAAGTTAGAGAGGATGACTTCTGTCATTCCTTCCTATGAAGAAGAGGAAAAAGCTAAGGACAAGCTCCTGACTAAGTTCCAAGATCTTGAGGCTTCCAAACAAAAGGAACTTGAACTTATCTCGACAGGAGCTCATAACAAAGAAACTATCTTAGAATATCGGAAGAGGCTGTTGGCAGAGATTGAATTGACGGATCTGAAATGCGCTAAGTTTGACAAGGCATTGGAGAAGAGTAAAGAAAAGGTCAGGGCCATCGACAACGAGTCTGTTCAACTCGGTCAAGAAGCTGAGACCGTAGTTGGTAAGCTTCACGCACTACAACTTGAATATGATGATGCTGTTGCCGACAAGACTAATCTTTCTTTTGCATAGGATCAGTTTACCCTTGACATTAACTTAGATAAGAATTGATTGTTGTAATTCTTCTTTCTGTCAGCCAATTTTTGTAACTCTGACATCCATCTTGTCATACAATCAATGAGAATGACTCTTGGCTTATCCACACGTTTTCTTTTTCTTTTTTTCTCATTTATTGTTTGATTTGATTGCTTGTTCCCAATGAATTTCATAACTTATCCTTGCCAAATCATAATTAATGTTGTGATAAGTTTCAAAACATCGGTAAACTCCTCGTATTTAACTTCTTGCCTCCCAAGGCCAATTATAAATAACAAGGCTTGTATACCAAATTTTACACTTGAATATTTTTTACTTCAAGCAAAATATGCTCCCATTTGTAACAAGAATTTCTTCGTTTTCCTTGCTTCTGCCATGGGAGCCTGACCTCATAACCTTCAAACATCAGACTCAGAGTCTTTGTTTTGATGGTCATTTTCCAACTGAAGGTTAGTAACCAACGTAATATGCACAGTGGAGGTCAGTAACCAACGTAACATCTAGAGTTGTCCTCGATGCACATCCAGGGAGAAGGCAATCTGGAAACTGAACGAGTGCATCTTGTTCTAGTTCCATCATATTCATCCCAGAAGATGGTTGTTCTCTCTTGGTGTCACCTTTTACCACACCATAGCAACCATAACCTTCTGGGTTAAATGATGGTGAGATCTGCTCGTGCCGGCTCCCCTTCCTTCATTTCTGTGCATCCTCGACATATGTAGCAGATGAGACCTCATCAGAAGGGAACGAAGCCTCAACAAATTGAGGTAACTGTGGCATTGTCGAAGAGCTCAGAGAAGAAGTCTGTCGCACTCACCAGAGTCTTAGGCTCTTAGTGATTCTTAGGAATATATTAGCTTAGATTGACAAATTGTACTTTTGACAATTGATGATTGTGTTTCCAAATTAATGAATAAAAATTTCTCTTTCTTTCACTTATTGTTAATCTTTACTTCTAGCATCGACGGTTTATATTTTTTCAAATACTTGCCATTAATCGATTTAATTCTTAGGCCCGTATTGACATCAACGAGTTCATAAGCATTCCCAGAAAAGACTTTTGAAATTTTATATGGTCCTTCCCACTTCGGTGACCATTTTCCATAGTCTCGACAACTTTTGTCCATGGGCAAAATAACCTTTCACACTAAATCATCAACTTTAAACGATTTAAACTTAACTTGTCGGTCATAGAATTTTGCAATTCTCTCATTCTTTTGAATCAAGTTTTCCAAGGCAATCAACCTTTCATCACTTAACTCTTATAATTCGTCCAACATTGCGTTCCAATATTGGTCGACAGGCAAGTCATATTGCCTTTGAATGCGAGTTTCATTAAGATTGATCTCGACAGGCAACACGGGATCATGTCCATTTACTAACCTGTACGGTGACGTTCCTGTCGACTGCCTGGGTGAATTTCTATATGCCTATAATATTTGATCAAGAGTGTTATGCCAATTTCTAGGCTGTCGACCCACATGCTTTTTAAAAAAGCCAATAATAATTTTATTGATAGCCTCAACTTGGCCTTTGGCCTGTGCATAATACGGAGTAGACGTCAGCATCTTTACATGCCTAGAACTAGCATATTCTATAATTTTCTTACCAGTAAATACTGACCCTTGATCAGTTGTCAAGGTTTACAATATACCAAACCGACAAACGATGTGATTTTCTTTGAAGTCAATTATATCTTGAGAGGTAACTGCTTTAAAACAAGCTGCTTCCACCCATTTGGTAAAATAATCAACTCCAACCAAAACAAATTGATGTCCTTTCGATGGAGTAGGATGTATTTGGCCAATTAAGTCCAAAGCCCATCCTCTGAACGACCAAGGTTTGACAATAGAATGTAACTCATTGACCGGAACGTTTTGTATATGGCCATGTTTCTGACATTGCTCACAAGACTTGGCAAACATAATACAATCCTTAACCATGGTTGGCCCATACATCAAACTATGCCGAAGTACCCATTTCATCTTGTCTCCTGCCCGGTGGGCTCCACATATGCCCTCATGGACTTCCGACAAAGCCAAATAAGCGTCTTGCTCGCTTAGGCACTTGTGCAAAGTTTCGTCGACATATCTCCTGTGTAGTAGTCCACCCTGCATCGTATAATTCAATGCTTTATATTTTATTCTTCTATCTGCATTTTGACATGGATTTTCCAAATACTCAATGATTGACAGCCTCCAGTCATTAGGCAATATTACATCATTAACCAAAATATCTCTTTCTTCCAATGGATATAATAATTCTCTGATTTCCATTAGATCCGACAGGGTCTTTTGCTATCTTGTATCC
This sequence comes from Sophora flavescens, assembly GCA_030762895.1. NCBI lineage: Eukaryota > Viridiplantae > Streptophyta > Magnoliopsida > Fabales > Fabaceae > Sophora > Sophora flavescens. Next base: position 82,240,824 of record CM061067.1, read on the forward strand.
TGAAGCTATTTGAGCTAACTCATTAGCCTCTTGATTTAATTCTTCGAGGATATACTTGATAAGCACGTCGTCGAATTTCTTCATTAACTTACTTGCTATAATACAATACTTTGTCAAGTTGTAACTGACACACTTGTATTCTTGAGTAAGTTGTTTAATAACAAACCGAGAATCCCCAAAGATATGCACATTTCGTGCTTTCATTTCTACTAGTATCTCTAATCCAACAATCAAAGCTTCATATTCAGCTTCATTGTTAGGACATGGATACTTAAGTTCAAACATGAACTTAGTAGGAGTTCCTTGTGGAGTCACAATTAAGACTCCCACTCCACTTCCTCCTTGATGCCCTAACCCATCAAAGGAAAGTTTCCAGGGTTGTAAACTGACCAAGTTTATTTCTGGCACATCCAATCCTGGATGTTCTACCAAGAAATCAGCTACTACCTGATCTTTAACAGCTTTGGCTGGCACATATTGTAAAGAATATTCTGACAAAGCAATGGTCAATTTACCAATACTCCCATTAAGGACTGGTTTTGACAACATATACTTTTTTACATCAGTCTTGGATATCACCAATACATTACAAGGCATCATATAATACTTAAGTTTGATACATGAAAAATACAATGCTAAACATAATTTTTCTATAGTACTATATCTTCTTTCAGCATCATTGAGGACTCTGCTCAGACAATACACAGCCCTTTCGACATTGTCATTGTCATCCTGGGCTAATAAACACCCTATAGTGTCTTCATATGCTGATATATCCAACTTCAACGGTCGACGAGGAACAATTGACATCATGACCAGTGGATTGACTAAGTACTGCTTGATCTGGTTGAAAGCCTCTTGGTGACAAGGTTCCCATATGAAGCTTTGTTATGCTTTCAACTTGACCAATGGTGCAAATACTCTTGTTCTTCCCAACAAATTCGATATGAACCTTCTTAGAAAGTTAAACTTTCCTAGGAAGGACTGCAATTCTTTCTTATTTGTTGGTGCTCTGGCTTCCATCACTGCTTTGACTTTATTCTTGTCCACCTCAATTCCCTTTTTGTGAACTAAAAAGCCTAATAACTTGGCAGCCGACACTCTGAAGCTGCATTTCTCAGGATTCATTTTGAGGTTGTGTCTTCTCATCCTCTCAAACCCTTACTTCAGGTGTTCCAAATGATCATCCTTAGTTTTGGATTTGACAACCTCATCGTCAATGTATACCTCTATAAATTTCTCGATCACATCATGGATAATGGTATTCATTGCTCGTTGATAGGTGGCTTCTGCATTCTTTAAATCGAAAGGCATGACAATCCATTCATATGTCTCAATTGCTCCTGGACACTTGAAGGCAGTCTTTGACACATCTTCTTCGGCTATAAAGATTTGATTAGAACCTGCATGGCCATCCATACAACTTAAGATTTCATTCCCTGATGCTGAGTGGACCAGTATGTCGGCTATTGGTACCAGATATTCATCTTTAGGGGTAACACTATTTAAATTTCTAAAATCTATGCATACCCTCATCATTCCATTTTTCTTAATAACAGGGCGACATTAGAAAGCCAATCGACATACCTGGTTGTTCGAATGAACTTTGCTTTAAGCAGTCTCTCTACTTCCTCTTTGATCTTAAGTACCACCTCTGGGGCAAATCTTCTGCTTGCCTGTTTGACAGGTTTGAAACCTTCCCTGAGTGGTAACCGATATTCGACGAGATCCCTACTCAACCCAGGCATTTCATCATAGTCCCATACGAAGCAATCTTTATACTCCGTAATTAATCTGACAAGTTTTTGTTTGTAATCCTCTGCAGAAAAGCACTCACAAAGATAGGCCTTTTCTTGGCCTCCGTGCCTAAGTTTATTTCCTTCAGGGGATCCTCCACTTTCACATTCTGTTTTACTTTGGCTCCTTTTTCGAAGCCTAAAGGATCGTCGTCAATTATACAATATGCTAACACACTTTCTGAAGTGTTCACTTCTTTGTTGGCTAGATAAGCCGACAATCTTGTCAGCTGTGTTTCAAGACTCATTGTCGAAACTTGACCGAGTTTTGTTGGCCTCTTCCTTTACCTTAACACCAAACTGACTGAGAAGGCTTACTTCCAATGCGTCCTTGCCGATAACTCCTTCATTTACAGTTATAGGTTTGACGTTTGGCGCATACATGATAAGTGTGATTTCACCTCATATTTCATTGACATTTTGCATGCATTTTCATATAGTTTAGGCATTTCTAATTTGATTTTTGGTTAGTTTTTACCTTGGAATGGGTAAGACAGTTTTGTGGTGTTGTTGTGCAGGAATTGAGGATTAGAATGCTCAAGATTAGCCATGATGGAGCTTGCACCAAGATGGAGCTTGAAAAGCAAGAAAATGAGCCAAACAGAGCCCATCACGGCCCAACCGTGACAGCCATCACGGCCATGATCGAGTAGAGCTGAAAAGAAAGAATGGAAAAGTCAGAACTGGTCACGGCCAGCCCGTGATGTCCATCACGGCCGTGACATGTCAGCTGAACCAGATCCTCACAAGCAGAAATGATCACGACTAGGCCGTGATGGTGGTCACGACCGTGACAGACCAACCAGTGAAGCAACCTCCAAGGCAGAATCCGTCACGACCTGGCCGTGATGGCCATCACGACCGTGATGCGCAATATATGGATCTTTAGAAACTGATTTGATATGAATTTGTGATTGCTTAGGATTCAAGTTACCCTAATCTTTAAATAGAGCACTTAGGCTCGAAAATAGGGGACTTTTAGGGACTTTTGGGTTGCTACCCTTAGGCATAATTAGGATTTCTATTCTTCTTCTTCTCATCTCTTAGGTTTTCTTTCATGTTTTTGTTAATCAAGCTTGCTCTTAACATGACAATGCTTGAGTAGTAGTTTTATTTCTAGGAATTGGGGCTGTGCCCAATATTTTTTTTATGTTATGAATTGATATTTTCCTTTTGTTAATTTCGATTTCACTTTCGATTTGGTTTCTATCGCATGAATTACTTGTGAATTTGGTACGCACTTATTTGCATGTCATAGATACTCTAAGGAGGAACCTAGCGGTGAACTTAGGTATTGGATCTATAGGAATCAAACTTAGGACTTAAATCACGAGAGTTAGAAGCGGTCCTTCGAGGGTTCACGAATTGTCACAAAGCTTAAAGGGTTCAATCTAAATTCAATTGCCACGAGAGTAGGGGTTGGTTTAATTGGGCACGGTTTTTGTAACCCGAGAGGGAGCATTAACTTATTAAGGATAAATTCGCCTTCAAAGCAATTTTGATAATTAACAAGGGGTATTCAATTTGGTAACACGAACAATCTTGTTGGTAACCCAATTCCTAGGAATCTCTTTTGATTTGAAAAACCCCTAATTGATTTGCTTTCCTATTTTAATTGATTGCATTCTTAAATATCTGATTTTCTAGTTAATTCTTATTACAAAAAAATCAAATCTTTTCCAAATTCTTTTTTATATAGTCCAATTTAATTGATTTAATAATTAATTGTTGTTTGAGATCTCGGTCTCTGTGGGATCGATCTTTTTATTACTTGGCGACGAATCCGGTACACTTACCGGAATCCGCTCCACCAAGTTTTTGGCGCCGTTGTCGGGGACTGTGCTTTCTTGAATCTCAATTTAATTTTTAAATTGATTTTTCTGGACTTTTTCTTTTTAATTATTTCCTTTAAAAAAATTTCCTTTTTTTTCATTTATCTCCTTTTCTTTCTAGAGTATCTATCTCTCTCTTATAGGTGTTTTTCTCTTTTATGCAAAGATCCCTAAGTCTTGGAAACCTTATTGAGGTTGACCCCGAAATCAAAAGGACTTTTCATAGACGTAGGAGACTACAAAGAGAGAGGGAGAGGTTGATTCCCATTCCACTCATGACGAATCTACCGGATAAAAAATCACTGAAGGACTACGTAGCCCCAAATGCTAGGGGTTTACGAACTGGGATTGCTAGGCCAGAAATCGAGGCGGAGAACTACACTATACCGCCTATGCTAATTAGCATGATTAGGCAACATCAGTTCGGAGGATTACCCTCGGAGGACCCGACCGATCATGTGGAGACATTCTTGGAGTTCACCGATGCAATTAGGATTTATGGTGCCCCGATTGATGCTATACGCTTGAGGTTATTCCCCTCCTCTCTGACTGGAAAGGCAAAAGCTTGGTTGAAGCAAGTGCCCGCTAATACGTTGTCAACTTGGGACCAACTGGAGCATGCACTCTTGGAGAAATTCTTCCCTCCATCCAAGACTGCTTACTTACGAAGTCAGATCACCGGCTTCTTCCAAAAGGACGGAGAATGCCTATCCGAAGGTTGGGATCGCTACAAGGGATTGTTAGAGTCTTTCCCACATCATGGACTTGAGAGGTGGCTATTAGTGCATACATTCTACAACGGATTGGATTACTCTTCGAAGGTGTCACTTGACTTCGCAGCTGGTGGAGCCTTTATGAATAGACCTCTGACCGAAGCATTCAATATCATTGAAAACGTAGCCACCAACTACCACCAATGGGGTTCGGAAAGAGGTAATAACCCGAAAAAGATTTCGGGGGGTAAGTTTGAAATGAATAACACCGATCTAATTATGTATAAAATTGACTCACTGAATAAACGCTTTGATAAGCTTGAAAAGGCAAATGTGAGTTCAATAGGTGCTACTAATATTGTTTGTGAGATTTGTGGAATGCAGGGACATGACATCATGGAGTGCCCACATGGTATTGCTCCTGGATCCAGTGCTTCGGGGGAACAAGTGAACTCTTGTGACAACTTCTATGACACGAACCCGAAGTTGCCAAATTATGCTCCCCCAAATCCTTACAACCAAGGAAGGAAGATTAGCCCTTATCTCACCTATGGGAACTACAACAACATGTTGAACCATGAATTCCAGGAAGGCCAAGGTAATAGGAAACCCGCATCAGGGTATCCTCAGGTACAAAAGTCTAGACTTGAGTCTCTCTTGGAAAATTTTGTTGAAACTCAAACAAAACAAAATGAAGAGTTTAGGCAACAAGGTAGGGCAGTCAATGAGGCAATAAAAGAGTTAGCATCTAAGGTAAATAACTTAGCCATCCATAATAAGATGTTAGAAACTCAGATTGCCCAACAAGCTAGTACATATTCTAGAACTAAGGGTACGTTTCCTGGACAACCCGAAGTTAATCCCAATGATCACTGTAATGCTATATACTTAAGGGATGATAAGCTTGGGGTAGGGGAAAAGGATGTGGAATGTGAGGAGGACATGAGTGAACATGAAGAGATAGAGCCAAAGTATGTCCCTCCATCACCTTACCAATCCCCAATACCTTTCCCACAAAGGTTGGTCAAGAAAATGCAAGTAGAAAAAGAAACTAAGAGATTAATTGAGGAACAAGATGCCATAATAAAAACTAATATGCCTCCTAAACTAAAAGAACCAGGAAGTTTCTCTATTGCTTGCTCAATTGGAGAGGTGAAAGTAGACCAAGCCTTATGTGACTTAGGGGCTAGTACTAGTTTGATGCCGCTTACTATCTTTGAGAGGTTAGGAACCAAGAAATTGAGTCCATCCAAATTCTCTTTACAATTTGCGGATGGCTCAACTAAAACTCCTCTAGGCATACTAGAGAATGTTCCCATAAAGGTAGGGAAATTTTTCATTCCTACCGATTTCATGGTATTGGATATGAACGGGAATTCTAAATTCCCTATCATTCTAGGAAGGCCATTCTTAGCCACAGCTGGAGCGATAATAGACGTAAAGAATGGTAAGCTCTCTCTGAATGTAGAGGAAGGTAGGGTAGATTTTGATTTGACTAACTCATATAACAACCCTCCTTTTGAGAGTCATGTGTGCAGGATCGATATAATGCCTCCAGAGGTGAAGGAAGAGCTTAACATGGAAGCATCTTCGAAGCTTTGCATGACAAATGATGCACCAAATAATGATGAAATGGGAGTTGCCCATCATGTGGAGTTAAAACTTCCCCCAGAAGGAAGTAAGGCCATGAAACTCAGAGTGAAAAGAGCAAAGCGAAAGCACAATTGGCCATACGAACAAAATAGGCTCTTTGAAGGACTTCCATGGAAGAGAGGTGTTCTTGCACATCCAAGCCCAGCTGATCCCGGTTGATCCAAGGGAGTATGGTCAAGCTTAAGACCGTAAATAAGCGCTTCTTGGGAGGCAACCCAAGTTTTCCTTTCCCTTTTCCATTTGTTTTTGAATTTTGTTTTTGAATAATTTGAGAAGATTAAGAGAAGAAAGATCACTAATTGATGGTTTTGCCAAGTATTTCCAGGTTATGAAAGCAGTAAGAGCAAAACGGCAAGAAAAAGATAAAGTCAGAATTGATCATGCCCAGGCCGTGACGACGGTCACGGTTGTGATTAGCTGACCAAAGAAGATCAGAAAGGATCACGGCCCAGCCGTGATATCCATCACGGGCGTGATGAGAAGGACCCTGAAGATCAGAATGTATCACGGCCTAGCCGTGATGGAACTAACGGCCGTGACAGGCCAGCTCCGATAGACCAGATTTGATCACGGCCTAGCCGTGATGAGCATCACGGCCGTGACACATTTTCCAGCATCTCTTTGACTGGCATGTGAGCCAGCACCCTCTACCACCTCGGTGAGTTGTTCCATTTTTCTCCTCTCTCCGACTTGATTGTTTTCATTGGGGACAATGTAAGTTTTTAAGCTTGGGGTAGGGGTATTTTTGCAATTTTTTTTTGCATTTTTCATGTTGCATTCATATAGGCATAGTTTTGCATGATCAGATGATTAGATTGCCCTTTGCCTAGAGCATGCATCCAATTGTGGAACTTGGTGCCAATTGAATTGAGACAGTGAATTTTTTAACCCAATTTTTGTATTCTTGTGATAAGGCTAAAAATAAAAATGCTTGAGATGATCTTTTGATAGTTGATAGTTAGCATGCGGTTCCTTAGATTTGTGTTTCTCATTGATTTTAAACTACTAAATGTGAGATTTTTTGATCCAAAAAGGGGTACTCATGAAATCTACCCCATTCTTTGTGATTGAGTGTTTTATTCCTCTTGGATTGTATTCTCTAGAACTTGATTTGAAACCGTTTTGAAACTTAAAATTTTTTTGAAAACATATTTGAAAATGATTGAGGCACTAGGTATTTTTCTGGCCTTCTGAGCTTTGATTGATTAAATGCTATCCCTTAGTTGCCCAATTTTGAGCCTCAAAGAATAAAATAATTTTCTTGGTACCTTGAAATATTTTGATGAATGATGCTTGGTATGACACCTTTTAAAGTATTGCAAAAAGGGTAAAAAGGTAGTTTGAAAAATAAATTGTTGGATGAGAAAGTTAGAAAAATATTTCTCTTAAGTTGAAAATCTCCCCTTATCCAATTAAATAAAATAAAATAAATAAACAAAAGAAAAACGGAGAAGGGGATGAGAAAAAGAAAGTGAGAAATAAAAAAAAAGGAAGAAAGAAAGGTGGAAAATTGAACTAAAGCCCAAAAAGGTATTTTAGAAGGTTGTCATGCTTGCAATGTTTGATATTTTGTCTAGCCTTCTTGAATCTCCCTTTTCTTGATTTCCCCACCTAACGATTAATCCCATGACCTCATTACAACCAAAATAAAAGACCTCTTGATTCTTATGTGTTTTCATTAATAAAGTAGAGATTTGGTTAAAAGTCAAGCTTATGGTAGGGTACCTTCCTTGAGGAAATTGAGCGAATTGTCATATACCCTTAAACATATGAGTGAGGTGAGAAGAGTGCCCGAATTAGTGAGAGATGTGAATTTAGGGAACCTAAGCTTCTAATTGGACTTGAAATTGATTGTCTCTTGGGTACTTATTGAATATGCCTGTTACTTGGATTAGTTACTCGGGCTCTTGGTTTACTGTCCATGCTCTGATTGTTTATCTTGTCTGGCCTTAGTTATTGCTTGAGGACAAGCAAAGTCTTAAGCTTGGGGTAGTTTGAAGAGTGTGATTTCACCTCATATTTCATTGACATTTTGCATGCATTTTCATATAGTTTAGGCATTTCTAATTTGATTTTTGGTTAGTTTTTACCTTGGAACGAGTAAGGCGGTTATGTGGTTTTGTTGTGCAGGAATTGAGGATTAGAATGCTCAAGATTAGCCATGATGGAGCTTGTACTAAGATGGAGCTTGAAAAGCAAGAAAATGAGCCAAACAGAGCCCATCACGGCCCAGCCATGACAGCCATCACGGCCATGATCGAGTAGAGCTGAAAAGAAAGAATGGAAAAGTCAGAACTGGTCACGGCCAGCCCGTGATGTCCATCACGGCCGTGACATGTCAGTTGAACCAGACCCTCACAAGCAGAACTGATCACGGCTAGGCCGTGATGGTGGTCACGGCCGTGACAGACCAACCAGTGAAGCAACCTCCAAGACAGAATCCGTCACGGCCTGGCCGTGATGGCCGTCACGGCCTGGCCGTGATGGCCATCACGGCCGTGACATGCAATATATGGATCTTTTGAAACTGATTTGATTTGAATTTGTGATTTCTTGGGATTCAAGTTACCCTAATCTATAAATAGAGCACTTAGGCTCGAAAATAGGGGACTTTTAGGGACTTTTGGGCTGCTGCCCTTAGGCATAATTAGGATTTCTCTTCTTCTTCTTCTCCTCTCTTAGGTTTTCTTTCATGTTTTTGTTAATCAAGCTTGCTCTTAACATGGCAATGCTTGAGTAGTAGTTTTATTTCTAGGAATTGGGGCTATGTCCAAGATTTGTTTTATGTTATGAATTGATATTTTCCCTTTGTTAATTTCAATTTCTCTTTCGATTTGGTTTCTATCGCATGAATTACTTGTGAATCTGGTGCGCACTTATTTGCATGTCATAGATACTATAGGAATCAAACTTAGGGCTTAAATCACGAGAGTTAGAAGCGGTCCTTCGAGGGTTCACGAATTGTCACAAAGCTTAAAGGGTTCAATCTAAATTCAATTACCACGAGAGTAGGGGTTGGTTTAATTGGGCACGGTTTTTGTAACCCTAGAGGGAGCATTAACTTATTACGGATAAATTCGCCTTCAAAGCAATTTTGATAATTAACAAGGGGTAGTCAATTTGGTAACATGAACAATCTTGTTGGTAACCCAATTCCTAGGAATCTCTTTTGATTTGAAAAACCCCTAATTGATTTGCTTTCCTATTTTAATTGATTGCGTTCTTAAATATCTGATTTTCTAGTTAATTCTTATTACAAAAAAATAAAATCTTTTCCAAATCCTTTTTTATATACTCCAATTTAATTGATTTAATAATTAATTGTTGTTTGAGATCACGGTCTCTGTGGGATCGATCTTTTTATTACTTGGCGACGAATCCGGTACACTTGCCGGAATCCACTCCATCAATACACTTTGAAATCCACGTGCATTTGTTGAGCATAACAAGCGCTGTCTGTAACATCCCTGGCTGCTTTATGGATTGACGACTGTCCCCACAAACCAACACAGGTCTTTTCAGCTTGCTTTGTCCTCACTCACACGCTTCCTGGGAAAACTTCCCAAGAGGTCACCCATCCCAGAATTGTTCCAAGTCAAGCTCGCTTAACTGTGGAGTTCTTAAGTGATTGGCTCCCGAAAAGAAGATGCATCTTGTTTGTATAGGTAGTACCAATCAATTCATATAAGCCCTCCTAAACTGTATAGTCCCATAGCTACAGTATCAGGATCCCTCTCATTCGGGTGTGTAATTGGTTTATTCATATGTCCCTCCGCCTAGAAGCCTGCCAAGAGCCACTCCTTGTTCGTGCCTTCTTGCACCGACGACCACTCCCCGCCCACGTCGGCCCTGGGTGTCACACTGTCATTTGGTTCAACTATCTCTACTTGATCTTGTGCATTCCACAAGATTACTTTTTGATGCACAATTGACATAATCGCTCCTACTGCATGAATCCAGTCTCTACTAAGCAATAAATTATAGCTTGATCTAGTTGGAACTATATCAAATAGTGTCATCCTCTCGCCAGTTCCTACTTGAATATTCAACAGGATAACACCATCTAACGAAGAAGTCTTGCCACTGAAATCAGTGACAACGATATCCGTTGGGATTAGATCTGACCGATCCTTCTCGAGCTTTTTGAACATTGCTCTTGGCATGAGATTCACAGCGGCTCCTCCGTCGATCAAAACCGTATTGGTGGGTCCTCCATCTATTATTGCCTTTACATGTAACTGCCTTAAATGGTTTCTTTGCTCATCTGTAGGCTTCTCCAACTGGGCTACATCATTGAAAACAGTGACTAAGTTTTCTTGGACATACATCCAAAAATCACCTGGATCCCTATCATTGTTGACAACATTTTCGCCGTCAGAAAAATCAACTTCGAGATATCCCTTATATTCTGCTAGGATAAACGAAATCAACCATATCTTCATTCTCATCCCTGGTTCCATTATGATTTAATTTTCGGGGTCCTCATCCAAGAACTCACCTCCGACCATTCTGCCATGATTCCTTCTCAAATCACTTCCATCATCTGATCCTGACCTATTTGACAGAGGTCGGGCTATCCCCGCACCACAATTGTCCAGTGCCTCGATGATATAAGCCAGATCTTCATCCTGACTACCCATATCCATGTCTCTACTGACGTTTATATCATCATTTGGATCATTCAGTGCTTCGATGACAGCATCAAAAGACAAGTTTCCTTTGGTTAGGTCACATTCAGGCTTGAATGTTACAAACTGTTGCTCTTCCATTCTTGCCTCGACCTCCTTCTCGAGTCCTGCAACCTTTTCCATGTCTACCAAACCGACAGGCCATTTACCTGTGGATTTTGTTGGTGGTGATGCCATTTCTAAGGCCTTCTTTTTCTCTACATAGACCTGTGACATTGGCTTATTCTGCCTGACATGAGTAACAGGCACCCTTGTGTCAACATCCATTGGGTGAGCCTTTATCACGCTTTTCATCTTGACGTCTCCATCCTTGTTTGCTATGTTGTCAGTCACTGCAACAAAGCAACCAGTATCCTTTGAGGGCAATTCCTTTATAATGATTCCCCTTTGCTTGGCAAGCTTTTTCTTCTGAGCCTGTCGGAGCCTCTGTAGCCTTCTCTTTTGGTTCTTAGATATGGTTGATTGACTTGAAGGTCACGACAAACCAGGCCCTGTCATCTGAGTATTTTGAGCTAGTTGTCCCTTTCGGTAATGCTCATTCCAAAAGGGAGGATTTCGGTTGTTGAACTTGTTCCTTTTGGCCCATTTCTGCTTTCGCAGTTCTGGATAACGGGCCATGGCGAAATTTCTTACCCATCGATCCACCATTACATTGGACGGGGGTTTCCTAGTATTGACGGAATTGAAACCTCCGTTTCTAGACTTGTTACATCCCACTGACTTCCTGACCTGCTCGTTGAGCCAACCTCCAGTGTTATGTTGCCTAGGTCTTGCTTGATGTATATTTTGCTGACGACCATTTCTCTGCCTGTTGAAATCATACCCAACACTTCCGTGTAGACTGTTAGACCCGGTTTGGCTTCTCGGGTGCATAAACTTGCCTTGACTACTACCACCACGAGACTCAGTTCTGTCCTGTGGGTGATATGATGGTGTTTTCTGCCCCCTGGCTTTCTCGGCAGTAGCATCGTCGTAAAACTCCTCACATCTTGGGCAGATTTTAAACATGCCACCATATTTCTTCCGTGACATGAAATCGACAAGCGGTTCTCCAGGCTTTAGATAGATATCAAACGAATCTGACAGGTCCATCTGGATGTTCTGTCCAGCCCTTATATTGACCATGCATATTCCCAAAGGGACTTGGCTGTCAACCTTACTGACTTCAGGACCGAATGGTTCTGTGTCAATCTTCATGTCTGGTTTCTTGTCTGAAAATTTCAGTCTCCCTTCTACTAAGCCTTTCTGAATGATGTCCTTGAAATGCATACACTCGTTAGTTACATGACCAAAAGTGTTATGAAACTTACAGTACTTCCGATCCTTTATTTCATGGGATTTCAATAGCTTATGATCATCTGACAACTTTAAATGCTTATCTTTAAGCAGTATGTCAAATATTTGGTCGGCTTTGGTCACGTCGAACGTATATACTTTCTTATTCACGAAAGGCATTCTTTCTCTGGCCCTTGCAGGCCTTAAGGCTTTGACATACATAAGGTGGATCGTTTTTCAATTCGACATAGTCTACCTCAAATTCCTCTGAATTATTATCTTCTTCGTCGGAATCACTACATCCGACAAAATTAATCTTTTCTCTTTTGAGGAATTTATTTTTCTTGAAAACCTTTTCGGCCCTTAGCTGTTCGATTTGCCGAACCTTGTCGCCCAACTGGGCGAGATCAATTAGATGTGGGTTGACCAATTTCTTCCTAGTGTAATAATCTAAACCTCCGGCAGCAATCTTTACTATCTCTACCTCAGGGATAGGGGTGAAACACCGACTCCTAATCTGACGGAACCGGGCAAGGTAATCATCGACAAAATCATTATTCATTCGCCTTATGACAAACATGTCTTTCAACCCAACCTTAAGGTCACCCCTAAAGAATTGATCATTAAAACTTTTTTCTAATTGATTCCAGGAGTATAAAGAATTGGGTCTCAAGGATGAAAACCAAGAGAAGGCGTTTTTCGTCAAGGAACATGGGAAGAATCTCATCTCAAGACCTTCTTCTAGTGCCAAGTCTTCTATTTCTATAGTCTATCGAGCAATATGTTCCACTATCGATTCACCGCTTTCTCCTGAGAATATTGACAACTTTGGCATTTTCACTCCTCTAGGCATTTCTGTCTGTTGCACCCAATCTGGAAACGCTGAAGCGAACTATGGCAGATTGGCGTAGCCAATATTGAATCCAAACCGATTCAATGCTTGTTCTTCCACTTGGTTCACATTTTGATTCAAGACATTCGGTCTTATTGTTGGAACCAAAGTGATTTGGATTTAATTAATCTCTTCGTTTTGATGTTAACAAAAGGATTGAATTTTCTTGGCAAAGTGTTAGTTGAGATCTAAAAAGGTTATCCAGTTTTGCAGGATTACTTGAATCTTATAAGTTATGAAAACCTTGATGAAGTTACCATATATCTTCTTGGATTTGATCTTGTAAATCCGCATCCATAAACGAGCTGCTCAAATGTTTGGTAGAGTTATTTACTTATTTATTTATATAAGTAGATGAGAGCTTTAATAGAATTGAGTAGACGGAGAAATAAAATAACGAGTAGAGGAGAATTTTTCTCATGAGTAGACGAGCTCTAATTGCCAAATCACTAGACGGAGATCAAGATAACTCACTGAGATATAGCAAGTCCAAAGACTTGGTAGACAAGAGGATATGCCACGTCAGTGGACGAGTTAAATGAAAGAATAAATAGGCTTAATCTCACATATAACTGAGTAGACAAAGATTTTTAGTAGACGAGTTTTTATATCTAATATGTTCTTTCTAAGAAGAATAAATACAATTCGATCCACTTGAATTTATATCAAATGATTGATATTTATTTCAAACGAATATTGGTCCTTCCTATTTGTTTTAATGCTTTATTTCCTTGTGAGAGAAAGATGGTACCATCAAGGAAATGCAAAAAGCAAAATAGTACAATGGGAATTGCAAAATGCTCTATACCCTGTCACCTTTGTCGCTGGAATAGCTGGAATTTACACAAAGGAGGAAAGACAGTTTTCCAAGTTACAATTGCTTAGAGGTGTATCATTCCATATCGTACAAAAGTGATAACCAAGAGTACATTTCACAATGGCCACGATCAAGCTATCAGTCACAACGGATTTTATGCATTTAATGCTATCTCTAAACGGGTATATTCAAAATAATCGTTGAAGTTTTTCAAGTGAAGAAGAATGTCACTATAAATAGAAGACCTCAACAACTGAAGAAGTACTTTTTTTTTTCCAATCTATAATTTCTCATTCTAATATTCTTTCAAGAGCAAGAGTCTTTATTCTTTAGTTTGAATATTGTGAAAATATTCAACAGATCTTAAACTTTCATTTCCTCACAGATAGTGAGTTAAGAAGATCATAAGTTAAATCTCTTTGTTAGAGTTAGAGCCTGAAGAGGCTTGGTAAGAAAGGAATACTTGTAGCCTGGAGAGGTGTTGAATACTTGGTTGTAATCTATTTGGAGAAATAGTGGATAAAACCTTCAAGTCGAAGGGACTGGACGTAGCTCTTGGTTGGAAGAGAGTGAACCAGGATAAAATCTATTGTGTGAATCTTCTATCCCAAAACTCTTACAGCTTTATTTGTTTATACTGACTGTGGAGATTTGATATTGCTTTTGTTAAATTTTTAAAAGATCATTTTATGTGTGCTTGATTCTATATTAAATTTCTTGTGTGAGAAAATAGTTTTTTTTAAAAAAAGTTGTTTTTGAAAATTATTAACAAACACAATTCAACCCCCCTTCTTGTGTTTGCCTGTGTCAACTTCAGTTGGTATCAGAGCTCAACCTCGAAAGGGTTAAGCATCTAACAAGTGCTGAGGGAGTATGATCCAACAATCATGGATGCAGAAGGGCAAGCTATCAATAGACCTCCTCTCTTTGATGGAACATATTATTACTATCGGAAGAAGAGGATGATGTCCTTCTTGGATGCACATAATGTAGATATTTGGGAGCTGCAACACTGCCAAAGAAATCTGGGGTACTCTTGCCTTAGCTCATGAGGGTTCATCTCAAGTAAAAGAATCAAAGATAAGCATACTTGTTCATCAGTATGAACTATTTAAAATGGTTGATCATGAAATTATAGATCAGATGTTTAGAAGATTTCAAACAATCACTAACAGTCTTAGATCTCTTTTAAAGACTTATGAAAATAGAGACCACATTAGAAAGATTCTGAGAAGTTTATCCAAGAAATGGAGAACCAAAGTTACTGCTATTCAGGAAGCTAAGAACATGCTCTTTCTTTACAAGAGCTTCTTGGATCTCTCAAAGTTCATGAACTTGAACTGAATGAAGAAGACAACTCCAGAAAAGGAAAGACTATTGCCTTAAAGAAAAAGAAAGCAAGCTCATCAAAAGTCCTCAAAGCTGCTGAATCTTCAGATGATACTGAACCTTCAGATAATGATGAAGGATCAGATGAAGATGAACTATCTTTCATCTCCAGAAAGATTCAACACATATGGAGAAAGAAAGGTAGTTTCGGAAGGAAGCAGTTCAACAAAAAATTTCCCAAGGAGAAGTCAGACTCAAAGGAAAAATGTCCACCCTTGTGCTTTGAATGCAAGAAACCTGGACATTTTAAAGCTGATTGCCTTGAGCTGAAGGATAAAAAGAAATTCTTCAAAAAGAAGAAAGGTTTAATGGCTACATTGGAGGATCTTGATTTGTCTTCATCAGATGAAGAAGATGAAGCTGGGGAAGAAGCAAACATTTGTCTCCTGGCTGACACATCATCAGAAAGTGAATACACTGATGCTGAGGTAATGGAAACTAACCCGTCTACTCTTCAAAATGCTTTTGATGAATTGTTGCATGAGTCGTCCATACTGTCTAGAGAGTATCGGAGTCTCAAGAAGAAATTTTCTAAACTGTCTAGAGAATATGATAGGGTCTGCATTGAAAAACAAAACCTTAAAAATGAAAATGACACTAAAATCAAAGAATGTCAGTCTAACTGACAAACTGGAGTGTGAGCCTGATGTTTCTTGTGAAGTTGCAAAACTGAAACAAGATGTGATGTATTTGACAGACACTCTGTCAAAGTTTGTAGGTGGCTCAGATAAGCTCAGTCTCATTCTAAGGTATTCTAGTTCACCTTATGATAAATATGGCCTCGGTTATGACAAGGAGAAGCATGAAGCATCTCACAAAAAGTCAAAACTGCATGCACAGCATAGAGCTTAAAAAGCTCCGGATAAACATGCTATAACTAAGTCAAGCCCATCCAACACCTTTTCTAAAGTGTGTGGAAAAAGTGGGCATGTGACATCTAGATGCATACATAATAAACATGCTAAACATTCTCGTCCAGTGACCACTAACAAGAAAGGACCCAAGTCAGTTTGGGTACCTAAAGAAAAGATAATACCTATTGCAGATTTGCTTAACAACATGAGAGAAACAAACATATTGGTACTTGGACAGTGGGTGCTCACGACATAGGATGGGAGAAAAGTGTATGTTCCAAGACCTTAAACACAAAGATGGTGGTTGGGTTACATTTGGAGGAAACCAGAAAGGGAAGATCATTGGTATAGTAAAATTGGTAAACATTCTTTTCCATATATTGATAATGTTATTTTGGTAAATGGTTTAAAACACAATCTGCTGAGAATAAGTCAATTATGTGATAGTGGATATGTTGTTTCTTTTGATAAAAACATGTGTAATGTCAAAAAGAATGATGGATCAATTTTATTCACTGCTAAGAGGCAAAACAATTTGTATAAGATTGACTTGTAGGACCTCTCAAATCAAAGTGTCTCATGTCCATTGAAGATGAGCAATGGATTTGGCATAAAAGGCTAGGTCATGCAAGCTTGAAGTTAATTTCAAAGCTAAATAAGCATAACCATGTGAGAGGGTTACCAAACCTTGAGTACAAATCTGATGCACTCTGTGATGCATGTCAAAAGGGAAAACAAGTCAAAGGTGTTTTTGAATCTAAGAATGTTGTTAGTACCAATAGACCACTAGAACTGCTACACCTTGATCTTTTTGGTCCAACAAGGATTGCTTCTGTCAGTGGTAAGAAATATGGTCTAGTCATTGTAGACGACTACACTAAATGGACATGGGTTATGTTCCTAGCTCACAAGGATGAGTCTTTTAAGGTCTTTTCTATATTCTGCAAATGTGTACAGAATGAAAAAGGCATGTGTATCACTTCAATTAGAAGTGACCATGGGGGAGATTTTGAAAATGAGCTATTTCATAAGTTCTGTGAAGAAAGTGGTATCCTTCACAACTTCTCAATACCTAGAACACCACAACAAAATGATGTGGTAGAGAGAAAGAGCAGATCTCTTCAAGAGATGGCTAGAACTATGCTCAATGACAACTATGTCCCTAGACACTTCTGGGCTGAAGCTGTTAATATTGCCTGTTACATTCAGAACAGAATATACATTAGACCAATCTTGAGCAAGACTCCTTATGAATTGTGGAAATGAGGAAAACCCAACATTTCATATTTTCATCCTTTTGGTTGTATATGCTATATAGAATACTAAAGATCTACTAGGAAAGTTTGATACAAAAGTAGATAATGGGATATTGTTAGGATATTCTGAAAGTTCAAAAGGCTTTAGAGTTTATAATTCTAGAACTCTAGTAGTAGAAGAATCTATTCATGTCAAGTTTGATGACAAGCAGTCTGATAAGAAATTATCAGAGCTAGATAAAGCTTTTTCAGATCTTGATCTAAATATCTCAGGAAACACAACAGAAGTAAAAGCTGATGATCAAGTGGAAAACCCTCCACAACAACTAGAAACCTCCACTTCTCAACAAGATGTTGTTCAGAGATCTTGATACTTCATAAATTATCATCCACAAGATCAAATCATTGGAAACCCCAATGATAGGCTAAGAACCAGATCAACTTTTAGAGAGTGGGAAGATTCAGCACTTGTCTCTGAGTTGGAACCAAAGACAATAGACGAGGCTTTGCTAGACGATGACTGAATTCTAGCTATGCAAGAAGAACTGAATCAGTTTGAAAGAAGTGAAGTTTGGACCTTGGTACCCCAGCCTAAAGATAAATCAGTTATTGGAACAAAATTGGTTTACAGAAACAAGCTTGATGAGAATGGTAAGGTGGTAAGAAATAAAGCAAGACTTGTTGCTCAAGGTTATTCTCAGGAAGAAGGTATAGATTATACTGAGACCTTTGCACCGGTTGCTAGATTAGAAGCAATTAGGATTTTACTTTCATTTGATGCACATCATAGCATGATGCTTCTTCAAATGGATGTTAAGAGTGATTTTCTAAATGTTTTTATTAATGAAGAAGTTTATGTAATGTAACCTCCGGGTTTTGAGAGTGAAACCAAACCTGAACATGTATATAAGCTTAAAAAAGCTTTATATGGCCTTAAACAAGCACCTAGAGCTTGGTATGATAGGCTAAGTTCATTTCTTATGGAAAATGGATTTAATAGAGGAAAGGTTTATACAACCTTGTCTAGAAAGTTCAGTAAATCTAATTTCATAATTGTGAAAATATATGTCGATGATATTATATTTGGAGCTACTAATGAATCTATGTGCAAAGAGTTTGAAATGAGCATGATGGGAAAACTCAAATTCTTCCTTGGACTTTAAGTTAAACAAATTATGGACGAGGTGTACATTCATCAAACAAAGTATACAAAGGAACTCCTGAAGAAGTTCAAAATGGATGATTGCAAGCCAATGAATACCCCTATGCACCCCACGCCCATGCTGAACAAAGATGATAAAGAGAAAAAGGTAGACCAAAAGGTATATAGAGGTATGATAGGATCTCTTCTATTTCTTACTGCGTCTAGGATGATATCATGTTGAATGTATGTTTGTGTGCTCGATTTCAATCTGATCATAGAGAATCTAACTTATCAGCAGTTAAGAGAATATTTAGATACTTAAAAGGTACTACTAATCTGGGTTTGTGTTTTAAGAAAAATGAAGATTACAGATTAGTTGGTTTCTGTGATGCTGACTATGCTGGAGACAAAATTGAAAGAAAGAGTACCAGTGGAGGATGTCACTTCATTGGAGCCAATCTTGTCTCATGGTCAAGTAAAAAACAAAGTACCATTGCCTTATCAACTGCTGAAGCTGAGTATATTTCAGCTGCAAGTTGCTGCTCACAACTTCTACGGATCAAATATCAATTGGATAACTACAATATGTGTTTGTAAATAGTATTCCACTTATGTGTGATAATATTGCTTCAATTAATTTGTCTAAGAATCCAATATTGCATTCTAGAGCTAAGCATATAGAGATTAAACATCATTTTATAAGAGATTATGTGCAAAAAGGTGTTTTTGATATCCAATTTGTAGATACTGACCATCAATGGGCAGATATCTTTACTAAACCTCTTGTGGAAGACAGGTTTATTTTTATTAGAAAGCATCTTAATATGCTTTGTGTGGATTGATTTAGGCATCCAGCCTTGAGAATTTTGTTGTTGATGTATGTGCGTCTAAAGCATTTCAAGTCTCTTGCATGATTTTAGTGCGTGTCCATTGCATACCACATCCACTGTATTTGTGTACCACGTCCACTGCATGTCACGTCTATGTTTGATTGCATTTCACTTGGATTCGTCCATACTCTTATTTATTAATTGCATTTATTTTGTCTCAAAAATAAATTTATCATTTATTCTCTTTGCTGAGTCAGTAACTTCCATCAATCCCATCAAGAACTTTTTATAGTTTCAAAATACCAACGCCATTTTATCCTTTATGACATGTCTTGTCAATTTTTTTTTAATTTATTTCCAAAAGAAAAAACTTTGAAATTCAAAACCTTTTTAAGCAAGTCTCTTCCCTCTGAGAAACCTTTCACTACCCTGTCATCTCTGAGTATTCTCGATCTCTCTGTTCTTTGCTTCCAAAACCCTAACTCTCAAATCACCAAAAATGGCATCTTCTTCTACCTTCAACGTGGACAAGCTGAATGTTGCTATTGAGCATCACTTCAATTTTGGAATTTAGGAGGAGTATAACTTGGATATCAGCAAGAACATCAACGCTGCTAGCTGGGGAGGACTTTTCACAGAAAAGGTTTCCATTTATCTCAACCTGATAAAGGACTTATGGAGAATACTTCAAGTCACTAATACAAAAATCTTCGCTACTATATTGAGGAAGAAAATCATGGTTTCTGATAAAACCATTACTGATGCCATCTTCTACGCTCAAGAAGGAGTGATATTTACTGAGTCATGGGAGACGGACCATGGTGGCTCCGAAGTCATTGCTGCCTTTTTGATGAAAGAAGACACAGTAAGATCCCATTCCTGGAAATCAGTTGAAATGAAGGATCATGTCTGTATTCTTCATCAGATGCTGAATAAGGTGGTTCTTCACAAAACTGGTTCCAAGGATAACCTATCAGTGTTGCACAAGTTCTGTCTTTGCCATCTCTTTACAGAGACAAAGATAAACTTGCCCAGAATTCTCTATAGTAGATTCAGGGATACTGCTATTCATAGGAAGAATCTCTGTGCACTCCCTTACTGCCATCTTTTATCAAAAATCTTCAAGTCACAAGGGATGTATGACTTCATTGCTGCTAGGACACCTGAAGAGCAAGCAAGAATAATAATGGAGAAGCCAATGCCTGCTGCTGTTTTTGGTAAAATGAATATTGCCAACATGAATCTAAGCACTTACATTGCTGTTGCTTTGGCCAAGAGTGAAGAAATGATGAAGGTCAAAGAAGAAATGGTTGAGCAAAATAACACAGAAGTTCTTGGATTAACAAGGACAGTCAGAAAGAAAACAACTGCAGCAAGGAAACCTATGCCTAAGAGGCCCACTGGTGGAATTGTATTTAGGGAACCATCAGCTGTTGCCCCTCAATCTGCACTTTCTCAGAAGAGGACAAGGAACTTGATCCTATCTCATAATGAGGATGAGGAGGATGATGAGGACAGGATCCCCATCAGCTCTGTGTTGAAGAAACAGAGAATTGATGCCTCTACTGATGTTGCTGATGTCGCTGATGTCCAAATTCCAACTAGGAGAAGGCAACCTCAGAGAAAAGCCAAAGCTATCATAGGAACTGAGGTAATTCTTCCTGCTAATGATCCTGTCAAGATAGCAGTAGATGCCTTAGTTTTTAGCTTTGAGGATAGGATGGATATGTCTGTATCTACTTCTGTGAACCAACTTGAAATCCTAGATGATGTGTACATTCCTACACTGCCTTCACCACAAACAAATTCCCTTGACCAACCACAAATAGTCTCACCAGAAAGACCAAAATTCCCACCCATTATACCTAAGAGTGACCAATGGTTCAACCAACCAGACACTGGTATTAGCCCCGGTGCACATCTTCCAAAGATAAGAAAAATCAGATTTCCCTATATTAACCCATCTGTTCTGTATGGGAATAAGGTTGAAAACTGGGCGAAAGGTAAGAGGGATAGGAAAATTTTGTTCCATAAGCATGAACCTGAACCTGTCTCTACCAGATCCTTCTATCCATTGCCTAAGCATGATTATGAACCTGAACAATCACCTTGGACCTCTGATAACCCATCTACCCCTAAAGAAATTCCCTCCCAGAAAAATCTATCCTTACCTTGTCAAATATCCACCCTTCAAGTCTTTCACTGAAGGAGTTGAGAGACAAATCATCTCTGACTAGCAAACAGACCCTACCAAGATGAATCTCACTGATGACATCTCCAAAAGATCCAGATCCTTCAGGAATTTCCCCATCATTATGGACAAGAACACCAGATGGCAGACCTTCAGGCACCCTACTATTTATGGCAAAGCTGCTGATTTTGTTGATCTTCTTAAGTATCAAATGATGAAATGGGAGTTTGAGCACTTCGGGATTGTTAGAGCTGCAAACTTTGTCCCTCCAACATGGTTAAGGAATTCTTTGGAGAAGACCAAAATTGGAATCAAGCCTTACATGATATGTCCATGATTGCCCATGATTGACCTCAACAAGGATAAGGACAAGAAGAAGCAAAGATTCAGAGGAAAGAAGCCAGGTAATGAATCAATAATGCTGGATCTTGATTCTGAACCCTTTGATGACACTCTTCTGGAGTATTGGGAATCTCTTCCAATTGAACAAGTTTCCGAAACTGAGCCTACTGCTGACTTCTGGAGATCTCACATCATTCACTGCACTAGAGAGGCATCTACTTCAGGTCTGACTCAAGAAGAGAAAAGAGTCATTCCTATAGTCAGAGGCAAATGTGGCCTTTCCAAATGCAGATTCATCATAATCAAGGACATTTTGGGCCTTCCTGTTACCAACCTACATCTTGAAAATGAAGACATTATTCATTGGGCCAAAGAGATACCAGGACCAGTGCTGCAATATGCTACTTCACCTCCTTCATCACCATCTTCAGAGCATACTGATGAGGAAATTATAGTTGAAGACCCTGCTATGGAGATTGATTCTGTTAAATCAGTGACTGAGAATGAGGAAGTTTTTGAGTCTGCTCCTAGATCAAGCATTTCCGAGAAGCAATCATCTCAGACAATGGCTCTGACTGTCATTCATCCATCAGAGCAACCTCAAACTTCCAGAGCATTGGACATTCTTCCAAGTCTAGCTCATGCTCAAGATAGTGCTGAAAGCTCAAGACCTTCACTCTCACTGCCTCCAAATTTTGAAGAAATTATTGGAAGGGTTATAGATGAAATATTAGAGACTAAGGTTAAAGAACAAGTGAAAGAGCAGGTAGCAGAAGCCCTGGTTCCAACGAACGTCATGATGAACCAGATGATGAACATCATGCTGCAATTTCAACAAAGTCAAAATCTGCCAACTCAAATTCCTGCTCCTCCACCAAAACCAAATCCAAATCCTCCTCCTCCACCTCCACCCTCTTCTTAGGCTTTTATTTTGTTGTTTCCCTACTGACAATGATGGTCCACTCCTTTTACCTTTTTGTCTGATGACAAAAAAGAGGGATAAAGGAAAAAGAATTAAATTTAATATGAAAAGTCAGCTTTTGAAAAGTATACACTTGTTTGCATATGCATGTCTCTTTATGTTTATGCCTTGACATACTATATCTGTTTTGAATGCTCTGATACTGTTTACTATGATTTGTTTATTGCTCTGATATATCCTAAGTCTACATGCTCTAACATTGTTTGATATGATATATTTTATTTGCTCTGAAACTTATCTATAAGTTTGATAAAGACTATAAAGCTCTGATTCTATCTCAACTGATAAGTAGTTACACTAATATAATAAGCTATATACTGTTGGGAATTTGCGTATAAAACAAAATTAAAACGCAGCGGAAAAATTCCCATCGAAGGATCCTTGCGAATGGTCATGATTCATGATTAGAAAGTTTACCTCTTGAAGCGATGGCTGTTGGTTGAAATTCGTCTATCACGAACACCGCACGAACGGTGTCTCTAGAGGTATCCACACGAGCGGATTCCGTGAGCGTCCAACGTCACGAACCGAAGCGTCTCTGTCTCACAGTGCTAGCTTCAAAACCGAGACTTTGCTGTTCACTCTTACTCTCTTTTGTGCGGCTAGGTTATCAACCATGTGGGCACAACAACTTAAGTGGTCTACTTATAGTATCACCTCCTTAAGTGAGTTAGTGAGCAACATTTGACCTAAGCCCATCTACTATGCGCTAGGCCCAATAGGAAAGTCCAACTTTCTTTTAATGCTTCTTTTAATCCGCTCTTTTGTGTGTGACCCTATAGGTTCCCAATACGTTAGCAGTAATATTAAATCCCATTTAATATTACAAACAGTGAGCGGTATCTAGCAATACATCAACGCTACCTAAGTAGTGAGAAAGTCGATGATTTGACGAAACCTTTTTGTGACAAATATTCATGTGCATTATTATCCCTTTGTCCATATATCTATATTGAACACAAGGCATAGAATGTGTCACCCTTGTATGGTTCAATATCATGTTCCCTGATACCCGAGTAGACTTAACAACAAATGAGGTCAATATCTCATATTGACTCATTTCAAAGACGACCATGCATTTTACTGAGTCTCACTCTATCGGGGGCCCAAGAGATATTACTCCTGTTATGTAGGAGGGACAAATTCCATCTAGGTCACTCACATCCCTCTGCATGGCTCGTGGTATGCCCAATGACCGTCTTTATAATCATCCTATTACAGATGACGTTTGACGATATTAAAGCACACGACTCCTCATGTAGGGATCGTAGTGATTTCAGGTCGAAGGATTACATACACCATTGTCACTATGAGAACTACTTATGACACTCACATAACGCTCCATGTAGTGTTCTCATGGTGGGTCAATCCAGTACATCATTACCTTAATGTGTACCTATGTGGCAACTCGATATCTCATATCTATGACCCGTGAGATGTGGTCATCAGTCTGCACACATAATAGTCTCAATTGTATTATTATTGTCCTTATTAATAAAATACTTGACTACGGATATTTAAGAATAGGATTTCATTGTTCAATAGTGTCTCACGATCAAGTCATATACTTGATATTCTATTGAACATAAATTTCTATTCTAAGGACTTTATTATGTTTAAACAAGTAACACAATAAACTGGAATGCCTCATATCATATATATATATGAAATAGCAAGATACAAATGTAAGTCTAAAGAAATACATTGGCCTCTAGGGCTTACACCAACAATCTCCCACTAGCACTAGAGCCAATCAGGCATCAATCTAATGCCCATCGATCTAGTGTGACCTTCATGCTTCGTTGAGCAAGAGGTTTCGTAAGTGGGTCAGCAACGTTATCAAGTGTTGGTACTCTGCATATCTTCACATCTCCTCTATCGATAATCTCTCGAATGAGATGGAAGCGCCTAAGTATATGTTTGGATCGCTGATGAGATCTAGGTTCCTTAGCTTGTGCAATGGCCCCATTGTTATCACAATAGAGATCAATGGGGTCCACAATACCAGGAACCGTATCAAGCTCGAGAATGAACTTCCTGATCCAAACAGCCTCCTTTGCTGCATTGGAGGCAGCAATATACTCAGCCTGTAGTAGAATCGGCAATCGCTGTCTCCTGCTTCGAACTTTTCCAGCTCATGCCCCCGCCATTCGGCAGAACACATAACCAGATTGCGATCCGGAATCATCCTTATCGGCCTGGAAGCTAGCATCGGTGTAACCTATTACATCAAGCTCTTCCTCACCTCCATATACCAAGAACGAATCCTTAGTTCTTCTCAAGTACTTAAGGATGCTCTTGACAGCAGAGACTAGTGACTTTCACCGGATCGATCGGTACCGCTCGTTATGCTTAAAGCATACGATACATCTGGTCGAGTACATAACATGGCATACATGATAGATCCAATTGCGGATGCATATGGAATCTTACTCATGCGATCCCTTTCTTCTTGAGTGGAAGGGGATTGTGCCTTTGATAGGCATATACCATGTGACATAGGCAAGAGTCCTTTCTTGGATTCATGCATGTTAAAGCGTCTCAACACTTTGTCTATGTATGTACTCTGACTTAGGCCAAGCAATTTCAGCGATCTATCCCTATAGATCCTGATTCCCAATACATAGGTAGCCTCACCCAAATCTTTCATAGAGAAGCAATTCCCTAACCATGTCTTTACATTTTGTAGTGTAGGGATGTCATTTCCAATGAGTAATATGTCATCTACAAATAACACCAGAAAAACAACAATGCTCCCACTAACCTTCTTTTAGACACAAGGTTCATCTTCATTTTTGATGAATCCGCATTGTCTTACAAAGATCATCAAAACGAAGGTTCCAACTCACGGAAGCTTGCTTCAATCCATAGATTGACCGCTGCAATTTACATACCTTTCGAGCATCCTCTGAAATGTCAAAGCCTTCAGGTTGTGTCATGTACACATCCTCAAGAAGCTTTCCATTAAGGAAGGCAGTTTTGACATCCATCTGCCATATCTCATAATCATGGTATGCAGCGATAGCAAGTAAGATCCCGGACGGATTTAAGCATCGCAACAGTGAAAAGGTCTCATCATAGTCGACACCATGAATTTGCTTGAAACCCTTAGCGACCAATCGCGCCTTAAAGGTGTGTACCTTACCATCCATGTCAGTTTTCTTTTTGAAAACCCACTTGCACCCTATAGGTTTTACCCCTTCAGGTGGCTCTACAAGGTCCATACCTGGTTGGTGTACATGGAATCCATCTCAGATTTCATGGCCTCAAGCCACTTCTCAGATTCTGGGCCAGTAATGGCCTCCTGGTAGGTCACAGGCTCATCTTGATCCATGAGTAATACATCACCTTGTGGAGTCATGAGAAATCCATATCTCTCAGGCTGGTGACGTATCCTGTTAGACCTACGCTGGTCTTGCGCCATCGAGCGGGTTGTTCCTCCACAGCATTCTGTGAAGGTTGCTCCTGTTCCACCAATGGTAGGTCACTACTCTGTGATTCTTGAATTTCTTCAAGTTCTATCTTCCTCCCACTGGTTCCTATGGAGATAAACTCCTTTTCTAGGAATACACCAGTCCGTGCGACAAATACTTTGCCTTCGGAAGGATTATAGAATTGGTATCCCTTGGTTTCTTTGGGATACCCCACAAAGAAGCATTTATCAGATTTGGGATCAAGCTTATTAGAAACTTGACGTTTTACATATGCTTCATAACCCCAAATCTTCATAAAAGACATGCTGGGTCGTCTACCAATCCATATCTCATATGGTGTCTTTTCTACCGTTTTGGACGGAACACGGTTAAGTGTAAAAGCTGCTGTTAATAGAGCATGTCCCCAGAAAGAGTTTGGAAGGTTTGCATGACTCATCATAGACCGAACCATGTCCAACAAGGTTCGATTTCTCCTCTCAGAAACACTATTCCATTGTGGTGTTCCAGGTGGAGTGAGTTGAGATAAAATCCCACACTCTTTCAGATGATCATCAAACTCTAGGCTCAAATATTCACCGCCTCGATCTGATCGAAGAGCTTTAATATTTTTACCAAGTTGGTTTTGTACCTCATTTTTGAATTCCTTGAACTTTTCAAAGGATTCCGATTTATGTTTCATAAGATACACAAATCCATATCTACTGAAATCATCAGTAAATGTGATGAAGTACTGAAAACCACCTCTAGCTAATGTGTTTAGGGGTCCGCATACATCACTATGTATAAGACCCAAAAGATCGTTGGCTCTTTCACCTTTGCCGGTGAAGGGAGCTTTGGTCATCTTTCCCAATAAACAAGACTCACATATCTCATATGATTCATAATCAAATGAGTCCAAGAGTCCATCTTTATGGAGCTTTGAAATGCGCTTCTCATTTATATGGCCTAAACGACAATGCCAAAGATAAGACGGGTTCAACTCATTTGGTTTGGACCTCTTAGTATTTATGTTATAGATGGGCATTTCAAGATCAAGGACATAAAGCCCATTACTCATGTGTGCACTAGCATAGAAAATATCATCCAAATAAATAGAACAACTTTTGTTCTTTATTATAAAAGAAAAACCACTCTTGTCCAAACAAGAAACGGAAATGATATTCCTGCTAATTCCAGGCACAAAATAACAGTTCTCTAACTGAATAGTAAGCCCAGTGGGCAAAGTCAATACATAAGTCCCTACGGCTAAAGCAGCAACCTTTGCTCCATTTCCAACTCGTAGGTCGACTTCGCCCTTTGCCAATGGTCTACTCCTGTTTAGATCCTGCACATTTGTACAAATGTGAGAACCACATCCGGTATCTAATACCCATGATGCAGAAGTAGATAAATTGACTTCTATAACAAACATACCTGAAGTGGAAGTCTCACTTCCCTTCTTCTTCTTGCTTTCTTCCAGGTATTTTGGGCAGTTCCTCTTGCTTGCTTGCTCTTGGTAGAGCAGCTTGAGGTGCACGATCATATCGTACGCCTCCATGGTCTCATGTTGCTTTTGCAGCTCAGAGGTCATAGCAGCAAGCATAAGACAGCCCACGTCTAAGGCGTCATCCTGATGCTTCTTATAAGCATCCCTGTCACCCTAGGAGCACTTGAAGCCGGTGGCTTCTCGGGGATAGGCTCCTCAAGAACATACAACTTTTTCTCATGTTTGAGGACAATCCTCAAGTTTCTGTACCAGTCCAGAAAATTCGTTAGGATAGTTTGTCCTTCTCAAGGACGGATCGCAATGACAAAGTTACTTGATGTGTTTGATGCCATGGTAATCTACAGAGATAAATATGCAAAGTATAAGTATCATGCCATGAAGTTATTTAATAAGGTCTTTAATTAAATACGCCTCCCACTATTTTACTCAAAACAATGACCCTCATCATTGATTCGGAAAATCCCGTTGGAAGATTTTCTAGTGGGCCAAGATCCATATTTCACCTAGCTTTAAGTCAGCTTTGGCTGATCACCCAAAATTCGGTTATTTAGGTAGGAAACACTTTCCGATTGCATCTCATGCAACTCTTGGATAGTTGGGTGAATAACTCTTATTCTAATCCATCACATGGACTAAAGCCCAACTTATGAGCCTCTAAGCCTTTCAATCCTATTGAAGTTGGCTTAGTTAAGTCAGACCCAATGGATAGCAGTTGAACATTACATTTGTCCCATCGCGCCTTACTATTATAGATAAAGGTACCCCGCTTTGGCGGACCCACACTTAATCGATAGTATGCATCGGAAGGCCTTTAAATGTGACTTAATATTTCCTTTTGAGGGATTTGATTAAAACTTGATCTCATCATTTGTTAAACTCTTTAACTTACTATTTTCATACATGCATCTCATACATATATTAGTTAAACATCTTTTAACATACTATATACATACATGCATCTCATACATATATAAGGTAAATAAATGTGATATGGTTATGGCCCCTAACGCATTGATTCTCCCAAGCCAATGAGAGAATCTAAACTAAAACCTAGGAGCGTCCAAGCTTCTCCAAGCAAGATCTCCCACGTGATAGCGTCTTCTTGTCTCCATCATTACATTACATAAACAGAAACCTCATTTTACATATGAGGGGAGTGAGATGAGAAAAGAAGATACATATGGAATATAAGAGAAAGGCACGGCATGCAGGCCGTATTTCAAAATATAAACCAAAAGGTAAAAGGACTAAGGCCATAACCATTCACCATACATCACCAAATAAATAGTAACAACCAATAATAACACATAATCATTATTATTATTAATTTCATAAATTAGAGATTTCAAAATCTGAATTTTGAAAACATAACATATATATATAATAAATCACATTTATTATAATAGATGTTACTATAAATCATATTTATTGCAATTGTTGTTACCACAAATCACATTTATTATAAATCATATTTATTGTAAATGACATAAATCACATTTATTGCAATTGTTGTTACCACAAATCACATTTATTGTAATTGACATAAATCACATTTATTCAATTAACATAAATCACATTTATTGTAACAAATCACATTTATTGTAATTGATATAAATCACATTTCAAAATTTGAATTTTGAAAACGTAACATATATATAATAAATCACATTTATTATAATTGATGTTACTATAAATCACATTTATTGTGATTGATATAAATCACATTTCAAAATCTGAATTTTGAAACCGTAACATATATATAATAAATCACATTTATTATAATTGATGTTACTATAAATCACATTTATTGTGATTGATATAATTATTAAATGGTGACATAAAATTTCAAAATTTGAATTTCGAAATTACACACTACGCAGAGGTAGCACGGGGTCCCGCTGGAAATTTCGAAATTCCGAAGTGTGCCTCGCTTCCTTGGTGGCTAGGGCGTCAACCTTTCAACCCTAAAACCGCAAGGCCCGTGAACACTTCACGTTGCAAGGAACGACGGCTACGGTTTCAACACTTGGAACCTCAGCCGCAACAACATGAACTTTTCATGTCTGAAACCCCTTAACGCCGCCAACACAGAACTGAAAACAATCATGTTTAACATCAACATTTGATGCCATCGCAGAACATAATAATGATTCAGAACCAATGTACATATCGCATATATACACAAACATGCAATAGACACATATATCATATACATACGAAAATCACAGAAACAAGGTTTCGCAAACCAAATGCAAACGATTTTCAAAAACAATTTTCAGAAAACGATTCACATTACAAACATGTTATCATACATAACAGATAAACCACGTAATAGAATCATGGTTTCGCAAGCGGCTCTGATACCACTGTTGGGAATTTGCGTATAAAACAAAATTAAAACGCAGCGGAAAAATTCCCATCGAAGGATCCTTGCGAATGATCATGATTCATGATTAGAAAGTTTACCTCTTGAAGCGATGGCTGTTGGTTGAAATTCGTCTATCACGAACACCGCACGAACGGTGTCTCTAGAGGTATCCACACGAGCGGATTCCGTGAGCGTCCAACGTCACGAACCGAAGCGTCTCTGTCTCACAGTGCTAGCTTCAAAACCGAGACTTTGCTGTTCACTCTTACTCTCTTTTGTGCGGCTAGGTTATCAACCATGTGGGCACAACAACTTAAGTGGTCTACTTATAGTATCACCTCCTTAAGTGAGTTAGTGAGCAACATTTGACCTAAGCCCATCTACTATGCGCTAGGCCCAATAGGAAAGTCCAACTTTCTTTTAATGCTTCTTTTAATCCGCTCTTTTGTGTGTGACCCTATAGGTTCCCAATACGTTAGCAGTAATATTAAATCCCATTTAATATTACAAACAGTGAGCGGTATCTAGCAATACATCACTGCTACCTAAGTAGTGAGAAAGTCAGTGATTTGACGAAACCTTTCTGTGACAAATATTCATGTGCATTATTATCCCTTTGTCCATATATCTATATTGAACACAAGGCATAGAATGTGTCACCCTTGTATGGTTCAATATCATGTTCCCTGATACCCGAGTAGACTTAACAACAAATGAGGTCAATATCTCATATTGACTCATTTCAAAGACGACCATGCATTTTTCTGAGTCTCACTCTATCAGGGGGCCCACAGATATTACTCCTGTTATGTAGGAGGGACAAATTCCATCTAGGTCACTCACATCCCTCTGCATGGCTCGTGGTATGCCCAATGACCGTCTTTATAATCATCCTATTACAGATGAAGTTTGACGATATTAAAGCACACGACTCCTCATGTAGGGATCGTAGTGATTTCAGGTCGAAGGATTACATACACCATTGTCACTATGAAAACTACTTATGACACTCACATAACGCTCCATGTAGTGTTCTCATGGTGGGTCAATCCAGTACATCATTATCTTAATGTGTACCTATGTGGCAACTTGATATCTCATATCTATGACCCGTGAGATGTGGTCATCAGTCTGCACACATAATAGTCTCAATTGTATTATTATTGTCCTTATTAATAAAATACTTGACTACGGATATTTAAGAATAGGATTTCATTGTTCAATAGTGTCTCACGATCAAGTCATATACTTGATATTCTATTGAACAGAAATTTCTATTCTAAGGACTTTATTATGTTTAAACAAGTAACACAATAAACTGGAATGCCTCATATCATATATATATATGAAATAGCAAGATACAAATGTAAGTCTAAAGAAATACATTGGCCTCTAGGGCTTACACCAACATATACATGTGCTGTTGAATTTCTGTCATATGTTCTTCCTGTTAAAAGTTTGAATGCTTTGTCTTAGGGGGAGCTTTGTAAGCTTTCTTAGACTTTTCTACTCAAATTTAATTAGTTTTTGTAATCATAAAAAAGGGGTAGATTGTTGGAACCAAAGTGATTTTGATTTAATTAATCTCTAAGTTTTGATGTTAACAAAAGGATTAAATTTGCTTGACAAAGTGTTAGTTGAAATCTAAAAAGGTTATCCAGTTTTGCAGGATTACTTGAATCTTATAAGTTATGAAAACCTTGATGAAGTTACCATATATATCTGCTTGGATTTGATCTTGTGAATCCGCATCCATAGACGAGCTGCTCAAATGTTTGGTAGAGTTATTTACTTATTTAGTTATTTAAGTAGACGAGAGCTTTAATAGAATTGAGTAGACGGAGAAATAAAATAACGAGTGGAGGAGAATTTTTCTCATGAGTAGACGAGCTCTAATTGCCACGCCACTAGACGGAGATCAAGATAACTTACTGAGATATAGCAAGTCCAAAGAATTGATAGACGGGAGGATATGCCACGTCATTGGACGAGTTAAATGCAAGAATAAATAGGCTTAGTCTCACATATGACTGAGTAGACGAAGATTTTTAGTAGACGAGTGTTTATCTCTAATATGTTCTTTCTAAGAAGAATAAATGCAATACGGTCCACTTGAATTTATATCAAATGATTGATATTTATTTCAAACGAATATTGGTCCTTCCTATTTGTTTTAACTGTTTTAATGCTTTGTTTCCTTGTGAGAGAAACATAGTACCATCAAGGAAATGCAAAAAGCAAAATAGTACAATGGGAATTGCAAAACGCTCTGTACCCTGTGACCTTTATCGCTGGAATAGCTGGGATTTACACAAAGGAGGAAAGACAGTTTTTCAAGTTACAATTGCTCAGAGGTGTATCATTCCATATCGTACAAAAGTGATAACCAAGAGTACATTTCACAATGGCCACGATCAAGCTATCAGTCACAACGGATTTTATGCATTTAATGCTATTTCTAAATGGGTATATTCAAAATAACCATTGAAGTTTTCAAGTGAAGAAGAAGGTCACTATAATAGAAGACCTCAACAACTGAAGAAGTACTTTTTTTTGCCAATCTACAATTTCTCATTCTAATATTCTTTCAAGAGCAAGAGTCCGTATTCTTTAGTTTGAATATTGTGAAAATATTCAACAAATCTTAAACTTGTTTATCCTCACACTTAGTGAGGTAAGAAGATCATAAGTTAAATATCTTTGTTAGAGTTAGAGCCTGAAGAGGCTTGGTAAGAAAGGAATACTTGTAGCCTGGAGAGGTGTTGAATACTTGGTTGTAATCTATTTGGATAAATAGTGGATAAAACCTTCAAGTCGAAAGGACTGGACGTAGCTTTTGGTTGGAAGAGAGTGAACCAGGATAAAATCTATTGTGTGAATCTTCTATCCCAAAACTCTTACAGCTTTATTTTTTTATACTGATTGTGGGGATTTGATATTGCTTTTGTTAAATTTCTAAAAGATCATTTTATGTGTGCTTGCTTCTGTATTAAATTTCTTGTGTGAGAAAATAGTTTTTTAAAAAGGTTGTTTTCGAAAATTATTAACAAACACAATTCAACCCCCCTTCTTGTGCTTATCTGTGTCAACTTCACTTATCACTCCTAACGGACCTTGGTTTGCAACTACATATTCGTCCTCTCCTAGTTGGAGAATATGGACGTTGCCATGTCTTAAAGGAACTTGACGTCGCGGTCGTCGAGGAGGTTCCTCTTCATCCAAGTCTATCATTTCCTGGTGGACATTTTGTGGTTCATTCTGGGGTGGATTGTCACCCCTTCGACCCCTGTAAGAATTCCGGTTGTCCTCTGGGGCTATAACACCCAAGGCTTGGTTCAACCTTCCAATTTCCAATGCCAACGCGTTACACGTATTGCTGGTATTATTCATTACCGGGGTAATTACCATTCCTATTTGTTGGGTCATATGGTGTATCATATCTATGTTGCTAAGATCCATTTGATGTCAGACATTTGCCAACGAGGCTTGTGTCAAACCGATAATATGTGGTGGAGCTTGCCTTAGTAGTGACACTGGGGCTAGGAGCGTAGGACGCTCCTATCGAACAGTAGTCATAACCAAGGACCTTGTTACTCCCAGACCTTGAGTAGGGGCTTGCCCTTAATCACCAAAGGCCCATGCTGGCCAGACGGACCAACAGTTATTCCATTGGGATACGATGTTATCCCATTTGGATATGGCATGTAAAATTGAGGGTTTAAATTTGGATTGTAAGGGACAGACCCAAAAGGCATCCCATACACAGGTTGTTTCAAAGGTTGGGTAGTTCCCCTTGGATTCGCCGAGTTGACAATACTGTTTGGGAATAATCCTGTACCCTGCATAGCAACTATTTGCAAAGCCGGTAAATGTGGTATCGGGAGTGATATAGGAGGGACATGGTCACGGAGATTATCCGCTTGTGTCACTAGCATTCCTCTTGCAACAACTTGATTATTTTCGGGATTCATAGTGGCCACAGCAGACACAAGGGAAGTGTCTACTGTCGACGCAGCCACATTTGTACTGTTTACGGCAGCATTTGTTGCACTACTCATATTTTCGGAAGTGTGGGAAATTGATGAATTTTCTATCACTTTCCCGCTTCTCAGACGCATACAAACTTTGTATGGAAACTGAAAGATAATGATTCTTTATGAGTTACTCTAAACTTGTCCCAGCGGGCGTGCCAATTTGTTAACGTGGTTTTTTGGTTCCTGTCCAAAATTCCTTCGTGACAAATAATTGAAGATCAAACAAGTGTGGGACCTACGAGTTATGTCGTAATCTCGTCAGAAATATGCTATTTTTAGGATAATGTCTTCCAAGTACAAGTTTGATGATTTAGTAAAATATGGGAATATACTGACAAAGACTTAATGCTAAGTTATTAGTAAAAAGTAATACGCAAAATATTGTCAATATTGATACTTGACAATAAAACTGTTTACTTTGAAAATATGGTTTGAATTTGAAAGAAAAGAACAGTTTCTTTATAGAAAATAATTGCCTAATTATACTAAGTATATTTGAAAAAAAGAAGAAGTTTAAAAGAAAAGTTAAGTAAAATAGGATCTAAGTAATACTACTTACGAGAAGTAAATGAACTTAAAGGAAGTCCATAAAAGAGATACTGGAAATAATGAACAACAAGTGAAAAACTTAAATGAAACAAACCAATATTGCACTGGGTTTTCACATAGAATTGGAATAAGAAAGATGGAGGAAGTACTTGGATGTTTATCCATCAATCTACTTTGAGTTTGAGATATGTAGGATGTGTATCCAGTAACGCACCCCCTTTACATTGTGTTTACAAGTATTTATAGGCAAATAAAGTAACTTCATATTGCTAACTTCCTATCTTAATGACTGCCACGTATCTTGGCAGTTTTCTAAAACTTTAAATTTAAACTGTTTGTCAAACAACTCTGATAACTGCTCAATTTCTTGAACTGCTCCGTGTCAACTTGATTGTTTTTTATGGTTTGGCTGCTTGACATCTTGTATTGATAACCTTTCGTCGGACTAGGAAACTTAGCCAATTTCTATACTTTCTTCCTTTTTTGACAATTCCTCCTTCAGGCTAGTTGCATCTCCTTATTGCTTTATTAGGAACTTGCTTGTCGAATTATCCCCCTTATCGGACTATGCTCTTTTCTTGTCAACTAAACGTTTTCAATACTTAGAAAAGTTTAGTCATTCCTTCGATTCTGTCATCAGCCTGTCGAGAAAACATCCGTCAAAAATTCGAAATTTCACCCTTAACACCTTGTAAACGCTTCGATCTTAATGCCTCTTTCCATCTTAGATCATCTAAGGAATCAGTCAGTGTTTAATTTGGGAATTGAGGCCCAGTCCACTAAGGAATTGAGAATTGTGTATTTTGCTATTTGAGATTAGAACTTGTGTTAATTTCAATTCATTGTGACTAGATAAGAACTAGCTAGCTGGTTCAAAAAAAAAAATAGCTAGCGAAATCGAACTGTAACTCCTCTAATCCATGCATTTTATTTCTTAATTGTCATCTTTATTGTTTGCCTTAATTAGATATTCTATTTTGCATTTGTTTTTTCATGCCTATATATTGAACTCCCTTCAATCAAAAGATTAGTCTAAGTAGTTGTCTAGTTTGTGAATTGATAGTTGATCAACGTACAATCTCTAAGGACACTACTCGATTCTCATCGCTTTATTACTTAATATGATCCGGTATATGAATGTGTCAATGGTGACATTACAACGTTTTTTTTGTTGGATAAAAGTTTAGGTGAGTTGGGTCCCGGGGGCTCACCAAGGCTAGGGCATGCCTTACGGCTCAAAGAGTGCTTACAAAAGTACTTACAGATTACTCATCAATGAGGTCCTCATATCCTTACCAACTGGACCAATCTTCGTTGGCTAGTGACATTACAACTTAAATTGCTTTAGGTGTGACTGAATCATTGAAAACAAAACCAAAACCCCTAAAATTGAAACAAACATTCAAGTCAAAAAAGGAGAAGAATCTATGATTCTTAGATCCTAATAAAATTCCCTAATAGTAATTTGAGCAATGGTAATATATTAAAAAAAAACTGGAGAGAAAAAGGATAAAAAAAGTATTTACAATATTTATAAGGACAAAAATAAAACAAATAAAAATAAGGGGTTAAAATTAAAAACAAATATTAAAAGGGCTTATATGACAGAAAATAAAGTGAACAAACATGCTATTACAATTATATTCTATTGGAGTATTCATTGCCCATTATACCATCTACATGTCAAGAGTTTCACCAATTCTTTGTATATGTGTCCATTTAAGTACAAATATATGGTTGGGTTTGAAATTTTGACTAGCTCATATAGTAATTTCATTGGCCCAAAACTTGTCACATAGATGGTGTAGTGGGTGATGCACCTTAGCCCAAACGTTAGTGTTCAAATGTTGCTGGTAAACATGTGGCATGGACACCTGGATCACAAAACCGTTGCTACAATGCAAGAATCACTGCGCGCGTATCACTTTACTCATAGAACATAAGTATACTTGCTACTTGCCACATGCAGTAAAGAATATCCAAGCACCAAGAAATGTATCCCACACCATATTGATCTTTCTCGAGTTCGTTACATTGAATAATTAGTTGAAGAAGAGCACTTATGTCATTACCAAGAAATGTAAGAATAGTTGGCATATGAAGTAAGGATGAGACCTTCTGAGAAATGCTTCTCTTCCTCGTCCACTTGTTGGTCTTCTCAGTTTGTGGCTCTCTTCTTCATACTATCACTATCTTCATTAGTTCTTTTTTCTTGTTGGAGTCTCTCTCCAAATTTCTCATCATTTCATGTTTCTTGGAGTACTTGGAATAGACAACCAACTTCCTCTAATTTGGATCATATTTCAACATTACATGATCATGAAGCTCCCATTCCATCTGCTTCTCAAGTAATCAATGAGTTATACTTTGACCTATTTCATTAAACTTTCTCCTTTCACACTATAGGGTGCTTTCTCATAATATCATCTTTTTTTTTTTTTTTTTGGTTTCTTTTTCTTTTTCTTTTTCTTTTTCTTGTGGTGGGTCTTTATTAGGGTGGTGAAAAGCTTGACTCCAAATTTAAGCATAAAGGTACAAATAAAGCGAACCTTAGAGATCAGAAGCACAAGAAGTTGAAAAGAATTGAAGCAAAATTGGCTAAAGCACGGTATTCCATCAGAGAAGCTAGCAAAGTTCGAAATTTGACATCAACCCATCAAGATCCAGACTATGTTCCTCACGGTCCAATTTACATAAACGCCAATGCTTTTCATAGGTACGTGTTTTTCTTTCAGTTCAGCATCATACACTACAGGGATACCAAAAGATAATATTTGCACATTGAAATCTTTACATTACAGCATTTTTTACACTTGCTAAAGAAAATAAATCAAGGTAGAGTGTGTGTTGAGATATGTTTTTGTTTTGTTTTATTATCTAAAAGAATCGATGTAAGAATAATGTAGTTTTTTTATGTGCAAATATTATTGATGATGATACGTTATACTATATTAACTCTTGGAAACTATGCTAGATAACCATTATGTATATATTACAGAGAATTGATTCTTCCAGTGAGTGACACGAAAACTTGTTTTGAATTAACACATTCCCAAACATGAAAATGTGGAAATGAAGATGGCTACAAAGGAACATTCGTATATAAGAGTTTAGACTTGGTGACCTTACTATACTTTAATTCTACATTTCTGCTATATAATTTTGGTAATTTGTCCACAGGAGTTACCTAGAGATGGAAAAGGTGTTCAAGATTTTTGTGTATGAAGAAGGGGAGCCACCACTGTTCCACACTTCTCATAGTAAAAGCATATACTCCATAGAGGGAAGATTCATACATGAAATTGAAAAGGGGAGGTACTATCGTGCTAATGATCCAGATGAAGCTTTTGTGTATTTCTTGCCATTCAGTGTGGTCATGATGGTCAAGTATCTCTACGTGATTGGCTCCAGTGATTTTAATCCCATTGGCCTTTCTGTCAAAGACTACATACATATTATATCCAATAAACATCCCTTTTGGAATAGATCATTGGGCCATGATCATTTCATGCTCTCTTGCCATGATTGGGTGAGCATCTCTACCCTTAGAATTTCTCCTAAGGAAAATGATGGGTGAACATCAATTTTCATATACTATTTTTACACCGATGAGCTGTGAATAACATATAAGTGCGTGTTTGGTTTACAATTGAAAAACTGGAAACATACGTTTGAGATAAAATATCTATAGAATTCCTTTTAGGGCAAACGACCCAGAAGTACGTTTGCAATGGTAAACCAAACATAGCCTAAATAATTAGTGAACAGGTATTGCGGTGAACAGAAATATTAATCAGTTGCATAATAAATGCTGTTCATAAGTTATTTGCAGATTATCCATCAAAGTAAAAATGGTGTATGAATTTTGGTGTGCATATCATTCATTGTTGCTATCTAACACTTGTTTGTTGGGCAGGGTCCGGTTACATCTTCTTACGTGGATCACTTGTTCAACAATTCCATAAGGGTTCTTTGCAATGCAAATACATCTGAAGGATTCAACCCTGCAAAGGACGTGTCACTCCCTGAAATTAATGTTAAGAAAGGTGACATGTCTGAAATCAAAGGTCTATTAGGAGGGTATCCCCCATCTAGTAGGACCATCCTTGCTTTCTTTGCAGGTGGCCTGCATGGTGATATAAGATACAAACTCCTAAAGATATGGAAAAACAAAGACCAAGATGTGCAGGTCTTTGAGGAACTTCCTCAGGGTGTTTCCTACTACACAAAGCTTAGGAGCAGCAAATTTTGCCTGTGTCCAAGTGGTTATGAAGTAGCAAGTCCAAGAATTGTGGAAGCTATATTTGCAGAATGTGTGCCAGTACTGATTTCTGATAGCTATGTTCCACCCTTCAGTGATGTTTTAAATTGGAAATCATTTTCAGTTCAAGTAGATGAGAAGGACATTCCCAATATCAAAAAGATACTAATGGGCATTTCACAAAAGCAGCACTTGAGAATGCTGATGAGAGTAAGACAGGTGCAAAGGCATTTTGTGCCCAATGAGCCCCCAAAGAGGTTTGATGTGTTCCATATGACTGTCCATTCCATTTGGCTAAGGAGGTTGAATATCCACATCCACGATCAGTAATAACAGATCTGCCAGACACTTTCTGCACCAAGCATGTACAGCATCTAGTAATTGTTTCTCACATGTAGGTGACTGATGACCAATACAATTAACTGATTTTGTATATCCAGAAAAATGTTTTCCTCATACATATTTGTTATATAACTTGGAAATATTCATTATCAATGTAATTCATTGCTTGATCTGAAACAGATGCCTCATCAACTTGAATCCTTGAAATGTAGTTTAAACATAGATATAGCACATTAATATATTTTTATGTGAGAAAGAGATGGTTGTAAGTAATTTTTCTCATTGCTCATCTAACTCTTACTATCTGCTTCAAATAAAATGCATTTTGACCATAACTATCCTGGAGATAACAGGGAAGGAGTAATTTAGCATGTAATTAGACATCTACTGCTATCATACACAGGAGATTTAGAATGTAATCAGACAACTGTTGTTCTCATAGACGGAGTTCATTGTGATATACTAAATTACATGAACAAAACCATAATTTAGAATGTCTCACCGGTTTATAGCAGTTATCATCAATTATAATACACATAAAAAGGGGACTTCTAGAATAATTTTTTTTTTAACAAGGACACAAGAATTATACTGCTTAACTAATTTGGAATTCTCCACTTGCATGAACCTCTTTGACCCTCTTATCATACTCATCTTCATCTTCCTCTTCTACTTCTGCATCCAAATCTTCTTCTTCTTCTTCACCTTCCCAGCCAAAACCTTTGACAGCCGTAGATACTGGAGGTGGGTTTCTTGCCTCTCCCACAATTTTCATTATCTCATCCACACTTTGAACATGAAACATTGGGTTGTCTCTCTGATAATATATAGCTTGAGCTGATTCAGTAAGCTCCCTTGGAAGATTCTTTAGAAACCATGGGTGGTTCTTAATTTCCTTAAGAGTAATTCTCTGTAAACAATAAGGAATATGGTCTGGCAGTTAGCAACAGGGGAATGAACCAAAGACACAATATTAGTAGCACCAGTAGAGCATTCAAAGAGGGAGATATATATGTGAAATATAACTAAAGTTCAGTCAATTCTATATTCATACACACAACCAAGTAGGCAGGTAAAATTGATCAGATTCTGTACATGGAACCTAAATTTCAGAGAACTGCCAGAAGTGTCCCAATTTTCGACACTGATACATAAACCCCAAGCTAGGTAAGACGGAAAGCAGTACAAGGGATAGAAAAGAAGACCAAAGTCATGTTCTCACAGACAAGAATACAAGATACATGGAAAAGTCGAAAAGTGGAGATATGGAAACACTACAATCTTACCTATCCACAAAACATGAATTGACCAGATGGTGAAGATAGAGAATAGAGAGGCTGGGTGTAGATTTCCTCCCAAGGTAAAGCTTTCAATCAACAATGAGGTTTACTTTACCAAAAAGCTCCTTTTGATTACTTTTTATTCATTAGAAAAATGGTTCGCAAGGGTTGACAAGTAAAATATAATGATTATAAAATATAAATATATACTTCAAGAACATAGTAGAGACATGGCATACAAGATCTGAAATGCTCTAACCAAATTGCAATAATGGCAAAAAAGTAGTTGCTTAAACTTAAACATCTTTAACATACCCTCAATGGATTTGCAACAAATATACGGGAGAGCAGGTGTATGCAATCTTGAGATATGTGAACATAATCAGGGATTTTGTATTGAACAGCCATTATACGCTGTAGAATAGGACAGAAATGGGGATAAGAACGATGTGAAAATAACATAAGAAACATTATGAAAATCATCATTGAAAGGGAGGAAATATACTTGAATTGTTTTCCTAAAATTCCTAGGGTCATCCTGGTCCTCGAAGGGATATGCTCCAACCAGCATGACATATAGAGTCACCCCACATGACCATACATCAGCCAACTAAAACAATATTAGAAGAGAAAAACATAGAACAATTAATCATTAATATATCATAAATCAGATGCAAGGAATTCAAAAGAACCAATTTGTTAATATATTACCTTGCCATCATACTCTCGCCTAGAAAGAACCTCTGGTGCTATATAAGCTGGTGTTCCAACAGTTGATTTAGGTCTTGAATGCAGCAGAGATGACTACATCACAAATAAGAAACACTCAAATAACGATAACAACAACAAAAATATTATTGGGAACTTAAAGCTTGATGATGATACTAATTCCAATACCTTGGAATAACCGAAGTCACAAATCTTTAAGCGAGGTGCGGGACTTCCATCTAAAAGGGTATTTTCTAGCTTCAAATCTCTGTGGCATATTTGCTGCAAAAGAAGAGCAAACAACATAAATTCTCACTTCACAAATTTCCAAACACAGTAAGTGCCATGATTTTCCATGAACCTGAGCATGAAGTATACCATGGCATGACAGAAATGGACACCAGAGATAAGCTGCTGAAAGAAATATCTGGCCTGAACAATCAAATGAAGAAAAGTTAGATATGTCAACGAAAACAAGGGTGTTAAATAACGGCTCAAGAGTATGCAAAGCTATTTACCTCATCTTCACTGAACCTGCCAGCATTGCATATCCTCTCAAAGAGCTCTCCTCCAGCAGCATACTCCATTATTATTGCTAAATGTGTGGGAGTCAAAACCACCTGCAAAAATCAAAATCCCATTGAAACTTAGAATAATAGAAGCACACAATTTATTATGTACAGTACTTCTCACTACAAAGTGATCCAACCAGCAGGTTAAATAAAAGAAGTGAAATCCTTGCCTCCTTGAAGCGAATTATATTGGGATGCCTAAGGGACCTATGGTTGATAATCTCTCTTGCCACGTTCTCATCAATCTGGAATTGGGGAAAAGAAAACTTAGAACCACATCTGTTAAAATAAAAGCATTTAATTTATTCAAAAAAATAGATAAAATAAATTATAGGGGAATATAAATAGAAGCTTTTCTTTCTTCAATTCTGCTTGAGTTTCCACACCAGCAAGATGGGTTTTTTAACTCAAGATCCAAGTTATAATTTGAGTTGTAATCACTAACACCCATCTGTATAAATTATCCATAATCAAACTTTAAAGGGTTTATGGTTGAATTTTCTATTCCCTCGTATGT
Source organism: Sophora flavescens (assembly GCA_030762895.1). Classification (NCBI taxonomy): domain Eukaryota; kingdom Viridiplantae; phylum Streptophyta; class Magnoliopsida; order Fabales; family Fabaceae; genus Sophora; species Sophora flavescens. The sequence goes on from CM061067.1 coordinate 82,283,029, forward strand.
AAGGAAAATGAGGAAAATGTGGCAGGTGAATAAAATTCAAGCCCCTTTCCTGTGTTTTCATTCACAAATCGAATCACCAACCTCACTGGAATCAAATAGTAACAGGCAATTATGATAAATGATAAATCTAAAAATTGAAGGATTGGTTTAACGAAAAATGAAAAGAAAAAGAACAAACTTTTTGGCCACGCTCGATGTATTTCATGGCAACAAGCTCCTTGGTTTCCTTGTGCCTCATAAGCCTTGCCACCCCAAAATTGCCAGTTCCTAAATCCTTCACAGCCTCGTACTTTTCCATAGTAACAACGTTAATACACCCAACAACACAATCAATAGATTAGATGTGTTGAATCAATAACTTGAATCGAAATAGAATAGAATCAGAGAACCATTCTATTCTATTCTGAAATTCGACCAAAAGGGTACACGAAAGTGGTCGCTTTCACTCAAATCAAATCGAAACGCGTCTTTCTTAATTTTTTGTCTCGTATATATAGAAAGAGAGAAAGAGAAAGGAATGTGATGAGGAAGAGAATGGTGATGGGTGCACGTGGGAGTGGGAGTGGGAGAGAAGAGCGTTAGAAAAATTGTAAAGAAAAGAAGAGAGTACGGGAATCCATGAGCTTCGATGAATGGATGAATGGAGTAAGTGAGTGATGAGTGAGAGTGCCGCTTCGCTATCGGTTATCTTCGTTGCCTCTCTGCGTGTTTTCTTTCTTTCTTTTCTTTTCTTTTTTTTTAGGTTTTATTACTCCGTTTCCCCCGAATTTATCTACAACTAGAACTAGAAAGTCAAATATGTCTCCTAAAATTTAGAAGTTTATAATTAAATTTTAAACTTTTTGAAATTTTGGGATAAGAAGTAACGGTATATCCTTCTCAATCAATTAAAATGCATTCAGCGATAAAATTTTGGCTCTATTTGATAAAAATTAAATGATAACGAATAAATGAGTGGATATCGGATAAACTTATTGATAGGTGATGAGCTAGCTGATACTTGATAATAGATCAATAACTAACCAATTGATTGAATTGGAAGTTAAGATTAGTAGTTAACTAGTTGATAAATATAAAATTATATAAAAAGATATTTTTATTTTTTTTATATAAATTCTATTTATATATGTATACATGTTATTTATTTTAAAATGATTATCACTTTTAATAATATAATTTATTTTACACTATTTATTCTCTCAAATTAAAATATCATTCTTGAATTTTTAATTTTAATAATTTTATTAAATAAAATGAGATAATATAAATAAAATGATGTGACCATATGACTTTATATATAAGGGCCTGTTTGGTGGTCATGATAAGAGAGACATGATAGGATAAGCTATCATATCCTGTCTGAAACTGTTGTTTGGTGAGCCAGCAGGATATGATAAGTCAATCCTGTCACTTATCATATCCTATCCGGGCTCGTTTGGTGGTCAGGATAGTATAGGGGCGGATAGGATAAGAGAGCAGGATATGAATAAGATATGATATGAGCATGATAAGCTGTTATCCTATCCGACGTTTGATGTCCACCAAATAACCAACTGGATAGCATTGTAATTTTAGTACGAATTTTAAAATTTTCGTTTTTGTTCGGAATGTTTTCATATTTTATTAGATTTTAGTTTTTTATAATTTTCATTTTTTAATATTATATAAAAAGACAAAATTTTCCTTGTAAAAAAATTACATATAATATTTTAAATTTTTAAAATATTGTTTAGATTAAATTAATTTTGTTATAATTTTAAATATTCATTTTTAGTTTTTACATATAGTTAAATTATTAGAATATTTATTTATTTATTTTTCAGTTTTTTAAAATAATGTGAAGTCACACAATTAACCTTGTGACAAAATAAAAATAAAATTTTAAATTAATTATTAATATTTTTATTATTTTATGTTTTATTAGACCTTTTTGGGTAACCATATTATATTTTATTATACTTTAATTATTTTATATATAAAATATTTTTATACTTTATTATACTATAAATTACCTTATCCTATCCTGTTGAGTTCTAACCCAGCTCCCCCCTCATGATAGAATTTTAACTAGATGGACAGGATATGATAGGTGATAGGATTGGTTTATCCTATCCTGCTGGCTCACCAAACAATAGTTTCATATAGGATATGATAGTTTATCATATCCTATCTCTCTTATCCTGACCACCAAACGAGCCTCCATCTAGTTAAAATTCTATCATGAGGGGAAAACAGAGTTAGAACTCAACATGATAGGATAAGGTGATTTTTTTCCCCCGGTAACAAGTAGGATATGATGATTTAAAGTATAATAAAATATAAAAATATAAAATATATAATATATAAAATAATTAAAGTATAATAAAATAATAATTTAAGTATAATAAATTTTAACATGGTTACCAAGAAAGGGTATAATAAAATATAATATATTTAAAATAATAAAAATATTAATAATTAATTTTAAAATTTTTTATTTTATCACAATGCTAATTTTGTTATTTTATATTATTTTTGAAAACTGTAAAATATAAAAAAATATTCTAATAATCTAACTATATTTAAAGTAAAAACAAAAAATGAATATTTAAAAATATAAAAATTAATTTTGGTTAGACAATATTTTAAAAAATTAAAACATTGTATGTAATTTTATCACAAGGATAATTTTGTCTTTTTATATAAATTTAAATAATGAAAATTATAAAAAAAACTAAATCTAATAAAAGATGAAAACATTTAAAATAAAAACGAAAATTTTAAAATTCATACTTAAATTATAATGATGTCCAGTTGGTTATTTGGTGGACACCAAACGTCGGATATGATAGCAGCTTATTCTGCTCATTTCCTATCATACTCCTATCCTGTTCTCTTATCATATCCTATCATATCATGACCACCAAACAAGCCCTAAATCTATATCTATATCTATATTATCTATATCTATATCTATACCTATATCTATATCAATATTATCTATATCTATATCTATATTAACGTATAATTCTTTCCCCATTCTAAGGAAAGTTTGGATAGGTGTCAATCTCTGGTGCAATAGCTTCTCCTGCACTCTTTGTAGCAGTTTCTATTTGGGGGAAATTTTCAAATATATATCTAAATAGTGGATGACAACTAATTATTTATTAGAATTGAAATATGTATTTAATAATTTATGTCTTGGAATATACACGTGTGTCATTTCACTTTCTTTTCAGGTTCTCCCCAAGAGTATAATTAATGACAATTAATTTTGTTTTATAAAAATTACAATGAATGTACAAAAGTTTCTCTCCATTCAAGCACCCTACCCACCTTTTCATATATTTTCTTTTCCATTCACAACTCGTTCTGATCATTCTCTCTCTCCCTCTCTATCTGTCTATCTCAAACCTTTTCTTTTCCCTTTCTTCCTCAAGACCACCACTGCAGTCGTGACTATCACCGGAGAAACGAAGGTCTTGCCGACGCGCGTCGGCGGAGTGTAAGTTTCACTGCTTTCACCTTCTTTTCTTTTCTCTCTTTATTCTCCTACCTTTTATCTTTTGTTTTTCTATTCTCCCTATCACTTCTTTGTCTGCAATGTCATCCGGAGATCTGGCCGTGATGGAGGTTGTCTGCAATGTCAATCGCTCCCACCACCTATTGGTCACCAGCGAACTTGCCCAAGCTCATGTTGCCAGATCCATCGCCGCCGCCGCAAGCCTTCTCATTCATCTTATGCCGTTTTTTTTTTCGTTTTTTTTCCTTTACTTTTTTTTTGTGTTACTCTTTTTATGGTTATTTTATATTACTTACTTTCAATGTATTTTGCAGCAACTGAACTGTCATGTGTTGAGATATTGAAGATTCTAGGGCGAGAAGGTTCAAGAGGTTGAATGGAGAGATAAGTCAGAAAGTATTTTGGGAATATGTATGGTTAAGGAAGTAAGTAGAAATAAATCTGGTATTGGAATTGAAAAGAAACAAAAAAATATATAAGAAAATATAAATTATTTGATTGGATTTCATGGTAGGTTGGAATTACATTATATTTATGGTTTTTTGGGTGTTGAAATAAATCAACTAAATCATTTTAAAAGAAATAAATTAAGAGAATCAATGTATTGAAAATATTCACAATTTATTGAAACAATAAAACTATTTGAATGTGAACATTTAAATCAAATGATTAAAAACTATTTTCGAATAACAGTTTTCAGACTTTGTTTTGAAACATTGTTATTTGAATTCTGGATATCATTTCATAATATGTATAGATTGTTATTTGAATTCTGGATATCATTTTATTTATTTATTTTAACTAATATTCTGTTATTGTTATAGATTGTTCAAATTTTTACCAATTCTAATATTTTTGTTTATATCATTCAGATTTTCTTTCAGTTGGTTTGATAGCTTTGTAAGCCTAACTGATGTATACATAATCATAATCCCCAAATTCTATTTGCTATCAACAAAATTTGTCACTAATGCAATCAACTTTTCCAAAGATATTTACTTGAACTTTGTTGGCTTGTGCATGGTGAGTTTTTTATTTTCTTCATAAATGTTTACTTTGGCAGTTTGACTTGGATTTTTCGATTTTATTTCTCTTAACATTTATCTTTTAACTAAAATGATATCTATATCAGTTTCAAGTTCTCTTAAACAGGGAACAAATCACTTTTTTACTAAGCCTGTTTATTTTTAATAATAATAATATTATTATTATTATTATTATTATATGTTGTTGTTGCCATTATACTTCTTTATTTTTTTAAATATTTTGGTTTGAGATTAGTCTTCGTGGGAGAATCTGGCTATATATTTTCCACAAATATATTTTTAATAGTATTTATATATACATATGGAAGTACGTAGTTTTTGTTCAATACTCAAAATGTTCAACATTTTCATTAGTTATTAATTACATTGAATAAAATTTAAAAGTTATTGTCAATACAAATAACTAACAAAAACAGCCCCTTTGTGATATTTTCACTTAAGGATTTAATTTAATATATTTTTAATATTGTTAGTGATTTAACTAACAATAACAACTCATTCTTTTATTTTTAATTTTAATTCAAATTTCGAATTTCAAAATTCTTAGTGATTTTCAAGATATTTTATTAATGGCAAGTATAATTAATAGCAAATATAATTCCAATATTTCTTTTATTTTTATTTTTATTTCGAAATTCGAATCTCTAACTATATATATTTATAACTCATCCTGGAGGAATGTCTTGACAGCTAACAACAATTTTTTTATTTTAATTTTTAATTCTTAAATTTTAATTAAAATTTCGATTTTCAATTTTGTTAGTGATTTTCAAGACATTTTATTAATTTTTCATATAATATAAATTTTGAAATTCAAATTTTCAATTGTTTTCAAGACATTAATTGCACATATAATTCCAATACAAAGTTTGTAGATTCTCACATGATATTTCTCCTTTCAAAACATGATAAATTATCTTTCACCCCACCGGAGGACTCTTCCTTTTCATTCTTTTATTTTTAATTTTAATTCAAATTTTATTTCAAATTTTAGTTGTTTTCAAGACATATTTATTATAATTAAAATGTGTATTTATTAGTTTATGTCTTAAAATGTGTAAGTGTGTCATTTCTCTTTCTTTTCAGGTTACTTCCCAAGAGTGTAATCAATGACAAGTAGAATTCCAATATTTCTTTTATTTTAATTTTTATTTTGAAATTCGAATTTCTATTTTTAACTATATATATGTGCAACTGGAGGAATGTTTCGACAGCTACTACCAACTCATTCTTTTATTTTAAATTTTAATTAAAATTTTGATTTACAATTTTGTTATTTCAAGACATTTTATTAATTGCTCATATAATATAAATTTTGAAATTCAAAATTTCAATTGTTTTCAAGACATTTTATTTAGAGTTTAATTGTTCATATAATTCCAATACAAACTTTGTAGATTCTCATATGATATTTCTCCTTTCAAAACATGATCAATTATCTTTCACCCCACCCCATGAATCTTCCTTTTCATTCTTTTATTTTAAATTTTAATTCAAATTTTATTTCATTTTGAATTTTAGTTGTTTCCAAGACATATTTAATATAATTAAAATGTGTATTTATTAGTTTATGTCTTGGAATGTGTAAGTGTGTCATTTCTTTCTTTCCAGGTTACTTCCCAAGAGTGCAATCAATGACAAGTAGAATTCCAATATATCTTATTCCAATATTTCTTTTATTTTAATTTTTATTTCGAATTTTGAATTTTTAACTACCTGACTGGTTCCTTTTCGTTTTCATCTGGTTGGTGATTTTGATGTGTCCCCAATGATCTCTGTTGGGGGTTAAACACATACGAAGATGTAACACTAAGAGGGGGGGACAAAAAAAAAGTAGAAAAATTTGATACAGGGAGGCTCAAGGAGAGAGAAGACGGTGTAGCAAATGCATGATTTGTAATGACAGCAAAATAAAAGAGTTTTCTCTTATAATTGCAACTTGTTTGGTTTGATATGTTATTTTTTGAAACTTGTAGTTCCTTATTCTTTGGACTTATTAGAAATTATAATAGAAGTGGGAGCCCCGTGATATGAAAATTGTTACCAATTTATTTTGAGATTATATATCTATATCTATATAATATATAATATATATTTACAACTCATTCTGGAGGAAGGTTTTAACGAGTGTCAATCTAATTTGCAATATATTTACTATCTTTTGATTTCTATTGAAAACTTTCCTCAAATAGTCGATGAGAGCTAACAACAACTCATTCTTTCCTCAAATTGTTATTCTAATTATTGAAATCTGGTCAGTAATTCATTAAGTGAGTCAATAATCCAACATTTATTATGTGGTGCATTTTCAATAAAACAATAAAATTACTTTAAAAATGGTAAAATGCATAAATTTCAATACAATTAGTTAGTAAAAAGAAAAATCAATGTGTATTAATTGGAATTATGAAAGACTAAATGTCTACATCTTCTTAAATTGAATCTAAAAAGAGAAACCATTACTACACAAATGGTGAGGTACACGTGCTCAATATTTGAATATACTTAAACTTTTAACAAGTGTACCCCCGTGATCTGTAACAACCTGATTTTAATTATGTTGTTCAACCGGTTAAAATATAATTAAATTATATTTTAATTTTAGAGTAAGAAAGTGTTTTTGATTAAAATAAAATCATATTCATAGTCTACTTTATGGTAGAGGGTTACGGTAAAATTTTCGGTTGAAAATTCAGACAAAAGTCGATCTACATTTTCACTGCCGGTACAAGTTTACTGTGCAGAAAACCTAATTTTGACCCGTGAACGAGACGGTTAGTGTTTTTAATATGTTTTCTTCAACTTTGGTTATTTTGAAAATTTTCGTTCAAAAATAGAATATAATATTTTATTCGGGCGAAAACGTCGGAAGAATTACTATCGGAAAATACAACCGGGTACGAAATGGAGTAGATTAGGGAGCACAAAAGAAGTGAAGTGACTTGATGGGACTTGATCGAAATGGGTTATGACACACTCCAAAAGTGTGATCATAACACTTTTCAAATTATAACATATTATATTCTAAAAACCTATTTTTCTCTCACTTCTCAAACCAAACAAGGCACAAGGTCAAAACTTGCTCTCCAAGCTCATTCCTCTCTCCTCAATTTCGTGACACTCTCTCTTCTCTATATATACACATCTCATTTTCACTTCATCATCTTCCTTCTTCAAACTCCATTAAACCTTCATCTTCTTCCTTTTTTCTAAAAGTTCAAGCTCTTAAAGCTTTAGTTTTTATTCATCTTTTCTACTTAAGTTCTTCATTAATGTTCTTCCTTACACTAAGGGTAATGCTCTCATATGAATCTTTTTGCAAGTTTCATCTTTTATTTCTTAGTTTACTTTATGTGTTCTTTATATGCTTTAAACTTCTAAAATCTCTCTAAAATGGTAGAAAACTCCTTTTGACTTGAAACCACTATTAACTTATATTTTCACATACTAAGAGGTTGTGTAAAACAAAAATCTCTACCCATCTCTTCCAATGAAGGCCGAATGCTTGCATTTGTGACCTAGGAAGTTTTTGTTTTAACTTTTGGAATATGATCATGTGTTTGAGTTTCTAACTATCCATTGATCTTAAATCTATAAATCTTAAAAGTTTTGATATCTTGTTCCTATGATGACTGAAAATATGAATAAGTAAGCCTAGGATGCTATGTTTCAACTTTCCAAGTATGATCATGGATTTAGAACTCTTAATACCTTGTGATTCTAAACCTAAGAGTTATTGTTAAACAAAGAATATTTTTCCTCATCATCCTATGAGGGCCGAAACTTAATGTTTAGGTACTAGGATGTTTGAGTTTTTATTTTTCCAAAATGATCATGTACTTAAGCTCCATAAGATATTAGGATGCTAAGTCTAAGAGATTGGAAAGTTTAAGGATTTCTAACTTGTTTATTCTATGTTATTAAAGCTAGGATGTATTACTTTCATTTTTCCAAGATGATCATGGACTTGAGCTCCATAAGATATTTGGATGCTAAGTCTAAGAGATTGGAATGTTTAAGTTTCCATTGTTTTCCAAAATGATCATGGACTTGAGCTTCATAAGATATTTGGATGCTAAGTCTACGAGATTGGAAGGTTTAAGGATTTCTAACTTGTTTATTCTATGTTATTAAAGCTAGGATGTATTACTTTCATTTTTCCAAGATGTTCATGGACTTGATCTCCATAAGATATTTGGATGCTAAGTCTAAGAGATTAGAATATTTAAGTTGCCACTGTTTTCCAAAATGATCATGTACTTGAGCTCCATAAGATATTTGGATGCTAAGTCTAAGAGATTGGAAAGTTTAAAGATTTTTAACCTATAAATCCTATGAAGGCCGACCCTAGAAGGTTATGGACCTAGGATACTTTGTTCTTATTTTTCCAAAATGATCATGGTTTTGAGCTCCTTAATACATATGGATGCTACACCTAAGAGAATGGAAAGTTTAGTGAATGCTAGCCTATTTTACTAGCCTTGGCCGAATACCCTAAGTTTATAACTTAGTGGGATTTTAATTCAACTTTGTTAAGTGATCATTGTTTACGAACTCCTAACACTTAAGGATCATAAATCCATGAGTTGTATAATTTTCGGGAATCTCTAACCCTAAGAACTAGTCTTGGCCGAACCTAAACCTTGTGGTTTAGTGTTCTTGTTTGATTTTAACTTTTGATTTTGTGTTCATAACCTTAGACTTCCATCGCGGAGGAAATGAGGATGTTCGTGGTATACCTCTTAGAGCATCTAATCTCCTTACCTTCACAGAAGTTGAAGTTCGTACTTTGTGGTGTGACAACGAGGAGCTTCGAGTTCGGGAGTCCGGTGATAACCCAGGTGGGGGAAAGAACCAACCTATCGTCGGAATGGATAAGTAGTAGATTATATAATAATTGTTTAGGGCGACCTAAACCCTACTGGTAGTCGAGTAATTGACAAGACCAAAGTGACATTGGAAACCTTTTCTGAAAAACCAATGGCGATTCGAGGATTGTAGGTTTTTCGATATTAAGTTGATTTTATATTGTTGATGGTTGATTTGATTTTATTACCTTTATTGAATTGATTTTGTGCTATGTGGGTGATATGGGAATATTTTGATTGATATTGTGTTATGCATGATCTGCTTGGTTTTTATTATTATGCTTAGTGAATTTTAAGGAAATATATATATGTTGTCTAAGAGATGATTGTTTTGGGTGTCAGGATAGTGATGATTTAGAAGTGCCTAACCTAGATGATGTATGTTAAAGAGGTGTTATGGCATAGAATGTGTCAAGTTCTAATGGAAGGTTAAGGCACTAGGATGTTGCTAAAACGGGTTGGTGAGATTCAAGTATAGGTGTTTTTGTCCACAACCGTGTATTGGTAATATAATACACAAGGACAAAAGTGTATTGGTAATATAATACACAAAGAGGAAAGTGTATTGGTAATATAATACACAAGGACATCTGTGTATTGGTAATGTAATACACCGTGTATTGGTAATATAATACACGTAAAACCACTTCTGTGTATTGGTAATATAATACACGTAAAACACTTCTGTGTATTGGTAATAAAATACACGTAAAATCAAGAGTTCTCGCGAGACCACTTCCACCTTAGGAAATAGGTGTGCAACTATGGTGTCTTTGAGTAGCATGAGATTGGGGGTAGAGGATGATATATTAACTTGAGGGTGATCTGTTAGTTATGTGTGTTGTTTGTCTGTGATAATTACTGTATGATTTACTATGACTCTTTTCCGCTTTTTGATGATAGAACTGTTTCTTATTGTTGTTGACTCCGGCAAGTGTACCGGGTCGTCGCAAGTAATAAAAACACGGTAAGATTCTACCGAGGTCGAACACAAGGATTGGGTTACCAATTCGACTAAATTGTCAAGAAATCCGATACGTTGGTTAAGCAATATAAGGTGGTTGAGAGAAAGAGATTGAGATTGCGAATTCAAGAATCGATTCAAATAACGCTACGGTGATTAAATTCAGAAATAAAGGCATCTAAGGTTTCGAATCCACCTACCCAATCATGCAAAGTACCCAAGTGATGATATTCTCCTCCCTAAGTTCAATTTTAATGTCAACCGGGACCCCTAAATTCTCCTAAATCCACTTCCGTGCTCATTAGGACGTATTCGATGATTTGAGTTAATTACTTGCTAGGTCTCTTAACCCTAATCTCGAATTCTATTAATTCTTGTTCCCTATAGGTTGCATCGATCTCCTACTCACTCTCGTGCAATACTCGACCGATGTTCCCAATTCAAGTTCTAAAACGCGAATCGCCGCTAGGTCTCCACACGCTTAACTAGTCGATCACGCTAGCATATAATCGACACAATGAAAACAGAATTGGAAAATCATAATTGAATTAAAGGAGAGAGAGTTACATTACATGAACACTATGCCGCCATGGGTGGCTTCATCGATCCCCTAGACAAGAGGATTAGTTCCTCATGTCCGTAACAACAACGCACGTACAATCGGAATTCATCCTAAGCCTATGAATTAAGAGAAAAGAAGAGAAGAAGAAATCCCAGAATAAGGGTTACAAAAGGTCTCTGAAAATTCTGATCCAAAAAGTCCTCTTTTCTGTTCTGATCTGCTCTATTTATAAGGAGGCCACGCGTCACGGCCGTGATGGCCATCACGGCCAGGCCGTGACGGCTTCGCCGCTTGGCGCACGCACTGGGATTTTAACATTCTCTACGCGAAGGATGTCTCGCGAAGCTAGTCTTCTTGTCACGCCCGTGATGTCAATCACGGCCAGGCCGTGATGTTCTCTCGCCTTGTGTGGATTTTAGGTCACGGCCGTGATATACATCACGGCTAGGCCGTGATGGTTCTCGACTTGTATGGCTTTTAGGTCACGGCCGTGATATACATCACGGCCAGGCCGTGATGGTCTCTCGATTCTGGTACTTTTTCTGGAGTTCACACACTCGCGACGCGAAGGACGTCTCGCGACGCGAACTTTCCTGTCACGGCCGTGATGTCAATCACGCCAGGCCGTGATGGTGGTCTCTGCTCTTCCCAGATCTTCAAATTATCGCGGGCGAGCCTCCTCTCGCGGGGCGAGAATCCCAGAATGGCAATCTCCACTATTTGTTGACTTTCCTTAATTCTTAGAGCCTCACTTATGGACCCGAAAACAACACAAGCAACCACAAGCGTAATTCTCTCCAAAATAACCTAAAAACTACACAAAAGACGCAAAACGAGTCAAAGTCCAACTTAGGAACAAAACAAGGCAAATTTGGGTAAAACGAGAGTAAACTCGAATAAATTGGCACATAAACCCTAGTTTATCTAGTCTTAAAACTAGATAAGCCAGAGGCTTATCAAAATACCCCAAACTTAAACCTTGCTTGTCCCCAAGCAAGCTTAAAACTCAAAAACGACTCAAGACTTGGCAAGCCTAAAGATCTAATCAATTTCGCACAAATTTCATGCGACTTTACAAAACAGTTTTTCTTCTTTGATTCCCCCCTTTTTTCATCAATGTAGTCCCCACATTCATCTACTTTAAACAATTGAGAAATTATCATTCATGCCATCATCACTCTAAGTTGAGGCTCAAAGATACACACAAAGGAAGATCACCTATTTCAACAATTGCCTTCCTCACAAGGGCATTTAGTATTTCACTCATTCGCTCAAGTTTGTCTAGGCTTTCAACTTTTTCACTCAATTTCACTTATCAAGAGCACTTCCCATGAATTTGATTTTCATCTCAAACATAGTTCCCACGAAAACATGCATGCAACATCAAAAGGTCTTTTAAAGGTTGTAATGGGGCCTGGCTGAGGGTAGGATAATCAAGGATATTTAGGCTTAAGTCCCTAGGAACTAAGAGAGCATGAGCATTAAACACATTTTTCCACTCAAATTCCTTTCTTTCCATTTTTTATTTGGGCTCGGGTGACTACAACCTTTTCCTTGATATTATTTTTGTTTTGCCCCTTTTCTTTTGGCAATTTTTTTTTGTTTTTTTTTTGTTTTCTTCTTTTCTTTTCTTTTCTTTTTGCCTTGGGTCAACCTTTATTTTCTCTTTCTCATCCCAATATGACACATACCTTGTAGCCACCCCAAACTTAGTTTCTCACAACCTTTCTCTTGCTCATTTCCATGCTCTCCTAATCCTAAGATTGGGTCAACATGGTTTTTCAGATTTTGGCTCGTAATGTAGGGTCATCAAGAAACAATAGGTCAATTGGGCTCAATTTGGCTAACTAGGGAACATGCATTAGGGATGGTTCATTTCAGGCCAAGTAGTTAATTCAAAGAAAATTGCCTAAATCATTTGATGCAACACATAATCATGCAAACCATATAGAGATTCAAGCAAATTCGGGAAAGTGCAACTTAACAGTGATTCACACATTCAAAAACAGAGTTGGAGGCTTAAATCCTCACCTGGACATTTTGCAAATTGTTTGACCGAGATACGATTCCTAGTGTGTGCACCCCCTCACCCCAAACTTATCATAAATCAAGCAATCATAATACATCTCAAAGTTCAATTTTCAATTTTTAGTGGGGATCAACTTTTCTATTACTTGAACCTAGGGGAAATCATCAATGGTGTATATAATTCAAGCAATCCATCTATGCTCAATATAATTAAAATCTAACAAGCTTGCCGACACGACATTTCATACAAAAACTCTTGATCTTCTCAAATTATTCAAGAGTGACAAACAAAAACAAAACAAACACAAAAAAAAAACAAAAACAAAAACAAGAGTGAGGAAAAGAGAGGAATACCTAGCTTGGGTTGCCTCCCAAGTAGCGCTTGTTTAACGTCCCGAGCCTGACTCAAGTCACCCCAGAGGGTTAATCCGGAGGAAGATCCTGCTTGCCATGCCATTCCTTGGCCTATTCTTTGTAGGTTTGTGCACTTTTATATACTCGCAAGCTGTTCCCGGACAGCTCATTTAAGCCCAGCATCCTTCTATAATCCGCACGCACTCTCCACTCCGCGATGGTCTTTTTTGGGATCAACTTGTTGTCTTTATTGACCACCACGGTTGTTGTAACATCCTAAAATTCTAATATAATTAATTTGAAAAAAAAGAAGAAGATTAAGATATAAAAAAATAAAAATAAAAATAAATAAATAATGATAATAATATTAAGTTATTAAAAAGTATAATGCAAATAAAATATAAATAAGAAACTTAGTATAAAAGAGTGATAATATAATGATTTAATGAAATTTATTAACTAATATAAAGAATACAAATAAATAAATAAATATATATATATATATATAAATATATATATGACCAAAAAAAAAAAAGAAAGAAGGATAGGGCGTTAAAAGCCCAAGCAGCGCAGTGAAATTTAAAAAAAAAAGCCTAAAGGAATCCACACTTGATATATAAAGGTTATAAACTAAAAGAAAACGAAGGTGGATCAGGAGCCAGCGCCGCAGGAGTTCAGTTCCGTTCTTTCTTGTCAGTACAACTTTAACAATACAGATCCAAGAACGCCACCAAACGGGAGAAGAATTTTTAGGGAAGCACAAATCTTTATCATAAATAATTTTTTGGGGTTTTGAATTAAAATAAAAAGGATTATTAAATTGGGTATTTATTCTTGTTACTCGTGGCATGAAATACATGATTGGTATTCATATTAGTTGAATGACGTGCTTATTGGTGTGTGCTATGCCATGTGAGTTTATTTGACATGCATAATAAAATCAAATATTTAATTTTTGGCAAATGAATTGTTACAAGTATGAGACATGAAATTGTGCCTTATGATGAATTGTATGATGTTTGCCGCAATACCACCTATGATAGGGGTATCGAAAAGTAATATCACTGTAATGGGGTATTGAAAGTAACATCCCATATAATTGGGATGTCGAAAATAAGTAATACTACCTAAAAAGGAGTATCGAAAGTAACACCGCCATAGGTTGGGGTGTCGAAAAAGGAGAAATACCACCATGTGCACATGGGAGGTATCGAAATGGAAATGTCCCCGACAGGAGGGTGACATCGAAACACTCCTCGTGAGTAGGGGTGGACAATGGGACGCCATTGTCGTGTGATGTGTGAAATTATGGCATGCCGGCAAGAGGCCAATTTAATTAGGAGGTCTTCGGACCGCTTGGATTAAACTTGAATTTATCTGGTATATGGAATGTGGTGTATTGAGATGAGATTATTATTAATGTTAAAAGTATTTTCTTTATATATATTATTTTGAAAATCAGCGGGTGCCATGGACAGTTTTTCCTTAGTTATCAAGATCTGTGAGAACAATGCTATTTTCGAAAATGTTTTTATAAAACTGTATTGTTGATCACCGGGATTTTATATCTCATTATTAAGCATTGTTTTCAGAGCACGAGGAGGACGTCATTGAGGCTGAGAGGCGTGAAGACTTAGTGGACACCATTAGATAATCTTTCTAGTTTGGTTAGTCTGTTCTTAAATAAGGAGTCGTATGTGGCTAGACGCAATTATTTATCGTTGGGATTGTAACTAGACGCCCAGTTTTGAGGCTTTTGATTTATTTATTTATTTATTTATTTATATCTATATTCATTACATGGATAATTTAATACTATATTATTTAATATGAGGCATTTTCAGACTTTAAAGTTTTTTCTAATTTTTCGTTAGGAGATATATGTTTTAATTAAATGTTTTAAAGGATATTTTATTGATTTTATCTTGGGATCACTAATGTAACGAAGGGCGTTACATTTATGGTATCAGAGCAGTTCGATTCTAAATCGGACTGTGGTAATGGGGTTTTTTCTAAAATAAAACTTGGGTGCATAGGATGCTTGTTAGAGTTATAGATGCTGCATGCTATTCTTTGGGATATTGGACCTGATCAACCCAGTATTTCATTGGTAGTGAGCAGATTTTTGACGACTAATAGGCGAGGGACGAATGTTGCACTTGCAGCAGCTTTGGATTGTATGGCCAAGTTTATGCAAGGGCAGACGGAGACTCGCCGTCAACTGAAAGGGAATGGAGGCCAGTCACTAATGAAGTGGTGGCAACCTAGGACCCTTAACACGTGGGGCTTTTCGAATTCAAGAAGAACAATTCGCCATCATTCTGAGGCAGCTTAGATCCGAAGGAGGCTGAATTTCTCCCACTCGTTAAGAAAAAAAATTTATTATATTGTTTGATTCAGGAGCAACGCATTCCTTGATACATCCTTTATGTGTGAAATTTTGGAGATACCAATCTTTCATTTGTCCTTTGATTCATACGTTTCTACTCCTATAGGGATATTCTTGTTCTTCCATTGGCTGCTTAAATTGTTTCCTTGTGCGTCAAGACACTCCTTATGACATCAACCTTATTGTTATCTATGTATTGTATGTTATTCTTGATATTGACTTATTGGCATCTAGACTCATTACCATAAGCATTCTGACAAAAATATCCTTATCTCTTCACATCCAATGTCTAATG